>CAMZMU010000083.1:25762643-26362643 GCA_947311845.1 Poa pratensis
ACATTTTCCTCGGTGCCTGCGCATCTATAGATAGTATGAATCATTGTGTAGAGCCTTGCTCACAATGAATGGTCCCTCCCATGGAGGTGACAACTTGTGTCGGCCTGCATGCGTGCACTAGCCTCAGCACCAAATCTCCCTCTCGGAATACCCGAGGGCTGATCTTCGGCTATGATAGCGTCGGAGATTTTGCTGATATATAGCTGACCGAGATAAGGTCAGTTCTCGTGCTTCTTCGAGCAAATCAACATCATTTTCCCGAGCTTCTTTTGCCTCGGTTTCAGTGTACAGCGCCACTCTCGGCGAGTCATACTCCATGTCGGTCGGCAAGACCGCTTCTGCTCCATATAGAAAGAATGGCGTATAGCCAGTTGAACGATTCGGTGTGGTCCTTAGACCCCAAATACTGCTGGTATCTCCTCTATCCAGCATCCGGAGTTCGCAACAGTGGTTCAATCAACCGGGCTTTGATACCGGCAATACCAATGCTTTGCTCTTTCCACTTGCCCATTTGCCTCTGGGTGTGCCACCGAGGCTATGTCCAACCGAATTCTTTTTTCCGCACAGAACCGAGCAAATTCTCCCACAGCAAAGTTTGTGCCATTATCCGAGATAATGCTATGGGGGTAACCATATCTCAAAATGATGTCCTTCAAAAGGACACAGCTGTGTGACCATCACACTTCCTGATTGGCTTCACCTCGATCCATTTGGTGAACTTGTCCACCATCACCAGCATATGAGTCATGTTACCTCGGGCTGGTGAACTCTCCCACCATATCCAGACACCAAACTGCAAAGGGCCAAGTGATTGGAATTGTCTTGAGTGCCGAGGCTGGCAGGTGGATCTTTTTAGCAAATCTCTGACATCCCTCACACTTTCGGACGATATCTTCTGCCTGATTCAAAGCACTGGGCCAATAAAATCCATGCCGGAATACTTTAGCCACCAAGGCTCTTGATGAGCATGATGACCACACTCTCCCTGATGAATCTCCAGGAGCATCTCTTGCCCTTCCTGCGGCTCGACACAGCGCTGCAGTACCTCGGTCACACTTCTCTTGTATAACTCCTGGTTGATGATGGTATGCCTTGGATCTTCTTTGCACTTGCCTGGCCTCAACTTCATTACTTGGCAAACTCCGTCCATCATATACGCCATTATTGGTTGTGCCCACCCCGGCACAGGACGCACAGGAAAGACCGGATCATCCACCTCATGAGATCAACCGACATTGCTTCTCCGACATTGAGTAACCAGTCCCCGAGTTCTGCCAAGCAGTCCCGGGTTCTCCAAATACACCCGACATCAACGTCCATGGGAACAGCACCAGACTCGGTTTTCGGGATAAAGATTGACTCGGACTCGGGCGATGGTTTGATTGATGGCTTCCTCAAATGCTCCAAGGCTATGCCGGGTGGGATTGGATCCCGAGATGAACCTAGCTTGGACAGTACATCGGCGGCTTCATTTTCTCCCGAGGTATATGCGTGACTCGCAACCTTCAAAGAATCCCGAGATCTTCTGGACATGAAACCGAAATACGCCATGTTGGCGTCAAAGCATCCCAATTTCCCGAGACTTGCTGCATACCAGATCGAATCCGAAACATTCTATCGGCGAATTCCAATTTCCTTGGCCACTTGAGCCATGACAAGTGCTCATACTCGGCCACATTGTTAGATGCGCAAAATGAATCTGTATACATATCTCAGCTGATCGCTTTGGCGAGGTAAGGACTACTCGGCCCTAAACCAATCTTCGTTGGAACCATCAAAGTGCATCCTCCAGTAATTGGAGTCAGGCAATGGTGGCTCATATTGCATTTCGGCCAATCCACCAAGAAATCCGGCAGTGCCTGAGACTTAATGGCATCCTTCTTTCATAGTGAGGAGTGTAAGGGGACACCTCGATGGCCCACTTGGCTATTCGGCCAGTTGCATCTTTACACCCAATGATCTCCGAGATAGGAGCCTCACATACCACGGTGATTGAATGCTCTTGGAAGTAATGTTTCAACTTCTTAGCAGCCAGATAGACACCATATGTCATCTTCTGGTAGTGAGGATAGTTCTGCTTGGATAACGAGATCACCTCGCTCATAATATACGGCCTTGCACGTTTTGCCATCTTCTTCTCGCTCCACACATACGACACTCACAACCCGGTTTGTGGCTGCAATGTAGAGCAACATCGGCTCTTTGGGTAATGGTGAGGCCAGTATCGGCGCAGTTGCCAGCATTTTTTAGCTCGGTGAACGCCGCATCTGCTTGCGGGGTCCACACGAAGTGGGTGGTTTTCTTCATGAGCTGATACAAAGGCAATGCCTTTTCTCCCAACCTGCTAACAAACGACTTAAGGATGCCAAACATCCAGTGAATTTCTGCACGTCCTTGAGACATGTCGGTAACCTCATGCTTTCAATAGCACGGATTTTTGTCGGGTTCACCTCGATACCTCGGCTCGACACGAGGAAACCGAGTAACTTGCCTGCCGGCACACCAAATGTACATTTGTCCGGGTTAAGTTTTATCCGGAATTTCTTAGTTTAAATGTTTCTCTGAGATCATCAATCAGAGTGGATTTCTTTAGTTTATGACGAATCATCGACATACACCTGCACATTTTTGCCTATTTGATCATGCAAGCATTTTTGCATACATCTCTGGTAAGTAGCACCAGCATTTCTCAAACCAAATGTCATGACACGATAGCAATAAGCCCCGTAGGGGTATAAAAGCAGTTTTCATTTGATCAGCAGGGTTCAGGTATCTGGTGAAAACCAGAATAGCATCTACAAAGGATAACAGCTCACACCGGCTGTGGAATCGATCACTTGATCAATCCGAGGCAGCGGGAATGGATCCTTAGGACATGCCTTGTTCAAGTTTGTGAAATCAATACACATGCGCCACAATGGCCACATTCGGGTCATCTTTTTTCTTTTACCAGGACCGGGTTAGACAACCAGTCCGGGTGCAGCACCTCCATGATGAAACACCAGATGCAAGTAATCTGGCCAGTTCATCCATACTTTCTTCTCATCCGAGAGACGTCGCATAGGTTGCTTCACGGTTTCATATCCTGACAAAAAGAGTGCTCAGCCAACTCCCTCGGAACACCTGGCAGGTCCTGATTGACCATGCAAAGATATCCCGGTTCTCACGGAGGAAGTGACTGAGCTCGCCTTCCTATTTCTCCGTTAACCCGGTACCAATGATGACGTTGTGGTCCGGAAATGCCGGGTCAACGTTGATCTTCTTGGTCTCCTTTGGCACCTCGAAAGTCGCATTCTGCTCCGGGTTAGCCATACCCGGCATGCCGAGTTGCGCGGACTGAGCCAATGCCACCACTTCATGGATCTTCTTCTTCTCTGCAGCGATAATCAGTGACTCGGCCAAGCACGATCCAGCCGAGGCACACTCCAGTGCACGCTTGTAATCACCCGAGATGGTGATGATGCCATTAGGACCTGGCATTTTCATCTTGAGGTAACCCACATGGGTTGATATCATGAACTTGGACAGCGCAGGCCTGCCGAGTAAAGCATGGTATGGACTTTCGAGGTCCACTACCTCAAACTGGATGCTCTCAGTTCGGCAGTTGTCCTTGGTGTGCCGAACAACACATCAACCCAAATTTTGCCCATAGGTGCACATGAGACACCCGCACTATGCCATGGAAGGTCGTGCTACTCGGTTGCAGCATGTTCATCGAGATACCCATCTTCACCATGGTGTCTCGGTACATGATATTGATAGCACTCCCATTATCAATGAGAACTCGGGTGAACCGGACATTGATGGTGGGTCCAAGAATGTCGGATCACCACCAATGCATAACCTCCCGGAGTTGGCATAACTCGGGGATGATCCCTTCTGCTCCAACTGATCTCTTGCTCGGACCAGTGCATACTTCGGCACTGCCGGCATAACTGCGTTCACCTCCAGTGCACGCCGATGCAAGCTCTTCTTGTCAGTTGGCTCGGTCACAAAGACCACATAGCTCTGATGAGCTTCTCTGTAATCTCCCTGGGGATACTCTCCCTGCCTACTGGGACCAGCGTTGTTGTTTCCCTCCGACATTCACCTGATTCACAGGTTTCGGATCTGCTTGCTCTGAGCTGGCGGATTCACCGGGATAGCATTTGCCCGGTGAGCGGTAAGTTTTGCCTCGGCGGAATTCTCTGAGGTGCCCCCGCCTGATTTCCTCCGGCTCTGGCTCCTTCCCCCCTTGTGCGCTGATACCAGCTGCACTGCCGAGTTGTATGGTTCGCCGGCCTGCGGATGTCTTGGGTGTGGAACTGCAAGGTCCATCCAACATAGCCTCATAAGTGAAGGACTGCTTCTGGTCACTCCATGGCTTCTTCCCTTCTTGATTCTGGCCCCATGCTGGGCCGTTGTTCTTCGGACGCTGGCTACTGCCGGCATCTGGTTGGTCTTGGTTTACCGCGGCAACCTGGTTTGAGCCATACCGGTAATCCGGCTCTCTCTCTTGTTGCCGAAGTCCTGGCGATCGTTCTGCCTGACTGGCCCGGGTCTGTTATTCACCGGGTATCTTCTACTCGGTTCCACCGAGTTCAGCAAGGGCTGCATCGGATCACCCAGTGCATAGCTATCCGCAATCCGGATTGTCTCGGCCAGGGTGGCCGGCATCTCCCTCTGCAACTTCTGCCAGAGCATGGAGCCGTGTCGGCACCCCTGGGCAAACCAAGATATGGCCTGCGCCTCCACAACTCCTTCACAGGAATTGCGAATAGTACTCCACCGGGTCAAGTAATCCCGGTCAGTTTCATTATCCCTCTGCTTGCACATCGCAAGCTGCTGAGTCGATTCGGTCTCTTGTATGTGCTGGAGAAGTTGCTAACAAATGCTTCTTCAAAGTCCAGCAGTCAACGCTGCCCTCTCGCAGTTGTTCAGCCAGATCGGGCTGGCCCTTCCAACATTTGCGGGATATACCTCACCGCCCATCGGCGGTTTCCTCCCGCGATATGCACTGCCGACACATAATCTGTCAGCCAGTCCCTCTTAGTACTGCCGTCATATGTCTTTGCGCCTCGGTTCAACTGAAAGTGCGGCACGGTGGCTCCCTCATGATCCGAGGTCCAAAGCATGCAGGGCCAGGTGGACCTTGCTCTTCCAGCATCTCGGACATATAGATCTGTCCAATTTGTAGCGTGCATCATTTGGTGACAACTGGCGGGTCCCAACCGGGATCCCAGTGCACCTTCATATCTCTGATACCCGGCTTTCTCCATAGCGAGTAACCATCATCATAACGGTTAGCCACTGGTCAACACCTTGTGGCTGCTGGACATGCTCGACATTTTCCTGCTGCGGGAGATCGTGTCGGATACCGAGGTGGTAGCCTCGGCCAGCCGAGTTAACTACTCCGGCATCTGGACCGCGCGGACCGGGATTGCTTTTACCCCGGCCGGCACTGCCTCGCCCAACTAACTGTTTTCCGGCATATGCCGGATCATACGCCTGTATCTGCTTGTTTTTATCGGAGTTTACACTCGGTCACGATCTCCACCGACATGCGGTGATGAAGCTTGCCCCTTAGATCCACTGGCTCCCTAGCCGAGTGAACAATCTCGGACCCACCTGCAACTGTGTTAGCTTGCGATAGGCCTCATTCTGCCGGGTAGCCACAGCTATCAATCATTAACTCGGTCTTGCTGCCTACGGAGAGCTTCTCCGGATAACCTGACAACTCGGCTCTTGCTGCTCGGCAGCTCTAAGAGTCTTAGCAGGGGAACTATACTTCGGCTTTTCGACCGAAAGTGACTAGGAGTCTTACTGGAACTAGATCTACCATCTCTAGCAATCTCGGCATTGAGGCCTTACCCCTCTTACGCACATCCTCTATGCGACTAGGCGGTGACTCAGCTAAGGGGTAATACCATGTGCTTGGTTATACTCACGGAGAGTTATCCCGAACTCTCTCCTCACCTGGCCATCGCGAGGGCCTCCTGATGTAGGCTCTGACGAACGACTCCAACTCTGCTTCCTTTGGGCAGCATCTGTACGGCAGCTACCGGAACAGCCAGTTTCTCGATTATCTCCTCGAGATGAGCCGGCCTGACCGGTACACCGGATGTACCGGGCCTGGTCGCGGAGGTTCTCCCTCCTCTCCAGCGGCAGTTTCGCCGATCTGGTGGTCTTGGGGGCAAGTTGGCCGGCATCTCCTTTGCCGACATCACCCACAGGCCCGGTCATCATTACCTCGGCGTAGACCCGGGGCGATCGATTCGCCGCCGCGAGCCGCGCAGACAGCAGGAGGATCCTGGCCATAAGCACCTGCTCGGGGTACTTGCAGACAACCTCGGTGGCGACGTAGGTCACGAAGGTGCCGAAGTGATGAGGCAGCGTTCGTCGGGAACGGCCTGCTGCCGAAGCATCCCGCATTGTCGCTGATGAAGTTCAGCGAGCCGAGCTTGCAGATGAGCCCGCAGACGATGCGCTCGCCGGAGTCGATGATGGAACCCGTCTGATGGCTAAAGAGCGGGGCCGATGGGCGCTGGAGGAACCGGGAGAGGGCTAGCACGCTAAGGGCATACACACATGAACACACAAGCACAAGAACACGCACGATTACCCAGGTTCGGGGCCCTCGTAAGGAGGTACACCCCTACTCCTGCCTCTCTCTGTATATATCTCAATCACAGTACAAGCGGCTCCTTGAGCTGTATGATCCCAACCACGAGGTGCACCGAGGTGGAAGATGAAGCTACGGGGGAAAAGAGTCTTTAGGTATCGTCCCTCACGCAGGAGTGGTGAAGCCCTATTAATAGGCTAAACCGAGTTACGGAAATACCCTCACGGTGCACTGTAGCCATGCCTACGGGATGTCATGATGGTACTCCTGTCAGAGACAGGACGTGACATGCCCATCCCCTGCAGCACTACGGTACCTAGAATGTACCCTCTGCTAGGGACAGGACAAGGCATGCCCATGCCTCTGCTCGTAGTCTGTCCCCGGTATACCGGAGTCAGCGGTTAGGTGATGGCCTGTCACTTCGCCGCTACGCCACGCTCCCGTGCCAGGCGCTCCCGGCCGGACGCTCCCGTGTCAAACGGGACGCAACAGGAGCATTGACTCCAACCGACACAAGGCACCTCGTTGCTTTAACCCCGGCATGGATATGCCGGATTCTTCTTCCTCGAGCTTCCCTGCACATAAGAGAAGATACCAGAATACCGACATTGACATGTCGGTTAACATACCCCGGTTGGTATATGTCGGTCAATATATGCCGGTTTGCACCAGCATGGTACTCGGTCCCTTCTGCCCCTGGACACCTGGTTTGCCTATGTCGGTTTGTACCAACATTATACCCGGCCTCTTCGGAGATCCGGATATGTCGGCTTTTACTATAACACGGCTCACACCTGGGCATAGCTTTCACCACATTATGACCCTACCCCGGGGGTAGCCCCCGACAAGGTGACAACGTGGGTCGTGCGCGAGTTTAAATAATAAAATCAAACTTGCAGTATTTAACAACCATAGAGCCATCTTACGGACAACTGGCATTCCACTGTATATTGATCCAGGTATATTTCAGCGTATTAATATACACTGTGTTACAGTATAGCCGTACCGACTTCTTTAAGTATATTTTCTTAAGTACAATTCCACATAATTAGTTCTGCTAATATTTTCCGTGATACTTCCACATTGAAGTTTAATTTCGGACACTGTAGTAGATATATAAAGTGTCGCAAGACAAATTCCTAAAATACCACAGCCGCGTCGCTTGCAGGAGAGATTACCCGCGCGATCCACCTTCAGGTCGTCGCCCCGACATCCGAGAACTCGCATCCGGGGCGTGACAACCTCCATCACAATAGTCCATCTGTAATCACGGAAAAGTCGCCGCAAGTCTTACTCTGAGAATCGCTAGTTCCGGCGCCCAGCCACTCAATGCCCAAGGATGGGATCCTAGCTGTACGATGGCAGCAGAAGCTATTGAAACCGCGCGAACAACGGGCCCGTCCAACCTCCAAATCACCAGTGCAGCGCCATCGAAGGAATGACCCCGCATTGCTCCTCATGCGGAGGGAAAGGAGCACCCGTCGCCACGCCACCATGCGAGCTCTATCCGGTTACGCTCACGGCGACGATGGGGGGGGGGGGGGGGGGAGGGGGAGGAGGGATTGGCTAGGTTTAGCGTGTCCCGTAGACCGTGTGGAGACGCGGACGCGAAACGTTTTATATTTCCCCCCTATTTAGTATTCACCACACAATTTTGTTTTTCTGTATCTCGAACACGGTTTTGTTTCGCCGCAAAATTGCACATATGTATCCAACGTAAAAATATTTTATTATTTTGTTAAACTAAAATTTAAATTCTCGTTTTCTTTGCACAAATCTGCTATCTTCTCTTCCTAGTCTCGTTTTCTTATGTTTCCCATCTTAGACCTATTACTTGGTTTGGTAAATAAAATCAGGGAGAAGTCTATTTTAGCAACAATCAAACAAAGCTTAAATTTTCTGTAGTCTGCTCCAATATGGGAGTACGATTGTGGAATTTAGAAGTCTCATCTACGTTTGCTCAAGATCTGATAATAATTCGCGGTATCCTTCTCAGCGTGCGCCGAGTCCTCCTTCAAGCCGTCGTCAGCTGCGGATCCCCATCTCCATCGCCGTCTTCCAAGCGAGAACCCTCGTGCTCATCTGCTGCATCTCCGATTCCGCCAGCGACTGCATCCGGGCGCGGTCCCTGTCCCGGGATAGCTGCAGTAGAGGAAGGAGTATATGGCGTGCAGACCGTGAAGGGTATGGCGATGGCCGTGTACAGCGCCTTGGCCAGCGACGCGGCGTTCTCCCGGTCCAGCCGCGGGCTCGTCCCCTTGTCGTCCGGCCTGTACCCGTACACGCGCTGCGCCAGGATCCCGACGATGGGAGGCGCGAACGACGACAGCACCGTCTCGAACGACCTGTCCACGCGTAGATGCTCGTCCTTGATTTCTCGGGCACGATCTCCGCGAAGATTGGGCTGCAATTTTTTGAGTTATTTCACCATGATATATGTTGAAATGATTATGGATGTATGGGCGAGCCGGCCGGCGAGGCTTACAAGTTTGTAGCGGGGCCGTTCCAGGAGATGAACAGCCCATGACGAACAGGACGACGCCGTGGACGACGCCGGTGGAAGGATCGTCTGGCAGCCCCAGGAGCAGCACGGCGGCTAGGGGCACGGCCGAGCCCGCACTGATCTGCGACAGCACGATTCTCCCGGCGTCCGGGTACCGCCGGGCGAGGGCGTCGCCCATGTGGCCCCCGATGAGGCCGCCGAGGGAGCTCGCGATCCAGAAGATGGTCATGAGCACGGCGGTGTCCCGGTGGCTGAACCCGATGAGCTCGAGCCACATGGACGCGAAGGAGAGCGCCGACCATGGGAACGAGCCGCTGACGCCCTGCGCCACGAAGATCTGGAACGTCGGGATCCGCACCACGAACTTGCCTCCGCGATCATCTCCTCCACCACCGCCGCGCCCGCCTTCTCGTCGCGCCTGGCCGGCAGCCGCGACGTCGCCCGTGGGGAAATGGGGGTCCACGGAGAAGAACCAGTTGAGCGCCCCCACGGCGCGACGCTGATGACCGCCACGAGGTGGAAGGCGATGCGCCAGCCGGCGATCCCGAGGACCGTCGTCTGCGCCAGCAGCAGGCCAACGAAGCCGCCGGAGATGAGCCCGTGCAGCTGGCCAGCTGCAGCCAGCCGAAAGCCGAGCCTCGCGTGCCGTCGTCCGTGGAGTCGGCAACCAGGGACTGGATCGACGGCACCACGAGCGCGAGGCCGATGCCATTCAGTCCCTCGAGATTGCTACCTGGAATGCACAAGTGTAAGCGTGGAAACTTCTAGCTGATGAACTGAACAGGAGATCATAAATTAGCAAGCGAACATCCTAACTGACGAACTTAACAATGTCGCTGTTTCAGAACTTGTGCGTGTTGTCAGTACTCAGTACTCAGAAAGTCAGAGCATTATAAAGCTTGAAACATTTAAAAAAATGAAGTGCATACTGAATCTTGCAGGATCAAAGTACAACAATAATTTACTGTCTCTATTCCAAATTCAAATTAAAGGGGTCCAATCTGAATGTTTTCAGTAATTTAATTAACGTCTGAGAGGACAGCAGATCTGCAAATTAAATCCCCAACTCGAGATTTGCATCGAACTGCAGAACAAGGGAAGAAGAGAGAGCGCAAGCTGGAAGGGATGGGTACACGCAGACCTGGAGGAAGGTGTCTGAGATGCCGACGAGGAAGGTGGCGGCTGCCCAGAGGAAGGCCCCCACGGCGATGACGTGCGCGCGGTTGTGGCGCGCGGGCGGCGTAGGCGGCGAGCGGGTAGCACGCGGCCTGCACGATGGAGCGGCACAGCGTGAGGGCGCCGAGCCACGTGGGGTCGGCGTGCAGGGCGGCGCCGATCTCGCGGTACACCGCCGGCAGCAGCGCCTCGTCGGCGCGCTCCATGATGGACGCCAGGCTCACCAGCAGCAGCGTCCGCCGCCGGTCACGCTCGAGGTCACGCTGCTGCCCATCATCACCACCCCTCGCCGTCGGTCCCCCTTGACGACTCCGGTCTCCCCTCTCCGGCACTAGTAGTGCGCTGCTGCGCCGGCGATCCGGGGTCTCCTCTCCTCTTCGCGGGGAAATTTTATATTACGACTTCTCGCCTCGTTACGCGAGATGTTTCTTTTACTCTCACTGACGTGTGGGGGCCTGGTAAGTTGAGCCGAGGTAGTAGCTGGCGCTGGGAATCTGCCAGATTCAATCTGGGATCCTTCTCATTGGTCCGCTCCTGTGGGTTCCAGGTGTAGGTGACTAGGGTGTACACTGACTGGATTTGTTAAAGAGAATGAGAGAAGGCATAAACAAAGCTTTGTCTAGGATGCTTTGGGATCACGCTCTCGGCTCTCTTGATATGACGATCGACTAAAACCTACTTTGACACTTTTGCTAATTGTCAGTTATCTAGATCTTTTTCTAAAATTACAAATTATGAGCCTATAACTACGATCTAGAAAATGTGTCGCATACCAAGTGTGAGCTGGAGACGAGGACGAATGAAGATGATTAATTGACCGCACTTGAAATTAGAAGTCACATCTCGTTACACTGCACTTAGGGCATTCGCAAGTCATTTTATGTCCCAATTGTCCAATTGGGGAAAAACGAACAAAAATCACCATCAGCAGTTCTATTCAAATGTTCACCTTGTCCATCTTACTCAAATTATGTCCACTTTCTCAAAATTTCCACAGATTTGTTTAAAACTTGAGGAGTTTCTCATTTGTCATCCCCAGCCAAGTCAACGAAGTCTCCAGAGGCATGCATGTTATTGAACCACACTCCCAACCATCAACCTCACTCTCCTCTCTCCTTGACCCGACCCATTGTCATCTCATCTTTGTGCTAAGCAAGCTAATGAGGCTAGTCGATGATGCATTATGATCAATTATGTACCTAGTTTCTTAGTTGCAGCCTTGAAAACTGATTGTAATCCCACCATTTAAGTAACGAAAGCTCTTGAGTTGCAAAAAAAGACACGACCTATGCTCTCCTACCAATCCACTAGCCAGTGCCCCTCTAGGTCCCTGCTTTCCCGCGCCTGCAAGATCACGAACCTCCCGCACCAGTGCCACCGCCTATCCCCGTCTCCTGAGCGTCTCCCGGTGATTTGGGGCTCCACCTATAAGTGTCAAGTAGCTCCGGCCTTAGCGCCGGGAGCTTGCCCCCAAGCCTCTTCTATGACCCCGGGCTCCCGGGATGATCACAAGTATAGGGGATCTATCACAGTACTTTCGATAAATAAGAGTGTCGAACCCAACGGGAGCAGAAGGTGTTGACAAGCAGTTTCGAGTAAGGTTTCACCGTAAACACTAACAGACAAGTTTTTAGAGGTTTTTGATATAACAGATAAATAAAATGCGAGTAGATAGAAGAGAGCAATAATAATTGCAGCGAGTGGCCCAATCCTTTTTAGCACAAAGGACAAGCCGGTTGTTTTACTTATGATGACCAAACGTTCCTGAGGACACGAGAATTTTTTTTTGAACCTTAAGACTGTAGGGCAAAGCCCACATCATTTTATTGAATTTAAAGCATAGGACACTGTACAGCTAATTACAAAGCTATTTACAAGTCAGCCGAAAAGAAACTAAAGCTAGGACACACGGGAATATTGTCAAGTTATTTTCGCTTCATACGCTGATTAATCTTCAATGTTTTGATAAGTGTTGTGTGGGTGAACCTATGCTAGTGCATCGCCCTTACTTGGACAAGTACACACTTGTGATTACACCCTTGCAAGCTTCCGCGAATACATGGGAGTAATTAAGACAAATCTAACCACAACTTTAAACTCTGGGATCCTATGCTCCCTCGTGCACTAGCTTACCAACGGGGGTTCAGGTTTCTGTCGCTCCGGCAACCCCATAATAAGTAAACTAAATACACAATGCATTCCCTAGGTCCATAAAGGTGAAGTACCATTTAGTCGACGTTCACATGACACCACTAGAAGAATAACACCACAACTTAAATATCAAACCATTAAATATTATTCAACATAATTCCACTACTAGCAACAAGACTTCTCCCATGTCCTCAAGAACTAAACGAACTACTCACGACTCACGAGACATCATATGGATCATGATCAGAGGTGATATAATGATGGATAACAATCTGGGCATAAACTTAATTCACCGAAAACTCAAAAGCATCAACCACAAGGAGTAATCAACACCGGGAGAGTCTCCCCAATGAACTAAATAAGATACAACCCTAGATGTTACAGCGGAAAGGAGTGGAGCGGCGGAGATGATGGTGATGGCGGTGGAGATGATGGAGATGATGATCCTGATGGTGCCCGGCATGATGACGGTGACGATGGCAGCGTTTCCCCCTCCGAGAGGGGAATTTCCCCAGCAGATTTCTCCCTGTCGGAGAGCTCTTTCGCTCTCTGTGGTTTCCGCCTCATGGAGGCGGCGGAATATTTCTTCGTCGATGCCCCGTGAGTTTTAGGTCAGAGGGAAGATATACGAGAAAGGGCGATGGCTGAGGTGGCCCAGGGTCGCTAGACGACCCCCTGGCGCACTAGAGGGTGGGGCCACGGGGGTGGCGTCTGGCCACCCCGTGGCCCCTCTTAGCTCCGTCTTCTGGCTCCTCCCGTTACCAGACGAAATAGAATTATTTGAATTTTCTCGTAATTTTTGGAGCTTCAGAAATATAGTATCTTGACGGTGCTTTTTCCAGCTGATTCATATTCCGGCAGATAAATTCCAATAATTGCCAAACATGCAAAATAAGATAAAATAACATAAGTATTGCATTCTAATATGAAATATATCAATAAATATGAGTGGATTATGATATAAAATAGTGATGCAAAATGGACGTATCATCCATCGCCACCTCCTTCTCCTACCCATACCCCCCGACGTTGTCTTCCGCCAATGGCATGAATCCCACCTAAGGGTCAAAGGACTAACACCATCCATCCCTTCCTCCAGCACCTCCTGCACTCCTCCCTCTTCACCATGCACTCCTGCTGATCTTGGGCAGCGACGCGATTGCCGCTTCCAGTAGGAGACACGACACGGCTCGGCCCTCCTACCCTCCGCTCTTCTGAATTTTTATTCAATTTTAAAACATTCTTCTTAGATTGCGTTGCTAATATGTGAAATGAATAATTTTGTTTGAGACTGTGTTGTTTATTGTAATTATATTCATTTGTATGTCAATTTTGTGTGCACTTGTAGTTTTTCCAAAGAATGAAATTAGAATGTGAAATAAGTTTACAAATTTGAATTGTTGTGGAATCTATGTGTTCTAATATTATTTTATCTGTATGTGTCAAATATATTATTGTAATAGAACATTAGATGGCAAATAGATGAATGGACAAATGAGGAACACCCTTGGATTTTTACCATGTCCATCCTCATTTGTCCAACCCCTTCCCCATATGGACAAGATTTGAGGAATGCTGGTTAGAGATGCCCTTTGTATCATCCATATGACCACACCATGAGTAGTCCGATCCCAAGCAAAAAAAGGAAAGGAAAAAACTCATGAGCTACCGAAAAACCTTTTTCATTTCAAAAAGAAAAGAAAAAAGAACGACCTCAATCAAACTATGGTAGAGAACCTGCTAACACCTTCACACTATGCGGCTACTATTACAAGCCTTGCGATCAACAACATAAAGTCTTGAAGGAGTTGCATATGATACTGAAGTTGAAGGAAAACACTTGAACTAACATAATGTCTTCTACAAAATTGTGATTTTAGTCAACGCCTCAGAGGACGAAGTACACTTATCTATAAGCAAACGAAATACACATGTGTCTACTTGTACTTTTCTCCTCTGGTTCCAAAACTTCTAAGCCCACCGCTCTCAAGTCATTTGTTCAAATCAAAGTCACTTCACCGAGAACATATCCAGTGCACCAATTGAACTGGTGCACCCGGTGCACCCAACTTTGATTTATCACTTAAAGTGTGTTAAAAAATTCCGAAAAAAGTTTTGACATAGGTATTACTCATTTCTAACATGTCACAAAATTTCAAATCAAAATTCATAACACAATCAAGAAATAAAAATAGACAAATCAGTCAATGAATAATGCCAAAATGAAGTTGGGTTTTGAATTTGGTCCATTATCACTATTGGTGACAAATTTTTCATTTTTACTGTTAATGTTGTGTTTAAAATTTAGAGTTGAATTTTTGTGGTGATGAATTATTCATGTTATGTCAATACACAGACTTTTTTTTCAGATTTTTTGAAAATCTTTTAGATGGTCAACTGGAGTCGGGTGCACCGTGCACTAGTTCCTTCGTTGCACGGATACGTTCTCCACTTTCACCGTCGGTTTTCGTTGTTGCAAGTACGCTTTTTTCCATTGCACATTATTGTGGTGCCTAGCGTATTTTTCCTCTAATTTTTACTATTAAATGAGAGTTCAACGTACGTTGGTGAAACCTCCGATTTCCGCCTCCCTTTTCTGCCATCGCCTATCTAAAATCGTCCCATGCGTGGGTCCCACGCCGCCAGCGCGTCCGCCCGCCAGCCCCTCCATCATTTCCTCCTCTCTCACCAATACTTTCCCCTCCCTCCCGGACAGCACGCGCAGGCGGTTCCGGAGGGCCAAACCCTAGCCGCCAACGACCTCCTCCCCCGAGCTTCCCTGCCGCGGTGCCACGGTGGCAGCGGGGCCTGGCCGTTGAAGGCGGCGGGCGAGGTACGCGAGCCCGGACGGGCCCCCTTTGCGCGGAGGGGTGCGCCACGCGGGGGCGCAAGGTCGGGCCATGTCGCGGCGGAGATTCGCAGGGAGCGGGGAGCTGTCGAGGAACTGCAGCGGCCACGCGACGCGGCGGTGCCTCGTGTTGTGTTGGTGAGGGCGTGAGGCGACACGGCTTGCCTCCCATGGTGACGGCGGCGCTGTGGAGTTCGGCATTGTGAATATTTGAACCAAGTATTTCGGGCAAGTGTGCCTTGGGAACTCCCATTTATGTTCTGTAATCACTAAACTTAATTGTGGTCTCGTTCTGTATGTTGGTATTTGTGTTCAACACTTTTATTTGTGGCCGTGTGCCTTTGTGCTGTCATATTGATATATTATGCTCTTGTAATTTATTTTTGAATGTATCTTTTAGCTACATATGGTGTGATATGATGTCCATTTTTTAATCAATGTTGTAGGGTACCCGATGGTTATTTGCTACCCGACGGGGGACGGTTATGGTACAACAACTTCCCCGTAACAGTTAACGGGGTATATGGCCTAGTCCGCCCCGCTTTCCCCAAAGGCACGACCGCACCTAACCACTGGAGATACTTGCGAGAGGAGGCCACGTTACCTCCATTAACCACCGAGGGGTTTTCCCGCCTAAAACCCCTCATGCTCCTCGCGTGCCCATGTCGGATCCTTAGCCTATAAAGGAGGACAAGGCATCGAGGCAGAAGGACAGTTACAAGCATAGCTCAAGCAATACTAGCCTAGGGTTTGGAGGGTAGAAGAGAGAGGTGATCTCCCCAGGGCGGATATGCTCATTCACTACTCCGGCCGACACCCTTCCGGGTTCACCCCCTGAACACCTTGTAAACCACACCTGATGAACCATAGCAATCAGACATGCAGGAGTAGAGCTTTTAGCTACGGGCGGCCTGAAAACTGGGTAAACTCTCTGTGTCTCTCTGTTGCTTGCTTGAATCTCCCACCTAGGAGCGTGGCGACCACCTCCCGGGTGAAGCGTCTCCCAGCCTCCTTTGGGCCCCGTGCCGAACCTAAAAGGGGGGTATCCTTTACTTCCGGTGTCCGTGGATCCGAGAACACGACATCTGGCGCGCCAGGTAGGGGGCGCAAGCGCTGGATTCGTCTTCGTCAACCTCATGTTCATCGTCATGATCTACGTCAAGTTCCTCGAGCATGGTGCCCAAGAGAAGAGGCGACGCTATGGCATCAAGGCCACGTCTCCTTCGCGTACTCAGTTCTGCTGAGCGTCACGCTGCGGAGACACGCCAGACCGCTCCTCCCGCCCCACTGCCCGCGAGAAGGTGGTATCGGAGGGAGCTGACGTCAACAAGAAACACCGAGGCCCGACGGTCCGACGGCCCCAGGAGTCTCCGTCAGGCATCCTCCCCGCTCTGGAGAGAAGAGCGTCGGCAACGGCGCTGGCAAGCAAACTCTCTGGAAAGGGGACGAACGTTCCCGACGGCAGGGATCCGCGAGGTGCCGGGAGAAAATCTTCTACGCACCTACCCTCTGGTGCCCGAGCTCGTCTCACGCCCTTGTCGCTGCACGGGCCCTGATGCAATTTCCCCCAAGCACCGGCGATCCCAAGGTCTACCAGGCTGGAGGACCCGTGTGAAGGAGCTCCTCGACCTCGCTGATCGTGGCCCTTAGATGGAGCCTACCCGAGCTCCACCGTCAACGGCCTAGAGTGGGAAGGGACAAGACACGCGAGCCCGGGACCGTACCCGTGGCGAGCGTCAATGCGAGAAGCAACCCCCGCGCACCTCACCTCCGGGGGCAGATCGACCGAACCGCGATCGCGGCAAAGCCATCTCCGTCGGGTCATCTACGACGCGCAACCAAGATCTTCGGGTCGACCTAACCAATCGTCTAACCGAGGATATGCACACTCGCATCGAGAGGCGCGCGAGCGCCACGCCGGGAGGATCGGGACGACGACCGCCGAGGGCTGCCTCGCCCTCTCCCCGAGTTCTGCCAGGTTACCTGGCCCAAGAAATTCAAGATCGACGTGCTCCGCTACGATGGCACCACGAACCCCCGGGACTTCCTGCAGCTCTACTCCCTCGCAGCTGCGGTCGCCGGGGCCGACGAAGTCATGATGACCAGCTGGTTCCCGCTGGCCTTGAAGGGAGGATGCCAGACATGGCTTCTCAACCTTCCCAAGTGCTCTATCTGTTCCTGGCAGACCCTGAAGGAACTGTTCCTGGGGGCTTTCCAAGGCGAGTACCAACGCCCGGGGCTCCCACGACCTCCACGACTTCAAGCAGCTTCCGGGTGAGACGCTGCGCAAGTTCATACAACGCTTCAACCGGAAGATGAACACGATACCCTGCATCAAGGAGGAGTTGGTGATCTCATGCTTCCACGCCAACGTTCGCAACACCCGTATGCGCGAGAAGTTGAGCACCGCCGCGTCGAGACTGCCCGTGAGCACTGGGACCTCGCGGATCGCTGCGCCCGCACAGAAGAAGGCGTCAAGTTCCCGGGGAGGATGAGCCGAGGACAAGACCACTCCCGCCAAGAACAAGAGACGGGACACTGGACCGACAAGGCGTCTGATGCATGTAAAATGCTTCCATGAACTTTGCATTATTTTACTTATATTCCAGTCATATTTGCATCATATAGGGGTTATATCGCTGTTTTATAATGATTTTGGGAATATTTGGTATGTTTCCTATTTTTATGGAATTAACCCTGCACAGTCAGAAAACCCTGTTTTCTATATTTTAATGTTGCAGGGACCCAAACGACGTCCAAATGACCTAATATTTTACGGGCATCAGTTTTTGGAAGGAACAAAGCGTAGGAGCCAAGTAAGCGCACGAAAGGAAGTCGGAGGCCGAAGTTGAGTGGGCCACGTGGCCAGGTACCTGGGCGCGTGGGACCCCCTCTTTTGGGCCCCAGAGCTCCGTTGCCGTCGATCTTTCCTCCAGACTCGGTTTTGACCTAAAACCGACAATAAAAATAGCCCCCGACGTTTTCTGGGAGGAGCGCCGCAGAAACACAGAAACCACGAAACAGAGACTGGAGTTGCAGATTGGAGGGGAAAACTCGCGGGGGCGCTGCCGGCGTGGTCTCCATCTTCTCCAACGACTTCTCCACCGTCTCATGATGAAGAGGGAGTAGTAGTCCACCTCTGGACTATGGGTTTGTGGAAGTAACTTATGTATCTCTCTCTCTTGAGCTTCACTAATTAGTACCGTATGAGCTGCTGAACATGATTACGGTCATCTATGTAATACCTTTGTGGTGGATCTTTTTATGAGTTAATATATGTTGAGATTGCAATGGTTTATGTACCTCGTTTTTTTTACTTGTCATGATCAAGCATGTTTATGAGAGCGTGTGAGCGGGAACGTGTGCATTAGTTGGAGTAACGGGGGGTGGCTAGTGCAGTGAACGTGAGAGAAAGTTCTGCGATCCACTTGGGTATCTCTACCTTACTTTGTTGCCTCACTAGGGATAAAAAGAAATACCATGTTACCGGAGATGTGGGTGTGACCATTGCACTACTCCATGACTAGATCTAGCATGTTCTTATTTAACTTCATGTCATGATACTTATTGCTATACTCTGAGTTATCTTAATTACTGAGGTGTTATGATTTAGTTCGCATCTTGGTGGAGTATAAGAGAGACTAATATAAACTAAAAGGTCTCTATGTTAGGACGTGATGCCCATATAATTATAACTTGTCATTAAACTGTTGTGTTGCAATCTCATATGTCAACTCTAGTGTTCCATTGTCTCCACTTTATTAAAGAGAGAGTGCATTTGTGAAACCATGAACCCCGGTCCATTTTTAATCATAAGAAACACCTTTCCAACAACTTTTACCACTTTACCATTTTCTGCCATTTAAAAATCCGAAAATACAAAAACACTTTTCCATCTTGCATTCATCATATAAAACCCAAAAAATATCATTTATCATTGCTACCACCATCCTTGCATATTTATTTACCACCATTGCATATTTATTTCTTGTTTGCATTGCATATTATCTTGATATCATTCTCACACCTTGTGCTTGACAACCACTAGGTGAGGTTGAGGACCAAAACATTTACTTTGTTTTGTAGGTAACCAAAAGAAGGATAGGAAAGATAAATCTTCACTACTGATTCCCCGAGAGTTCGATATTAAACCCTCGAGTCACCCCTCGTGGGGAAAACACGTCTTCCACTTATTAACACACTCTGTACTTGGAGTCTCAACCTAACCATATCTTTTGCAGGTAACTACGTCATCGGGTATCAAGACTGTTTTCTGGCGCGTTGCCGGGGAATCATTGCTGAAATGTTTATCCAAGGGTCCCCTGCACTAGCTCTTCTGGCGCCGGGTTTATCCAAGGATATCTCACCAAGTCAACTTCATCACCAACTTGTGCTAACACCTAAGCTTGGGGAGGTTGCACCTACGTGAGCATCATCTTATCCATCTTTACCTTCAAAGCATTTTATTTTGTTTTGTTATTGTCTTGCATATTTCGGTTTGCATTGTTTAGTATCATTTTACTATCAGTCTTTCATTTATAATCATAAAAACAAAAACAAAAATTAGTGCTGTTTTTAATATGTGTGTTAAAGTATGGAGAAACTTTCTGGAATCTCTATACCTAATGGTTATGTTAAAACTATGGAAGCCTACTTTGAATATGAATCGACCGAAGAAGAAAAAGAATGCGTAAATTGCTTGAAGCTCTTCACAGAATGGCTATTCAGTTTTGTGAGTTACATGGTATAACTTGTTCAATAGAAGAGTTGTTAAACATTCCCACTATCAATGCAAGTATAATAGTGATCCTATAATTTCCTGTTATCGTGAAGATAAATTTTCATGCCCTGATATAGAACAAGTTGAGAAATATATTGCTTATGTTGGAGCCCTTGAGATAATCTCTTATTGATAAATTTCTTACAACTAGTCATGAAGCTCGTGTAATGAAAGGACAAATTTCTATTATTCTCCAACTTTGCAAAAACGAATTTAGTGAATGTTTATGTTAAAGAAAGAATTCTTGCTTCCATGGAAAGTACTAATATTTTGCAGGAAGAGGATGATGAAAACATAAGCTTGGAAGAGGAAGTATGTGAAGAGGAGATTGAAATGGATATGTTCCAACCTAAGCTTGGGGAAGAGTTGGATCTCCCAACTTCACCATCAACATTTGATAGTAGCACTCAAACTCAAAAATCTTTTGTTATTTATGAGAACCCATGTTATGATGAGTGTGAAACTGAAAATTCTATGGTCCTATATGATAACCCATGCTATTATGATGAAACTAATAATGCTCCTTTACTTTTTAATGCTACTAGTGAACTTATTGATGATAATGAGGAGTATTGCTTAAATATGCTATATGATAATGCTTTAGATGATGGTCCTATGCTTATTGATAACCTCCATGTTTAGTTGTTAAATTATGTGAGGATAAAAATGATATACTTGCTGTTTGTGATGTTACTCTTACTCATGAGAGTCCTACTTTGTTTCGATTCTCCTATTACACCATAGAGGAGAAATTTGCTTATGTTGAGAAATACTTATGTGGTTTGCAATTACTTTAGTTCCAAATCTTTGTTGCAACCATGATATTAAACTTGATATTGATCTTAATAACTATTTTGAAAGAGGGAAGCATGCTAATGAATTCCATAATAAATTTAATGATCCTCTTTATGTGCCTAAATTATCTAAGTTGAATGATTCTTGGTTATATGGTTGAATTTATTTTACTTACTTGCAACTATTATGAAAGAGGAGGTGATAAGAACCCTCTTTATGTTACTAATAATATAAGTTGCAAGTAATACTGTTAATATGCATTGGAAATTCTATTTATTG
The DNA here is from genome assembly GCA_947311845.1 of Poa pratensis. NCBI lineage: Eukaryota > Viridiplantae > Streptophyta > Magnoliopsida > Poales > Poaceae > Poa > Poa pratensis. The sequence continues at coordinate 25,783,777 of CAMZMU010000083.1, forward strand.
TGATTCATTCATATACAAAATGCCAATGCATAGAAAGAAAGTTAGACTTCGTTGTTATTACTTTTGTGTTTTGTTTTCTCTACTAGGTTCAACTTGACTATTATTTTGATTGGTTTGAGAACACCATGGGATCCTGGTATTATGCATGAACACTTCCCAAGGAAGAGGACACATCAAATTCAAGCTCCCTCATGAGCTTCAACCTCATATAAACAGTAAGAAGCCTAGCTATGGCTATAAAGAAAGCGCTTTACGGGAGGCAACCCGGTTGTTTTTATTTGTGATTTTCTTTGTGTCCTCTTGCTGTAACAAGAGACTTTGTTTAGTTTAGTTTCTGGAATTTTTAATAAAGTGCCAAGTTTTACTATTTTGGTTTGAAAAAGTTGCTTTGCGTTCGGAGATTTTATTCCACGAATCTGTGCACGGTATGATTTTTAATTCTATTCTGTAACTCCGAATGAGCTCATATTTGAACTGTAGTTGCAACTTTTCATCCTCTGTATGCATGAATTTTTCGGAATTTTCGACAATTAAGTAGGGTAGAAAAATACGTTTTGCTGCTGTTTTTCTGGACAGATTCTGTCCCATTTTGTTTGATGCATGCTTTGAACTTTTAACTTGAATCTTTTTGATCCAATTGAGTTTATAGTAGGCATACAACATTATACACTTTCTGGACATTCATATGAATTTTTGTTAAGGATTTATGCAGCAATCAATTCTTTGTTATCACTACTAATGTGCCCCACAGAAAAGAAATGGGAGAAACGGTGTTTTGAAGTTTTTTCACAGGGATTAGAGGAGATGCACCAAGAGCTATCCAAGGATGGTGAAGACCATAAGCTTGGGGATGTGAAGACAACCCCACTGGACCAACACACTCTCGGTTTGCACACGTCTAACTTCTGTTTTTCGATCAATGCACTTTATCGCATAAACTTGGAGCGTCTTTTTTTGTTTTTATTTGGTTTGATTTTTTTTTTTGAGACCACCACTATCATTTATTATGAGAGAGCTACTGGAAATTTGGGTTGAATTAAGTTGGATGCTATTAAAGATTGGGAAAGGGATGTTTGAGTTGATTTTAAAAGATACATATAGTTGCATGATTCATAGCTTTTAATGAGTATAATTTGCAAGTGTTTTATCAAGAGCTATCTTTTATTCATGTTTTGATGCTGAATGTTATTTTACTTTGTTTAACATGGATTAGTTCTATGGACACTCATGCATGCATTTAGATGGTCAACTTTCTCCCTCTTGCTAGCCCAAAAATTCCAACAAGTAAAAACTTGTTTCCAACACCTTCAACCAAAGTTTTTCCAGTGAGTCCACCATATCTACCTATTAGCTTTATGCTATTCCGAGTATGTTTATCATGTTATTTTGTATTATCTATACTCTGAATGAAAATGCTTATGTTATTGATTGTTATGGGAAAAGTTGGTTAAAGAGCTCTCTCGAACTTGATGCACACTTTACTTTTATTGCACTAATAAACATGACCCATTGTGATTAAAATTATGAAGTTGTGGCTTGACAAAGTCTTGGTTGAGTTAGCTCATATGTGCTGTCACATGGCAAGCTTTCAACGTGCTCTTTATATTTTTTGATATCATGTACTTTTGTTTATGGATGCTTACCATGGTGAAATAAATGGGAAATTAGTGAGTTTAATGAGTTTGTATAAATGGTTAGAGAGACGCCTGGGCCGCTAATGCCATGCATCATTCATGGTGGAAATTTACTTACATGCTATGGTGAACCTTCAGTGATACCCACAATAAAAAGCTATACCAATATAAATAAAAAGGGTGTGAGATTGTTCATTTGTTTGTTTGTCTTGTCATTTTGATATGGGCTTGTTCCATATCCTGGGACAAGAGGTACCCCAGTTGACGCTCTTGATGACTATTATATTACTTACAATGATTTTAACTTGAACTTGCTTTGTTCCCAAGTTGAGTAACATGGTAGGTACTTGTATTCAAGGGGCATGAGACTTTCAACCTACTTTGTCAAGCACACTACTCATATTTGCTTTCACTTTAAACTTAACATTCAAGATGCTATGATAGGGGAATGAGAGCTTGACACCAATACCACATTAAATCATTAACTTAAGTAGAAGCATTTGGAAGTTAGATGAAACTTATTCATGCTTTACCTCTACTCATTATATATCTTTCCAAAGTGTCCACCTTTTATATTCAGATTTTCATCAATACTCTATGACCATTATAGGATGTTCTTCTTTCATTATGCATACATGTGGTCCATAGTACTTTCTTTTATGTTACACTTTGTGAATTATCATTGAACATCCTTGCATTGAATACTTGATATCACTTCATAAACTATCTTGCATATTGCTACTCCTTTTAAGAATGAATCATTTGACTCTATGTAGCAATAGTAATCATCTTTGATATCCATTGATAGTATTAAATTGCAAAGTCCATGTTAGTTTTATCACCTTCATACTCGAGGACGAGTATAGGTTAAGCTTGGGGATGTTGATGCATGTAAAATGCATACATGAACTTTGCATTATTTTACTTATATTCCAGTCATATTTGCATCATATAAGGGTTATATCACTGTTTTATAATGATTTTGGGAATATTTGTATGTTTCCTATTTTTATGGAATTAACCCTGCACAGCAGAAAACCCTTTTTCTATATTTTAATGTTTCAGGGACCCAAACGACGTCCAAATGACCTAAATTTACGGCATCAGTTTTTGGAAGGAACAAAGCGTGGAGCAAGGAAGCGCAACAAGGAGGAGGCCAAGTGAGTGGGCCCACGCGGCCAGGTACCTGGCCGCGTGGGACCCCCTCTTTTGGCCTCGGAGCTCCGTTGCCGTCGATCTTTCCTCCACCGACTCGTTTTGACCTAAAACCGACTATAAAAATAGCCCCCGACGTTCTCTGGAAGGAGCGCCGCAGAAACACAGAAACACGAAACAGAGACCTGGAGTTGCAGATTGGAGGGGGAAAACTCCGGCGGGGCGCTGCCGGCGTGGTCTCCATCTTCTCCAACGACTTCTCCACCGTCTCCATGATGAAGAGGGAGTAGTCCACCTCTGGACTATGGGTTTGTGGAAGTAACTTATGTATCTCTCTCTCTTGAGCTTCACTAATTAGTACCGTATGAGCTGCTGAACATGATTACGGTCATCTATGTAATACCTTTGTGGTGGATCTTTTTATGAGTTAATATATGTTTGAGATTGCAATGGTTTTGTTTCAGTTATGAAAGTAGATGCATATTATGTACCCCGTTCTTATTTACTTGTCATGATCAAGCATGTTTATGAGAGCGTGTGAGGGGGAACGTGTGCATTAGTTGGAGTAACGGGGGTGGCTAGTGCAGTGAACGTGAGAGAAAGTTCTGCGATCCACTTGGGTATCTCTACCTTACTTTGTTGCCTCACTAGGGATAAAAAGAAATACCATGCTACCGGAGATGTGGGTGTGACCATTGCCACTACTCCATGACTAGATCTAGCATGTTCTTATTTTAACTTCATGTCATGATACTTATTGCTATACTCTGAGTTATCTTAATTACTGAGGTGTTATGATTTAGTTCGCATCTTGGTGGAGTATAAGAGAGACTAATAACCAAAAGGTCTCTATGTTAGGACGTGATGCCCATATAATTATAACTTGTCATTAAACTGTTGTGTTGCAATCTCATATGTCAACTCTAGTGTTCCATTGTCTACCACTTTATTAAAGAGAGAGTGCATTTGTGAAACCATGAACCCCGGTCCATTTTTAATCATAAGAAACACCTTTCCAACAACTTTTACCACTTTACCATTTTCTGCCATTTAAAAATCCGAAAATACAAAAACACTTTTCATCTTGCATTCATCATATAAAACCCAAAAATATCATTTATCATTGCTACCACCATCCTTGCATATTTATTTACCACCATTGCATATTTATTTCTTGTTTGCATTGCATATTATCTTGATATCATTCTCACACCTTGTGCTTGACAACCACTAGGTGAGGTTGAGGACCAAAACATTTACTTTGTTTTGTAGGTAACCAAAAGAAGGATAGGAAAGATAAATCTTCACTACTGATTCCCCGAGAGTTCGATATTAAACCCTCGAGTCACCCCTCGTGGGGAAAACACGTCTTCCACTTACTACACACTCTGCACTTGGAGTCTCAACCTAACCCATATTCTTTTGACGCAGGTAACTACGTCATCGGGTATTAGCGTCTTCGTCATTGAGCCCCTCACCAAGAAGGCCAAGCCTGCATCGACTTCTGAAGAAGAAGATGACCGTGGTGCCACATCCATCCTGACGGCAACCATGCGCTCAAGGAGTGCCGCCAGTTGAAGTTTCTCGCTTTACGAGCACAGCACCGCGCCAACGGGACCAACCCTGATGGCTGCTTCACCTGCGGCACCTCTGGGCACATCGCTCGTGACTGTCCCACCGGTCGCCAAGGCGGAGGCGACCGTGGGTGGGGTCGCGGCGATGAACGCGGGGGCCGAGGAGGAGGACGCGGCGGCCAAGGCGGCCGCGGGAAAAACAATCAAGAGGCTGCCCTCGACAACAACGGAGAGGCTCAGGCCCCTCACGGCGGCAACAACGGGAATTCCAGGAAGTCAATGGAGTCGTCGGGTGCATCCACGGGGGGGGCCTCTCTGCCTCCCTCCAGTGGCGCCTGCAAGAGACTCGTCCGGGAGCTGACTGTGGTAGCTTCTGCTCCGCCAAAGCCCCTGGAGTGGTCTAATCAAGTCATCACCTTCGATCCAGAAGATCACCCTGACACTGTTGCCAGGGTAGGGACCCTGCCTCTGATCGTGTCGCCCATCATCCACAACTACAAAGTCACCAAAATGCTGGTCGACGGAGGGTCCAGTCTCAACCTGCTGACGGCGAAGGTCCTGGTTACTCTGCAAATCCCCCTTTCGTGCCTGCAAGACACCGGGGTGTTCCAAGGCGTGAACGGGAGCGTCACTCGGCCGCTGGGGAAGATTACTCTACCAGTCCCTTACGGAGAACTTCCACATCGAGGAGATCATTTTCGACATCGCGGACACGCCACTCCCGTACAACGGCATACTCGGCTGAACCGCTCTGGCCAAGTTCATGGCCGTCTCCCACAACATGATGAAGATCCCCGCGGCGTGGGGGGGTGATCAAGGTCAAGGCAGACGTCGACGACGCTATCTTCTGCGTTCACAAGCTGAATCAGACGGTGGCGAGGACCTCGGACGTTCCACAAGACGTACAGGAGTTTGACGTCGGTGCATTCCCCGGGGACAGAGGGTACCCGGGGGCTCGATTTCAACTCCCTTCAAGCAGACGCCTTTCATGGAGACCCGCAGATGACCAAGAAGGTGGCGCTGACCAGTGATGGGAGCCGCTCCATCACCATCGGCGCTCGCCTCACCGACAAATAGGAAGGCGCGCTCGTCGCCTTCTGGTGACGTGGATTACACGTTCGTTGGGAGACCCCAAGAGGAAGGTATGAAGCAGTGTAGCAGCAGTTTCCCTCAGTATGAAACCAAGGTTTAATCGAACCAGTAGGAGCAAGAAATCACTTCTGAAGGTTGTCAGTGGCGCACTGACGTGGAACCTGCACACACCACAATCAAACTACTTAGCCCCAACGAAACAGTGAGGTTGTCAATCTCACCGGCTTGCTCAAAACAAAGGATTAAACGTATGGTGTGGAAAACAGTAGTAAATTGCAGAGAATGAAAAGGAACAATGTTTGCAGTTGGTTGTATTATCAGTGTAAAATAATGGACCGGGGTCCACAGTTCACTAGTGGTGTCTCTCCATAAAAGATAACTAACATGCTGGGTGAACAAATTACAGCTGGGCAATTGACAAAATATTGAGCGCATGACAATGCATATATATGACATGATGATTACTATGATATTCATGTGGGCATTACGACAAAATACATAGACCGTTATCCAACAGCGTCTATGACTAACAATCCACCTCCAGGTTGTCATACCGAGTTCCCCGTTGGTATTAAGTTGCAAGCAACGGATAATCGCATTAAGTAATGTGCGTAATGTAAACAAATGCATTAGACCTAACGACGCACCCTTATGCTAAGCATCGGTTATTTTATCCCTAGTGGCAACAGCACATCCACAATCTTAGAAGTAGTTGTCACTCTCCCAGATTACCGGAGGCATGAACCCACTATCTAGCATAAATACTAACTCTTGGAGTTACAAGCATCTACTTGGCCAAATCATCTACTAGTAACGGAAAGCATGCTAGATCATAAATAACATATAAGATAGATTGATAATCAACTTGACATAGTATTCAATATTCATCGGATCCCAGCAAACACAACATGTAGCATTACAATAAGATGATCTTGATCATGATAGGCAGCTCACAAGATCTAAACATGATAGCATAAAGTGGAGAGACAACCATCTAGCTACTGCTATGGACCCTTAGTCCAAGGATGAACTACTCACGCATCACTCCGGAGGCAGGCATGGTGATGTAGAGCCCTTCGGTGATGATTCCCTCTCCGGCAGGGTGCCGGGAAGAGCTTCTGAACCCTCCCGAGCTAGGGTTGACGGCGGCGGCGTCTCTGGAACTTTTCGTGGAATATGGCTCGGGTCTCTAGGGTTTTCCCGTGAAGATGAATAAATAGGCGAAAGGGCGGCGGCTGGAGACGCCCGTGGGGCCCACATCACCCCACGGCGCGGCAGAGGGTGGGCCGCGCCACCCCATGGTGTGGCTGGCTCGCGGCCCCCTCCGTCTCTCCTTTGGACTCCGTGTACGTGTTGAAAAAATAGGAGGTCCTGTCCAAGTTTCGTCCAATTCCGGGAATATTTCCAGACTAGCTTTTCTGGAATACAAAAACAGCAGAAAACAGGAACTGGCACTGTGGTATCTTGTTAATAGGTTAGTCCCAGAAAATGCATAAAAATGCTATGAAGTGTATATTAAACATGTAACAATTGGTATAATATCAACATGGAACATCAGAAATTATAGATATGTTTGAGACGTATCACCTTCCTTCAGGAAAATTCTGATGTCTTCGCTTGGGACGCATCAGGTTTACCCGGCGTACCAAGGGAGGTGATCGAGCACAAACTGGCGGTAAGCGCGGACGCCCGCCCCGTGAAGCAAGTTACACAGAAGCAGAGCAAGGAGAAGCTGGAATTTATCATAGCTGAGATCGACAAGTTGCTAGAAGCCGGCGTCATCAAGGCAGTTCCTCACCCAACTTGGGTGGCCAACCCCATGGTGGTACCAAAACCCATGACCTTCAAGCTACGGCTGTGCATCGACTTCACCGACCTGAACAAGGCCTGCCCCAAGGATCCTTTTCCCCTGCCGCGGATCGACTTGATCGTGGACTCCACGGCCGGGTGCAAACTTCTGTGCTTCTTGGATGCCTTCTCCGGGTATCATCAGATCATGATGGCGGTAGAGGATCAAGAAAAAACGCCCTTCATCACTCCCAAGGGCTGCTACTGCTTCACCCGGATGCCGTTTGACTTCCGGAACGCCGGCGCTATGTTCCTGCGCGCCATCCAAGCCTGTCTTGGCTCGCAGCTGGGGCGCAACGTCGAGGCATACATCGACGACATCGTGGTCAAGACCCGGTACAAGGACTCCCTCATCCAAGAGATCCACGAGACCTTCGACAACCTTCGCCGGGTCAACTTCAAGCTCAACCCCGACAAGTGCGTGTTCGGAGTCCCGTCCGGCAAGCTACTCGGTTGCTTGATCTCCCATCGGGGGATCGAGGCCAATCCCGACAAGATCAAGGCCATCGAGCGAATGGAAGCGCCCAGGCGAGTCAAGGATGTGCAGCGCCTCAACGGGTGCATTACTGCACTCGGGCGCTTCATCTCGAGGCTTGGAGAACTAGCTCTGCCCTTCTTCAAGCTACTCAAGAAATCGGGTCCCGTGTAGTGGACCCCGGAGGCTGAAGAAGCTCTTCAGTCTCTCAAGCGCTACCTCGCCTCGCCACCCATCCTTGTGGCACCAGCAAAAAAGGAGCCTCTGCTACTGTACATCGCTGCCACCAATCAGGTGATCAGCGCTGTTCTCGTAGTAGAACGAGATGCTCCTCCAGTCAAGACAAGCAAGATCAGGGGCAAGCGTCCCGAGACATGCTTTATGTGATAGTTATATTGTTGAATTTATTCATGATGCTACTGAAAGTTATTATGAGAGAGGAAAACATGGTTCTAAACATTTCAACATTATTACGTTTCCTCTCTTTAAGTTGAAAGTCTTGAAATTGCTCTTGTTGTATCTTCCTATGCTACTTGCTTTGTGTTTCAATGATTTATTTTCTTACAAGATCCCAATGCATAGGAAGTGGGTTAGACTTAAAAGTGTTTCATATTTTTCTCTTGATGCTCTCTTTTGCATTTCAATTCTTGTTCCTATGTGAGCATCATTAAAACTATCATGGCTGTCCAGAAAACAGATTCCTAAGCTTCACTGCGAAAAATGTTAAAAATCACAGAAAAGTAATTTTGACCTGAAATTTTACGACAGCAATCTTCAGTTATTAATACACATTTCATTAGTTCAAAATTTTCTGATTTGAGCAACGTAAGTGCCTCTGAAAATTCACTCTTTACGGGCTGTCCAGTTTTTGACAGATTCTGTCTTTATTTTGCATTACTCTCATTACTTGTGTTTTGTGTAGTTCTATTGATCAAAGAGCAATGCACAACCATAGTAACAGTAGCTAATGTTTAGAATCAACTCATGATATGTCTTTGCTGTACCTATGAGGATTTAATTTATGGAGACACTAACCCCTCTAATCAAGTTTTATGATGAGTTTTGTGTAAAGAGAATTTTCAAGAGGAAGAGTTGAGGGTGATGAACAAAGATCAAGAGGGACAAACACTCAAGCTTGGGGATGTTACCCCTAGACTCACCCTACATATATTAAATAAGTACAAGAATTCAAGCTTGGGGATGCCAAGCCACCTCACTCCAACCATCTTGATAACAAGTAAGAAAGCCTAGCTATATGGCTATAAAGAAAGCGCTTTACGGGAGGCAACCCGGTTGTTTTTATTTTTTGATTTTCTTTGTGTCCTCTTGCTGTAACAAGAGACTTAGTTTTTAGTTTAGTTTCTGAATTTTTAATAAAGTGCCAAGTTTTACCCATTTTGGCTTGAAAAAGTTGCTTATAGCATTCGGAGATTTTATTCCAGCACGAGTCTGTGCACGGTATGATTTTTCATTCCTATTCTGTAACTCCGAATGAGCTAAATTTGAACTGTAGTTGCAACTTTTCATCCTCTGTAAGCATGAATTTTTCAGATTTTTTGACATAATTAAGTAGGGTAGAAAAATGCGTTTTGCTGCTGCTGTTTTTCTGGACAGATTCTGTCCCATTTTGTTTGATGCATTCTTTAAACTTTTAACTTGAATCTTTTTGATCCAATTGAGTTTATAAGTAGGCATACAACATTATACACTTTCTGGACATTCATATGAATTTTTGTTTAAGGATTATATGCAGCAAGCAATTCATTTGTCTATCACTACTAATGTCACCCCACAGAAAAGAAATGGGAGAAACGGTGTTTTGAAGTTTTTTCACAGGGATTAGAGGAGATGCACCAAGAGCTATCCAAGGATGGTGAAGACCATAAGCTTGGGGATGTGAAGACAACCCCACTGGACCAACACACTCTCGGTTTGCACACGTCTAACTTCTGTTTTTCGATCAATGCACTTTATCGCATAAACTTGGAGCGTTTTATATACTTTTTATTTCGGTTTGATTTTTTTTGTCTTGAGACCACCACTATCATTTATGTTATGAGAGAGCTACTGGTTTGTTGAATTAAGTTGGATGCTATTAAAATTGGGAAAGGGATGTTTGAGTTGATTCAAAAAGATACATATAGTTGCATGATTCATGTGCTTTTTAATGAGTATTAATTTGCAAGTGTTTTATCAAGAGCTATCTTTTATTCATGTTTTGATGCTGAATGTTACTTTACTTTGTTTAACATGGATTGATTAGTTCTATGGACACTTATGCATGCATTTAGACGGTCAACTTTCTCCCTCTTGCTAGCCCAAAAATTCCAACAAGCAAAAACTTGTTTTCCAACACCTTCAACCAAAGTTTTCCAGTGAGTCCACCATATCTACCTATTAGCTTTATGCTATTCCAAGTATGTTTATCATGTTATATTGTTTTATCTATGCTTCCAAATTAAAATGCTTATGTTATTGTTTGATGGGAAAGTTGGTTAAAAGCTCTCACGAACTTGATGCACACTTTACTTTTATTGCACTTAATAAACATGAACCATTGTGATTAAAATTATGAAGTTGTGTGCTTGACAAGAGTCTTGGTTGGGAGTTAGCCCATATGTGCTGTCACATGGCAAGCTTTCAACATGCTCTTAATTATATTTAGTTGATATCATGTACTTTTGTTATGGATGCCTATCATGTGAAATAAATGTGGAAACTTAGTAAGTTTATGGAGTTTGTATAAATGGCTAGAGAGACGCCTGGGCCGCTAACCTAAGCCATGCATCATTCATGGTGGAAATTTACTTACATGCCATATTGGACCTTCAGTGATGCACTTCACAATAAAAAGCTATACCATAGTAAATAAAAGAGTGCTGAGATTGTCCATTTGTTTGTTTGTCTTGTCATTTTGACATGGGCTTGTTCCATGTCCTGAGGCAAGAGGTACCCCAGTTGACGCTCTTGATGACGTTATTATTACTTACAATGACAAGAACTTGCTTTGTGGCCTAAGTTGAGTAACACTTGGTGTAGGTACTCGTATTCACGGGGCATGAGGCATTCAACCCTTACTTTGTCAAGCACATCACTCATATTTGCTTTCACTTTCACTTTAACCATTCAAGATGCTATGATAGGGGTAATGAGAGCTCACACCAATGAATACCACATTGCAAACATTAACTTAAGTAGAAGCATTTGGAAGCTAGATGAAACTTATTCATGTTTTACCTCTACTTATTTATCTATCTTTCCAAAGTGTCCACTTTTATATTCAGATTTTACAAGAATACTCTATGACCATTATAGGATGTTTTATTTTTCATTATGCATACATTTGGTCCATAGTACTTTCTTCTATGTTACACTTTGTGAATTATCATTGAACATCCTTACATTGAATATTTGATATCACTTTATAATCTATCTTGTATATTGCTACTCCTTTGAAGAATGAATCATTTGACTCTATGTAGCAATAGTAATCATCTTTGATATCCATTGATAGTATTAAAATGCAAAGTCCATGTTAGTTTTATCACCTTCATACTCGAGGACGAGTATAGGTTAAGCTTGGGGATGTTGATGCATGTAAAATGCATACATGAACTTTGCATTATATTACTTATATTTCAATCATATTTGCATCATATAAGGGTTATATCATTGTTTTATATTGATTTTGGGAATATTTCACAGTTTCCCTATTTTTCTGGAATTAACCCTGCACTGGCAGAAAACCCTATTTTCTATATTTTGATGTTTCAGGGACCCAAACGACGTCCAAATGACCTAAATTTCACGAGATCATTTTTTTGGAAGGAAGGAAACGTAGGAGCGAAGGATCAACAAAAGTGGAAACCCGAGGGCCAAAAGAGGTGGGCCCACGCGGCCAGATTCCTTGGCCGCGTGGGACCCATCATCCTGGCCCACGAGCCTCCGATGCCGTCGATCTTCGTCCCGTGCCTTCGTCTTGACCTAAAAACGACTATAAAAATAGTCCCCCGACGGCTTTCGGGAGGGAGCGCCGCAGAAACACAGAAACCACGAAACAGAGACCTGGAGTTGCAGATTGGAGGGGGAAAACTCCGGCGGGGCGCTGCTGGCGTGGTCTCCGTCTTCTCCAACGACTTCTCCACCGTCTCCATGATGAAGGGGGAGTAGTCCACCCCCTGGACTTTGGGTTTGTGGTGGTAACTTGATCTAATCTCTCTATGTATGATCATTGTTGAAGTCCATATGATGTGCCTTGCATAAGTATGGATCTATCTATATAATTCCTATGGTGGATATTGTGGTATGAGATAATATTTGTTATGCATTTACCATTGTGTTGGGCTTTTATGGTTTGTCATACTTTGGAGATATTCTATGATACATGTGATGGTTTGATTTATGCATAATGCCTTGTTTATCCTTGACATGAGGTGATTGACACCACCAAGTGTAGATAGATGAGAGAGATGTATGCACATGAAATATGAATCATTACACTAGTGTTTAGAATATTGTCCATTAAGAAGTATGATGTATGTGGGTAGAAGAGTGGCCTAGTGACAGAAGGCATAGGCATTAAGTGACAGTAATGTCGACCAACATTCTTTATCCGGGGGTAAAAAGGAAGAAGTATGATGTGGGAGTGACAACAAACCACGCTAGCCTTGCGAGGGTGACCCTAGCAACACAAATGATTATTTTCTTTCAACTATGTGTCTTAGGACATGTAGCCGTCATAGAAGTTTACCATTAAAGCATGACAATTGTGTGTACTTTTTATCTATAACATGATAATCACCATAGATGGGAGAGAGGATCGAGTGAACCCATGAACCCATGTCCATTGTTCCTATAAGAGAAAACCTTTGTCTTGTCCTCTTGCATTGAAGAGGATTGGGACACTTTTACATTCTTGTTTTGTTACATTAAACTTCCATCCATCAAATCAACCATCTTGTTCTTTAAACTTGTTTAGTGCATAATCAACTAAAACTTGTGACGCTTTAGTTGTAGGGAATAGATAACTTTTCCTTCTTGCTCCTGCGGATCGATACCCTACTTCCACATTGAGAGGTGCTACAGTGACCCTCTGCTCTTGGGGGTTATCAGACCCCAAGAGGAAGGTATGAAGCAGTGTAGCAGCAGTTTCCCTCAGTATGAAACCAAGGTTTAATCGAACCAGCAGGAGCAAGAAATCACTTCTGAAGGTTGTCAGTGGCGCGCTGACGTGGAACCTGCACACAACACAATCAAACTATTTTGCCCCAACGAAACAGTGAGGTTGTCAATCTCACCGGCTTGCTGAAAACAAAGGATTAAATGTATGGTGTGGAAAACAGTAGTAAATTGCAGAGAATGAAAAGGAACAATGTTTGCAGTTGGTTGTATTATCAGTGTAAAAGAATGGACCGGGGTCCACAGTTCACTAGTGGTGTCTCTCCATAAAAGATAACTAACATGCTGGTGAACAAATTACAGCTGGGCAATTGACAAAATATTGAGCGCATGACAATGCATATATATGGCATGATGATTACTATGATATTCATGTGGGCATTACGACAAAATACATAGACCGTTTTCCAACAGCGTCTATGACTAATAATCCACCTCCAGGTTGTCATACCGAGTTCCCCGTTGGTATTAAGTTGCAAGCAACGGATAATCGCATTAAGTAATGTGCGTAATGTAAACAAATGCATTAGACCTAACGACGCACCCTTAAGCTAAGCATCGGTTATTTTATCCCTAGTGGCAACAACACATCCACAATCTTAGAAGTTGTTGTCACTCTCCCAGATTACCGGAGGCATGAACCCACTATCTAGCATAAATACTAACTCTTGGAGTTACAAGCATCTACTTGGCCAAATCATCTACTAGTAACGGAAAGCATGCAAGATCATAAATAACATATAAGATAGATTGATAATCAACTTGACATATGATAATCCCCAAGAGCAAGGAATCACTGTAGCAGTATTCGATAAGTATTTGTGTGTCGAACCCACGAGGAGCTGAAGGTAAACTATCTATTCTCTAAAGCCCTATAACCCTCTTATATGGCCTTTTATGCAAAGCAATAAATTTGAACTAACTAATGGAAGCAAGTGATATGGAATGGGTTTATCTAGTAACAAGTTTCTTAGAGCAAGTTTCTCCCAGCAGTTTTCTCAAGCAAGTTTCTCAAAGTAGCGAGTAGCAAAGATCTCAAGTAGCAAATATCTCAAGGGAGCAAATGTTCTGGCAATTGTTATTTCATTCGTGTGGTTGTCACAATTAGTGAAGCACATGTTTCAGTCTTAATTGTTTCTTCTAGGAGGGAGCCATAAATAGGTGTAGCCAAGTAAATGAGCAAATTACACAATTCTTATGATGGATCTCATGGTCAAATAAATGTGCAGCACAAGAATTATTAAGACATGATTGTCCCACCATAGCCTTAAGTTCTAGGGTATCCCATATATATCCCCCATAAAGTAACTTCAAGTCTCAGACCACGGTTTCTCTCTACTCCGGCCCGTCCTACTCAATCCATTACACTATGGTGATCACCTTACATGCATTCCCCAACATATGCGTGCACTCATACATTGTACATCAAGACAATCATAAAGATAACAAAACTTGTATGCAACCAATCAACGAACTATTTCACTATTGCCATGAACAAATCACTTCTCAAACATAGATGGGGAGACACAATAGATCAAGGGAAAAGTATATTGCATCATACATCATGTTTGCCAAGAGTTTACAGCGGGGAGATGGAGATGATCTTGCTGTAGATGTTGATGATGAACATGCCGGAGGGGGGTGGAGCCCTCCGGAGGTGATTCCGGCGGCGTTTGCCCCCTCCGATCTTCTCCGGCGGCAGCCTTCTGAATCTCTGTTTCGTGGTTTTCTGTTTCTCCGCCGCCTCCCATCGAAACTCCCCGGGGGACTATTTTTATAGGCGTTTTTAGGTCACGACTAGGTCGGTGGAGCAAAGATCGACGGCAGCGGAGCTCCGAGGCCCAAAAGAGGTGGGCCCACGCGCCCAGGTACAGTGGCCACGTGGGACCCTCTCATTTCCAGCTGGTTGGGCTTCTGGTCTTCATTTTAAGCCCATTGCGTTTGTCTCGAAAATTCTGAACCGTGCTCTTTGGCATTGCCCTTTTTGGAGTCCCGAAGCTCCCGGAAAGTGTGAAACACTAAAAAAAGACGTTTTCTGGAAAACATGGTTAATTCCAAATAAATGGGAAAACTATGAAATATTCCCAAAATCATTATAAAACATTGATATAACCCTTATATGATGCAAATATGATTGGAATATAAGTAAAATAATGCAAAGTTCATGTGTGCATTTTACATGCATCAACATAGTATTCAATATTCATCGGATCCCAGCAAACACAGCATGTAGCATTAAATAAGATGATCTTGATCATGATAGGCAGCTCACAAGATCTAAACATGATAGCATAAAGTGGAGAGACAACCATCTAGCTACTGCTATGGACCCGTAGTCCAAGGATGAACTACTCACGCATCACTCCGGAGGCAGGCATGGTGATGTAGAGCCCTCCGGTGATGATTCCCCTCTCCGGCAGGGTGCCGGGAAGAGCTTCTGAACCTTCCCGAGCTAGGGTTGACGGCGGCGGCGTCTCTGGAACTATTCGTGAAATATGGCTCGGGTCTCTAGGGTTTTCCCGTGAAGATGAATAAATACGTGAAAGGGCGGCGGCTGGAGACGCCCGTGGGGCCCACACCACCCCACGTGCGACAGAGGGTGGGGCCGCGCCACCCCATGGTGTGGCTGGCTCGCGGCCCCCCTCCGTCTCTCCTTTGGACTCCGTGTACGTCTTGGAAAAATAGGAGGTCCTGTCGAAGTTTCGTCCAATTCCGAGAATATTTCCAGACTAGCTTTTCTGGAATACAAAAACAGCAGAAAACAGGAACTGGCACTGTGGCATCTTGTTAATAGGTTAGTCCCAAAAAATGCATAAAAATGCTATGAAGTGTATATTAAACATGTAACAATTGGTATAATATCAACATGGAACATCAGAAATTATAGATACGTTTGAGGCGTATCACCTTCCTTCGGGAAAATTCTGATGTCTTCGCTAGGGAAGCATCAGGTTTACCCGACGTACCAAGGGAGGTGATCGAGCACAAACTGGCGGTAAGCGCGGACGCCCGCCCCGTGAAGCAAGTTACACAGAAGCAGAGCAAGGAGAAGCTGGAATTTATCATAGCTGAGATCGACAAGTTGCTAGAAGCCGGCATCATCAAGGCAGTTCCTCACCCAACTTGGGTGGCCAACCCCATGGTGGTACCAAAACCCATGACCTTCAAGCTACGGCTCTGCATCGACTTCACCGACCTGAACAAGGCCTGCCCCAAGGATCCTTTTCCCCTGCCGTGATCGACTTGATCGTGGACTCCACGGCCGGGTGCGAACTTCTGTGCTTCTTGGATGCCTTCTCCGGGTATCATCAGATCATGATGGCGGTAGAGGATCAAGAAAAAACGGCCTTCATCACTCCCAAGGGCTGCTACTGCTTCACCCGGATGCCGTTTGACTTTCGGAATGCCGGCGCTATGTTCCTGCGCGCCATCCAAGCCTGCCTTGGCTCGCAGCTGGGGCGCAACGTCGAGGCATACATCGACGACATCGTGGTCAAGACCCGGTACAAGGACTCCCTCATCCAAGATCTCCACAAGACCTTCGACAACCTTCGCCGGGTCAACTTCAAGCTCAACCCCAACAAGTGCGTGTTCGGAGTCCCGTCCAGCAAGCTACTCGGTTGCTTGATCTCCCATCGGGGATCGAGTCCAATCTCGACAAGATCAAGGCCATCGAGCGAATGGAAGCGCCCAGGCGAGTCAAGGATGTGCAGCGCCTCAACGGGTGCATTACTGCACTCGGGCGCTTCATCTCGAGGCTTGGAGAACTAGCTCTGCCCTTCTTCAAGCTACTCAAGAAATCGGGTCCCGTGTAGTGGACCCCGGAGGCTGAAGTAGCTCTTCAGTCTCTCAAGCGCTACCTTGCCTCGCCACCCATCCTCGTGGCACCAGCAAAAAGGAGCCTCTGCTACTGTACATCGCTGCCACCAATCAGGTGATCAGCGCTGTTCTCGTAGTAGAACGAGATGCTCCTCCAGTCAAGACAAGCAAGATCAAGGGAAAGTGTCCCGAGAACATCCTCCCGGGGCAACCAAGCAACAAACGGTAGCCGGGTGACCAAGGATCTGAAGATCCTGATCCCGACGTGCCCACAGACGCAACCAAAGGCGTCACTGAAGAAGCATCGCTGGGGGCTACCTCCTTCCCACCTGAAGCTGAATGCCCAGAGGAAGCCGAGCCCATCGAGGACTCGGTGACCTGCAAGATACAACACCCGATCTACTTCGTCAGTTCGGTGTTACGCGACGCCCGGGAGCCTCATTGCCTCTCGCAAGATGAGGCCCTACTTCGAAAGCCACCCCATCACTGTGGTCTCCAAGTACCCCTGAGGAGTCCTTTCGAGAACCCACTTGCTACCGGACGCATCTCCTGGTGGGCCATGGAGCTTCAAGGTTTCGGCCTCAAGTTCGAGCACACTAACAACATCAAGAGTCAGGCGCTGGCCGACTTCACGGCGGAGTGGACCGAGACAGCGTTTGACGACCCGGTGGAAGAATCCAGCCTTCCCGGGAAAGAAGACTCCGACGCCTGGACCATGAACTTCGATGGCTCCTACACCAAGGGCCAGGGAGGCGTTGGAGTTGTCTTGATCTCACCCACTGGAGACCGTTTGAAGTACATCGTCCAGATGCACTACAAGGAGAATATCTCGAACAACACGACGGAGTACGAAGGCCTGCTTGTGGGACTTCGTGTTGCCATCGGCCTCGGCATCAACAAGCTCATCGTCAAGGGTGACTCTCAGCTAGTCATCAAACAAGTGAACAAGGAGTATGCCTGCCCGCAGATGGCACCGTACATGGAAGAGGCATGGAAGCTCCAGCGGTGCTTCGACAGCTTCATGGCCGTGTACGTCCCTCGAGAAGAGAACACATCCGCGGACGAGCTATCACAAATGGCCTCCAAACGAGAACCAGTGCCTCCCGGTATTTACATTGAGGTGCTCCGGCAACCTTCAATTTCTCCCGAGAGGCTCAAGGCAAGGTCTATATCGACACCGGGGGCTGGCGACCCGTCTACACTGACAACTCGGGTAGCCAGCCCAGAAGATACACAAGACCCGGCAGCACCCAGACCAGAAGAGGCTTTGCCTCCGACTGATCAAGTGGTGCTACCGGTGGAAAGGACCCACCCACCCTGGGCCCTGGACATCGTCAAGTACATCACGGAGCATGCACTTCCAGAAGACGATCACGACGCTGAGCGGGTGGCTCATCAAGCCAAGCTCTACGTCATGATCGACGGCGAGCTCTATCGGCGGCGTGACAACGAAGTCAAACTCCGTTGCATACCGCGAGAACAGGGCCAAGTGGTCCTCAAGGAAATCCACGAAGGCACGTGCTCAAGTCACGTCACATCAAGATCGCTGGCGGGGAAGATTTTCTGCCAAGGTTTCTATTGGCCAACAGTCCTCCACGACGCCGAGCAGACTGTCAAGACCTGCGAAGCCTGCCAGTACTACCCGAAGAACATACATCAGCCAGCTCAACTCTGCAACCGATACCGATATCTTGGCCGTTTGTAGTCTGGGGGCTAGACATTGTGGGCAAGGTGTCAAAATCAGTCGGAGGACACGAGTATCTCTTCGTGGCAATTGACAAGTTTACGAAGTGGGTGGAAGTGATGCCAGTACCCCGTCAGACAGCTCATGCAACCATCAAGTTCATAGAAGGAATCGTGTACCGCTTCGGAGTGCCAAACGGAATCATCACAGACAACGGATCTCAGTTCACAAGTCGAGCCTTCCTCAACTTCTGTGAAGAATTGGGCATCAAGGTCTACTTTGCCTCGGTATCCTATCCAAGATGCAATGGACAAGTGGAGCGGGCCAATGCGGAGGTCCTCAAAGGTCTGAAGACCAAGGTTTTTGACAAATTGGAAGACAAGGGGAAGAACTGGATAGATCATCTACCAAGTGTACTATGGTCTCTCAGAACAACGCCAAGCCGAGCAACTGGAGAAACACCATTCTTCCTTGTTTATGGAGCTGAAGCCGTACTGCTGATACGTCTCAAACGTATCTATAATTTCTGATGTTCCATGCTTATATTATACCAATTGTCACATGTTTTATATACATTTTATATCATATTATGACATTTATTGGACTAACCTATTAACAAGATGCCACAGTGCCAGTTTCTGTTTATTATGTCTGTGCATTGCAGAAAAGGTCCAAAAATGAAAGTGCTCAAAAAATCTGAAAAATTACAGAAATTCTAAAACGCAGAAGACTCCGGGAGCCAGAAGGACAAGTCTGGGGGAGGCCCACAGCCTCCACACCATGCCCCCGCGCGGTTTGGCCTGGGCCGCGCCGTGGGGTGGTGTGGCCGCCTCGGTCACCTCCTCGCGACACCCTTTGGACTATATATTACCTCCGCGATGAAAACCCTAAAAGAATCGACGATTTCTCCAGAAGAGTTCCGTAGCTCCGCCGCCACAAAAAACCCTAATTCGGGGGACAGAAGTCTCTGTTTCGGCACCTTGCCGAGACGGGGAATTGCACCCGGAGCCATCTCCATCGACGCTACCGCCTCCATCATCGCCGTTGCTGCCTCCCATGATGAGGAGGGAGTAGTTCTTCATCGGGGCTGAGGGCTCTACCGGTAGCTATGTGGTTTATCTCTCTCTCCCATGGTGTGATCTTTATGTGATCATGAGCTTTGTAATCTAGTTGAATCCATAGATGTTAATCTTCATTATCTTATATTCTACTTGAGTGGTTTTATTAATGTAAACTCCGGAGTCACCTTTGTCCCATGGTGTGAAGTTGACAGTGTGCGCACCGTGTGTGGCTCTTAGGCTAAAGATTACATGAATACTTATCATGAGTTATTATTTGTGTTGGATGTCTCTATGAAATTGTGGTGTTTGTCTAGTACTATTTAGGGCGCTCAAGTTGACAGTGTGGGGTTCCCTAGATGTGGAATGCGACTTTAAGGTGTGCTTTTATAGCCCTACACAGTGAATTGGTGTTCGTTATCCAACAGGAGAATAGTTCAGAGTAGCATAGTGAAGAGGAAATATCTATCTATTCAATTATATTATTATTGTTGAGAGTGTCCACTAGTGAAAGTATGATCCCTAGGCCTTGTTTCTAAGCATTGAAACACCGTTTACAACCAGTTATGCTACGTGTTTGCTTGCTGCCATTTTTTATTTCAGATTGCAATTACCACTTATAATCATCCATATCATTTGCATTTTAATATCTCTTCGCCGAACTAGTGCACCTATACACCTGACAAGTGTATTGGGTGTGTTGGGGACACAAGAGACTTCTTGTATCTTAATTGCAGGGTTGCTTGAGAGGGATATCTTTGACCTCTACCTCCCTTAGTTCGATAAACCTTGGGTGATTCACTTAAGGGAAACTTGCTGCTGTTCTACAAACCTCTGCACTTGGAGGCCCAACACTGTCTACAAGAATAGAAGCGTGCATAGACATCAACTGCCAACGGAGCTAAGGCACGGATCTCCCCGGGTACTCGCTTACGATGAAGACACCCAAGTGGAACGGAGGGTCGATGACATGAACTTTCAGGAGGAGGTTCGGTGTCGGGATTCATTACGATCCGCTCGATACCAACAAGGGCTTCGGTGATACCACAGTCGCCATGTTCGGTCACGGGAACTGCAACCCGGGGACCTGGTACTCCGCAAGAAACAAAAGCTTGATGGCTTGAACAAGATGTCAGCCAAGTGGGAAGGACTATACCGGGTGACTCATACCCTGAGACCCGGAGCAGTCTATCTGGAGGACGAGAAAGGCATGCCTGAAGGCAACGCCTGGAACATCGAGAATCTCCGCAAGTTCTACCCCTAATTACGAACATGAATCGCCGAACTTCGAATCCGCTAAGCACGCCCAAGGGGCTAGTGTTCTGTAATAGGGTGTAAGAAATCGTCGCCAAGGAATAAAAGATAAGTCATTTCAATTCCGCAAGCCTCAATTCTTGACATGAAAGTGTGTGATCCGTAACAACCCGCAAGCAGGGGCTGGTATAGTACCGGTGGCTGACGGGTCGAGCGCGAGTGTCCTACCGGTTTAGGCACTGCCACCCGATCGTGCCGTACTACCGTGGAAAGAAGGGATCGGACAGTGCTGTGTAATTTGATTACAGAAATGCACTTACAACGTTGCTTGCGGATTGTTTCAGATGAAACACTATCATGACTTGAAGAGAGGGTCCTTTTTTTCCTACTGAAAGTTTGATGTGTGCTGCGCCTTTCCCGGGACAGGAACCGGCAGCGGAAAACAACCAAGGAGCTGGATACCCGGGGAGGCGGGATGGATCGAGGACGCGGCAAAACTCAGCTAAGTCCTTGCATCTGCATCCTGCACTTAGGCATATGTCTCGCTCGGAGTCAATATACTATCAACCTACGCATGCTTGATTGTTGATGAGAGCCTTTGCGGGAGTAAAGCGTCCACCCGGCGAACGGTTCGTTTCCCTCTGGCCTAGTAACTGAGGACAGTGGAGTAGGCTCCCGGAAGGTATAGGTCTCTTAGGGGTATTACTACTGTATCCGCATCTTAGCAGGGAATTTGGGATGCATGCAGTGAGGATACTTGGCACCTAAGGTATCTCCTCTGAAAACTTGACAGCGCGTTAGTGCAAAGGGAGATTTGGGAAATGACCCCGGGAGTTGAGGAAATAGGTTGCATTCATCTGAATTTAAGTTCTGAATTACAATTCCGAATTACATTCAGTCCCGCAACTTCCTGAGTACATATCAAGCCTATGCTACTAAGGCCAGCTCAGAGCTAAAACTCCTAGCTGTGCGGTCTTGTTTTTTATTGCCTGCCGGGTGAGCTCTTGATTCCCGAGGACGCCTGGGAAGAAGGAGAGCACACGCGCAGGATCTTCAGGGATCCCACGGCAGGCGAGACTTTTCGGCGAACCCTGGCACATGCTGGCTGCAGACTGAGTATACATGGTCCACGAACTTGTCCATGGCATCCTCCTCATCCTGCACCAAAGGAAGAAAACGAGTCAAGCCGTGAAGTCCTCCTCGAGATCGCGCTGCCAAGGTTAAGGAGACTCACCTGGAAGACCTTGTAAAGGTCGCTGAGGAGGCGAATCAATCTTGGATTGTCGGCTGCCTCCTCCCACAGGCTCCTCTTGATGACGTCCTTCCGAGTCGCCAACACCATGGCAGTGGAGCCAGCAATGTTCCCCACCGCTAGAAAAACCAAGGAAGGACGGAGTCGAGATGCGACCTCTTCTTCCTCCACTGCTCGGGCCCCAGTTTCCTTGGGTGCCTCCGCCACGCCCCTAACGGCAGACGCCGCCATCGACACGTCGGACAAGGACATCTCCTCCTCACCGGACATTGCTCTGCAATCTACGGAGGGGTTGGGAAAGAAGCAAGGGAAGAAAGACGAGAAGCTGCGTTGAGGAGGTTGGGGATTGGGGGGCCTTTTATAGACACTTCACGCTCCACCTACCCCCCGACGATACGGCTACCGCAGTAATGAGAACGCGTTTTGCAAAAAACCCGTTCTCATTCACACCATGTACAACACGAAGACCAAAGGACAAAAAAAAGACAAGTTCTTCTTCACTTCAAGATCTACAAAGAGGTGCTACTCTTTTTACAACAAAAAGGTTGGCCCCTGACGAACAAGGAGCACCGCCGTACAATAGAAGATGCTACTTCCAGAAGTATGTAGACGAGGCGGCCAAGAAGGAGGTCAAGGACATCTTCGGGGCCTGCACCTCGGAATCCTTCACTCCAGGGAAGATGAGCTCCCTTCGACCTTGATGCTAGATGAGTTTTTCTCATCTTCATCCTCGTCATCGGAGCTGGAGCCGCTGCTGTTCTCGCTCTCCACGCAGCACTCCACGCGTGCTCCTGCGGCCCGGAAGATCTTCGCCGTCAAACTTGCACGCGAGATATTGCCCCCGGGTCAGGCGACGGAGCGGGCAAACGACTTCCATCCCCGACCCAGGGGCATGGAGTCGTCGACGGTATACTCCACAAAGACCACGGCGGGACCATTGGGGACAGCCGTCTACCCGCAACCACAAGCCTGGAGGCCTGTTATCCTCCACCGCCGCCGCGAAGGAGTCCGGAAGGTGGATCCGGCTACGGATCTTGCGGCGCAGATCTATGATGAACTCGAACGGCGCGAAGCTCGTGTGGGCCGCATTCCGCGGAGGTAGGGAAGGAGATCTCCCACACCTCGTTGTCCCTCGACCATCGCGACCGCGCTTCGCTCGCCCTCTTGAGGTGGCCCTACCGCGGTTGCGGGGGCCTTCCTCCACCGGAGCCGAATAACGAGGACGCCCAACACCTCTCTTCCCTCTCGCCATTGGAACCAGAAGGCCTGGGTAGGGAGCGGTGAAGCAATGGAGAAGAAGGATGGAGATTTGCAAGGCGCCCCTCCGCTTTTATAGCGCTCGGTGCCCCCTCTCACTAGTACAGAACGACACATCGGAAACGGGCCAAAAACCCCTTCGGCAACGGAGAAAGGGTCCGTGTCCCCGCCTCTGTCACTGATGTGAAGCCTCACAATGGCAACGGAGGAGATAAACCGTTTCTGATGTATTTAACATTAGACACAGAGTTTTGCTAATAACCGTTTCTAATAAGGGTTATAGGAAAACAAAAAAAAACACTGTGACGGGCTGTGCCGTCGATGGAGCCCCGCTCCATGCGACTAGACGGCCGCCCGGTCGTCACCGTATTCCTGTACGCCCTGCTTTACAAAAGTTCATCAGTGCGCGTGGCTGGAGCTCTGCCCCTATCTCTTCACGGCCGCCAGATGAACATCTACTGTCTTTCCTGCTGCGCAAAATGTACTGCTCCTGGTGACGGCACCGTGTATGGAGCCCCGCTCCTAGGTCTTCACGGCAGCAGCATCGTCACCAAGCATCCACCAAGCCCTTGAAACAGCGAATATTCTTTGTTAAAAACAGCAAACAAAGCTAATAAACAGAGCCAATAAGCAGTAAACAAAGCAAACCGAGCTAAATACATAGCTGAAGAGCTAACTAACAGAGCAAACCAAGCTAAATAAGTAGCTAACATAGCAAATACATAGCTGAACAGAGCTAACTAACAGAGCAACCCGAGCTAAATAAGTAGCTAACATAGCAAATACATAACTGAACAGAGCAAACCGAGCTAAATAAGTAGCTAACATAGCAAATACATAGCTGAACAGAGCTAACTAACAGAGCAAACCGAGCTAAATAAGTAGCTAACATAGCAAATACATAGCTAAACAAAGCAAACCGAGCTAAATAAGTAGCTAACATAGCAAATACATAGCTGAACAGAGCTAACTAACAGAGCAAACCGAGCTAAATAAGTAGCTAACAGAGCGGTCATTTACCTTAGGTGAGGCGGGATTGCGTCCCTGGCGTCGGCGCCGGAGCCACTGCCAGAGGAGACGTCAGAGGAGACCTCATCCTGCTCGAACACCGGAGCGTCCTCCTCCTCCTCCTCATCCTCCTCCTCCGCCGCCGCCACCGCTGCCGCCGCCGCATCTGGCCGAGGGCCCTGGCCAGGGAGAAGAGAGCGTTCTATGGCCGCCCGGAGCCGCGTCTGGAACAACGCCTCCTCGGCGGCTTCTATCGCGTGCTCGGCGGCGGAGATGCGGATAGCTCTCTGCATCGCAGACGCCCGAATGACACCCTCGGCGCGCTCGCGCTCAAAGGAGGCGCGAGAGAGGAGGAGACCGACCTCCAGATCCTCGTCCTCATCATCCGAGGAGGACGATGAGGACTAGATCCGGGCGTCGGTGGCCGCCGCCGCCGTGGATCCGGATGGGATTTGACGGCTCAGAATGAACTCGCGACCGCAGTCGCCGGGGATCTCGCCCCAGTTGTAGGGGAGATCCGGGCTGCGCCTCGGAGGGTGGGAGGAGGAAGATGCTCCATCCTGACTTCCGTCGGCGCCGGAGGGGTTCGCCATCGATGGGTGAAGTAGGAGGAGAGCGTGTGCGGCTAGGGTTAGGAACTGGGGAGAGTGAGACTGAGAGTGAGAGTAAGATACAGTACTGGAGTGGGAGATATTAATACCGGCACCGCTTAATGTGCCTTCACATGGGAAACGGAGATAGACCGATCTCTGTTTCTGATGTGGCAATATCAGCAACGGAGATATTCTTTCCTCCGTTGCCTATATATGAGCAACGGAGATCTTTTCAGCCACCGTTACCATTGTGTCGGGCCCATCGACCGACTAGCGCGCGCGCGCACTCGCGGAAGCGCGCGGAGCTCATTTTTCCGTCGCCTAACTCTTGCCGTTGCCATAGAGGGGTATCCGATGTGTCGTTCTGTACTAGTGTCTCTCTCCGATGGTCTCCTCGGCTTCTCCGTAGCGGGAATCGAGGAGGCTGGCGCAGTTATTCCCCCAAGCGGAATAACTCCAAGACCCACCCTCTGACGGATGGGACGGATCAACCAAGACAAGACGTCGGGGACCCACTTTGACCGACTTTTTGGTCATAGCCCCGGCAACAGAAGCAAGAACCCGCCGGGACTATGCCCGGGGGCTACTGTCGCAACAGTGGAACATGGGGTTTCTCTGATGCTGCCAAAGTGGGTCCACAACCTGGGCCCACCAAGAAGATGGACAAGGCAAGGAGTCAAGACTGATAGATGGGCCAGCCCATCTACCCCACAAAAGCACGTCAAGCTCGACATCGGCAAACCACGACCAAGGACCAGGTGGCCTTACGGGGTCACCTGTCACTCGACGAACAAGGCGGAGCACCCGCGGGTCCAAATGCCCGACAGGAGGCCAGGCATTCACCCGGGTTCGAGCCTCCGTATAGCGAAGAGGATAAGCACGCCAGCTCGTGCGGGGAGCTTGTAGAAGACTTGGGCGCCAAGACGAAGGGCGTGCCTCCAGTGACGTCGCCTTGGGCATGGTCGGTGGGGCTGTCAGGCCTGGTCCGCCCCGCTTTCGCCAAAGGCAGACGGCCACACCTAACCACTGGAGATACTTGGACGAGAGGAGGCCACGTCGCCTCCATTAGACCACCGAGGGGTTTTCCCGCCTAAAACCCCTCACGCTCCTCGTGTGCCCATGTTGGATCCCCTTAGCCTATAAAAAGGAGGACCAAGCCACCGAGGCAAGATACGATGCAAGTAGAGCTCAGGCAAGGCTAGACTAGGGTTTGGAAGGTAGAGAGAGAGGTGATCTCCTCAGGGCAGGATCTGCTCTTCGTCTACCTCTGGCCAGCACCCTCTGGGTTCATCCCCAAGAACACCCTTGTAAACCACACCATGATGGCTACCGCAATCCAGACAAGCAAGAGTAGGGCTTTTAGCCTCCGGGCGGCCTGAACCTGGGTAAACTCTCTGCGTCTCTGTGTTGCTTGCTTGATCTCCCCACCGAAGAGCTTGGCGACCACCTCCTGGGTGAAGCGTCTCCCAGCCTCCTTCGCGCCCCGTGCCGAACCTAAAAAGGGGTATCCTTTACTCCGCATGTCCGTGATTCGAGATACGACAGTGCGGCTGCACTCCTGGCCGTCGCGAGCAGCCCAATCCTATTCGTCGTCGCGCGTCCGCGGGAGGAGCGCAGTCCACCACTCGCACAGCGCCGCACGTCGCGCCGTTGCTTGGAGGAGCGGCTGGCGACCATGAACTGGACCCCGTCCTCAGGAACGCCGCCTGCCTCCTCTCCGACGCGCCGCCGCCGATGCCACCGCAGCCATCCGCCCCGGCCACCGCAGCGTGAGAGACGACCATCACCGGATTTCAGGGGAAGACGCGCTGCCACGAGAGGTCGATGCCGTCCGTGGCCCAGATCTTGAGCTACCGTGCTTGGAGCATGGATCCCGCGACCTGAACACTCGGCCATGGACGCTGCCTGCCCTATGGTCGAGGTGAGAACCTTGTGTTCCCCATATCAGCAGACCCCGTGGTATGCTTCTATCCGCTTCAGACGTCAATTTTTAGTTCCTCAGATAGTAACATCCCTTTCGTTGGATTTGAGTTCCCCATATAGTGTTTTTTTTTCCATTTCCAGAGATGGTTCCTTAGTACTACAAATCGAATCTGATATTGGTAATCAACCTAAAAGGACCAGTTTGATGTATTTCCTTGTTTATTGGCTTATACCAGTAAGTTCTGTCATCGTAGATTAATTTAGTCAGTGATGATCAAGAAAGAAACGGACACACCCATTCAAGGTTCTGTTCAGATTTCTCAATTAGATTTTTTCATTCAGTTTACAGAACAGTATACTTGAGTATTTTTGGTCCTTTTTTTGTTGCGATTTTTGTCCTATGTCATGTACTCATGTGTATGTGTCAAGTATCTAATCAAGTATACCATTGTCTGATGATGGCCTATAATTCCAATGGTACGTCGTTGTTGGTCACTTCAGTGTCCAAAATTGTTGGGTTTTGAAGCTGCAGGTGGGGCTTGTATCTATTCAGAAAATTAGGGAAGCCCTCTTATAGAGTTAGTACTATCTGATTTATATATTTGTAAGCTTGACATTGCAAAAAAAACCATTGCATCTTCATAATTTATACAACAAAAAACCAACTAATGAACAATATTACTGTGACCCGAACAATAAGAAGCTGAAAATTTAAGATACCTTAATGCAACCATGTTATCACTACTCATGCGCTGTGCGAGCCGCGCAATCCTGTTAATCGTCGCGCGTCGCCGGAGCAGCATAGTCCACCACTTGCATAGCAGCGCAGTCCACCACTCACATAGCAGCGCTGCAGGTATAGCAGATGAAACTTTCCTACAGCATGTGTGTATGCCTTAGACATGTTTGACGAAATGCTTGAATGCCATCTGCCGTTGCATCTGCACATGGTCAGCCTGGTACTCCACTTTGCATTCCGTATGTGCTGTTATGATGTCATATTTATACAGATGCTTATTATTTTGTTTTGTTGAAGATGATCATGTAGTTTATTCTAAAGTACCACAAATCTCCTGCCATGTGCCTATTGTTTTGAATTTTGAACATTATGCGAGCGTTTCTTTGTTTATATGAGCAATTGGATATAGAGACTCCAAGTTATGTGACAAACAATTATATTAGCACAATCAAATCGGTGTCTTGCTAAAAATGACTTCTGAAGGCAGAGAACCAAAATAGCATAGTACCTCCAGGAGTGCTTCTGTCGCTAAACATTCGAGTTACTTTTACAGTTATCAGGTTTTGTACATTTAATTGACTGGTCAGTGATTTTAAATCATAGGTCTGTTAGTTATCTTCTAACCGATGACACACGTGTTTGTACAAACAGTTACCAGGTGCAAGCACGAGCTGGGGTTATTATCTTTGAAGTAAGGTGGCTGTTAGGAGGCTAATCTACAATGAAACTCATTGTTGCCGTCTCGGACACTTGAGCTGCCAGGGATGGTGAGCGGAGAGCACAGCAGTTTGCCTCCGCTGAATCCATCCGCTTAGCCAAAACTAACGACCAACATGGTAGCCTATCTTCTAAAGCCTTGCACCTCAGCTTGTATGGCAACATGGAAGAATCCACCGAAGAACAACTCATCGTCGCCGCTCCAAGCAAGAAGTCACCGAAGCACCACGAGCAGCGACTGGCCATATTGGATGCTGCTCCTACGGCAACACTCAGTTCGTATTATCAAGAGTTGTTTGGAACACACAGGGAGGTGCCTTCATGTAGGGATACAGTTCATAGCTAGAAATTTCAGCAATATCTTTCTTCCGTCATGGTTTTCTCAACAAATAGCATGATTTCCTTTTGCCAGATTATTTTTCTTTTTAATAAATCGAGATGTCTATAGAAATTCAAAAATCCAGAAAATTCTTTATCAAATTTGTTACTTGTTTAAATGTGTGTCAATGAGGAAATAAATTCTAGCGACCGTAGCAACGCACGGACATTCAACTAGTTTTGTGTCATACTACAACTAAAGTTCATAATACTAGTTGTCATCTACTCCTATGTTTTTGTATTTCTTTATGAGCTGCATATATGTGAGAGCGTGTTCATTGTGTTGTCACAAGTGCGAAACCACTAACATGTCATCCATCGAACCGCTTTGGACCAGGAGAATGAGCAAAGTTGTCTAATTTTAAAAGGTCAAGGTATCATGTCGATCCGGTATATTAGGGGGAGCAGAACTCAAAATTCTAACAATGTACATTTAGAAACTACCTATAAAAAAATGAATAGGGTTTAGACAATCATCTACGACCAATTCCGATGCATAAGAAAGCACCAAGTCACACAAGTACACGCCACCAGGTGCCTATGCCCTCACACAAAATTTGAAGTTCCATTAGCTTATTTTTTTTATTTGTAGGAAAAAAACTCAAATCCTTTGGATTTGAACAAAATCTGCGCCACTTGAATAATTTGCCAGGTCAAAACAGATATGGTTCCGCCCCTCACAACATAATCGCACCAACCACATTGTTCCAGAAATGAGAAATGGAATTAACCACACCACTGGTAGGCCGGTATACTTTCACCAATTTCAGCTTGGTGAGCCATTCCTCTCAGGATGAACTACTAGCGACTTGTTTAAAATACATAAAGCTCACACATCAAAGGCGTTGCACTCTCAAATTTGAGAAAATCAGGTCACAACACACAACCCCTTTGTGTTACAGTTTCTGAGCCAAACCAATGCCATATCTATACTATCTATACTAATATTAAAAGAGCAAACTTGTGTTGATACATTGAATCTGAGCCCTTCAATATTTGGCCAACGGTCCAGATCGCTCCAATGTTTGACAACTCAACACAAATCCACTTTTGCCCGTTTTACCCTCCCACCAAATCACATAATACTGTTAATGCCATCGTACCGGTTCGTTTTATTTCAACAGACCTTTCTATTTCGGCGAGACACGAGGCCCGCTCGCCTCCCCGACAGGAGCTCCCTCGCCATGCCGCACGGGCAGCCGCGTCGTTGACCTCGCGCGCAGCGATGTGAACAGCACGCTCCGCCCTAGCCAAATCTGGCGAATACCGCGCCGCCGCTCGCCGGTACAGGGTACGGCTACCCCAGTCCCCCTCGGCCATCCCCTACCAATTCCCAATGTCGCCGGTCATCCCCGCCGCCCCGGCGAGCTCCTCCGCGGCCGGCCAGTGGCGAATCAGGCTTTCTCCACCGGCATCTGCTCCGCGACGAGCTCCTCCGCTTGGAGCACACGCACGCCGGCCTCCCCACTCGCCCAGCAACCTGCGTACGCCGGGCACCTGCATCACGCGGCCGCGGCCGAACGCCGGGATGCTTCCGCCGGCGCTGAAGAGCGCTATGTCGATCCCATCGAAGGCCCCGAGCGCCGCCATGTCCTGGACGGTGTAATCGCGGTCCTTGAAGGCCGCGGGCGTCGCTGCATCCAAGCCGACGCCGCCCTCCCGTGCCTTACATCTCCGTGCAGCGACGCTGCTTTCCGTGGTACTAGCTGGCCTAGGATAAGAGCGACATGATCGTGCATTCGTGCTATCACGCAGCCACGCGCTGAGATGAGCACATTGTATGCCTATTACTGATTGCTTAGATTACAATTGCTTTGAATTACTTTCCTAGATATATCGTATGCCTACTGCCAAGTCTGCTTTCATAAATAATTGAGATGATTCAAGAACAAACTTATTATTTGGTTTTAGATGACATCCAATCCAAAGTTTTTTTGGCCAGTATTTATTGTTTTATACACTCAAAGTATGTATGGTTATTTTATTAAACAAGAAAAGAAATTTATTTTGCATTTTGAAAATTTTCACAATTAAATTATTACACTACTAAAACGCATAACTAATGGTATGCATGATCGTCCAATAACCTTGTTTATGCGAATTCTGTGCACTTGTGATGATCGCATGATAGATATTTTGGTTCCATCTCCATATTTCAATGTCAGATTTCTAAAATGATGCTATATCAAGATTTTCAATCAGAATTAGAGTTAAGAGTTTTTTTTTTGCGGGAATAGAAAATGACATTAAAGCTTGAGTCTTACAAAGAGGGACAGAATAAAGCAAAAAATACACATAGGTCCCTCCAGACCCCGATGTCAACGCCGACGAGGACGAGCCGGTGGCGCGCCGGATCCGCCGCTGCTCCTCTAACACCTTGGATTGGAAGCAACCCCCGCGCGGCCGGGAAGTCGCCGGTCAATGGCCCCTGAGGACCTACATCCGAAGCCGTCGTCTTCATCGCCAAGCTCCAAGCCATCTTCTTCTTCAAGATCATCTGAAACCAGATCGGCCGCCTCCGATCTGAACGGGGGAAAGAGAACTCGGACAATCTGCAGACCTCCGAGCTCGAGGACGATGGACGCGCGACGAAGAAGCTCCGTAGAGCGCCACCGCCGGAAAGGGAACGCGCCGCCACCAAACTTCAAACCGGCCGCATCTCCGCCTCCAAGACGCCGCCGGCCGGTACCAAACTTACCCCTACACTATGTACAGGCGTAGATCCGTGGATTCCCCAACCTCCCGCCGCTGGAGCGGCCGCCGGAGGCGGAGGAATCCACGGATCGGAGCGAGCGAGGTGGGGAAACTCGGTGGGTTCACAAATATCGCCTCTACTGTAGCGGGAGAGGGATAGAGTTTATATACATCTATTATCAGGATAGCATGTTAGTACATGTATTTTCATATTCTTCATTTCTTTAGCTCGCTCACTACAGGAAAGATAGATGTCTCATCGTATTTGTTTGTTTATGGAGTTGAGAAATAATCATACAAATGAGTTCTCATGTATTTTTTGTATGTATTGGTCGACGCACGTATTGAACGTGCAATACTTCCTACGTGCCAACTAGTCTATACTACTATTAAAAGAGCAAATTTGTGTTGATACATTAAATCTGATCCCTTCAATATTTGGCCAACGGTCCAGATTACTCCAATGTTTGACAACTCAACACATCTTTTCATTTCTTGATAATTACGGGAATTACCACCGAAAAAAAAGAACTGCCCCAATCTCAAGCTGCCCGGCCCCAGCGACGGCGTGAGTTTGTACATCGGCGGCGGCCGGCTCGGAGGTCGACCAGCGCGCCCCATCCCGCCATCCCTGCTCGGCGCGCTTCGCCCACGATCCCACGGACGATGAGATGCAGCCTCGCCGGCGGCTGCAATACGAATCCTTCTGTATTTGGGCGAGTCAACGAACTGCCGGCAGGCGGGCGGCGGATCCCTTGCAGACGGAAGGAGGCTCCGATCACCTTGCCTGATAAGATGCAAGCCGCCAGACGGGCGCCAGCTTCATTCGGCACAGCAACTGTCGACGCGTCTGCAAGCTGGGCGTCGCCAGCGGGAGGAACGGGGGCGCGGCCGCGACTTCATCCCCCTCGCGTCGTCCACGGTCCACAAGTCTAGGATCAGTAGACGTTGGTCTGGTCGGCAAGCTCGTCGCCTTTGTTCGGCCTTGATGGGGATTGGGGATAACGCCTGTGGTGGCGGCGGCTGATGCGTAGGATGAGAGGGCGCTTGATCGAGAGCTAGAAGACAGAAAGGCTGGGGAGTGGGGGAGTGGTGCGAGGCGGAGGACTCATCGTCGTTTTTTTCTCCTGTTTGATTGTTGATGCCTCTCCTGACTTACCCATCTCGATCAATGCGCACTGAGTACTGTGAATAACAGCAGACCTTCAGGAATTAGTCTGCTCATAGCTAATTCAGGAGAAGGTACATATATCCATCTTATTTCTGTAAATTTCCATATACTAAGCTATGTCATCCTGTGTCTGCCAAAACATGTTGTCTATGTTAGATTCTATTATTTCTCAAATTGTGATACACTGATAACCGTAGTGGACATGAGCTCTAACTAGAGTAGAACTGTAGCAACGTACAAGGGGTTATAACTTTAATTCATTATGTTTCGTGGTGAAAAATGCTGGTGTAAATATGACTGTGTTTGCATCTTGTCTCGGATGATAACTTATTGCTTCTCTTTATCAGATCATATCCGGAATGCAGTGAAGTGTTAATTTATTCATTTCTGCCTCTTTCAGAACTTCAGAGCCCAAGCCACTCTACTGGACATACATTGGATCACCGGTTCACATTCTAAATTGTTGCAGTGAATAGTCTCAGTTCCTCAGTGCTTAGGCTCGAGAATCTTTATTTACTTATGTGTTGAACTGAATATAAATATTTAGAGTGCACAATATTTAAACTCCGGTTGAGAAGCATGAACATTTGCAGAACCCCCAAAGGTGCTAATTTTTTCTTCGTCGTGACCCATATTTAAGTTAGCTATGGGCTGTGTTTTATCGTTCTGTCTTAGTGATGAGTTCTGTCACACCATCTTTGAGGCAAGGCAAAGCATAGACGATTTCTTTAGCTTCTCAGGTAATTTAAAACATTCTTTCATGTATATTTTGTGAAAGCTTTTGTCTAGCAATAATCTCGTGTGTTCAGATTTTCTCTGGTTTCAACTTAGTACCTTCTCATATATTTCATTTATTGAATAATTTTCCCCACTGACCAGATTTAAGTGAACAAATCTGTTACTATACTTATATTTATTTGAATCAGAGATATGTAGCGGGAAAGGCCAAAGGCAAAGTTGACAAATTGATGTTTTGCAGGTCGGGGTACGAGCGTGGATAAAATGGGTTTGGAAGGGTGGATGGTGGATGAAAATGAAGAAGTCGCAGATGAGGTGTTTATCTCCGACGGTACAACTCGCAGTTTTTGACAACACTTAGGCGAGAGAACCCTAATAAGAAACAGGAATAGAGCATTGAGAAAGACGAATCTCCAAATATGAAAAGCTGAATGTGTCAAGAATGTTTGCATGAGGACCAAGGGGAAGATGAAAATGGTGAGAAGAGAACTCTCCGGCACTGATAATCATTTTGTTCGTCAAAGTTGCTATACGTCATCTATCTCTTATCACTCTTATTAGCTTATCTTGTCGTACTCACCGTGGTATTTGTAATAGAATGGTATCTTTAACAACTTAAAATGGGAGGATTCTTTAGATTATAGATTGGAAAATCGTCTGAATCTTGAAATGTTTCATTTACATTTTAGTGAAATTTTTATACAGTTATAAAAGTATAAGTTTGAATCACAATAGGTAGGAACTTGATCAAGAGAAAGAAGGGAATATAGAAATATGTGATTGATAGCGTATAAGACAATAAAGATGATGTAAACATACTCAAGCTACAATTCAACATATGTTTTCTAAGCACCTATTTCCAATTTGAGGTAAATAAGAAATAGGGATGTCTGTGTGATCTATTTTTGTTTCGTAGGAATAAAAGGCGTGGGGGGATCGGACTGGGCAACCCTGGGATGTGGCGAGCTGAGTCGGCACGCATGGTGTAGGCATCCGGGAACAAAGCGAGGCAGTGGCGTGGGTAAAGGCCGCCGGTTACACGAGAGAGGGTGACGCGCGATGTAGGCCGACATGTCCCCAAGTTGGGTGGCGCGAGGAAATTCAAGATAGGGGAGGGGAGGTCGGCACCTTAGAGCCAAAGGAAGTGGAGAGGAGGATGGCACTGGCGAGTAGGAACATGGGATGGAGTCATGCGATGGTTGAAGGTGGACTGCAGGTAAGTGGCTCCGTTGAAGGACTAATGCGCTACGAAAGTTAGAGAAAGAAAATGGGTCAAAGTGCCATTCAAATGAATCATAAGATGTTCTTGCAAAGACGTGCGTGCACGTGCAAAGCTACTAGTACTATTAAAAGAGCAAACTTGTGTTGATACATTAAATCTGAGCCATTCAATATTTGGCCAATGGTTTAGATTGCTCCAATGTTTGACAACTCAACACATCTTTTCGTTTCCTGATAATTACGGGATTTGCCACCGCTAAAAACAAAACTCAAAAGAATCGCAGGCGCAGCCACCAACACGGACACCCTTCGGCGGGTCGTCGCCGCGTCTGTGGAGCGCGACTCTGGCGCGCCTTTCGGCGCATCGTCGCCGGGCGCGACTTTGGAGCCAGGCGGAACAGGAGGGCGTCGATGTCGGGGAGCGGCGGCGTTGGGCGAGGGTGCGTTGGAGAAGGTGGCCAAGACGGTGGACGAGTTGGCGGCGGAGATCGCGACGGAAGAGTCCGTGCCGATCTCCAAGTTCGTGGGCGTGGCCGGCGCGCGCCACTCACGACTGCGTGTACTGCGCACGGAAGGCGCACCCGACGCTGGACGAGATCGAGCGGGAGAAGGTGTGCAGCGTCATGGACACCCTCAAGCTCTCCTACACGGCGCGCCTCCCAAAACAAGTCTCGCTGCAGGCCGTGCTCTACTACGACAAGCTGAAGAGGCCGTGCTCTACTACGACAAGCTGAAGCTCCACAGCGCCGGCGCAGGCGACGACGAGGAGGCGAGGTCGGAGGCCGGGTCGGCCGGACGCTGCGCTGGCGCGGGAGAATGAGGCGCTGCGGTCAGAGATGGCCCTGATGCGGGCGCACATGTCGTCCGACACGCAGCACAGCAAGGGGAGCGGGTCGGGGACGGCGGCGATGGCGTTGGCGGCGGGGAAGAAGGCGAGCTTCTTTGGGTCGATGTCGCACACGCTGAGCCGGCTGAACCCGTTCAGGGCCGGTGGCGGATGTTCCAAGG
This sequence comes from Poa pratensis, assembly GCA_947311845.1. NCBI lineage: Eukaryota > Viridiplantae > Streptophyta > Magnoliopsida > Poales > Poaceae > Poa > Poa pratensis. Next base: position 25,819,247 of record CAMZMU010000083.1, read on the forward strand.
ACGCGTCCAGAATCCATGACAGATAGAGCACGCATGTGGTCAGCCCGTACACCGCCGCCCCGCTCGAACGGCCGTCGCCCTGGCCGTACGCGCGCCCTGCCAGGCCGCCGCCCCGTCCCCTGCTACCACCCCGGCGCAAGCCTTTCCATACACCTGTGACCAAGCGTCCGGCCGCCGGTGGCTACAGGCTACCCGTCCCGTCCCTACCCTTAATCGAACCTTGCTAGCTGCTACCGCCAGCTGCTTATGCACCATGACTGACGGTACCTGCCCTTGCTACCCTGCGTCCTGCTGCTCCAGTGTCTTGAGAGGTTATGTCTTCTATCGACTGTATTTCTTGACACGTAGAGAAAATTGCTACGCCAGCTAATTTACTTGAGTATCTTATTAGTGGACATGAAAGGAGCATAGTATTGTTATTATACTGCTATTATAGAAAATTAACCCAATTATGTAAAGGGACTAATTGTTACTGCTGTGTGAACCAAACTGATGCCAGGATGTCCAACTACAACATTCAAGCCACTTACCCACAGAGAGACGAAAGGCTGGTGGAGAAAATTTGGGGAAATGAATATCTTATTCAGCCCCCTTTATAGTATACAACTTAATTTGACTCAAACTTCAGATATGAACTTGCAAATATATTGAACATCATACTTTGAAGTTACAAACAAGGGAATACTGCTTTCAAGTAAAAGGTTTACAATATAGCTTTCAAACTCACTTCATAATCGTGCCTTCCAGAGTTTATTTTTTCAGATACATGATTATTTGGCTTACAACTTATTTGTACGCATTCATATTTGGTTGACATTCTTTTTGAGATTTAGTAGGTTGACATTTGGATGAGATTTTTAGTGCAATTTTGAACAGACTAAAAATGGTGTGCATTAGTCAATACGTGCGTTGCACGTGCAACATTACTAGTAATGGGAAAGCAAAAAAAATGGAAAGCGCTCGAACCCACGACCACAAGGTTAAGAGCCTTGCGCTCTACCAACTGAGCTAGACGGGGCTGTTGAATACTCAATGGATTTACATCTCACAGCTTGGTATCACTCGGTCTTTCTACCAAACAACATAATACTAGAACTAGTACAAATTTCTTCTCCTGCACATTGCCAAACAATAAACTCGAATACTTTTCTACAAATATACTAAATACTGTACTACTCTATTACTACTAAACCAGTGTGTCCATACTATCAACAAAGTAAAAACTGGACGAAAAGAGATCTATGCTGGTTACAAATTTATCTCCTGAAGATATGCAATCTGTCACCTCACCCATACTAGGAGCTACTATGGCAAAACATCACCATCAGCTTTGTGATAATTTCCGGTGATGTTACTCCCTGATCACCTGAGACTACCACCCTGTTCAATATGGTGATGCATCAACGCTTGCTCATCATCATCAACCTCTTCGTTGCCATACTCGATATCGATCACAGTGGCATCCTTCCTTCCAGCGTAGCGGTCTCCTACTCCATGAGACCTTTCTGGCTCGATCAGTTGCAGCTCTGATGCGATGACAGTGTCCATTCTCGCCCTCTCCCTGTCGCGCGGGTAGGTCCGATACAACAGGGAGTAGATGAAGCAGCAGAGCAACATCGGGATGGCGATCGCCGTGTAAAGAGCTTTTGCTAAGGCAGCGGCATTGGACCTATCCATCGCAACAGTGCTCTCTCCAGCCCCATTTGAAACGGGGCTGTAGCCGTATGCATGCTGGGCCAAAAATCCGACGACTGGTGGAGCAAATGAGGCTAGGACCGACTCAAAGGAACGGTCCAGTGCGTAGATACTTGCCCTTGATCTCTCAGGAACGATCTCCGCAAATATGGGGCTGCATATAAAAAGTTTATATTTATGGCCAACAAGCAGATATTTCACATTATCAGCAATTTGTAGGTTGCATACATATGTTAAGCTCTTTTATTACAGGTCAGTAAAATGAAGTACTAATGATGAAACTGTATACAGTGTGTAACTAGCCACAGTGAACTATAAGTTGTTTCACGGCTATTGGCTACATTGTTGTTATAATTATCTAACGAATCAAACAATCAATGAAATGTTACTTACTTGTCTTTTATTTTTACAGTATAAGGTTACTTACTTGTTAGTAGCAGGGCCGTTCCAGGAGATGCTTAGCCCCATGATAAATATAACAAGTCCATGCAAGACACCAGAGGAGGAGTCATCAGGTAGTCCAAGCAGCAACAGAGCTGCAAGCGGAACTGCAGAAGCCGAGCTTATCTGAGACAGCACTATCCGTCCAGAATTCGGGAAGCGAACAGAGAGATAGTCCCCCATCTTTCCACCAAAGAGCCCTCCAAGTGAGCTTGCCAATGAAAATATTGCTGCGAGAAGTCCAGTTTGATTGTGTGTAAAGCCCATCAGTTCCAGCCACATCGGGGTAAACGACAACGCTGACCATGGAAATGACCCAGTGACGCCCTGAGCCACGATGATCTGAAACGATGGTATCTTCACGACAGCTTTGGCTTCTATGACCAAATCCTTCATCTCTGCCCATGCCGACTTGCGCAAGAGCTGACCGCCACCCTCAGCGTTGCAAAAACGAGGATCCACAGCAAAAAGATAGACCAATGCCCCTACCAGGCTACCACCACACTGATGAGAGCAACAATGTGAAATGCGATACGCCAACCAGCGATACCCAAGACTGTGGTTGATGCTAGCATAATGGAGAACACACCTCCAATCACTGAACCTATGTTGCCTGTGAGTTGAAGCCACCCAAACGCAGAGCCCCGGTTATTATCATCAGTGTAGTCTGCCACCAGAGATTGGATGGCGGGAGTGACAAGTGCTAGGCCAACACCGTTCAATCCCCTAGCTACTGCTACCTGCTCAAAGAAGTATTTTTTCATGGAAATTCGTTCTTTACTATCATTTATGCAAAAACAAAATGAAGTATGTTTAGGAAGCATCGAAACAAGATTAGCAAATAGATCTCATTGCACACATTTGCTGCAGTGAACTATATCTCGTAACCTTAATCCAAATGTTTTACTCAAATCCGCACACTGAACAGTGAACACCAGTCACCAGCATTTGACTTTATATTCAAAACTTACATGACTGGAATAATAAATGTCACAGATATAGAAAAATATAATTGTGAATTAAATTTCGATTGAATTCCACTTTTTATCTCCTAGTTGCGCATTTGTGACACTCATTACCCATTTAGTGAACCAAAATTAGAAATACACCATATACAATTTTTTTTTGAATGGTCATATACAAAATTTTGAACATGGTTTTACCCCCATTTTTACATTTTGCATGTTTCGATAGAATAAACCAACATTTTAGACTATGTGGTGCGTCAAAATATGTAAAGATCGAGGGCATAGTCGACGGTAATGTTCAGCCTTCTCTTCGCCATCTATTCAATTTGTCGTCACTATCCTCGTTTGTTTTAGCCTCAATCTTCCCCTCACACCTTGTCCGACGGAAATGCATGGGAAAAAAGGGTCCGAAATTTCTTAAATGGGTAATCTAGACGATTTATCACTAGATGGGATAACTAGTGTCACAAATTCATAACTAGACTGTAAAAAGTGGAATTCATTCTTCTAAATATAAAGAAACCAAACATAACTGCCGTGGAAAATCACAGACAAAATATGCTTTACTTGGCCCGTATTTGGTTATGCTACATTAATGGCAATAGTTACAACTAAGAGCATCTCCACTCGGGGCGCCCAAACGGCCGCCCAAGCGCCTTTGGGGCGTGCCGGACACAAAATCGAGCCCACTCGCGGCGCCCAAACGCGAATTCGGTCCGGCGCGGCCCAGTTTTGTGTCCGGCACGCCCAGCCCACGCCCTCAACTTGGAGAGGCTTGGGGCGGCCCCGGACGGAAGGAAACGCGACGCCACGTCGGCTCCCGACGCGCGGGCCACGCCTGGCAGTGAGACAAGAGGCTGCATTAATGCCGGGCGGCGTCTCGGTTTCCCAGCCGGGCGCAGCGACGCGTCGCTTCGCTCTGCGGCGAGGAAGCGTCTGCGCCACGGCGGCATCAATGCAGGCGAGCCGTTTATGGTGTGGCAGGCGAGCCGTTGGACGGCCGGAGTTAAGGCGACCTCATCCGTTCGCCTCCCCGGCCGCTATATAGAGCGGGTTCCTCGCCGTCTCCACCATCTCACACAGCCATCTCCATCCCACACCTAGCCATGGCCTCTCCCCGGCGCGCCATGGAGGAAGAGAGACGAGCGCAGAGGGAGGCCCGTCGTCGCCGCCGTGACAGCCAGGTTTGGAAGAGCGCCATGGCTAGCCGCGGCTGGCCATCGCAGGAGGCAGGCTCGTCGGCCGTCAATGCTCCACCACCTCCTCCACCGCCTCCTCCGCCACCGGCGAACCAGCTCACTGAAGTCGAGGCGCGCGAGCTCGTCCGCACTAACACGCCGGTGCCGGCGAACTGCGTCCTCCCCGAGGGATAGGCCACGAACCCAGTGCACGTCCCCGTTGCACCCATGCTGGCCGGCCAGGCGCGGCTCGACTACGTCGCCTCGTGCATGGGGACGATGGCGCCGGAGCTGCACGACGACCCCAGGTTCGAGCCGAACTCGGCGTACTGGGACAAGCAGGTCGAGCTCGAGCACGCCTACCGCCTCCACTCCTTCTTCGCCCCCAAGCCGCCTGCGGACTGGCTCGAAGACTCCGACGACGACGGCGACACCGACGACGACGGCCTCACCAACACCACCGACGAGGACTTCGCAGCGGGCATGGAACGGGAGAGGGTTCGCTACGAGGCGGTGGAGCAGGCTCGTCGCGCAAGATCGGAAGGAGGCCGCGTGCAACCTCCTCCGCCGCAACCTTAACAAGAGGCGGAGGAGGTTGACGGTGATGTTGACGGCTTGGAGGACTGGCCGCCGACGCCGGAGTGGGATCCCGGCCACATGCAGCTCGCCATCGAGGCCGACATAGCCTCTGCCGCCGCCACCGCCGCCGTCACCGCCTCCGCCGCCACCACCTCCACCACCGGCTACCTCTACTGCCTCTGCTCGAGCTGCCGCCGGGGTCCTGTGCTCGCCGCCGCAAGGGCCGGCGCCTGCCCCAACTGCCGGTGCCCGGCGTGCCACCCTACTTACTAGATCTAGTCTAGGTCTAGATTTAAATTTGAATGAATTATGTTAGTTTGAATGAAATTTCAATGAGATATATGTACTTTCGTATCAAAATTTCATAATTGAATAAGATTTGGGCGTCGCGAGTGGGGAGCGAGTGCGCCCAAATGGGCAAGGTAGTCCGGACGGCGCCCAAAGGGCCTGTCCGGACGGCCTTTGGGCGCCCATTTGGGCGCCGCGAGTGGAGATGCTCTAAATGACGTTGGTTACCATTTGGGGATCTGTTATGAGATGCGAATATTCCCTGAGCAAAATTTTAGTCCAGATGATTTTGCTTCGGTTACATCGAGTCATCGACATGAACTTTGCTTCAGACTAGCTACGTCAAATGCAACGCGCGCAGGTCGTTAAAACTGAGCATTCATCTGCCTATAATAAAGCGTAAACGCACAACGAAAATGAACCCAGAGGATTTTCTGCGGATGAACATAGGCATATACCTGTGGCGATTCCCAATTCCGAAAATGTACCCGGAGGATTTTCAGAGCCGAACCTAGAGGAATCGAGTATTATCGTTAGGTAAGGACGGACCTGGGCGAAGGTGCCGGAGATGCCGACGAGGAAGGTGGCGGCGGCCCAGAGGAATGCCCCAACGGCGATGACGTGGGCGCGGTTGTAGCGCACGGCGGCGTAGGCGGCGAGCGGGTAGCACGCGGCCTGCACGAAGGAGCGGTACAGCGTGAGCGCGCCGAGCCCCATGGGCGTGGCGTGCAGCGCGGCGCCCACCTCCCTGTACACCGCCGGCAGCAGCGCCTCGTCCGCGCTCTCCATGATGGCCGCCAGGTTCACCAGCAGCAGCGTCCGCCCCGACGCCGCCGTCGCCGCCATCGCGCGAGCTCCAGTTGGCGGCCTCGTGGTCCTTCGCCTACCGACAGCCCTTCCCCGAGAACGAACGACGAGGGCGTGCGTCGTCTGCTTCGCGGCGTGGTTTCGAACGACTTTTCCCGTGGTTATGGAGCGACTGGCGCACGATCACGGCCGTTCGTATCTTGCTGAAGGGCTCGATGGGCCCTCCTTTGCTGTACTAGCAACGTGTTGGGTCAGCTGCGTGGACTGGGGAGGACGATGGATAGGGTCGGCTGGCCGGACATCGCCGGCGGCCCTTCCACGTGGCTCGGAGCACGGCGGAGGTACGCCGGAATATTCAACGCGTGGAGGCGGCGGGTCCCAGTACCGCTTGAACGCTGTCAACGGTTTTTTTATTGACCAGGTCAGGGGAAGTGGCGAGAGCGTCGAACGAAAGACTTGGGCCTCTGGCCCATTACACATTACCGTTTCTCCGCCGTGTCATTTGCTACAGAGAGACCTGGCATAAGCCCACTATGACCTTTTTCGTCCTAACTTCGAGATGGAAAATGAATGAGAAAGTTGTGATGCTAAAAAAAACAAATGAGAAAGTTGCTTGAAATGATGATATTTTTGTGGTTACGAGATGGTTGTTTTATGCATTGTATCACATGTCTAGCCTACTACCGGAGATGCCCTTAGAGAATAAATTAGAAATACGAGTCCACACACCGTGGTTAAAAAGAAAACTACTCCGTACTTTCTAGAAGTAATACTTCCATGTCCATCTCTTCAGTTTTTTCTTTAATCTTCCACCCACGCTGTGCTCTTGTTATTTTTATGCGTTTTCGTTGTACTTGTGGTTCTCGTTAGATTGTCTGATTCTAGAATTGCATTCAAATGGCAATCTATTGTTGTCATCAAAGCGGATAATACTTTCGACCCACAACCAAGTAAGTTTAGACTAAAGGCCAATACAACATTTCGAATAAGCTTTTAGTGTTAAAGAACAAAAAAATTGCAACCAAATTGACTACCAAATTTTCGATGAAAGCTACTGCCTCTGTTCCATATTATTAGATGTTCTAGCCTTTTCATGGTAGAATGTATATAGACGTGTATGGACGTATTTTGATATGTAGATTCACTCATCATGCTCCGTATGCAGTCCATACTGAAATATCTAAAACATTTTAAAATAGAGGGAGTATAAAGCTTTTCACCCACACTCATACCTTGAGTTCAATATCTAAAACTGAACAAAGCTTCATTGTTCGCACGAAGTGTGGCATGTATATTTAATGATCTTTGTTGTGCCTTGGATCATGTGGCCCGTAGTTAAATGAGCCTGCCTACATCTCAGTCGATTGAGATTTTGTTATGACTCAGTTAATTGGTTTTGGAAAGTGGAAGTCTTGTTTAGTAAGTACAACTTCGGAAAGTCATTTTGACTCCCGAGATCCAGTAATCCTTCTATTTAAAATATTAAAAAACTATGTTTGGAAGTTTTTAAAAATTTGGAAACAAGATTTTGGGTGTTATGTGCTACAAAAAATGATAAAAATTTGTATATTTTGGAGATTTAAAAGTGTGTATACTCATATCCATATTTTGTCATTTTTGTGTAGATCAGAATATAAAGTATTTCAAACTGAGATTTTACACTTTGTGAGATACATAATTGACAACATGCAGGATTTTTTATATTAAAATCTTGTAATTTCTTTAAATTGTTTAGAAAATTAAGAAATCACCGGACACCTCAGGAGCCAAAAATCTTCACTTGTACTTTCTAACTCAGTCGCATTATTCTGAAAAAGTACAACGTTTGGCTTCATTGAATTACAAATAGAATTAGCAAAACCCAGTGCCTTATGCAAACTCTCTACCCTGTCTCCACAAGCCTATAGGCCTCGTGTGAGCAAGCAAACCCAACCGGTAGGAGTTTTAGCGCTACTGAAAAGCGACGAATAAGGAAGAAAGGAAGTCCCAAGTAAGAAAGTTGATATAAAAAGTAAGCGTGATAGAAAACTGACCCAGCTGAGGCCGTATCCCTTTGGTAGAGGTTCTTAATCGTTAGCCATTATTTACAGGGCGAAGACCAAGAGCTAGATACAAGAAACAGAAGAGGAGAAGGATCAGAATGATCAATTGGAATAATTGGTCAAATCCTTATAATGCATATGATCGGGTCATGCCTTATGTTTACCTAGGGCCGTGTACGTACGACAAGTGACAAGCTTGTGATCTGACAACCGACTCATACAAGGTGTGTTGACCAAACCACACCGAACTAGTCAGGAGTTTTCTAAGATTATGCCCAAGTCACATGACACCACATCATTGTACGCAACACGAGGAAGCAATCAAGAAAGACGAAGGACACATGCACAAGTTCAAGACAGAGGTTAGACAAGCATGCATGTATCAGAACAACAACATGATCACAGCTGATGCTAAGAGCATTAACGTCACAAGGGATATCTGGCAGGAACTGAAGGCCACCGATCCTGGCCGATCACGCGAAACAAACTTCGTTTTGGTGGAATGCTTCCTCGCAGTTGCTATTCTACCCTTTCACGATAGTCAACCTCCAACGAACGTAGGCTAGGACTTGCATGTAATGTTACAGCCTTGCCGATACCCTACAATCGTCACATAAAAATGAGATTGCAAAAGGGAGGGAACTAAAAAGGCGACTCCTCCTTAGTAGGAATAGTAGCTGAGGTTGCTTCACATCATAATGAAGCTATTCCAACAAATAAGTCCGGGATGATCTGAGTTCGCTGGTCAAATGAAAGAGATACGAACCCTCCGCTAGATAAACACCTCTTCTCAATTGGAACCCATGAAAAAGGGGAATAATAACAGATAAATCACGCCCAAAGTGGAATCAATGGATTTGTGAATTCTTTCTCAAGCGAATCACGGGTGTTTGTCTATCCACCCTCTCTTTGTTGCGAATAGGTCGGTATAGCTAGAGCAGTACCTTCCTTCGTCTTATCCATCATTCCTCTCATGTCGAGAATAGTATTAGAGACCCTTAGTATTACTAGTCATTCATGCTCATTCCCCTAATAAGACGATGCTGACACGTAGCGGTAGAGATAATGGAGGGTGGCGAGTCTGGATCAAGACGGACACGAAGAGATGAGTCGAAGGACCCGGTTAACCTTAGAAACAAGGATGGACCTAACTTGAATGATATTTTCAATTTTAAAGAAATTACTAGCCATCTGGGTCTTATTGAATTACTTATGAATGATCCATTCTAAATATACAAATCGTTATTCAGCTGAAAATTTCATGTGCGTGTTCCTTGGGCCCTCACCGTCAACAAATACACGGATCTCCCTGCCTGCGCCTTCCACTTCTCCGCCACCGCTAAGACACCCCTCTGCCTCGCCGTCATCTCCAAGTTTGTACAACCGCAATAGGATGCCCCCGACGCACCTACAGCTACAACAAGCACCCCAGAAGTGGAGCCTGCTATGGAGATCCCGAAGATCTCCCCGTCCCGTGCGGTTCTGATGTGACTCATAACTACATAACGATACCTATTTAGGTGATATGCAAAACACACATGAAGAGCAAGCTGAGCATTGGCTATATAAACTGATCATAGAGGCTTTTGATTCTGGTATGTGTGCATAAATACTCTAATGTATAGATTGAAAAAGATGAGGGAGGGGGCAAGTCCCCCCTCCACCAACAAAGCTAAAGTAAACGTATTTAGCACATAAAGAATATGAATCTTTAGGAAACTACATACATATAGAAATAATAATTTACTAATAAAATTGCATGAGAAATAAATTGTACAAAACTTGCTAGTTAGTTTTATACTACGTACTCGTCTGATCGATCGACGACATAAATCTTTGTGTTACCGGCCGTCGTGTGAATGAACACCAGCTCAGAACTTTCATCACCTGAAGATTCCATCATGTAAAAATTTGACAACATTTATTCTTTTCCCTTCCTCCTGACGATATCCTTTGCAGTCCTCGAGCATCACCGGTTGAAGGTAACCATCTAAAGCAACTTAATCGAAAACCCCACTTACATCCTATACGTCCGGGCGGACCTCACGGTGCAGACATAAAAACGTGACCCAAGCGGACCCCATATCAATCCCAAACGTCTGAACTGTCCGAAAACTCTCATGCCTAACCCACATGTGGAGTGAATTGGTGGATGTCTGGATGTCTCTAGGCACGTCTGATCCGGCTGGTCGGACCTACATGTGCCCGGACGCGCCTGCCATGTCTGATCAGACTGGTGTTTAATACTAAACTTCCACTGAATCCTAAATTTACTTAACTAATTAAGCTCAATACAACTATAGTAATGTAATGAGAAAGAGAAAGATAACTTACTCAGTGCTCACAACGTAGTCAGCCGCTGATGTGGTGAAGTACGTGACGTGCAAACTCCTCACCGAGCCCAAGAAGGCGAGTACACTGGCCGCCACATACTATTGAGTTGTGCAACGGAAAACAAAAAAAATCGCCACAACTACGCAACAACCAAGATCTACTATGAAGATACAAATAACAATACATGCATATTGATCTAACTGTAACTCGTTACCGACAGCGTTGAAGCGGAGGAGATGTCGATGACGACGTTGATGAAGCTTGTGGAAGAACTCCCTGATGGCCCTTCACGTAGTTATCCCACAACGGCGCCAGAAAACAGTTGCTAGCCCCTTCGCGTGGTACCTGCGTGAAAAGTAAATGGGTTAGGTTGAGACTCCAAGTGCAGAGTGTATGTAGTAGTGGAAGACAGTTTTCCCCACGAGGGGTGACTCGAGGGTTTAATATCGAACTCTCGGGGAACCAGTATTTCAGGTGTTATCTCCTTATCCTTCTCTTGAGAACCTGCAACAAAATAAATTGTTTTGTGCCCTCAACCTCACCAAGTGGTTGTCAAGCACAAGGTGTGAGAATGATAATAAAATAAATATGCAAACAGTAGTAAATATGCAATGATGGTAAAATAAATATGCAAGGATGATGGTAGTAATGATAAATGATATTTTTGGGTTTTTTATGATGAATGCAAGATGTAAAAGTGTTTTTGTATTTTCGGATTTAATAATGGCAGCAAACAAAAGTGGTGATAAAAGTGTTGGAAAGGTGTTTCTTATGATTAAAAATGGACCGGGGTTCATGGTTTCACAAATGCACTCTCTCTTGATAACGTGGTAGACAATGGAACACTAAAATTAACATGTAAGATGGCAAGACATGGTTTGACAAGTTATTAATAATATGGGCATCACGTCCTAACATAGAGATCTCAAGTATAAGTTGTTCTCTCTCTTATGCTCCACCAAGATGCGAACTAAATCATAACACCTTAGTAATTAAGATAAATCAGAGCATAGCAATAAGTTCAATGACATGAAGTTAAAATAAGAACATGCTAGATCTAGTCATGGAGGTAGTGGCCAAGGTCACATCCACTCTCCGGTAGCATGGTATTTTTGTTTATCCCTAGTGAGGCAACAAAGTAAGGTAGAAAACCCAAGTGGATCGCAGAACTTTCTCTCACGTTCACTGCACTAGCCACCCCCCGTTACTCCAACTAATGCACACGTTCCCCCTCACATGCTCTCATAAACATGCTTGATCATGACAAGTAAATAAGAACGGGGTACATAATATGCATCTACTTTCATAACTGAAACAAAACCATTGCAATCTCAAACATGTATTAACTCATAATAAAGATCCACCACAAAGGAATTACATAGATGACCGTAATCATGTTCAGCAGCTCATACGGTACTAATTAGTGAAGCTCATAGAGAGGAGAGATACATAAGTTACTTCCACAAACCCATAGTCCAGGGGTGGACTACTCCCTCTTCATCATGGTGTCGGTGGAGATGTTGTTGGAGGGAAGGAGACCACACGGCAGCGCCCCGCCGGAGTTTTCCCCCTCCAATCTTCAGCTCCAGGTCTCTGTTTCGTGGTTTCTGTGTTTCGGCGGCGCTCCCTTTCGCGAAAGCCCTGGGGGGTCTATATATAGTCGTTTTTAGGTCAAGACGAAGCTTCGGGAAGAAAGATCGACGGCAGCGGAGGCCCGAGGGCCAGGATGGGGGACCCCACGCGGTCAGGGAATCTGGCCGCGTGGGCCCACCCCTTTCTGGCCTTCTGGTCTCCGTTTCTTCGATTCCTTTGCGCCTACGTTTCGTTCCTTCCAAAAAAGTGATCCCCGTAAAGTTTCAGGTCATTTGGACGTCGTTTGGGTCCCTGAAACATCAAAATATAGAAAAAGGGGTTTTCTGACAGCGCAGGGTTAATTCCAGAAAAATGGGGAAGTTGTTAATTATCCCCAAAACTCAATATAAATCATGAATATAACCCTTATATGATGCAAATAACATGGAATAACATGTAATAAAATGTAAAGTTCATGTATGCATTTTACATGCATCAACATCCCCAAGCTTAACCCATGCTCGTCCCGAGTATGAAGGTGATAAAACTAACATGGACTTTGCATTTTAATACTATCAATGGATATCAAAGGTGATTACTATTGCTACATAGAGTCAAATGATTCATTCTTCAAAGGAATAACAATATGCAAGATAAATTATGAAGTGATATCAAATACTCAATGTAAAGATGTTCAATGATAAATTCACAAAGTGTAATATAGAAGAAAGTACTATGGACCAAATGTATGCATAATGAAAAGTAAAAACATCCTATGGTGGTCATAGAGTACTTCTTATGAAAACTGAATATAAAAGGTGGACACTTTGGATAGATAAATAAGTAGAGGTAAAGCATGAATAAGTTTCATCTAACTTCCAAACACTTCTACTTAAGTTAATGCTTGCAATGTGGTAGTCATTGGTGTGGAGCTCTCATTACCCCTATCATAGCATCTTGAATGATTAATGTTTAAAGTGAAAGCAAATATGAGTGGTGTGCTTGACAATGTATTGGTTGAATGTCTCATGTCCCTTGAATACAAGTACCTACACCATGTGTTACTCACTTTGGTCCACAAAGTAAATTCAAATAAAGGTCATTGCAAGTAATAATAGTATCATCAAGAACTGCACTGGGGTACCTCTTGCCCTTGACATGAACAAGCCCATGTCAAAACAACAAGACAAACAGACAATGAACAATCTCAGCACTCTTTTATTTACTATGGGTATAGCTTTTTATTATGAGGTGCATCACTGAATGAACATTATGGTTATGCTGTAAATTTCCACCATGAATGATGCATGGCTTAGATTAGCGGCCCAGGCATTTCTCTAACCATTTATACAAACTCTTTGAACTTACTAAGTATCCACATTCATTTCACCCATGATAGGCATCCATAAACAAAAGTACATGACATCAACTAAATATAAATAAGTGCAATGTTGAAAGCTTGCCATGTGACAGCACATATGGGCTAACTCCCAACCAAAACAATTGTCAAGCCCACAACTTCATAATTTTAATCACAATGGTTCATGCTTATTAAATGCAATAAAAGTAAATTGTGCATCAAGTTCGTGAGAGCTTTTAACCAATTTTTCCCATGACAATCAATAACATAAGCATTTAAATTCAGAAATGTAGATAACACAATATAACATGATAAACATACTTGGAATAGCATAAAGCTAATAGGTAGATATGGTGGACTCACTGGAAAAACTTTGGTTGAAGGTGTTGGGAAACAAGCTTTTTACTTGTTGTAATTTTTGGGCTAGCAATAGGGAGAAAGTTGACCATCTAAATGCATGCATAAGTGTCCATAGAACTAATCAATCCATGTTAAACCAAGTAAAGTTAAAATTCAACATCTAAACATGGTAAAAGATAGCTCTTGACAACACACTTGCAAATTAACATTCATTCAAAGCACATGAATTATGCAACTATATGTATCTTTTAAAATCAACTCAAACATCCCTATCCCAATATATTTAATAGCATCCAACATAATTCAACCCAAACTTCCAGTAGCTCTCTCATATATAAATGATAGTGGTGGTCTTAAAAAAAATCAAACCGAAATAACAAAAGCAAAAAAAACAGACGCTCCAAGTTTATACGATAAAGTGCTTTGATCGAAAAACAGAAGTTAGACGTGTGCAAACCGAGAGTGTGTTGGTCAGTGGGGTTGTCTTGACATCCCCAAGCTTATGGTCTTCACCATCCTTGGATAGCTCTTGGTGCAGCTCCTCTAATCCCTGTGAAAAAACTTCAAAACACCGTTTCTCCCATTTCTTTTCTGTGGGGTGATATTAGTAGTGATAAACAAATAGGTTCCTTGCTGCATAAAATCCTTAGGCAAAAATTCATATGAATGTCCAGAGAGTATATAATGTTGTATGCCTACTCATAAACTCAATTGAATCAAAAAGATTCAAGCAAAAAGCTCAAAGAATGCATCAAACAATATCAAGACAGAATCTGTCCAGAAAAACAGCAGCAGCAAAACGCATTTTTCTACCCTACTTAAACTCGTCAGAAAAATCTGAAAAAATCACGTATACAGAGGATGAAAAGTTGAAGCTACAGTTCAAATTACAGCTCAATCGGAGTTACAGATAAAAAATGAAAAATCAAACCGTGCACAGACTTCGTGCAGGCAGAAAACTCTCCGAAAATGAATAGCAACTTTTCAAACCCAAAATAGGTAAAACTTGGTTCTTTATTAAAAATCCCAGAAACAAAACTAACAAACTACTCTCTTGTTACAGCAAGAGGACTCAAAGAAAATCTCAAACAAAAACAACCGGGTTGCCTCCCGTAAAGCGCTTTCTTTATAGCCATATAGCTAGGCTTACTTACTTGATAATCAAAGGGGACGTAGCTCATGAGGGAGCTTGAACCTTGGTGTGTCCCTCTTCCTTGGGAAGTGTTCCATGCTCTTCTTGTGTGGAAACTGAAACTTCACATTCCCTTCCTTTGAATCAATAATGGCACCTGTAGTACGAAGAAAAGGTCTTCCCAAAATAATAGGACTAGAGGTTTTATTCCCCATGTCCATGATTAGAAAATCAACAGGCACAAAAGTCATGTGTAACTCTACCATAACATCACTTACTTTTCCTAGAGCATGTCTAATGGAATCATCAGCAAGTGCAAGTTCAATAGAGCATTTCTCAATATTTTTAAGTTCAAGGACTTCATATAGTTCTTTAGATAATATAGAGACACTAGATCCTAGATCAAATAGCATGGTGTGTCTCTTTTCCAATGGTTACTAGTACTTAGGGATCCATATATCCCCAAGCTTAGGTGGTATCATAGCTTCTTGATTGTACCTAGCAATCTTTTCTTTTAAGACATGATTAGCAATATAGGAACCAAAACCAGCTGGTTAATATTAACAGAAGGATCACTTGCAAATTTTTGTAAGATAGAAATTAATTCATGCAAGCTACACTTCTCTAAATCAACAAATGGTTCCTTAACTTCACTAAGCATTTTAACTTCCTCAACTTTTTCTCTAACATAACTAATATAAGAGATTCATCATTTTTAGTTTCATTAACTTCTTCCTTTAAACCAACAAGTTGAGACATAAATGGCAACAAATATTCAGGATATTCAAGCAGTTCATTAAGAGTTCCCTCCAAAGTAGAAGGGAACTTTCAGCAATATTAATAGAATTCATCCCAACCGTGGGTGGTGCTTGTGGTTTCCCTGCAGACATACTCAATAAAGTGGCTTGATTATCAGCTAGTTTTGACAAGGCTTTGTCTAGTCCTGCAGCTTGGAGTTGTAAACCTCTAATATCAGAACTAATAGAAGCAACAGATTTATTCAACTCTTGTATCATGGTATTATGACTAGCAACTTGTTCAATAAGAATTTTATTTGCTTCGAAATTATCATTGCTTGATGACATAGGCTTCCATTTATCATTAGCATTAGGATATGGCACTAAAGGACGGTTGTTAGGAACATATGGGGGTTTATTATAAGAGTTATAATTGTTGTTACCATACCCATTATTACCATAGTTCCTAATGAAGTTGACATCAACATTTTCAGGATTATTACCAACTAGTTCTTGCAAAGGCATATTTTCAAAATTTTGTTTATTAATAAAAGCAAGAATGGTGTCCATTTTAGATGACAAATCATTTGTTTCTTCTATAGAGTTCACTTTCTTAGATGAACTAGGTGCTCTATCAGTATGCCATTGACTATAATTTTGCAAGATACTTTCCAAAATGTTCTTAGCTTCTAAAAGTTTTTCCCATGAAAGCACCTCCAGCAGCTGAATCAAGTATATTTCTAGACATGTAATTTAGACCATTGTAAAAAGAGTGTAAAATGGTCCATTCATTAACCCCATGTGATGGACAAGTTCTAAGCATGAGTTTAATCCTATCCCAAGCCATGGCAACATGTTCATTTTCATTTTGCCTAAAAGAGAGGATATTGTTTCTATTTTGCAATATTTTAACAGGGGGATAATATTTCTTAATGAAAGCTTCTTTTAAATCATCCCAAGAATTAATACTACCAGTAGGTAATGAATGTAGCCACTCTTTAGCTTTTCCTCTAAGTGAGAAAGGAAATAACTTCAGTTTTAAGACATTACTTTCAACATTTTTAAACTTTTGCATGTCACAGATTTCAATAAAATCATGAAGATGCATAGAGGCATCCTCAACAGCACTACCACCAAATTGTTCCCTAGTTATCAAGTTTAACAAACTAGGACTAACTTCATAGCTCTCAGCAGTAATCTCAGGTGTGGTGATAGGCTTAGCAATAAATTGATCATTAGGAGTGTTTGTGTAGTCACACAATTTAGTTCTATCTCCCATTTCAACAAGTTTTTATGTGTTTTTAATTTTTTATGCAAAACTGAAAGTAAAATGACACTAATGCAACTCGAAATAACAAATGCAACACAAAAATGCAAAACTGAAATAAATATGCAAACCGAAATATAAAGATGATATGCAAGACAAGAACAAAACAAAATAAAATGATTGTAGGTAAAGATGGATAAGATGATGCTCACGTAGGTGCAACTCCCCAAGCTTAGGTTGTTACACAAGTTGGTGATGAAGTTGACTTGATGTGAGTGATCCTTGGATAAACCTTTCAGCTATGGTTCCCCGGCAACGGCGCCAGAAAACGTCTTGATGGCCCTTCGTAGTTACCTGCGTGAAAAGTAAATGGGTTAGGTTGAGACTCCAAGTGCAGAGTGTATGTAGTAGTGGAAGACAGTTTTCCCCACGAGGGGTGACTCGAGGGTTTAATATCGAACTCTCGGGGAACCAGTATTTCAGGTGTTATCTCCTTATCCTTCTCTTGAGAACCTGCAACAAAATAAATTGTTTTGTGCCCTCAACCTCACCAAGTGGTTGTCAAGCACAAGGTGTGAGAATGATAATAAAATAAATATGCAAACAGTAGTAAATATGCAATGATGGTAAAATAAATATGCAAGGATGGTGGTAGTAATGATAAATGATATTTTTGGGTTTTTTATGATGAATGCAAGATGTAAAAGTGTTTTTGTATTTTCGGATTTAATAATGGCAGCAAACAAAAGTGGTGATAAAAGTGTTGGAAAGGTGTTTCTTATGATTAAAAATGGACCGGGGTTCATGGTTTCACAAATGCACTCTCTCTTGATAACGTGGTAGACAATGGAACACTAAAATTAACATGTAAGATGGCAAACATGGTTTGACAAGTTATTAATAATATGGGCATCACGTCCTAACATAGAGATCTCAAGTATAAGTTGTTCTCTCTCTTATGCTCCACCAAGATGCGAACTAAATCATAACACCTTAGTAATTAAGATAAATCAGAGCATAGCAATAAGTTCAATGACATGAAGTTAAAATAAGAACATGCTAGATCTAGTCATGGAGGTAGTGGCCAAGGTCACATCCACTCTCCGGTAGCATGGTATTTTTGTTTATCCCTAGTGAGGCAACAAAGTAAGGTAGAAAACCCAAGTGGATCGCAGAACTTCTCTCACGTTCACTGCACTAGCCACCCCCGTTACTCCAACTAATGCACACGTTCCCCCTCACATGCTCTCATAAACATGCTTGATCATGACAAGTAAATAAGAACGGGGTACATAATATGCATCTACTTTCATAACTGAAACAAAACCATTGCAATCTCAAACATGTATTAACTCATAATAAAGATCCACCACAAAGGAATTACATAGATGACCGTAATCATGTTCAGCAGCTCATACGGTACTAATTAGTGAAGCTCATAGAGAGGAGAGATACATAAGTTACTTCCACAAACCCATAGTCCAGGGGTGGACTACTCCCTCTTCATCATGGTGTCGGTGGAGATGTTGTTGGAGGGAAGGAGACCACACCGGCAGCGCCCCGCCGGAGTTTTCCCCCTCCAATCTTCAGCTCCAGGTCTCTGTTTCGTGGTTTCTGTGTTTCGGCGGCGCTCCTTTCGCGAAAGCCCTGGGGGGTCTATATATAGTCGTTTTTAGGTCAAGACGAAGCTTCGGGAAGAAAGATCGACGGCAGCGGAGGCCCGAGGGCCAGGATGGGGGACCCACGCGGTCAGGAAATCTGGCCACGTGGGCCCACCCCTTTCTGCCTTCTGGTCTCCGTTTCTTCGATTCCTTTGCGCCTACGTTTCGTTCCTTCCAAAAAAGTGATCCCGTAAAGTTTCAGGTCATTTGGACGTCGTTTGGGTCCCTGAAACATCAAAATATAGAAAAAGGGGTTTTCTGACAGCGCAGGTTAATTCCAGAAAAATGGGGAAGTTGTTAATTATCCCCAAAACTCAATATAAATCATGAATATAACCCTTATATG
Source organism: Poa pratensis (assembly GCA_947311845.1). Classification (NCBI taxonomy): domain Eukaryota; kingdom Viridiplantae; phylum Streptophyta; class Magnoliopsida; order Poales; family Poaceae; genus Poa; species Poa pratensis. The sequence goes on from CAMZMU010000083.1 coordinate 25,838,014, forward strand.
ATGCAAATACCATGGAATAACATGTAATAAAATGTAAAGTTCATGTATGCATTTTACATGCATCACTCCCTCGGCTAAGCCTAGCCGAGAGAATATCGTAGACTCCTCGCGACTTGCCTTGATCCAACAGAGTGAGCTAGGGTCAACCGTTTCTCAACAGATCACCCCTCTGAGTTTCGCACACATACATCAGATCTCGTTCAGCAGGGCTTCACCGTCCATGCTTGAAGCACTCGCCGCTAGTGTATATGATGTGGAGATCTCAACACATGAGAAAGAGTGAGAGAGATTAGATCTAATCTAATCGGAGAGGAACCCTCTAAATATGAGAGGTTCCCTCTAATCCAACTAGAAGAGATCTAAACTTGTGTGTCTCTAAAGGAGAGGGGGTGGGGGTTTATATAGGAGGCCAAAGGGTAGGGATGCTTGGGCAAGGGGGCAAACCCTTGCCCCTTGGTGCGCCGGCCCTAGGGGAGTTGGAGTCCAACTCCAATTCCCTCTCCCAATTCGGTTTGGGGGGGAGGAGTCCTCGTCCAACAAGGCTCCCCGCAAACCGCCTCCCCCCATGGGCCCAAAGGCCCATCTAGGGTTTGGCCAAGGAGGGGAACTTCCCCCTTGCTTGCTTGGCCCACCCGCCCCACTTGGGGGTGCGGTTGCCTAGTAGGCCCCATGGGACCACTTGGCAGCCCCCTCCGGTGGGCTCCAAATATTTATCCTTTTTATTTATTTTAATTAAATAAATTAATATTTAATTAATTATTTATTTTGTCTAATTAATTCCTAATTGAATATTTCTTTTTACAGAAAATTTCCGGAATTAATTTCTTATCATATAAACATATTTATATGATCCGGGACACCTAGTGTCCACTGACAAAACACTTTGGATAAATATTTCCCTCTTATATAAACTTTTGGAATAAATCCGATGGTGATAGAAACTTCTATCACCCTGAGACATTCAATGTCTGTCTGATCCAATCTCTCTGATATGAATATATATATCACACAGAAACCATTCTGGTGATACACTCTCTATGTTCCAGACCAACCATAATACACAACAAACTTGAATTGACTTAAGTGTGTTACCCTACAGGTTCGATAACGTGGAGCTATAATTGGATGAACTCATCCAATCATTAGCCAGGATCAGGTCCTTGGACAACCTGAATAACTACTACCATTATGCGAATAACACTGTTGAACCTGTTGATTATTAATATATCAATCCCATTACTCACGATACTGAACTTACCCGAGATTAAATATTCATGATATTTCCGTAAATCAATCCCTGATTCACCACTATATCTTTGTCTATCTCGTTAACCGGTAAGTTTCCTTTTCTCGTTCCCGTAATACGATATCCCACACGATGTAACTTCATCGTGCATTGTCTGCAGAACATATTGGATATCATACATACCGAGTGGGCCTGGAATTATCTCTCTTTTGACAGAGGAGTAATTTCCCATCTTGAAACATTAGGATATATGCACACCTTCAGAATCACCCAGTGACTGTCGTTATGGTCACCCAGTTACGGTTGTGACGGTTGAAAGTACCAAAGTAAGTCTTCCAGTATACATAACCCTGATAACCTCATGGTCTAAGGTCATATAATAACCTACTGCGATATTGCACTAAGGACAATAGACACTTTGGAACCTCTTAGCATATCAACGATTTGGGTCTACCCAGCCATATTGTTTCCACCAACAATATGCCACTCATTGATGCTGACATAAACAATGTCCTAGACCAGGAAAACACGGTCATCAAGCAATCAATGAATTAGTCTATAGCAAGACTAGGGTATACTTTATTCTGTTCATGTCTCTACACGTGCGAGTGAGTTTTCCTTTGAATCACATATTCAGGAGCCACTGCAGTTATATCATAGAATCATGAAGCATAATTATGAAACAGATGTTAAATCCTATTGCCTTTTGGGCATACATCCAACACATACCACCTGCAGGTACATTGAGGCAGGCGGGGACACTCGCGTATGTTGTGCTCCAAGAGGTCCTCGACACTCAAGGAGCACAACGTTGTAGTGAGGAGTAGCGACACCACTACCCAGGACACATATTTTCAATCAGTTTATACATGATTAATATAGTATTTATGCGCTAAAGTTGTTTCGAAACTAACCAGGTCCACAACCTAGAGTGCGACATACACTCTAGGCATAATGATACTTATTTAGGTGATATGCAGAACACATCTAAAGAGCAAGCTGAGCATTGGCTAGACAAAATTACAAACTGATCATATAAGCCTTTAATTTCGTATGCGTGCATAAATACTCTAATATATAGATTGAAAAAGATGAGGTAGGGGGCAAGTGCCCCCCTCCACCAACAATATAGTGAAAGTAAATGAATTTAGCACATAAAGAATATGAATCTTTAGGAAATTACATACATATGGAAATCATAATTTTATAATAAAATGACATGACAAATAAATTGTACAAAACTTGCTAGTTAGTTTTATACTTGCTTGGTCGGTCGATGGCATAAATCTTTATGTTACCGACCGTCGTGTGAATGAACACCGGCTCGGAAATTTCATTAGCTGGAGAGTAGCGCCACCGAAAGAACCTCCACTTAGACCAGAGGACGACAAGCCCAACCTCCCGGCGACTCGAAGGTACAAGTCCTTGGGTTACCGACCGTCGTCTGGATGAACTCCATGTTTTATTAATTTCTAGGTTTCTATATAAATAGGTAGGGTATGGGATCTAGTGAGGCAATTGCCATTAATGTTATAAGAAAGATCCGAGAACATTTATGTTTGCTTGGGACAACATTAGTGATCTTCCAGAAACACTGAGTTTTTCAAAATTGGTACTATTTAACATTAAAAAAGATCCGAGAAAATTTATGCTCGTACGTAGCAACGTCCCCTAAAAGTTGAGTATAACGCAGCTTGAGTCATGCACATACGTATAACTCATATACGAACTTGTTTTTCTTTTCACCACCTCAAGAAATTAACTACAATAATTTAACTCCACTTAGTCTTATTAATTCATCTTCTTATTAAATCTCAAGAAAAGTCAAAGTACGTAAGAGACCATTCCAACCGAATTAAACCGAATTAAGTATAAATATCACATACCTTTTGAGACGGCCATGTTTTACATCAGGAATTTGCACTAGAGGACAGTAGATTGTGTTAGAAGTTAGAACCTTCACATTATTTAACTGGAAAGCAATTACTAATTTAAGAGAAATTATAACTTTCTCCATGCTTATGATTATTTGATCATACGATGATTCTGATTTTGTTTTCACGTCCATCCTCCTCTCCTTGCTCTACAACAATTCCATAAGAGATGATTAAATCAAATGACTACCACAACTCCTACAAAGCAAACCGTATCTACTTAAAGTAAATCCATAAATAATGTTGCTGCAAGAAAGTGAAAAAAAACCCAGAACGGCATGTATTAAGTAAAGTTGCTTCCTGAGACAAACACTATCATGTCATCGATCTTATGTAAGAGTTATTTAATAGTACCTGCTATCTACTATCTTGGCAATTCAAAACAAAAATAACCCCGACAAAGATGACACCTGCTCTGTTAGTTACAAGCAAAATAAGAAGGGTAGTAGAGTGAAATATATGAATAGATGCAGTGCTGCAAAACTGGAAAACTCACATGAAAATTCAACCTGGGACCATAACCTATCAAAGAAGATAGTGTTAGGAAATTAGGGAAGAAACGGACGGAAATGTAAGACAAGTCACGACTCACGACCAGCACTCAGTCGATTGAATGTCTTCCAATCCTTCTCGACATTGTTCATTTGTGTCGTCGCGACGGTGCGAGGTGCATGCGTGTGATAGATGGGGAAAGGATAGCTTGCGTGCGTGCGACGGTGAGAGACAGATGGGTTTTATTTTGTCGTTTATTTGTGCGCTGTTTTTTTAGAGAGGATTACCAATTTCTGATCCGCGTTGGATTATTTGCCGTGATGTACCTACGGTCGTTAGGCAATATTATATAGTAGAGATTAACCAGTTACTATACCTATGTGCAGTGAGACAATCAATCTATGCTCTCATCCCGTGACCACACGCTGTACCAATAGAAAACTACTATCAACCTATTGGTATGGTTTTTTTTTAGATATAAAGGGCCCCGCCCCGGTTCCATTTCATAGAAAAGAAACCACCAAGTCTTACAACAGCATTTCCGAGAACGATTAAGCATCGCCCCAGAAACTAGAAAGGAAATTACACCGAGATGATTATCTGAAGCTAGTGCTCAGAGAACATCAACCTAACGAGGGAGGACTCAGAGAGCTTGCAGCACTGACGAGGAGGGATCATCGGCATCGTACGGAGGAGCTCCGCACCAACACCCACGGCCGCGCCATGTCCCTAGAGGGAGCTTTGCCACCAGCTCCGGCAGCCCACGCGCGCCCCAGATGGACGACACCGAGCACTGCTACCGGGGGTACGCCCCAGCACCAACCTTGATCGCCGTCATGCTATTGGTATGGTTTGTTGTGCATGTGTTATGATCTTGCTCTGATGAGCGTTCCCCCTCCCCTGGTCACTGGCGGTGAGTTGATCGACCAAGGCCTTCCTTTACGATGATGAAATTTCTTCCATCGGCAAGAGTAGCTTTGTTTGTCTTCGTTAAATTGGGTTGTTATAGATATGGTTTCTCATACGAAGTGTTAAAATGAGTTTGTGTCATTGTGTGCGTAGGTAATTCCTGCCCTGATCGATCATGAAGTAGCCACTTGAGCTAGTAGGTGTAGTGTTGTACCGGCACCTGCCTGCTTCTTGCCCACCTGTCTCGATCCCATCCGTGTCGAATGTGGTCGCTCGGTGCACGACACAAACGTGGTTTTCGCGTCAGCTTGTAGCGCACGAAACCTTTTGCTTTTCTTTCCTGTTTTGCCGCGAGAGGAACTGTTTCCGACCCTTTGGTGGATTTGCATTGCACTAACTGTCCAATATCGTCTTGGCTTTGCAGTGTTTTCAATAAGTTCCCCGTCCTTATCGCTTCGCTCCCGTCCCCTCCCTCTACAGTAAAGGCGACCGGAAGGCGATCTTCCTTTCCGCTGGCGATTCCGCCGCCCTCCTTCTTCCCGTCGGCCTTGGTGCCGTCGGAAGGGGGTGGGGGGTAGAATCGCCGGTGGGATCTGTGTGCTGCTAGTTAGGTGTAGCTAGGTAGCTTAGGTTTTCGTGCTGCTAGTTGCTCTGCCGTCGGTGATGGTGGAGGCGGCGGCGGCGAATAAAGGGGCTTCAGATCCGCGCCCGGTGGTCTGCTTGGCGGCGGCCGGTGGTGGATCTGCGAGCTTCGTGTCCAAGCATGGCGGTCGATCCGGCGGCGACCTCCCTGTGGTGGATTTTGTGCTTGGTCCTCGCCGGCACGGCGATGCGAGCTCCGGCGTCGTCGCGAGGACATGGAGCTTCGATCTGGAGCAGGTACTGCGGGCGTGTGCCTCGGGCTCCCCTAGCCGGCCGTGGTGGCGTGGGGGGGGAGTTCCTGTGGCGGCGTGCTTGCTTCTGGTTCCTCTGGCGTCTGCTTCTTCGTGGCTTCTCCGGCCGGCCGTGGAGGCGAGGAGAAGAGTTACCTGGTGGTGGTGTGCCGGAGTGGAGGGGTTTGGTGCTCAACGTTGGCGCTGGGAAAGCTGGCGCAGTGAAGGTGGTTCTTCTAGCATGGCTTCGCCGCCCCAGCGGAAGGCGGTGCTGGAGCTGGTCGTGGGGGCGGCTTGGCCGTGCTTGTTCATCGACAAGATCTTGCTGCTTGCGGCGAGTGGATCATGCGGTCTTCTTCAACGTTGGAGGTCCTCCCTCTTCCAAGCGGCAGGTGGATCGGCTTCTTCTTCTCTGGCGTTCGCCGGTGACGACGAGCTTTGGTGTTTCAGTGGCTTCGTCGCTGCTGTAGTGCTTTCTGCTGAGCACTTCTGTACGGGTTTGCGTCTGTATTTCTTTCTGTATTCTTGTTTGTACGCAGATCTGTACTCCCCTCTTTCAAAAAAAAAAAAAAATAAGGTCTTGCACTTGCTACTTCACAAACACCGTACTTGTTGCAAGCACCGCACATTGCTCCTTTCGTTTCAATACGGTCTTCCCGGTTTCAGACCAGCGACATCGAGAAGCCTGTGGGAGTGGTGTGGTCTCGAGGATTTCTTATGTAGATGGTGTTCGCGTTCTCCAGTTCGTCAAGGAGCTTCATCGACGATTATTCATTCTTCTTCGTCTCTGGGACGGATGTGATCTTCTAGACCCGTTCGACGACTTCCCGTCCGCAACCAACAACGTCAGGCTGGCTCAGGGAGGAGCGGCAGCGGCGGCGCGCCGTCGACACGGTCTGGAGGTTGAAGCCGAAGCGCATCTCAAGAATTTCGTTGTAATTTTCGTTTTTATTGAGATGTTTTGTATTGTTGGGTGTTTATTTTAGTGCCAGGTTCCTTTTTGCAAAAAAAACTGTCCAATATCCGAAACAGGGGTGTCATTCTTGAGTCAAGTACCACTACCAAGTACGGTGTTTTCAAGCAGCAAGTTCGACTGAAGTGTATCGTCTTGGCTTTGCAGTCGAGCTAGAACTCGTCTTGGCTTTGCAGCAAATCCGTGTTTTCATCGGCATCGGGCAATTACGACGTCGAGCCACAGTACCCATGTCAACCTCGGAGATGGGAATTTGTTCGAACGTCAGCATGGTGGTCGGGTGGTCGCGTCGCCACCGAACATGCTGCTTTGCGCCGTAATTCTCGCGGCCGTCCAACACTGCAGAGTCAACTTACCCGGCGGAACCTGGTGCCACCTATTTCATTTCCTTTTCATGTTTACCTTTGGGCAATCTTCTGTTCTTTCCGCTCGTCACGCTCGCGTTACCCTGACTCAAATTCATCTTTTCCCAATCATCAAAATGCAAAGAATACGACGACATTACACCAACAGATTTGAGCTAGGTAGATTCAAAGTTTTATCTTAGCAAGCTACTCTTCCTAAAAAATTACGGAGTACATCACCACACTGTGCCCCTCCTGAAAAGACAAGATTTCCGGAAGATTACGATCGAAAATGTTTACATTACCCAGGTTGATCTTCTCCTTTCGGAAAGTAGTAAAGCTGCTCCGGCTTTTAAATTTACTCCTATATATGATGTCGACTCAACTCGTCCGTGTGTCCCTCCACTCTTTAGTTCCTTTTGTAGACAAACTGTCTTTCACGGCCACATCAAACCTGTTCGCTTTTCACTGTCCTCCCAGGCATGGTTTTGCTGGACACATGCTAATAATATCCGCAATATGTGCTTCTGTAATTGGGCATCATCAGGAATAGGAAGCATCATCAAAAAGAAAAGGAAAAAAGAGCCTCATCGATCCGCTGGGCTCTTCGATCATGAGCATTCGAAGTGGTATCATGTCCCTGTCGGCTGTATCCAGAGAACGGGATGCACTGCATGCCCCCAGTCCTGATTTACTTCCTCTACGTGCTATTCGATCTTGGAAATAAAGTTTGCTACTCCTACTACAAATGATGGTTCTTTGCCTTTCTCTGCTTCTCGGATCTAGCAAAGATTGCTCCACCAAAATCCGAAATCATGCATATGTGCTACTGTATATTGTTTCCCAACGTCTTTCCTCGACTACTGCCCGGGTGCTCCAAGCTTATTTCTGCACTGCTGCCCCGCCGACCCTCGTTACCAGCAATATAAAGCTGAAGATTAAGGATAAAACCGTATTGTCGCTGAAGATGATCGCTGTATGGTTTGCCAGAATCTTCAAAAAAATTGCTTTGTGAACACTGCGTCGGTGGAACTTTCAACCGGTCCAGTCAACCATGTTACTGGTCGCCTAAATCTGCCAATAAAATCATCGAAATCTTCCTCCCTTCCAAGGCGACCAACCCGTCCGTCCACCTGTCCGCCAAATTCCATCAGAGCCTACGCATGGCTGACCACATCTCGTCCAGGTACGGTGTCTGCAAGACTTCAACCATGCATTTCCTGTTCGCAGCTCGTCTAGACGGCCAATTTAAGGGCTTGTTTGATTCAAAGGAACTTCATAGGATTCTTGTAGGAATTTATCCTATAGGAATTTTTTTCTTTGCTAGTGGTTTGATTGATAGGATTAGTGCATACCCGGAAAAAAAATGTTTCTCATGTTGCTCATAATATCCGCAATATGTGCTTCTGTAATTGGGCATCATCAGGAATAGGAAGCATCATCAAAAGGAAACAGAAAAAAGAGCCTCATCCGCTGGGCTCTTCATGAGCATTCGAAGTGGTATCATGTCCCTGTCGGCTGTATCCAGAGAACGGGATGCACTGCATGCCCCCAGTCCTGATTTACTTCCTCTACGTGCTATTCGATCTTGGAAATAAAGTTTGCTACTCCTACTACAAATGATGGTTCTTTGCCTTTCTCTGCTTCTCGGATCTAGCAAAGATTGCTCCACCAAAATCCGAAATCATGCATATGTGCTACTGTATATTGTTTCCCAACGTCTTTCCTCGACTACTGCCCGGGTGCTCCAAGCTTATTTCTGCACTGCTGCCCCGCCGACCCTCGTTACCAGCAATATAAAGCTGAAGATTAAGGATAAAACCGTATTGTCGCTGAAGATGATCGCTGTATGGTTTGCCAGAATCTTCAAAAAAATTGCTTTGTGAACACTGCGTTGGTGGAACTTTCAACCGGTCCAGTCAACCATGTTACTGGTCGCCTAAATCTGCCAATAAAATCATCGAAATCTTCCTCCCTTCCAAGGCGACCAACCCGTCCGTCCACCTGTCCGCCAAATTCCATCAGAGCCTACGCATGGCTGACCACATCTCGTCCAGGTACAGTGTCTGCAAGACTTCAACCATGCATTTCCTGTTCGCAGCTCGTCTAGACGGCCAATTTAAGGGCTTGTTTGATTCAAAGAAACTTCATAGGATTCTTGTAGGAATTTATCCTATAGGAATTTTTTTCTTTGCTAGTGGTTTGATTCATAGGATTAGTTTCTATAGGAATTTTTCCCATAGGAATCTTTGTACTACTTCCTATAGGAATTCTAACATCCACTCCAAGCTCTTTTTACAATTCCTTTGGTGGAATCAAACAAAGTTTGGTACGAACCAAATCCTATAGGATTGGAATGTACATGACATATCAATCCTATACTTTTCCTATTCCTATGTCTTTCCTACCCTACAAATCAAACAAGCCCTAAAAATGTTCAGTTCTCAAACAAGTGGAGGTCCCTTTTTTGGCAAGAAAGTGCTGGTCATGAGCAGCGCATAATTAGCTAACAATTATTATTCCCCCGATAGATAGGGAGCAATATCTTTCTAAGCCCCATAATCCACGAGCAAAAGGGTTAAATGTCATTAAGGTACCTACAGTAATCATATTACGATAGCTCATAGCCTGATAGTAGTATACGAAAAGGACCTGCAAGACAGAAACTTGCCACGGTGCATGGACCATGGAGTGTGCATAGTTTAGTTGTTGATTGACGAGCTAGCTAGCTAAACCCAACTACCCGGCCGCGTACAAAATCTCTTTTAGTTTTGCTGTTGAGCACGTCGCATCCGAGAAAACAGATTACCTACGTTGCACTGCTTCTGCGTACAGTTCTGCTAATGGTGGCCAATGTACGCCGCGAACTCAATGTTCATCATCAGATCATCTCGTAATGTGATGGTGAAATCTACGGGCTCGATCCGGACCCGCGCGTAACGTCACAGCCACACTGGCCGGGGTACTCGGCTGCATTCAGTCCGCATCGCTGGCAACACTTGCACATGTTTCTCATGCTGCAGACCCGGAAAAAAAATGTTTCTCTTAGGACAATTGCACTTTTTTCCCTTAAATATTTGACTTTCATAAAAAGTAAGTATCAATGTATTTTCTTTCTTTCGAGAATATCCATGTATTTTGTCACAGATATTTCTGAGCATTCACACGTTTTGTTGTATGTGTAGTGACATTTTGTAGATTTGTGTGTGTGCGTGTGCATGTTTTTTTTAGAAATGGGAAAATCTCAGCCTCTGCATCAAGTGATGCACACAGCCATTTATTACGAAGTTTTCGAGTATTAGAGTTTTACATCTCAACAAATCACAAAGAAATTGAGACAAGACTCAACCGGCCAAACAAAGCTAAAAGCAACTACGAAAGTCGACTAATATGCTCACCCGTATGCCGGGAAAACGTGTGTGTATGTGTGTGTGGCTAAGAAACATTTGGTTCAGCATAATTACAAGATAGACATTAACAAATGTACCCCAACCCGACGTCACGTCTCTTGTATGGCAAGACATTGAACACGGGCATGAGCTTCTCAAGAAAGGAACGATCTGCAACATTGAAACGACCATATATCGTTCTAGTATGGAGATAGAAACTTGGGCTATACAAGAGTGTGAAGACCCGTAGTTTAGTGTCAAAAGCCGAAAAGTTATCGTAGATGTTTGTGCATCCTTGCTAGTACATGCATGCTAAGAGTCGGGAGGGTTTGGTTTTGTCAAATAATTTAAATTTTTAATTATGCATAAGAAATGTTAGAAATTTTGACATGACATTTGTTAAATTTTTGAATTTTATGCCACATAGCAAATAGTAGATAACAGAAGGGCAAAAGTGCATAGATGATATAAAAATCAGATTCAATATTTCAATTTAAGTTCATAATTTAAACTTTAGAATGAGCATACAAGTCCAAGTATTTGATTTCAAATACACGGAGGAATTATAAAGTTTTTTAATGCATATAATTGGCTTGTAAGAGAAGGGATGGCACTAGCATTGCACTTACAAAAAATTTGCTCGTGAATCTTCAGCCTCTCCACGAAGATTCAGTTAGTAATTTAAAGGGTTTTCAATTGATGCACCAACCACTTCACCAAAAAAGAAAAAGAAATCTTTAGAGAAGGGTAAACCAATGATCAATTAAACGACTTTGTACATCCTTCTTTTCTGGTTGATTGAACAAGCCTTGTGATAGAGGGTCAACCTCTAGGGTTGCCCGATCTTCACGGATTTGAGGCAGAGGTCGTGAAGAACGCGGAGAACACGATGAAAAACACAAGGGGATAAAAAAAATAAAAATATTGGGACATTGACACAACCTCAATAGACAATGTCATAAAAAAATAAGTCTAAATTTGAAGCACAACATCAATAGAGAAAAGATGACAAATTTGCTATTAACGTTGACAATGGGCCTAATTCAAAGCCCAACGTTCATTTTGGCACTATTCATTCATTATCAGTTTATTTTATATTTCTCTATCTGTGTTATGAATACCGATTTAAATGTTGTGACATGTTATGTGTGAGTATTATATATGTCCAGTTTTTTTTTCGGAATTTTTGAATGGTAATCGTCCATCGAAAAAAAGAAAGAAAGAAAAATAGGAGTACTGCGCCTGCGGTCCACTAGGAGCATTCAACTGGTGTGCCTGTGTATGACAGACACGAGGCAGGAAGGAACCAACGTTGCACAGAAAATGATACGGCTGGAGCTGCAGGCAGGGTCAAGCTGGGCATGATGGCTGTGCCATCTGACAGGCACCAGCAGCAACCTCTTTTTGTGTTAGCAGCAGTCGACAGGTCGATCGTGTGGACGATCGGGGCGGTCAAGCATGCGGCGTCTTCACTCCGACGGTAGCCGAGGGTGCCATCGGGCGGCGGCGACATGCCCTGCCGTCGACGGCGCCGAAACCGTGACACGATCGCCGCGTCACCCTTCTTTACTCTCGCCTGCAGCTACCGTCATCACACTTGACTCTGCTCCGTAGTACGCCGCGCTTCATTCCATGGCGGGCATAAATTTGCGTCCGGCCGGCCGGCCAGCCGTTAATCCAGTCGATGCAGAGGGCGTGAAGCACGGGCACTGTGGCATCGGCGTCTCCCTCTTTGTCCCCCTGCGCCTGGGTACGGGGCTGCGCAGGTGGGCGTCGCCACTGTTGACCGTGGAGTGCAGCATCGCATAAATACGATCCGTGGCCCGGACGCCCGTCCGCCGTCGTCGTGGGAAGATCTTCGGCGCCGTCCACGATCTACAGAATCAGCCGCGTAGTTGGACTACTCCAGATGCTAATTAATCATCCAGGGGAGAGGAGAGAGCTTGCACGCAACGCAAGAGCATTTAAATTTCCGCCGGAGAGAGCAAGGCATCAGGCAGAGCTACAATTGGAATGAATCTGTGACCCCCATCATCGGCACCACACGTGAATGCCAGGCTCTCTCACCCGGGGCTGCTGAACCTGAGCTTCTGCCACGGCAAAACGAGCAGTAATGGCACTGCCGGCATTTACTCGGCGCGGAAAACTAGGAGTGCCGATCTGCGCTGCCAAAGCCATGCATGAAAAAAGAGCACAATGCCAGGCTCTCTCGCCACTGAAAAGCGCCTTAACTTTTGGGACGTTCACGTTTGGCTCGAAAATATACGCGTCGTCCAGGATCAAGGTCAGGCAGGCAGGCGAGGCCCCCCACCCTGGCCTGGCCCTGTGTGTGTGCGCGCGCGCGCGCGAGAGTGAAGAGATCATCATCATCATCAACCGAGAGAGCAGCGACTTGGGACAAGGGCATCATTGCATTGCATTGCTGTGCAACAGAGTTATTCCCCGGCCATGGCCCAACGTGGTTCCAGCCAAGCCAAGCCCAAGACAGGGTTCGCTCACATGTCGCTACTCCTCTCCTCCTACTCCTAACCTAATCTACAGCTGAACCGAAGCAGCTTATCAGCGATCGCTGCTCAGTCCTCAGCGTCAAATCAGATCAATTCCCTAGCTAGCAGGCAGGGAGAGGCTGAGACAAGATTCATGGACGGGGGTTACATAAACAAACCTAGATAACTCCACTTTGCATCTGACTTTCGGTCGTCAGACACTGTAATTATCCACCCACACACACACCGGTCTAGGTCTATGATTAGATGGTAACCACTGTTGTGTTATACAGTATAAAGTCTAAAAACGATGGAGGGTCAATTCTTAGACTACGTTATAATTCTTATGGGATAAAAAAAAACACCTCACGTCATCTCCAACCGTGTATATACCTCGTAACTGTTGAGTTCTTTGTAAAATATTTGAAGCTAACATTAAGGAGGCAGACCAGTATGTACTCTTGGATCAGTTCTGCGTCATTAATCTTAAGCACCAAAAATATCTCACCGAAATTTGTTCGGTGCGAAGAAAACCAAACAAATTTAGAAAGTCTGACTTAATGACGTACCAATTTTTTTTGATAAAACTCAGCGGCAAATACACCCACACCAAGTTCTCTGTTCTGCTTCATTTGGAAAACCACTTTTTTTACTTCCTCCACGTTGAAAGGTGCAGCATGAAACAATATCCTCATCGGATATATGGGTGATGTCTTCTGTTCTGAACTAATATTTCTTCCTCCGGTGCCCCAAACAAATATTTGTAACACAACTGCTCATGGCATTCGATTGTGTCATCATCTTGATGTAGAGAGTATGACTGCGTTGTTCCTATGATAGTCATTGTCCACATTATGGAAAATTGTATTAGAATATCCTTCAATAATGAATTGGCTTTTCACCGTTGGTACTATTTAATCTCCTCACTCAGAAGATGTGCAATGTTTCCATTTTTTAAGCTAAATCTCGTGCGTGGTCGAAGGACGTATTTCTGTAATTTCTTCAATCTCATTGATGATTGATGAAACCCTCATTTTTTTCTTTTCAAGGATGCAACTTGTGTGCAGCGCCCATCATGTCGGATATTGCCGCGTATCATGAATTTTACAAACCCACCTTTGGATGAGTATTCTACTGGCAACCAGTTTAGCTCATACATCTTTTACCGTATCGCAAAAGCCATGATGGTGCTACCATCCAAGATTGAACGCAATTGCTTTTTACCATGACACCTTAGCACATATGTGGTAAGAAGAAGAGAGTCATGATCCGACGGGCCCCAATATATTTTCATATGTGATCTGCACACAAAAATTACATATGTGATCTCGCCACATATACGTGTCTAGTATGTACGATCAAACTTGCATAGAAATATATTTTCATATGTGATCTGCACAAAAAAGACAAATGTTGGAACAAAAAAGTTATTTGCTTTTTTAGATCCATGATTTATTGATTTTTTTTGTAGCTTAGAATACAACGTATTATCTATCTGGTTAAAATTTACAGATATGTAGATAACATGTGTATGTATCTATGTCAACTTGTTTTAGAATTCTTTAAAACTTCAAAAAAAATCAAAATACTGAGGCTCCTCACTCGGACTACGAATGCTACTTGGGTGAAAAAATTAGGAATTGGCAAGGGTGTTGCCAAATATGACAATTTGGCCACAAGCTGTAGGAAGCTTGCTAAAATATTTGGCCCTAGAACCACATATAGGAATGCTCTCGGAGCTGTTTTTGCCACCATTTTTTAAAAGAAAAATCAGTAGCAATTGGGGGACAAACATAGGAATATGGTTCAGGAGATGCTATGAGGACATATTCCGAAATCACAACAAAATTCAAACTATGATCTAAACATGAATCAGCAATTTGTAAATCTAATCGAAAAAACAATTTATAAATATTTAGCCAAATCATCAAGAACTCTGATATAAACATGCAAATCTATTGGAAAAGATTCGGAGATTTGGAGACCGAGGTACAGTGCTGTCAGATTAAAGCGTGCATGGAGCCCACTTCTTAATTGCTACCACTAATGACAAACCTCGCCCGCGCACATCGGAGCCGTACGTATCCAATTCCAAAACCAAAATCCCCTCCTCCATCAAGTGCGCAAATCAAATCCAGTCCCCACTCGGATGATGAGATTTCAATACAAAGCCATGGACAGAAGCAAGAGGAAGTAGTACCCGCGCTTAATCAAGGGTAGGCAAAGGAGGGGACACATGGAGAACTTGCCTGTGGCAAGATGGTTAGGTGGGTGGTTGTACCCCCAGCCCACCAGAGTTCAAACCCCAGGTTTGACGCTGGTGTTTCTCATTTAAGGCGGAATATTCTTCAGTGGGAGGCGACGTTCCCGTCGACAGCGAGGCGCCCGTGGTGACTTCGTCAATCTCAAGACTCGACCCGCCGGCTCAGTCTGTCGGAGGTGCTCATAGGGGTAGGGTGTGCGTGCGTGCGTTCATAGGGGTGAGTGTGTGCGCGTGTATATGAGCGCTTGCGTTGTACTGTGTTTCGCAAAAAAAAAAAAAAGGAGGGGACACATGCAACAACTTGTCACTCCCAGTGTCAATCTCCATCCAGTATCTCTACATCTACATCGTCGTCATCGTCGTACTCGTACGGGCCCAGACCAGTACTACTAGATGATCATCGATCGCAATGAAAAGAAAGATCTCCTCTCTTCACTGGTTACGAAGAAGATCTCGCCGCCGATTAAGACGACCGTAGTACATTCACGACGCCGTGATCTTTCTTTAATGGCCTAGCCTACGACGGTCAGCTCCGGGGAGGTACGGTTGTTGGTCTCCTCTCCTCCCGATTGATCAAATTACTACTATATATATATATATATATATATATATATATAGGAAGCTCAGATGGGGCACCTAGGAGCATGGCCACCAGGATGGAATACGAACAGTTTTAGGTATGTAGACATATACATATATCTTGGGTATGTATACCTTAGGTATGTAGGAGGTACATATGATTTGGGTATGCACATTATGGGGTATGCATACCTAATAATGTGCACATACCTAAGTTATTTATATATATAGCTGATCTGTACGCGTACAATTGAACACACATACCCAAGGTATATATAACATGTAGATACCTCGAATACACATACCCAAGAGTATGTGTACCTCCTATATACCCAACATGTGCATACCCGAGTTATATGTGTCATCTACATACCCAAAATGTACTGTATTCTATCCAGGTGCCCGGGCACCAGGGAGCACCTGTTAATTTACCTGTATATATATAGGAAGCTCAGAAGGAGCACCAAATTTGAGCTCCCACAGCGCTCCACCGCATCTAACTCCTTAATTTGTGATCTAGATTCGCAAAAACATTCGACGAACTTTGTCAAATTCATCGCGCTCAGTCACCCGTTTCAATTTTCCTTTCACGAGTAGATGCATATCGCCCTTCCAAAAAATTTTCATGTTTTAGTAAAACGGCACCCCAGAATAAAACGTTTCGCACAAAAGTCACAGCGATGAACAGTGTTCGCTACAGTACGGTCCTCGCGTTTCCAAAAAATTGTAAATCAATCCTCCGGATTAAAGCATTACTAAATAAAAAACCTCACGTTTAAAAAAAATTGTGAAACGGTCTCCCCGAATATAACATTTTTGCAGCAAAATCCCCGTGTTTTCCAAAAATTGTGAACCGTTCCTCCGGTACAAAACACACGCGCTAACCCCAGAACATAAATCGACCTCATCCCCCCTGAGTCGGCCACCTCTGGCCCGCCCCCGCCGCCTTCCCGCTCCGACCTCGGCCCTCCTCCTCTCTCTCCCCGTCGCTCCTCCTCCAGTCAACCACTGCCCCGAGCCTCCCGGCCGTTCTTTTGCAGAAAAGTCCTAACTTTTTCCAAAAATTGTGATTCGGCCGTCCGGAAAAAAACTTTTTTGCAGCACAGTCCCCATGTTTTCCAAAAAATACGGATCGGACCTCCAGTACAATTGAACAATTTTTTCTTAAAACGGAAGAGTACCTACCACTATCTCCAATTTAAGGTTTAAAACAAAGCTCCGTTCTTCATTTACATAAAAAAAGGAACTAACACAACAATTTCCACAAGGGATGTAAACGGAAGAGTACCTACCGCTATCTTCAATTTAAGGTTTAAAACAAAGCTCCGTTCTTCATTTAAATAAAAAAAAGGAACTAACACAACAATTTCCACAAAGGACGCAACGCTGACCAATTCCGGGAATCGTTGACAACTTCAGTGAGGACTTTTGCCAGGTAACCCCAACGTTACCTGGCAATTTAAACTTCCATATAATAAAAAATTGTTCAAAAAATCAATAGTTATGACAAAAATATCCAGACGATTAGAAAAATAAATACTAGCTATTTATGACAAAAAATAAAAAAAACTTTTCAGAAAAAATATTAATAACATATCCAAACGGTCAGAAAAATAAATGCTAGATATTTGTGCCAAACAACACACATGTTTTAATATTCAAATTTAGTAAATATTTCAGTAAAAAACCGAATGCACTTCCTCTAAATATATGATGGTAAGTTTATTAGATGCTCAAAAAATGCATTTCTTCTAAATACGGACTCAAATTGAACATTTCGATTTGATAATTATTTGGATGCAATCTAAATGAACTGACTCTAATTATGGAACTCAATTCAATAAATGTGCATTTCCACTTATTATGTACCTAAATTGAATACTAATGGAAAAAAAATATCGCAAAGCTGAACTGAATTTTATCACGGAAGGTCTGAATTTAGCAAATTTGCAGAAATCCCACAAAAAGGGATGCAACAGAAAAACATTATGAAAAACCAAAGAAAAAATATATCAAAAACTTCAAAATTAACAATTTTAAGACTCTCCACACAAAAGGTTAAAAAACTGACGAATTAGCTTGCTACATATTTTTTTCTATTTCATCGCTGAAAAAAAACACGACAAATTCAAACGGACTTCGCCATTTCAAATCACTACGGATGCGGTGTATTCATAATTTGTTCACCTTGCAAACTTATTTTAACTCATAAATTTTGTCTTCATTTCAAACAATTTAAATCTGAACAGTTTTTTTTTCCAGTACAAACATTTTTTTAGAATCCGAACCGTCATCAAAATTTCACATCAAGGGCGTGGCGTGCGCCGCGCCAAATTTACCTAGTCGATTTTTTATTCTTCTTCACTTTCTCTCTACCTTCCTCGCGTTGCATCATGCGGAGTGGTTAGCGTAGATAGCTAGAAATCCAAGGCTACTATCGCACACTGCTAGAAAGAGAAGGCCTTTCTCTCTCTAGGATATGAGCTTTCTCATCTTGTCCCCGTCTTTTTGGAGGCTTTCCGATGGTTTTTGTACGAGAAAAAAGACGTCTTTGGCAGTTTGATGAGTTACGGTTGAGGCCGGTGGAGCTACGGATTCTGAGGGGGTTCTTTATAGCAGATCGCCGGAAAACGCGGTCGCCGGCCGGCCAGCCGCCGGTGGCCTTTGACAATTACCATGGATAACGATCCTTAATTCCCGGCCGGCAAGATCAACTACTAGGAGTACTGCTACTCGATCGCACACAATTCCGATCAACATAAGAACAAGAAACCAATGTTCGGAATTGCACCGTTCACTCTTATCTATCCATCACATGTGCCACTTTGTATCCAAGAGCGAAGCGAATCAAAGATTCAACGTCGAGGTTTCTAAATTCTAATGTACAAGGACGGCGGCGAAGGCAAGAAATTAACAAAACGATCGAGGTAGTATACTGCTAATTAAAAGGTTAATCAGACCTTTGTTGTTTGCGATGCATGGTGGCGGGGAGCAAATCAAACGTGCACCTTTCTCTTTCTCTTTGCTACTACTCGGATGTACAAAGCCACGGGTCTAGGCCCTCGCCTCGGCCGGGCCGGGAGGCGCCGTCCGGCGGCGCGTCGGTGCTGGCTGCGGCAGACGACGATGACGCGCCGGCGTGGGAGGAGGTGTAGTTCAGCTTGCAGCTGCCGCTCCCGGACGCGCCGGCCCGGACGACGCCCGACAGCTCGTCGCTGCCCTGGTGGACGTCGTTTCTTTGGTGGTGCATGTGCATCCCCTCGGAGACCATCATCCCGCCGTGCGTGAGCCCGATGCCGCCCACGCTAGACAGCAACTGCGATGGCGACTGCTGCTCGTGCAGCCGTGGCGCACCGTGCGACATGCCGCCGAACATGTGCTGCGGCATGGGCTGCGTGGAGCCGAGGAGGTTCTGGAAGGAGAGGTAGCTGCTGCTCTGGTCCTGCTGCATCCGCAGCAGCGCGGAGGAGGGCAGCTGGAAGTCGTCGCCGGCGCGCTGGTTGGCGGATGCTGCCGTGGTGGCGGCGGTCGTGGCATTGACATTGGCATTGGGGCCGCCGACGTTCGCCGACGCGGGCGTCGACGAGGACGGCGACGTGAAGGGCGCGAAAGGGGAAGGCGCCGCAGCCGTCTGGAGCTTCTGCGCGAAGGGGCGGAGGAGGTATGGCGGCAGCGAGGAGGACGGGTCGGCGGCGGAGCGGAGCGCGGAGGAGGAGGAGAAGATGTGGTCGAAGCGGGAGCCGAAGGGCGCGCCGGGGCACGGCAGCACCGAAGGGCGGGTTAGGGATGCCGGTGAACTCCTGCACCATGGCGCGGAAGTTGGAGGTGTCGGTGGTGAGCACCGTCGTGGGGGCCCGCCGCGACGCGCGCGCCCGCTTCCGCGAGCCCCTCGGCGGCGCTGGCGCTGGCGCGGCCGCCGCCGACGGATCAGACGCCTGATGATGCGCGCTCGCGCCGCCCATGCCCGCGTCGCCGGCGCGGCGCGCTGGGACGAGGAGGCCGGCCCCGGCATGAACTGCGCCGACCAGGGCGCCTGCTGCTGCTGTTGGTGCTGCGTGGACCACCGGAGGTGAAATCTTGGAGGCCGTAGAGGGAGCCGTGGAGCGAGAACGCGCCGGGCGACGGCGCCGGCCGGAGAAGCGCGGAGAGCGGCGAGGAGTCGACGCCGCCTCCCCGCGAGTCGTAATCGTCGTCGCCGCCGCTCGACGACTGGAGGCTGCCGCTGTTGCCGGAGTCCATCGCGGCACCACCACCAGAGATCCTCACTCGGTGGTGCAACCCTCCAAGAAAGCCAACTACCACCACCAAACCAGTCACTGAGCACCACAAGTGGCTAAAAAGACCGGATCTTCCATGCCGCAAGAGCCCAACCCTGACTGCCCGCGATCCAGCTGGAAGAGAAGCTTTGGTATGAACCCAGCGTGGTATAAAAGGGAGGAGATCGAGAGGGGCTAAGGGCTGCTGCTTCGGCGCACGTTCCACCCACCCCCGAGGACGCAAGCAAAGGGGAGGGGACGACGGAGGTTTGTTTGTTGTTGCGGTGCGCGAGTGCGACTTGGCTGGCTCTCTCTCTGCTGCGGCGCTGGTTTGGTTTGGTGAACAACATTGTTCCGCGTCCATAATTAGTCACCGGGGAAAAGCAAAAGCTGACGATGGCCCCCGGCGCCAGCGATCTAGAGGTTTTGTCTCCTGCGAAAATGTCCTCCTTTGCATCATCAAATCTGTGGATGCACCATAGGATGTGTCTTTCTTCAATATACGGTGGATATATAGTTATGCAGACTTCGCACCGGTGAGCCCTTGTGGATTTTTTTTGAAATTTTAAGTTTGAATTTCAAAATAAATTCAAATCTTTTTTTCTTGGATACATGTGCATGTTCTCTAGGTATGTGGAAATTGTCGGTGCAAAAAATTCGTATTCCAAGCTACAGAAAAAATGTGAACACAAAACAGGGAAAATATTGGGTTGAAGTTGTCAGATATTTCACTTTTTTGTGTAGCCCAAAAATACAAAGTTTTTCTGAAGAAATTTCTTGCGTACACACACAATGTGTATATGTATTTGTGTACCGAATTTCAGATTTTTTTTAGACCTAAAATTATTGTTTTCAAAAATTTCAAAAAAGATCTCTAGTGAGCTCGGGTGCCACTGGTGATTTTTGGGATATATAGTTATTATTTCGGTTATTCAATTTTAGTATGGTTTTTCTAAATTTATATATGCCTTGTTTTGTCGGAATGGAGGAAGTATGGAATCCTTCCAATTTCTAATCTCCCTAAAAATGCTTTGCTCTCCTTTCTTCCTTGTTTTTTTCCAATGAAACAACGACACATATGTCTATAAGTTGGAGCCCACAAATCTCTCTCCACATATGTGTAAGTTTTGATTTTTTTTTTCACAAGTGAATATGTGTTCAATTTTTTATTGTGACTTCTCTTATGTGGAAGAATACGAGATCAAACATCGAAACTGAGACGGTCTTCACGTACCGCACTGATCGATGTTAGCCGTAGTCCCGATCTGCTTGTTGTCCTCGCCCCTTCTAAAATGTGTATTTTTAGTCGGAGGGACCAAACGTCGAAATAAACTACTACTTTTTTTTTCCTAAAATGCATTTTATATATTGAAGTTATATATATACAATGGACTACATTATTATTATTGAATAGTGAATTTACTAGAAAAACATGTGACCCAAAAATAACGAGTCTACACAATGATAGAGAACAAAACGGGCACAACAAGGCGCGCCTTTCCCCGCTAGCGATTACCTTAAATGAGAACCAGATTGCAATATGACAATAATGCTTCAAATATATATCACAAAAAGCTTCCTCGGGCATTTCTAGATGCAAATCATTGAGGACAATATCGAGATCAATTTTGTCCAACATATTCTTCTTAATACAACACATATTCAAGCATTTCAGTATTTATCGTAACATAGTTGACCTCTGAAATTTCTCAGTAGTTTCAATTTAGAGAGACTTTTTTCAGTGAGGCTACGGTTGTAGCTATAGTCAAGAGAATCTAATAGGAAAATAAAGCATTTGTATAGAAACCTCCAGTTGAAACAAATCACGTGGCAAGGTTACTTGCAACACTTTTAATTCAGAGTAAAAAATCATCAAGATTAAAATTAGACGACTTATTATTAGAAGAGCGTATGCATATATGGACCATATCATGTGGTGCAACATTACGTACATTAGTATCATTTAAAGACCTCATACTTTTTAGTTGAATAAAAAACCAAACACCTTTTTCAAATGCCTTAAGAAGTTCAAATTAATCGAATAGTAATAAAGCAATTGCAGTGTCAACAATGATAGGAAAATAAGTAGTTATGAAGGATCCCATACCTGAAAGTTGTAGCGTCGTTGGACCCCTCCCCTAACCCTACCGGCCGAAGAGGACAAACAAGATCAAAGAAGGAGCCCGTTATAGAGACGAGGCCGATGACCGGTGCCAAGTACATAGGAGCCTTCTCAATGTCGAACGGGAGGGGCCACAGTGTTGCCGATGTCAGAGATATGCGTCCCCGCAACCACTTATGCCAAAAGAAATGGTGGAGATTTTTGTTGCCACTGCCGACTGAACCATCAGCCCATTGCCAGTAGCTTCGACGTTGCCTTTGTCGCCCCGTCTGATATAGTTTGAGTTTTGCACCGACAGCTAGGTGATACGTCTCAAACTTATCTATAATTTTTTATGTTCCATGCTTGTTTTATATTAACATATTTTACTTATAGTGTTATATCATTTTATACATTTTCTAGGACTAATCTATTAACAAGATGCCTAGTGCCAGTTCCTGTTTTCTGCTGCCTTTTTGTTTCAGAAATCCTAGTAAGGAAATATTCTCCAAAAGACCTAAAAATTTACGGAGGTGATTTTTATAAAGAAAATAAGACGGAGTCCAAAGGGCAGCCTAGGAGACGACCCTGGGCGCCCAGACGCCCCCAGGTGCGGCCAAGGGTGGGCCCACGCCCGGGGGTCGTCTGGGCCCCCTGGGTGCCCTCCGGCGCCGCCTCTTCACTTATATATTCCCTCTGCCTCGAAAACCCTAAGTACCCGATCAAATTTCCAGAAAGATATCTGAGGCCGTCGCCGTCGCCAACCCTAGTTTGGGAGGGTTCTGAAGCTCTTCCCGTACCCTGTCGGAGGGGGAGATCATCATCGGAGGCATCTACACCACCATGCCCGCCTCCAGAGTGATGCGTGAGTAGTTCACCATTGGACTATGGGTCCATAGCAGTAGCTAGATTGTTGTCTCTTCTCCTTCTGCTATCATGTTTAGATCTTGTGAGCTTCCTAACATGATCAAGATCATCTTTATGTAATGTTACATGTTGTGTTTGCTGGATCTCATGAATAGTGAAGTTATGATGAAGTTTGTTCATCTATTTATCTATATATTTTATTTATGATCTTGCATGCTCTCCGATGCTAGTGGTTGATTTGGCCAAGTATTTTCTAGTGTCTCCAAGAGGGGGTATTTATGCTAGGTAGTTGGTTCATGCCTTCTTTTGTCTGTGCTCGAGATGACAGAAACGAACGTGACGGGGATGCGATGTTGCCACTTGGGGTAAAACAACGGTGCTATTTCTACGTGTTATATGTATTGCTTACATTACACTCTTTGATTATTGCAATTATCTGTTGCTTGCAACTTAATACTTTGGGTGACTTGCTAGATAGCGATCCCGAGGTGGATTATTAGTCATAGATGCAGCTAGCAAGCGGCCAATGCAATTTGTTGTAATGCCCAATTAAATACTACAGTGAACTATAGCTTGTCATGATAGCATTGTAATGCCCTTACAATTTGTCAATTGCCTAGCTGTAATTTGTTTACCCAACATGTATGTTTATTTGTTTTATGGAGAGACACCACTAGTGAACTGTGGACCCCGGTCCATTCTTTTACATTGATTAAAACACCGTTTTCACTGCTTTCCATCATCATTTGCTCGCTGTTCATTTTTGCATTTATAATTGTTTTCCACATCATACGTTTAATCCTTTGTGTTCAGCAAGCCAGGAGATTGGCAACCTTCCTATTAGTTGGGGCAAAGTAGTTTGTTTGTGTTTTGTGCAGGTCCACGTTGATCTATAAGCGCCATAGTAGATTGCACCTAGTTGAAGCCTTCTCCAAGTCCTACTGGTTCGATAACCTTGGTTTTGAAATCAAAGGAAAACTTGCTACTACGCTACTTCACACCTTTCTCTTGGGGTTCCCAACGGGCTATTATAGCCGCATCAAGCACTAGGTCAGTTTCGAATGGACCAACCAAACATGTTACATATATTCAAAACAGGTTCTAATTTGTATATCTCGTGTCTACTCCTTTGGCCTCGATGGAGATAAAAAGGGAAGCCATTCCCCTGCTATTTTGTCGACTCCCAAAACTGACACTGACCTCCCTCAACCACCAAGCTTCCCGTCCCCTCCTCTCGCCCTCTAAGCCCCTGGTAGCTACCTAGGGCAGCGGGTTGAAGATGCGTCTTCTCGATGACGCCTTGCCACCAATGGAGAAGTAGTAGATGTGACGTCCCCTCCGTGTTGTGTTTTACCTCTCACAGGCAGCAAATGCGCCGCTCCATCGACATCGTGGAACTCATCGGCAACAGATGCGTTGATCAGGTCACTTGTGTTATGTGAAAATAAGTTCTCAACACATATAGTTTTCCATTACACCCAACATAATTCAATACATAATAACAATACAATAATAAAAACTGATTTTAGTTTATCATTGTAATTTAAGTACACTATTTGCAACAGAAAAATAAAAGTTTCCTTTTGATACAATATGTTTATCTAGATGCAAAAAAAAACTAAAAGGTTTGTAAATCCGATATCCATAGATTAATTACATATACATGGATAATATTGTATATGTGTATCTTATTGTCGATTTGAATATCTTCACAAAGATGAGCTCTTAAGGTAGCGTCTAATAAATAGTTTGATAGTTGTTTCTAGAGTGTATTGTGGTTGATTTCAGGTCGAGATGTAAGTAAGTATGAAACTAAATAGTATATATGTCCATCTATCTTTGGTTCAAGTAAACATAATTCTCTAGAGGCATTCATAAGGATTTTTCTCCGATTCTTTGGTATTGCTCGATCATTGGTGTTTCATGGCCAAATATGATTTTCATGTCAACAATCAACCAAACAACGAGTGTGCTATGTAGTACCCAAATAGCATTGCCCATGCTCCACGTTTAGTATTGAAATAGCATTTATCCCAAAAACATAAATTTAAAGCAAAATAAATGTTCGTGGTATCATGCATCAATTCTTCCTTTGTTTTGAATTGTTTGTTGGCATCCATGAATTTTTGTTAATCCACCTGAATATGAGTACACAGTTACACACCACAAGGCAAGTCCTGGACTCGGGCGGGCAACCAAGGTAGGCTCGCTTGGTCCTCCAAAACTAGATACCATTATCTATATCTACAGTTAAAAAAGATGGTAATAACGCGGCAATTAATCCGTATCAAAATTTTAGTGGTTATTTTCTTGAATTTTCTGCTTGAAACATATTATGAGTGGAAGTTGACACAAGGACACATCATATGAATCACTGTTGGTTGGTAATAAGTCTGTGCACTTTGTTGATGCGTAATCACATGATGGAATAGTGCACCTGGGGCGGTTGTAATGCCTAAGAGCATATATGTCATGTTCGACTAGAGTCACAATAGTTTATTCCGCTTTTCATGTGCCTTGCTACCACTCTACTAACATGCAAACTGCATTGAATCTATGCTTCTTGATCCTCATTGTGGGTTTTGTATCGCCCCGAAACAGTTTTCGTGCCATGTGAATGCAAACAGGAATTGGAACCGGAGTAGACGAAGGAAGAGAGAAGGAACGCCCCCGTCATACAAATCATGTTCTCACTACATGCACGCAATCAGTTTCACACGGGAGAAATAAAAGGAGAGGAGTGAGAGAGAGTTGTGTCTAGGAGTAATTGTAGGCATGATTTGTTGGGGAATTTAATTCTTACGGCCTTATTTGGGTCTATTCGGAACAAATAGAAAACCACTAGGGGCTCTGAATACCGGAGGAAGTACTGCAAGATACAACCTTGCCATTAATGCATATATCTAGAAAAGGTTGTTACTGCATATATCCAGAAAAAATGTTGTTAATGCATAAATCCAGAATTTCACCATATCAAATTCATGCATTAATCTGAAATTGCGTTTTCCATGATTTACTATTCTATTTATCCGTCAGACTCCATGATTTTTTGTCACAATTGCATAAAGCTAGACTTGCGAATAGAACAATTTGTGATAAAATAGAAGGAGCTTATCAACTCAGTCTGATCCCATGATGCTTTGTAAAAATTAGGGATGAAAACGGAGCGGATACGGACGGAACTGACTGGTGCCACATTTGTTTTCATATTTTTTTACGGAAGCGGAAACGAATACAGAAACCCCGAAAACAAATAAGGAAACAAATATTGCCGGAAACAGGTACAAACCAAATACGGTGCGGAGACGGAACAGAAAGCAGATCTTTACCGGAATCGAGAGACACCTTAAATAATTAAGGAAAAGGCAAACAAATCAACAAACTTATCAAGTTTCTAAGATGAAATAAAATTATAAAGAGATATCCTGATTATATAATATAGTGTGTCTAAGTTATCAACTTTGGCAACATTAAAAATATCTATTATCGTCCTTGTTCCTAGTATAACACTGAAATAACGACCTGACTAAGAGATGATATGCGAATACATAGGTCCTAAACATGGTAGCTTCCGATTCTTTTTATTTTTATTCAGTTCTTTAGTTATATCTAAATATTCTCACTAGAATTTCCGTGTCTATTGGATTTAAAATCAGAGGGTAACAAAAAAACGGAAAGTTCTGTATTACCACAGTCGTTCCGCCGGAATACGGTGTTCCGTTTCCGTTACCGTTTCCGCATAAAAGTTTCCGTTTCTGTTTCTGTTTTGCAGAATTCCATTTCCATATTTCCATTCCGTTTCCGTTTTTCCACGGAAAAGTCGGAAAGATTCCGTACCGTTTTTATCCCTAGTAAAAACGAACTTGATTTAAGTTCTTTGTAAAATGAGAAATCACTAAAATGGAAGGTATCATTCGTAAAAGTGAGAGGACTGCATGATCAGGGAATAGCCAAGGCCAGGAGTGTTTGTTGTAGTGTTTTTGCACGGATCTCAAAGAAACAGACGCCATTAATAGTTTGTGCGGGTTGAACTGGTTGCGGCGTTTAGTATTTGGTGAGAACATGAGGTTTGAACCCTTGTGACATCACGCACAGTAAGAACCACGAGTTGCTTCTTGCATCTTCAACAAAAGCTGGAGATGATGCATTGTGCTAAGATGGTAGTGGGAATCAGGTACTAGGCACATCCAATTATTATTTCTTTTCATGGAATGCAAGATGTGAATTAGTACTTGGCATGATTTGAGCCGGGGGAGTTTCTGGTCCCGGTGTTGCAACGGTTGCCGGCCACGAACTTAATGAGTTCTCCCTCATGTGACGCACGCCCGCGTGATGATGATTTGGCATTTGTTTGCAAGAGGAAGCGCGTGCGTGCACGATGCTCGTGCTCACGGCCGGGATCTCCGTCGGTTCGGCCGCTCATCATCCCCGCGGATTATGATTTACTCATGGCACCGGCAGCCGCATGATACATACGTGCTCCCTCCCGGAATCGCCGAACAAAACGTGCGCGACGGTGTGGTGTGGCCGCACGACCAAGGACAACCACGTGAGTCGTCAATCGTTGCAGCGCTCTGGTCCCAGAGACCCCAAACAGATCTGATATAGGAGTATAAAACCACCTGGTTTGAATGGAAGAGATCGTTGTGTTCATTACTGCTGAAGTGGTTTTTTTTTTTTGAACCGAGGCAAAGATTTGCCATTTTCATTAATTAAGCAGAAGTGGGAATTGACCGATTAATTAGTGGGAAAACCGGTCTAAAACCGAAACAACACCCTCGACGACCGTCATGGAACACGACCGTCGCGAGGGCGCACACAACCACCCTGGCTACCCACACAAGCTACACAAGCCACCGAAGCTAGAGTCGTCGTCGAGGTTGCCACCCGTGTCATCGTCATCAAGCTGCACACCTTGCAGCGACTCCGACTTCACAAGTAAACCACCAAGGAGACCATTGCCGAAGCGGCGTCGAGAAGCCCACGTCGGCCTATGCCAAACAGATGACTCTTCGAGCAGAGATAGGCAGCTCCGATTCTGATGATGAGCTCCGGAGAGGAGATGCGCAAGACCTGCGTCGAAGATCTTCATCACCACCTGACTGCCCCAGCAGGTCATCGTACGCCGCTCAAAATAGCAGCTCCGACTCCACTGCTAGGGAGACCAACACGAAGACCCTCGGACACGCCGGAACAAAGCCGACTACGAAGCCATTGCCGCGACCACACCATTGCCCACCACCATCGTCGTTGCCAAGCCTCACATCTCCGCACGGAACCTCCACATCGTCAGTTAGCCGCCGCCAACCACGATGCCGTGCAAGGCCAGCCCCGAGAGAGCACACAGGGAATCGCCATCTTCAAAACGACGCCCTCAAGAGGGGAGGCGACGAGAATCAACGCCGTCGTCCAACCCTGCACAGCAGGGTCCAGGTCTTCACCCGAAGATGGGATCCGAGGCAGCGGAGAGAGGAGAGCTCCACGACGACCCCCAAGGGGAGAGCGACACCCACAGGCGCCGCGTCGACAGGCTTTCGCCCGGAGCAACCTGGAAACCGCATCCCCACGCAATCGAACAGCCGCGCCATCGACCTGCAGACCCGCTGAGCCAAACACCTCCAAAACGCGGCGGCGGCGCCACCACCACGCCGGAGCAACCATCCTCGACGCCAACAGACGCCGACGGCCAGATCGGGCGCGGACCAATCTGGCGCCTCCAGCACCAAAGTCGACGAAGCACAACGACGACCTCCAGTCCACGCCGTCCAACCACCAGGAAACAGGAGGCTGGCCTGCCACCCCACCCGACATGCCGGGCTTGCCGGCGCCGCCGCACCGGCGAGCGGCCGAAGCTGCCAACCATGGAGGCACTGCAGGGCTGTTGACCGGAGGGCGCGAGGAGAAGGGCCGCCGGGGAGCGCCGTACCGGCCGCAGCGCCAGAGGCCGAGCCTCCCCCACCAGGATCCCTCGCCGCCGAGGAAGACGCCCCGCGCGCGAGCGGATGCCCCGCCGCCACCGTCCACCGCGCGGCCTGCGCCCGACGGTTTCCTCCGGCGGCGGCGCGGCGGGTGGAGCCGGCGTGCGGGGGGTGGCGGCGCGGTTTCTAGGTTTTCCCCCGAGTCGCCTCGCAAGGAGACGACGCGGGGTCGGGCCGGGATAGGTAAGGATTATGTATGAGATAATGAGTATACTCGCTAGTGTTGCTGAAGTGGTGATGACCTCCTATAAAGTATAACCAACACTGTTTTTATTGTTATTCTACCCATACATGAGAAGTGGTATCTTAGAAAATGGCTACGTTCTGTAACGAGTAACAACTAATTCAAATGTCGAGTAGGTGAACTGGTGAAGGACGATCAATTTCAGGTCCATGTTGCTGCCAAAGTAACAGTCGCTGTAACTATCTAAGATTGATTAACATTTTCCCAACCATTAATCTCCACTCTTTGAGAGCTTATCCTCACGGTTAGAAAAGTCTCACATTAACGTCTACAAGATGAGACTTGTCAAACTACTTTAGCTGTATCTTGCTACGGGTCTCGCCGGTAAGTCAGTCCAGCCCGCTTTCATCTCGCCTTCGGAGAGAACACGCAGACGCGCAATTTCATCTCGCCTTCGGAGAGAACACGCAGACGCGCAATTTTCATTGACTGGTGGTAACTCTGCACGGCTGGTGTTTGATGGCATTTTCATCTCGCCTTCGGAGAAAACACGCAGACGCGCAATTTTGTCCGATTTAGACCCTAGAGGGTCATGTTTTCCACGTCAACCGATCAAGGGCAGCCACAATGCGTGCCAAATAAGGTCGCCAAATAGTAAATTTGGCTTTTGGTACCAGCTCCCTACATTGTGGAGGTGTCAAATAGTGTTGTTAAAACAAAATAAGTGGGAGCCAGCGCACCTAAAAATCCAATGCCAAATTCCTTCATTGAATAAAAAGAGTGATGAGCCAGCGAGTATGGGTACAATTCAGACTGACAATACTTGGCTCCAACATTTCCCTCACGAAGTTGTAATTTCTATGTCCATCTACTGTAATTATTTTCCCAATTAACAAAATTCCATTTTCCAATAAAAAAACTGAAAGCGGAGAGCCAGAAGAATTCTGGGCTCGAGAGACAAAATGCCCAGGATGGATATTCCGAGGCGGGCTCTTAAAAGCCCACCTAATTGCCTTCAGGGTGTCACAGTAGTAGGCCTGAAGCCATGTGGCTGTGTTAGCGCCGCTGCACGCCGCCAGACGAGTCCATAGAGGTCGGCTCAAACCGCTCTTGGCTGTAGCCACCTCCTCCTCCCGCGCCACACGTGTCACCGCGCCGGCACACGTGCCGCGGCGAGCTCCAGCTTCTTATGCCCGCCGCTCAGCTCAGTGATCCTCTTCCACAGGTGTCGCGCGCACCCGGCCACCCTACGAGCGAGCATTCCTGCGATTTCGGAGCATTCGCGACGATGCTGAGGAGGACGCTGCCTCGGCTGGCCTCGGTGAAGGACCGCGTGGTGGACGCGGCGAAGCAGGCCGTGAAGGGCGACGAGCACTTCCCCGCCCTCAAGGGCCACCCGGCGGCGCGCTTCCACGCCCGAGAGTCCGCGGAGAACCAGGCCGGCCTCGCCGCCGCGGAGGAGGAGAAGGAGCGCGGCGGCAAGGCCTCGACGGTGAAGGAGTTCCAGATTTACCGGTGGAACCCGGACACGCCCGGCCGGCCGTTCCTGCAGTCCTACTTCGTCGACCTCGGCACGTGCGGCCCAATGGTACGTCAGTGTCAGTCTCGCTGTTCTTTGCAACTCTGCTTGTTGATGGATGGGCACGTACTGGTGCTGGACGTGCTCCAGAAGATCAAGAATGAGCAGGACTCGACGCTGGTGTTCCGGCGGTCGTGCCGCGAGGGCATCTGCGGGTCCTGCTCCATGAACATCGACGGGGTGAACACGGTGGCGTGCCTGAAGACGGTGGACACGGACACGTCGACGGCGACGATGATCACGCCGCTGCCGCACATGTACGTGGACATGACCAACTTCTACCAGCAGTACAAGTACGTGTAGGCGGTGTGGCGACAGAACATTGACCTCGTATGTGTGTGCCCTCGTTGATTTTACATCTGCCTGATCGGATGGTAGGTCGGTGGAGCCGTGGCTGAAGACGAAGCGTCCGGCGGCGGAGGGGCGGGAGCACGCGCAGTCGCCAGCGGAGCGGAAGAAGCTTGACGGGCTGTACGAGTGCATCCTGTGCGCGTGCTGCAGCACGGCGTGCCCGTCCTACTGGTGGAACTCGGAGGACTTCCTCGGCCCCGCCGCGCTGCTCCACGCATACCGCTGGGTCTCCGACAGGTATGTAATTTTGGCTAGTGCCTGCACATTAGACGCTGTAGTGATCAACCGTATCTGACTGAAGTGTGCTTTCTGTGACTGGATAACTTGAAGCCGGGACGAGTACGGTGAGGAGCGGATCCAGGCGCTATCGGAGGGGTGGGACAAGCTGTACAGGTGCAGGATGATCAAGAGCTGCACGGCGACGTGCCCCAAGAGCCTCGACCCGGCCGCCGCCATCTCCTCCCTGAAGGCATGAGCCGCACCGCGATCTATGTCAATCAGGTGCTCAGAGCTGTGTGATCGGCAACCTGTGTTGTGTTCAACTGTTCATCTCGAAATTAAAAATAATGCAGATAAGGAAATTGTATCGTATGTGTCCAATAATGTTCTTTCTGGAGAAAAACCAGCTCTCCCCCGTGTCCCTCCTCTACAGTACAGAGGGGCGACTCGCGAGCGACTCGAAGGTTCGAGGTCTCGCCGGCGAGCCCGCCGCTCCCCTCCGCCTCCGGTCGCCGATCTGGCACCGGAGGTGGGGGGAGCTCCGGCTTCGTGCGTGCGTGTAGATAGGGTCCTTTTCTAGGTGTGCGTGCCCGCCGGCGGCAGTGAAGACGGTGGCGCTGCGGCCGGTCTGGTGGGTGTGGTCCTCCCCCTCCTGTCCCCGTTTCGGCGTCGCCGGGGAGGCCGTGGAGGTTCTTCGTCGGGTGCTCGGCTCTGCGTTTGCTTCTCCGGCCGACCGAGGCGGTGAGGGGAGGAGCGGGCGGTGCTTCGAGTTCTCGTTTTGTTGGCGGTGGTGTGGGTGGTCTCCTGCGGTGTTTCAGCTCCGGCCGGCCGTGGTGGCGAGGGGAGCGGCGCCGGGGGACGGGTGGTGGCTGGCGGTGGTGGGCCTGGACGGCGTCTCGGCGGCTGGAAGAGGGGTGGTGCTGTGGGAGTGGCGTTGGGGCCGTGGGCGTTCATCGAGACAAGGTGCCATCGCGCGGCGGCGGTCGAGTTCTGCGGTCATCTTCAAGGCGGAGCGGCGCTCTCTCCACGGCGGCGTGTGGTACGGCGACGACGGCGCTGTCTAGGCTTCTTGGGAGAAGAACAAAAAAAACACAGAATTCCGTGCACAGCCTCTGTTTTAATTTTTACGATAAATTCCCGTCACGACCCGTCGCAAACACGGTTCAGGCCTAGAAAGAGGGCGGCCCAATGCAAACCATATCCGCTGGGCCTTGCAAACCCGTAGACGCTGTCCACCGTTAAACTTCAATCATCCGCGCATTGTTTTAGTCCCATACCGCTAACGGAGCAGCTCCGGCACTAGCTTAAATAGCCACCGTTCTCGGCCTGCATCGCCCAGTGCGGTAGCGCGCGCTTGTGACTCCAGCTCCGGAGGGCAAAAGAGTTGGTGTGTTTTGTCGTGGGTTTGAAGCCCATGTCAGAGTCAGTGTAGACGGGCCCGTCCGTCAGGCGCAGCGCTTAGAGCACAGAGATGCTCGGAACGTTTGTGCCGTAAAGAAAAGATATCCGGAAGATACCGGTCAGAGAGAGTCTGCCTAGCCAGTAGGCGTAGGGCGCTCCGTGTACCGAGGTGTGGGCCAGGTGAGCAGACGTGCTCGACTTGGACCCATGCTGTCAGTGAAAGAAGGCCCGGCCAAGGAGAGTTCGCCTAGCAGATGTGCGTAGGGCGCTCTGCTGTGGTGCTGAGGCGTAAAAAGGGAAGGGCTTATCTGATTCTGGTCTCAGGCTGCTTGGCTGTATGCCGGCGGGCTTCCAAAGCCCTGATCTCGTATGCCTGTGGGCTTTAACGGAACTGGCCCGGCCTGAACTGCTGTGGCACCTTGTCTCGATGGAGATGTGCCTGGCCCTTCGAGGTTCGTACATGTGGTACACGGTCCTTTCGTGTAGCATGGGTTCGCTCACAACCAAACATACCAACTCTTTTTATTTTTTGTTTTCTCGAGTAATGTTTTAACCACTCCACTCTCTCCGTCAGCACCCTCTTGTGTATGGAGTGAAGTACGCATTTTCTTATCGAATCCATAGTTAATTTGTTCCTTTATAACGGAGGTCACACAGTCGCCCCTCATGGAGGTCGCACAGTCGCCCCTCACGGAGGTCGCCTAGCCGCATCTCCATCCCCGACCAGCGATCGCTCGCAGCTGCGTCGCCGGCCCGACGCGACACCACCTTGCCGCGACGCCGCCCAACCTCACGGGCTCACGGCTGAGTGGGGAGTATCTCCATCCCACATCTCAGCGCCCAAGACTCCATCCCCGCCGCCGCCACATCTCCGCTCCATCCCCAGCCGCCGGAAGCTCCATCGTCGCCTCCACAAAACAGCTCGAGTTGCCGACTCGCCTTGCCTCACCGCATCTCCGCCCCGTCCGCTGCGCGTCTCCGCCCTGGCCGCCCCCACATCTCCGACCCCGGCCACCACCAGGCCGCCGCACGCCCGCACCAGGCTCAGGCACCACCACGGCAGTGACGGCACGACACCACATGCAATGTAAGAAACCTTCCCCTCCTCCCAAGCCTTCAAGATTGCTTCGGTTCTGCTCTAAGTTAATAATTTGTTATAAGATTGTGACGGCACCACCTGTAATTTCCCATTAATTTCATCATCCATGTGCTGATGTGCCCATGTTATTACATAATTTGCTTATATTGCTTCATGTGTAGATTTGCTGAAAGATATTTGTATTTAGATATTTGCAAGACTGCTAGCTATTTTCATTCGGAATAAGAGATTTCCTTGTTGTTTTGTTTATTGTAGATGACATCTGAGGATGACCTGTGGAATATAACCATGAGAATGAGTTGAATGCACGTACGCTTGCGGAGGCAGATGCAAATGACCTGAATGCACGTCTTGTGGAGGCAGATGCAGAAGCAGAAGCAACGATTGCTGCAGCAGATGAAGAGATAGCTGCAGCTGCGGCTAACAAGATCCTTGATCATGCAGGGGTGATACAAATTGATGATGATGAGGAGAAACCAAAAGGGAGGAAACCCATGGCACCAAGATCACCAGCTTGGAATCATTTCACCAAAGTTTTTAATGACAAGGGTGTACTAATAGAAGGGTTGTGCAAGCACTGTGACCGCCCAATTCAAGCTACTACAGGAGGCAATGGCACATCTTCAATGCTTAGACATTTGACAAGCTGCAAGAAAAATCCCCATAGAACCTTGATCCAAAGCAAGGTACTTTGCAAGCAACTCCAGGAGCTGCTCTCAACAATTGGAAATTTGATCCAGAGGCACTTAGAAAGGCATTTGCTGAAATGGTGATAGAGGATGAGTTACCATTTGCATTTGGTGAGAAGTCTGGCTTCATAAAGTTCATGTCAAAAGCTTGCCCCCGCTTCAAACCACCATCTAGAAGGACTTGTGCTAGGGAGGTTGTCAAAACGTATTTAAGTGAGAAGGCCAAGTTGATGAGTTTTTTCAAAGAGAACTGTGCAAGTGTATGTGTAACCACTGATTGCTGGACTTCTCAGCAGCAAGATGGCTATATGACAGTGACTGCCCATTTTATTGACAATGATTGGAGGTACCATAAGAAGGTCATCAACTTTATCATGGTG
This sequence comes from Poa pratensis, assembly GCA_947311845.1. Taxonomy (NCBI): domain Eukaryota; kingdom Viridiplantae; phylum Streptophyta; class Magnoliopsida; order Poales; family Poaceae; genus Poa; species Poa pratensis. Next base: position 25,872,605 of record CAMZMU010000083.1, read on the forward strand.
AAGAGCCACAAGGGGAAGGATTTGGGGAAGAACTTGCAGAAATGTTTGTTGGAATGGGGCCTACAAAGTGTTATGACAGTCACCGTTGACAATGCAAGCGCCAATGATGGTTGCATTGTTCACTTGAGGAAGTGCTTGGTGGAAGCTAAGACTAGCATAGCAAGTGGGAAGCTTCTGCATATGAGATGTGCAGCACATATTATCAACCTCGTTGTACAAGATGGACTCAAAGAAGTAGACCTTTCAATCAAGCGTGTGCGGGCTGCGGTGCGGTATATCAAGAATGGGACTTCTCGGCTAACAAAATTCAAGGAAATGGTTGTGGAAGAAAAGATTGAAAGCAAAGCATTCTTGAACCTAGACGTATGCACTAGGTGGAACTCAACTTACACAATGTTGAAGGCTGCCATCATCTATGCTAAGGTGTTTACAAAGTATTGTGATGATGATGCATTGTATGCATTGGACTTGGCTGAAGAGAAAGGAGGGTTTGGGTATCCGGATGACCATGATTGGGAAAACGCAAAGAAAATGGCTGATTTCCTTCGTCATTTTTATGATCTTACTGTCCGTGTGTCTTCCTCACTCCATGTCACTTCCAACAACTTTCTGTTTGAGATTGTTGAGGTCCACATCTTGATTAAGAGTTGGATGGCTAGTACAGATCCTTTGCAAGTTGCAATGGGGAAGCGAATGAAAGAAAAGTTTGACAAGTATTGGGGTTCTTGGCATGAGAAGGAGAAGGAGGATGACACAAGGGTGATTACAAATGAAAGAGGTAAAGGGAAGAAGGATGAGAAGGAAAAGGAAAATATCAACTTGCTCATATTTGTGGCTGCAGTTCTTGACCCGAGGTACAAGCTGTCTGATTATACAAAGATTTCTACAGAGGAAATATATGGTCTTGAGATGGGAGAGCAAGTTTGGGCTGCTATTAACAAATGTGTTCGTGAGCTGTTTGAAGAATATAGGATGCAATCTGTGTCACCTGCAGCAGAGACACCATCCACTAATCAATCACTAACAGAAGGCGGAGGGAGTATGATGAAGCAACTAATTGCGAACAGATTGAGGCAGCAAAGTAATAGTGCAAATGGCAGTAGTAAATCTGAGCTTGATAAATACCTTGCTGAAGATTGTGAAGATCCTGAGACAATACTTGACATCCTAGCATGGTGGAAAGTGAATGCATCAAGGTTTCCAACCTTGGCGAAGATGGCTCGTGCTATCTTGGCTATTCCGATCTCAACCGTGGCTTCAGAGTCTTCCTTTAGCACAAGTGGACGTATACTTGACGATTTCAGGACATCTCTCACTCCATTCATGGTACAAGCCTTAGTCTGTACACAAGACTGGCTGAGACGGTCCACTGATCCTGTCGACATCAAGGAGAACTTGGAGGAATTAGAAGTGCTAGAAAAAGGTAATTTCCTATTTGCTACTACTACATGTTTGCTACTGCTACAACCATCCATATTATTCTTATATATGCTTCATATGCACAGTTGCTTGAAGAACTGGATGAACAAAAGAAAGGGAAGCGCAAGGCTGCTGCTGCATCATCCCTGGCCACGGCCAAGTCAAGCAAGCACAACAATGCATGAAGAGTTGTGCATTGTCCAGTGTCATTGCCAGCACCTTTCTATGACATATATGCACTTGTGCTTCTGGTCAATGTGTTGTGAGTTGAGACTAGTGATATTCAGACTGAATATTGGCTATGTTTGTGACATGTTACTTTGTGAGTGTGAGACAGTAACGTATGGATATTTGCTTTGGATTATCAACTATTATTTGTGCTAGATTGTGCTGCCTTTTCGGTATATATTTGTGCAAATATGCTGGTTTGTGTTGCATTGCTGCCACAGAAAGTATTTGTGCTGCCATTTTTTGTGCTGACATTATTGTACATATTAGTGCAAGTTGTGTTGCCATTTTGTTCTCGTTTGAGCTGCCTCCTTAAGATATTGTGCTGCCATTTCTTTGCTGCCATTTCTTATTGGTCTATTTGGTCATGACTGAAGACCGGACCGAAAAGACCGAAGATCGAATACAGAAAGACCGAAAAGACCGGCCATAATTCGGGTAGCATTTCTTGATGACCGAAATTCTCAATGATCGAAAAGACCGAACCGAGCAAACCGAACAGACCGAACGCCCGGGGTGACCCATAATAATGCCAACTCTAACGTGATCGGTATCACATTATTTTTCCGCCACCATCTCGGTGTGAAAACGAGACAGAGAGAAATAGCTCTCTGCCTGGACAAATCCTGCAGGGGAAACTTCCATTCTTGAGGGAAAATCGATGTCATCGTCGTCACGCTGTGCATCATCGGTATCGTCTTCACCGCCGTCTACGTCCCCAGAGCAGATAGCATGCGCCATCGCCCGGCGCCGCCCCGGAGTATGACGACAACAACCGGGGTGCGTGGATGGCGCGTTCCAGCAAGAGCGCCAGGAGGCGGTGGAGTTCTACGATGGCGACACACCACCAGACCGCTGGAATGCGGAGGGGCGGCACCGCTGGTGGGGCAAGACCGGCCACACGATGGCTTCCGCCATTGAGGCCGCACGCCAGCATGCCGCAACGGGGAACCCTACCCCGTTCCGGCTGATGCCGCTGCCACCACCACGCCGCATCGACAACCAGGCCCGTGCGCCACGCCGCGTCTGCAGGGGTGAAGGACGAGCGGTAATCATTGCCGTGTCGTGGAGGAGGAGGCGGCGGCATCGTCATCCACGGACGCGAGGCCCGAGCCCGATCCCCACCACGCGGCCGCTTGTACCTGCGCCGCCCCAGGACGCCGCCACTGCCGGTGGAGGTGATCCCGGCGGGGTACCACGTGTCGTCCCCGCCGCGGAAAGAGGACGACGGCGACACGCCCGGATTCCTGGCAGCGCTCGCCAACTCAGTGGCCACCATCGAGCGCGACAGCCCCGGGTACTATTGGATGTATGCCCAAAAGGCAATGTATTTATACATCTCATTCATTAATTATGTTTTATGTTTCTATGCTATAACTGTTGTGGCTCCTGAATATGAGATTCAAAGGAAAGCTCATACGCACGTGTATTAAACATGAACAGTAAAATATACCCTAGTCTTTTCTACGGACTAATTTGTTGAATGCAAGATGACTATGATTTCCTGGTCACGGGCATTGTTTATGTCAGTATCAATGAGTAGCATGTTGTTGGTTGAACAATATGGCTGGATAGACCCAGGTGGTTGGTATGCTAAGAGATTCCGTTAAAGTGTCTTTTTGTCTTTAGCTTCATATCACAGAAAGGTTATTATATAGCATGTCCTTGAACCATACGGTTATTAGGGTTGTGCATGCTGTAAGAATTGCATTGGTACTGACACGGCCTTAATTGGGTGATCAAAACGGTAGTCACTGGGTAGTTACGAAGGTGTGTATATATCTTAATGTTTCAAGATGAGAAATTACTCCTCTGTCAAAAGCATGCCATGTCATTATTTATTAGATTTATAAGTTCTATAATGTTCAACAAAGTTCTATAAATATAAACATATAATATTATTGAGGAGCATAAATCATTCCTAGAGATGAAACTATTGATTTGCTTAATTTTAGGGCTAAATATATTGTAAAAAATGAATGCTCTAAAAAAACCCAAACTACAAGAAAATTATGATAAAATAGTAAGTAGTAGTTTAGCACAAGAAAATATAGTTTTATTGGTAAATATTAGAACTATGATACACAAAAACATGACTACATTGTCAATTATGCTAGTTATACCTCAAAACTAGTAGTTGGCAAAATATGTAGAAGGCTTTATCAATCATAAGAATGACATATATCTACCGGCAAGATGAGATGCGATAAAGTAAAAAAGTTTACTATAAATCATTGAGAAATACATACAAGTTTTTTCAGTACATGGTGTCCTGGTCTCATAGCATGTTTTAAATACAACTAGCTGATCACTACTGCATCACGACCGAGATAGAAACGGGGGAGAAAATGTTATGTAACAAATAAAACAAAATGAGAAGTTTGTCATGTCAATGCAGTGTGGGCCATATGGCCCTTTTAGCCCACCAGATACTCAAGAGTTAGGGCTATATATTCACCCCCAGTATCAATGGCCAACCATGTTAGAATAACTGAGCGTCGTAGTTCTGTGCAATTTAGGGAGAACAATTGACTTCCATTAAAATCGACGTCCTAAATCCCAAACTTTTATCATTAGGGTACTATAGTAGGACAAGATCAAACTTAAATTAAAACAAACAAGATAGCTATGTACAGGATGTACATAAGAATTTAAACTCATAAGTCAAGATTAACAAGAATAAAAATTACAAACTATTAATGAGTGAATAATTGCTCCTTAGTTCTCTCCATGCACCCTAGATTTTTTTTTAAGATCTTCTTTTATGATTCTCACCCAAGAGTGTTTAGTTGGTAATTTTAAAAGCTCTCTATTTTGAATCGTCAAAAGACACCAACCTCCGTATGCTCAAATTTCATGAAAAAAAATGGTGTATATGAGGTACAAGTTAGCTGATCGATCATGTCATGCAACAATAAAGTGGTGTGCCAAGTTAGACGAGGGGATTTTTGATAATTTTGACCAAAAATGACATGTAAAAAAGGTAGGCCGCCATTTATGCAATCGGATGTTGGCATAGAAGGTATGGAAGATTTGGATCAACTATTTTTCAACCAAATCTCATGTTATTAGATGAACTAGTGGCATTTACTATTCACAACCTAGAACCAAAATTCAAACAGATGGCATCAAAATATTCAAGCGGTACAAATTCATACACACACAAGCGAGGCGAAATTCAATCAAGTAATGTAGTAGTTATTTCGAGATGAAGTAGAGTCGAGACCATTTAGAAATATATATACCTTAAAATCATTATGCAAAATTCTAATTACAAGCATCATACAATGTAGCAACAGCCGGTTGAACAATAGCTTTTTCCAAAAAAAAAAACTATGCGACTAGTACAGGACAGCCTCAAGAGCTAACATAATAGCGTCTGGCCCATTGCAAACGCAGCTCAGCCCCACAGAGATGGTGGCCCATTGCAAAACCCGTAGGCACTAGACACGCTGCCGTTCGTTCAATCATCCATCCACGCCTTGTTGTTTTACGGCATCTCCAGCCGTCCCCCCAACGCCCCTCCAGGAGGCCTTTTTAGCGCCGCGGCGGCCAAAAATCCACCAGCCGCCAGAAGTCGATTTAGCGCCGGTTCCCGCCGTTTTAAGCGCCGTTTCGCGCCGGCGAACCCAGCCCAAATCCAGCGCGCTGGGTTCCGCTTGGGGGGGCAAAAGGCGTCCGCGGGCCAGCCTTGTCGGTGAGAGAAGGCGATTTCCCTCCATAATTTGCCCTCACCCCACCCCGTTCCCGCCATTTCCCCCACATCTGGCCGCCATGGCTCCCGCCCGATTCACAGGACCCCGCGCCGTCGCCGTCCCCGCGCTCTCCGCCACCTCCATGATCGGCAAGAAGGCGCGGAAGCCGAGAGCGCCGAAGGAGAAGCCGCCGGGCATGAGCAACGCCAACTGGATCGCCGAGAAAGCGCGCCTGGACAGGGACAACCTCCAGCGACGGACGAGGGAGAAGGCGCAGAGGGAGAGGAAGCTGGCCCCGCAACTGGCGGAGGCGGAGGCCGAGGCCCAGTCCGTCGGCGAGGAAGAAGAAGAGGAAGAGGAACTCGATGAGCCGCCAACTCCGGCTGCGTCTGCGGCGCCGCCGGTCAAGCGGAGGGGCGGCTTGTCTCCGTTCGCCGGATGGAGCCAAACCGCAGCCGGCTCGCCATCGCCGTCGCCGCGCTGGAACGCGTCCCCGCAGTACTCCCCTGGGTACGCCGACTGCGACCCCCATGGTGGTTTCAACCCCACCCCAACCAGGCCCTGGACAACTACTGGAAGCGGGTGAAGACGGCGTACGACGAGCGCCGGATGATCGACCCCGACTTCGCGTCGTGCGTCACAGAGCGCGGCCAGAAGGCCATGGCCAACCATTGGGCGAACATCCAGGCCCAATGCAACAAGTGGCACGGCATACAGCAGGAGGTCACGCACAGGCCGCAGAGCGGCGCGAACCGCGAGATGGAGGTGAGAATTCCGCCGTGATTGCTTTCTTTTGCTTCGCCATGTTGCTCATTGCCGCCGGTCTCGTCGCCATGTAGCTCGTCCGGATGCTCGAGGCGTTCAAGGAGGACGAGAAGGCCGACTTCAAGTTTCTCCACGTCTTCGTCGTCATCGAGGGGTGCGAGAAGTGGGCGGAAACACGCCGTGGGATCGGCAAGGGCAAGGAGTACGTCCCGGACGCGGCGGCTGCTGGTGCGTCTGATGGCCGTCCACCGATGGGACACAAGAAGGCCAAGGCGGCGAGGGACGGCGCGCCGGCAGCGGCGAAGCTCGAGGCGTCCATCCAGACCTGCATCTCCGACGCCCAGGCCCATGCCGCCAAGAGGGAGGACACCGCCAACAAGAGGTGGGCGGCGCTCATGGCTAACTCCCAGGTCAAGATCGACCTCCTCAGGACCGGCACCGTGGCGAAGAAGAGGAACCACGACCTCGCATTCCTCACGGCGGGCGATCCGGCCGCGATGGACCCCGAGGTGAGGGCATGGTTCATGGCGCAGCGCTCTCTGATCCTCAGCGACATCGTCCCGGCTCCGGCCCCGACCCCGACGGACACGAGCTACGACAGCCCGACGAGCTGCTCGGCCATTCCAGCCGAGACGCCGCCCGCCCAGCCTACGTCCGCTGCGCCGACCGCGCCCATCGACCTGGAGGCTGCCGCGCCCATCGACCTGGAGGCTGCCGCGCCCATCGTCGACCTCGAGGCCACTCCGAGCTCGGCGCCGGCTCCGACCACCACGCCCATCGTCGACTCTGACGCCGCGGTGTCGCCGGCCTCTATCTGATCTGTGAATCAGCAGAATGCCGAATGTGGCCGTGATCGCCCGACTGTGGCTTGATCAAGACTATTTGATCGCCCAACTGTGGCGTTTTTTGTAATGTTTGCCCAACTATGGCTGCTGTGATCGCCGAACTCGGGCTACTTTTGGGGCGGGGGAAGAAGAACTTTCGAATTTCTGGGCTGTGTGTTTTTCCTGGGCCGCCGAACGGCTGGTGAAATCGCCCCCCCAGGTTTTGGTGCGGGGCGGCGCTAAGCCTAAAAAGCGCCGCTTCAAAACCTGGGGGGGCCGAACGGCTGGAGATGCCCTTAGTCCCACATCGCTAACCGAGCAGCTCCGGCACCAGCTTAAATAGCCACCCCTTCTCGCACGCACCAGCCGAGCGTGGTAGCACTCGCTTGTGACTCCAGCTATAGGAGGGCTAAAGAGTTGGTGTGTTTGGTTGGTCGGTTTGAAGCCCGTGTCAGAGTCAGCGTAGAGGCCGCGCCTTTGCCCGTCCTTCAGTAGCGCAGCGCTAGACCACAGTGTGGTGCTCGGAGGAACGTGCGTGCTGGTGAACGAAGAAAGAGAGACAAGGACCCGGTCAGAGAGAGAGAGTCTGCCTAGCCAGAGAGGGCGAAGGGCGCTCCGTTGACCGAGGTGCACTGTGGGCCAGGTTGAGCCAGAGGGTGCTCGACTCGGACCCAGGTTGTGCTGTCAGAGAAAGAAAGAAGGCCCGGCCCAGAGAGTTTGCCTCGCAGACGTGCGACGCGCTCCGTCGTGGTGCCTAGAGAGGGCCCACGGGCTGGAAGTTGAAGGCCCGGCCAGAGAGACTGCCTAGGGAGGCGGCTCGAGTGTTGGACGAAGATGGGGCGCATGAAGGGGGTTGCTATCTGATTCTGGTCCCAGGCGGCTTGGCCCTAGGAGGCCGGCGGGCTCCCAAAGCCCTGATCTCGAATGCCTGTGGGTTTCCACGGAAACGGCCGGCCCGAACTGCTGTTGCATCTTGTCTTCAGGGAGGGAGACGTTGCCTTGGCCTTCGGGTGTACTGGGGGGTACCCGGTCATTTCGTGTAGCATGGGTTCGCTCACTAACCAAACATACCAACTCTTTTTGGTCTTTTCACTAGTAAAATATTCCAACTGTACTCTCTCTGTTTCAAGGTTTAATAAATTGACCCTTTTATTGCATGGTATAAATTGACCTTTATTTGATTTGAACTTTGTAGTGTGTGTTTAAACCTGTATAATTGGATTACAGTCCAAAACCAACATGAACAACTAATGTCCACTTCAATAAATGGATATCCAAGGACCAATTGGACCTTGATCATTACACCACACAACTAATGTCCGACGCGGCGAGTGCAATGACATGCGAGATAAACGAGTCAACAACGGCGACGGCGGACGCGAGAATACTCGGGTCTATTATATACCAAGAGACATCCATTGGTCCCTGGACTCTCCAGTTTGATTGTCGAGAGGCTATTGGACCATATGTTTATGGAGATCCATTCGTGTAAATCCCAATCTAGTACTATAAGATCCAATGCAATTCATGTCCAAAGTCCTACTCCAATGATCCAATTTTAGATTTATGTGTGTTAGTCTATGCGCCGTCTTTCATGGTTCGCAAGGAAAGCATAAGGTTTATACACACGATCAATCCCATTCGCCTGCAAATTAGCTCGGCGGTCAATTAACTCAACAATCATATACGTTTTGAAGGCAACTCAACAAAGTATACAACTCGTCGTCCATACTTGTGAAGAGGGAAGTCAACGTGCAGCTTGAATTTATGTCACCACTTCATGTTATTGCCACACGCCAGAACCGCGGCCTTTAGGCTAGTAGCTTGATGTTTAAAAGCGTCGTGTCGTATATGCTATTGCAGTGTGCTTCCAAGAATAGACATCGTTGTGCAAAATAGTTCAGGAATCTTGTCTTTGAAGATTTCCCAATGTTGTGCTTCTTGATCGGTGTAACAGGTTCGTGAAGCAGTGCTTCCGTCCATTGCACTCTATTTAGACACCAAGAAAGTAACCTTTGTGAGGTTATATGTATGACCGGTTTGCGTGATTGATGTAGTTGCTGATGGAATCTTTCGTACAAACAACTAGTTTCCGGCCCGCTCCTTTCTAAGGACCCTACTCCTGCGTGATAGGGTTTGGGCTGCCGACTAGGAGCAAACCCTCTCTCTCTCCCTCACTCAGTCACTCTCTCTCTCTCAAATGTTAGCTTGGAACCTGGGACAAGGGTGGCATGCAAACTGGGCATAGAAGAGGGAAAGAGCAGGCCAGGCCATGTGTTTCATACAACATTGGTGGAGCAGAGAGCAAGATACTATGGCGGCGGGAGGAGCAAGAGCGAGTGGAGGAAGACACACACTCTCCCTACAAGTGCGTAGGCACACAAGTGTCAACCGGGACAACGGTGGCATGTAACACGAGCAGAGAAGAGAGCAAGAGCAGGCCATACCATGTTTTCCGGTGCAGGGTGCTAGAATTAACTATGGTGGCTGGAGCACCAAGAGCGAGCGAAGGCGACGAATGAGCTACGATCATACTTGGAAGACGAGCATCACCGGAAGGTGTCGTTGCCATATATGGGTGGTATACTCTTTGTCTATGGCGCGGTCTGATGAGATACTGCTGAGCTCAGGAGGAGTTGGTTTAGGGTTTGGTCAGTGGTATTAATTGTGGTTTCGTTTTTATTTTGCTTGGATTTGCTTGCACGTGTATATGATTTTGGCGGATCTATATTCTTATGAAGTCACATTTTGATGAAGCGCATTGGCGAGTATCCTACCAGAGTTATTTGAGTCTCTTGGTGGGAAGATGAACATAATCATCGACGCATGCACTGGATATCTTGGGAAAAGGTGTGTAGACCCAAATCACATGGTGGAGTGGGATTTCATGACAATATTGGCATCTTATTCAGTCCCCGATAGTTTTTTCTACTCGGTTACTCAAGCCTGAATTCGGGTGATCTGCTAGACACAACATTCATGCAAAACTCTTCTCCGTGATGGAAGAGTGTAGCGCATGGAATATATTCTATACATATATACAAGTAGTATATTCTAACACTCATAGCTGTGAGAACTCTCTATTTAATTACTCGTAAAAGTCAAGTTTGTACTACAAAAGCATCCAACATGTCATTATTTATTATATTTATAAGTTTTAAGATATTCTACAAAGTTCTATAAATATTAAGGATAGTATGGTCGATGACACATATAAATATTATTTAGGAGCTAGCATAAATCATTACTAGAGATGAAAATCATGGTTTGCTTAATTTTAAGGCTAAAATATATTGTAACAAATGAATTTTCTCAAAAACTCTAAACTAAAAGAAAATTATGAGAAAATAGTACAGGATTAGGACAAGAAATATACTTTTCTTGGTAAATACTAGAACTATGATACACAAAAGCATGACTACAATGTCGATTATGCTAGTTATAACTCAAAACTGGTAGTTAGAAAAATATGTAGAAGGCTTTATCAATCATAAGAGTGACATACATCTACTGGCAAGATAAGATGTGATCAAGTAAAAAAGTTTACTATAAATCATTCCGAAATACATAGATGTTTGCTCTGTTTCTGATGTCCTGGTCTCATAGCGTCCTTTAAATACAACTACAACTAGTCGGTCCCTACTGCAGCACAACCGAGAGACAGAAATGAGGGATCAAATGTTACAGGAAGAAATGAAATAAAACGAGAAGTTTTTCATGTCAATGCAATGTGGGCCATATGGCCCTTCTAGCCCACTAGCTACTCGAGAGTTAGGGCTATATATTCACCCCCAATCTCAACGGTGAACCTTGTTACAATAACATAGCGTCGTAGTTTTGAGCAAATCAGATAAAATAGTTGTCTTAATCGACGTCCTAAAACATTAGAGAAGAATTATGTGATCCCCAATTTCTGGCACGAGAATTGCTTGCCTTCAACTTATGCAAAGTGCAAACTCACTTGGTCATTTAATGCCATTGTGTTCTAGGATGTTAAACATATTGTTTGTCAACGAGAAATATTTTATTAATCTAGTTAAGATGAGTGAGTTCCGTCAAGCAAAAGAGATAATAAGTATGATGTTCACAAAGAAAGGAAAAAGTGGGAAAAAATTCTTGAATGCTAAGAGAGTTCAAAAAGTATGATGTCCATGCTTGTTATATATCATTGCCACATGTTTTTATATCATTTTGACTCATTTTATGGAACTAACCTATTAACAAGATGCCCAATGCCAGTTCCTGTTTTCTGCTGTCTTTTTGTTTCAGAAATCCTAGTAAGGAAATATTATCTGAAAGACCTGAAATTTTACGAGGATTATTTTTACGAAAAGAAGAAGATGGAGTCCAGAGGGCAGTCAGGGAGCCACCCTGGGCCCTAGACGCCACCCATGCGCGGTCAGGGGGGCCCGTGCCTAGGGGGCCTGGCCGCCTCCAGAAGCTTCTTGCACCGCCTCTTTGCCTATAAATTCCCTTCTTCCCAAAAATCTTAAGTACCCGATCATATTTTCCATAAAACATCCGAGGCGGCCGCCCTCGCCAACCCCAGTTCAGGAGGGTTCTGAAACTCTTCCCGGCACCCTTCCGGAGGGGGAGATCATCACCGGAGGCATCTACACCACCATGCCTGCCTCCGGAATGATGCGTGAGTAGTCCACCATGGGACTACGGGTCCATGGAAGTAGCTAGATGGTTGTCTCTTCTCCTTGTACCTCCATGTTTAGATCTTGTGAGCTGCCTAACATGATCAAGATCATCTTTATGTAATGCTACATGTTGTGTTTGTTGGGATCCGATGAATTGTGGAAATCATGACTCTTTGTTCAGTTTATCTATGATATGTTTTATTTATGATCTTGCATGCTCTCCGATGCTAGTGGTTGCGTTGGCCGAAGTAGTTGCTAGTATCTTCAAACGGGGTATTTATGCTAGATAGTAGGTTCATGTCTCTTTGGTCTGAGTTCGAGTAGACATAAACGATTAAGACTAAAGATGTATTGTTGCTACTAGGGATAAAATAGCGGTGTTTATTGCTTTATGTTATAACCATTACTTACATTATGTACCATGCTTATTGCAATTATCTGTTGCTTGCAACTTAATACTTTCGGGTGACATGCTGGATAGCAATCCCGCGGTGGATTATTAGTCATAGATGCAGTTGGATAACGGTCTATATATTTTGACGTAATGCCCAAGTAAATGAAACGATGAACTATATTATGTTATGATAGCATTGTTATGCGCCCACAATTTGTCAATTGTCTAGCTTTAATTTGTTTACTCAACATGTATTTCTTTTGGAGAGACACCTCTAGTGAACTGTGGACCCCGGTCCTATTTTCTCATATTGATTACAACCGTTTCCATAGCTTTTCATAATCATTTTCTTGCTGGTCATTTTTGTTTTTATAATATTTTCCACACTATACGTTTAATCCCTTGTTACAGCAAGCTGGGGAGATTGACAACCTTCCTGTTTCGTTGGGGCAAAGTAATTTGTTTGTGTTGTGTGCAGCTCCACGTTAGCTTGCCGGCGCCAGGTTGACACCGCGTTGAAGTCTCTCAAGTCTTGCTGGTTCGATAACCTTGGTTTTGTATCAAGGGAAAACTTCTGCTACGTTGCATCATACCTTCGTCTTGGGGTTTCCCAACGGGCTATTGAAGCCACAACAATCAAGCTTTTTCTGGCACCATTGCCGGGGACTTGGAAGTTTCAGCGAGGGGAGTTTCGCACATCCTTTCACTCTATTTTGTTATTGTATTGCTTAGTTTACTTTTTGTTAGTCTTGTTTTGCTTTTCGTTTGCTTTAAAACTCAAAAACACAAAAAAATTAAAAATTACAGCAAGTAGTTTTTTTTATCATTTTACTTAGTTATCTTGTTTTATCTTGTTAAAATGGGTTCAGCTGAGAATACTAAGTTGTATGATTTTACTAGTACCAATAATAATGATTTCATATACACACCAATTGCCCCACCGGCTTCCCAAGCCGAAGTTTATGAGATAAAATCAGCTTTATTAAATCTTGTTATGAAGGAGCAATTTTCTGGTACTAGTAGTGATGATGCCGCCTCTCATTTAAATAACTTTGTTGAGTTATGTGATATGCAAAAATATAAAGAAGTAGATGGTGACATTATAAAACTTAAACTTTTCCCCTTCTCTTTGAGAGGACGTGCTAAAGAATGGTTATTATCTTTGCCTAGAAATAGTATTGATTCTTGGACTAAATGCAAAGATGCTTTTATGGGGAAGTATTATCCACCTGCAAAAATTAAACAACTAAGGAGTAACATCATGAACTTTAAACGATTTGATAATGAACATGTTGCTCAAGCTTGGAAAAGGATGAAATCTATGGTTAAAAATTGTCCCCCTCATGGACTAACTAATTAGATGGTCAACCAAACCTTTTATGCATGATTAAATTTTTCTTCAAGGAATTTATTGGACTCGGCCGCTGGAGGTACCTTTATGTCCACCACTTTAGGTGTAGCAACTAAACTCTTGGATGACATGATTATAAACTATTCCCAATGGCATACCGAATGAGCTCCAACTGGTAAGAAGGTAAATTCTGTTGAAGAAATCTCTTCTTCGAGTGATAAGGTTGATATGATTATGTCTATGCTTGCCAGTAAACAAGTTCCTATTGATCCTAATAATGTTACTTTAGCTTCTTTGGTTGCTCAAGAAGAACAAGTTGATGTTAATTTTATTAAAAATAACTTCAACAACAATTCTTATAGGAATAGTTATGGTAATAATAATTATAAGCCTTATCCTCCAAATAGTGGCAATGCTTATGGTAATTATTATGGTAATTTCAATGGTAATAATTATAAAAGTATGACCACTGATATTGAAAGTGTTCTTAAAGATTTCATTACTTCACACTAAGCTTTCAATAAAAATGTTGAAGAAAAACTAGAGAAATTGGATAGTCTTGTTTCTAAAGTTGATAGTCTTGCTCATGATGTTGAGATGCTTAAAATAAGAACTATACCTCTTGAGATTAATGAGAATAAAACTTTGAATTCTATACAAATTAAAATTGATAACAACATAAGGATGTTAGCCGAATTGCATGCTAGATGGGAGAGAGAGGAAAAAGAAGCTGAAACTGCTGAAATTAATAAATTTGTTAGTGTTTGAACTATTTATACTAATGAGGATGTTAAAATTTTGAGCTCTCAAGAGTCATATACATGACCTAAATATGCTAATGGTAAAATAATTGGAGTTTACTTTTTTCTACTTTACCTAAAAAGAGTCCAAAGCTTTCCGATAGTGTTAAAACTATTTTTGACAAAAATGCTGAAATACAATTTGATGATAATGATTCTTTAGGAGATAATGCTCTTGTTATTTTTTATGATAATGATCTTTATTTTGATTGTGGCAACTTTACTGAAGTCATTAGGTTTTTACAAAAGCTTGCTAAAACTCCTAATGCTAGTAAAAATAACATGGCTTTTACTAAACATATCACCAATGCTCTCATTAAAGTTAGGAAAGAAAAGATTAAATGTGAATTTTCCTAAAAAATTAGAAGATGGTTGGGAACCTACTATTAAGATGAAAGTTAATGATTTTGAGTGCAATGTTATGTTTGATCTTGGTGCTAGTGTTTCCATTATGCCTAAAAGGTTATATGATATTCTTGATTTGGAACCAATAGAGGATTGTCATTTGAGTATTCATTACCTCGATTCCACTTTGAATAAACCTGTGGGGAAGATAGATGATGTTCATATCATGGTTAACAACAATTATGTCCCCATTGATTTTATTGTTATGGATATTGAATGCAAACTTTCTTGTCCTATTGTTTTGGGAAGACATTTTCTTAGAACTGTTGGTGCTATTATTGATATGAAAGAAGGAAATATGAAATTTCATTTTCCACTCAAAAAAGGGATGGAACACTTCCCTAGAAAAAGAATGAATCAACGTTTTGAATCCATTGTTAGGTCAAGTGATGATTTCGATGTTGGTGATATTGATAATACTTGATTTTTGCTATTGTGCCTAGCTAAAAGGCGTTAAAAAAAGCGCTTATGGGAGGCAACCCATTTTATTTTATTTTTTCTTGTTACTTCTGTAGCAACTCCCTTGTATCTTTTGTTTTGGTTTTTGTGCCAAGAGTAGCCTCTAGTGAGAGGAAAGTTAAAATTTTGGGTTTGCTGTCCAGAAACAGATCTCTGTTCTTCGCTGTACGAAATTGGAAAATATCACAAAACATGATCTGGGTCTGAAATTTTTTGACAGTAAGCATTTGGGTTTTTTCTACCTTTCATTAATTTTGAGTTTTCTTATTTGAGGTGCAGAAGTAGCTCGAAAATAATCATCTTTACATTTTGTTCTGTTTTTGACAGATTCTGTCTTAGTTTTGCATTGTCTCTTTTACGAGCAGTGTGGAGCTCTCTTAAGGGTGAGAGCATCACAGTAGTCTTTGTGACAGTAGCTAATGTTAAAATAAGTTCACGCAATGTGTTAGTTGAGAACTGAAGGTGGATTAAATTCTTTGAGAACTAACCCTTCTAATGAGTTTATGAGAAGTTTTGTGTGAAGTAAGTTTTCAAGTGTGGAGAGAACGTGGTGATGAAAGAAGATCCAGAAGGGAACAAAACTCAAGCTTGGGAGGCTCCCCTGGACCTCCACCCAAATATTCAAGAAGTCACAAGCGTATAAGCTTGGGGATGACCAAGGCATCCCCTTCTTCATCAACAATTATCACGTCGACCCCATGACACTATATTTTTATTCCTTTACATACTATGTGCTGTTCTTGGAGCGTCATTTTTGTTTTGCTTTCAGTTTTGTTTTGTTTTGTTTGCTGGTCTTTGCAATGTTGGATCCTAGCATTCTTGTGTGGGAGAGAGACACACTCCGCTTTTTCATAGAATACTCCTGTTCTTCACTTATATATGTTGAGTGTTCAGTTTTTCATTATTTTAGCTTCTAGCTCTTGTTTTTCATGTATCTCTTGTTTAGAGCTATTAGTTTCTTGTAGTTAGGAAGTACTCTCTTGTGTTTCATTCATATTTGCTTGAGAGTTCTGTTCAAATAAGTTGATTGGTGTTTGGGGTGAAAAGGAAAATGTCATGTAGGAAATGGTAAAAAGAGAAAAAGCTTTCATAATCTTGTAGATCATTGTCTTGAATAATTTGATACTTGTCAATTGTTTTGAGATATCAAATAGAGTAATGCTTGAACTTGTGGATCATTTGCTTAAGAACTAATTAGTGGAGAATTACCGTAAAGCTTAAAGTTATGAAGTTTGTCATGGTTTGTAGTTCCAAAGTCTAGATATTCTTTTTGCAAAGGAATGTTTTGGTTAACAAGAAAGACAGTGTAGAGTCTAATGGTTATGCTTAATGTATATCATGTGGTCATTCATGTACTGGGTTGATGATATGTGTTTGCCTGACACCTTGCTAAGCCTAAGAACTCTATACCGAGAGGGAATGTTTCTCGTGCATCCAAAACCCTTAGCCATATATCCATGCCATTTGTGTCCATCATACCTACCTACATGTGGTATTTTCTGCCACTCAAAGTAAAATTTTCGTGTGCTACCTTTAAAACTTTCAAAATTGTTTTTACTTCTTTTTTGTGCCAGAACTGCGAGCTCATGAGAAAGTAGTGGGTGGTCTTTATTGCATTTGTTGAGCAGACTTTTACCAAGGACTTGCATGCTTCATCTGTTTGTCCATTAATTTTTCAAAAAGAGCTGGCAAAGGGGTGCCCAGCCCCATAAAAGATAAATTACAACATTCACAAAAAACTCTCCTCACATTTTGTTCCTCAGAATTCAGTAAACCATATGCATGTGTAAACAAAGGAGATAAAAGGGATGATCTGCTTGCTGCAGAAGTAACGTTCCTCAATGGGAGCCGCTCTTAAAGGTCTGCTTAACAAATGTAGTAATGCATTATTCACTGCCATTCGTTGACAATAGTATGCACCTCTCAAAATTTTATTTTTATGTCTCTATATGTTTTCAAAAACTGTCGCATCAGTGGAACTTAGGGTTCCCTGATGTTGCCAAAGTGGGTCCACGACTTGGGCCCACCAAGAAGATGGACAAGGCAAGGAGTCAAGACCGGCGGATGGGTCAGCCCTTCTGCCCCAAGGAAACCCGACAAGTTCGACACCGACACGCTACGGCTAAGGACCATGTGACCTTCCGGGTCACCCGTCACCCGGTGAACAAGGCGGAGTACCCGCGGGTCCGTGCGCCCGGCAGGAGGCCAGGCGTACCCCCAGGTTACTCCCTCCGTACGGCTGAGAGGATAAGCACGCCAGCTCGTGCTAGAAGCTGGTAGAAAACTTGGGCGCCAAGACGAAGGACGCGCCCCTCAGTGACGTCGCCCCAGGCGTGGTTGGTGGGGAGGACAGGCTTTGTCCGCCCCGCTTTTCCCAAGGACGGACGACCGCGCCACCCCACAGAAGATACTTGGAGGAGAAGAGGCCACGTCTCCTCCAAAGACCACCGAGGGGTTTTCCCGCCTAAAACCCCTCACGCTCATCGCGTGCCCTTGTCGGATCCCTTAGCCTATAAAAGGAGGACCGAGGCACCGGCGAGAGAAGGGGAAAAAAAGAGGAAGGAACAAGCTGGATCCAAGCTGAAGACTAGACTAGGATTCGGAGGGTAGAGAGAGAGGTGATCTCCACAGGACAGGATCTGCTCTTCGTCTACCTCCGGCCGGAACTCTGTCGAGTTCACCCCTGAACACCCTTGTAAACCACACCATGATGAACACCTCAATCCAGACATGCAGGAGTAGGGCTTTTATCCTTCGGGCGGCCTGAACCTGGGTAAAACTCCTTGTGTCTCTGTGTTGTTTGCTTTCCTGTCCCGACGAAGAACTCGGCGATCTTACTCCCGGGTAAGGCGTCTCCCAGCCTCCTTCGCGCCCCGTGCCGAACCTAAAAAGGGGTATCCTTTACTCCCGGTGTCCGTGATCCGAGACACGACAAAAACTAAAAAGCTGTAGCACACGACTAATCTTCGCTTCTCTCTGCGAAGGGCCTTTCTTTTACTTTTATGTTGAGTCAGTCTTCCTATTCTAATCTTTACCTCTCAAGTAAACGCATAGTATCAATTGTGGTGCAAGTTTACTACTACCTCTGAACCAAAATAATTGACGTAGGAAGTGTGCTACGATAATACAAAGTTGTACAGGGCTGGCGACAGTCAATTCGGATCAGAAGGAGTACATTTTATCTTTATGTCTTGTTTGATGAATTTTTGTACCAAAATTCATAATATGTAAATTAATTTAGCACAACCCTTGGTTATGACAAGTGGGACCCACGAGGTGCAAATATTTGTGCAGGAATATTTATATGATATTGGACTCATTTTATAGAGTTCATCATACACATCACAATGGGGCAAACAGATTAATATTTTAGTTCACCATTTGAGAAATATATGATCCACTGAAATATGGAAGCATGCAAGTACACGGATGTGAGCTAG
This sequence comes from Poa pratensis, assembly GCA_947311845.1. Classification (NCBI taxonomy): domain Eukaryota; kingdom Viridiplantae; phylum Streptophyta; class Magnoliopsida; order Poales; family Poaceae; genus Poa; species Poa pratensis. The sequence continues at coordinate 25,891,031 of CAMZMU010000083.1, forward strand.
CAAGTTGTTGATCGATTGGCTCAATCACCGTAATGTTCACGTACGAAGCATACATGGAATCCTACGTTCAAGCGGATACGGCCAGCATGTATACTTTTTTTTTGAGAACACAGTACAACACAGACGCTCACAAATACGCACATACACTCACCCTATGAACGCACGCACGCACACCCTACCCCTATGAGCACCTCTGAAGGACTGAGCCGGCAGATCTTGAGGTTGACGAAGTCACCACAGGCGCCTCGCTGTTGACGGGCACGTCACCTACCACTGAAAGAATAGCGCCGGATAATCCTGGAATAAATCCAGGTAAATGCAAACGCCCATGCCAAGTCTAGGACTTGAACCTGGGTGGGCTGGTTCCACCACAGGGAACCCAACCATCAGAGCCAAGCTCCGTTTGCAAAATGACATAGGATTCGAACCTGCAACATATTATTAAAACAACAAACAATAGACGGTAAAGATTGATCCGATCAAAGTTAACGGTTAAAGATGATTACATAGACCGATGGGTGCCCGCAGCCTAATCTATGTCGCACCTGGACTCTCTTCCCGTCTGCCGTCTCCTATTCAACCACGAAGGCTGCTGCCCTAAAAAAGAAAGAAAACGAAGGCTGCTTTGCGATCCATCGACAGTCTAGGAATCCGGCAGTCGTTGCAAGCTTGCAGCCGATACTCCGTCGGCCACAGGACGCGGCCGCTGCGCCGGCGCGTGTTCATGACCGCCCTAGCGCTTTTGTGTGGCCGTTCGGAGGTCACGTCAACAGCTGCCCCTATGAATATATGAATATGTACCATTGCTCCAGATTTGTTCATGGTGAGGTCATTGATGATGCCACTTCGCCTATACGGCCGGTCAGACGTATTGCATACGGACTGACGTCATGGCTGACGTCTTGCATTGATCGAGATAGACCAGGATATGTTTAAAACGTCACACGAACCGACCTGATCAGGAAAACCTAGCTATCAGCTGCCTATAAATACCCAGCCAATTGATCGGCCGGAGGAGGGACGGGGACGCACGTACGAGAGAAGCACCAAGCCAGAAAACTCACGCACGCGCAGAGGAGGCGAGATCCGATCGCCGCCATCCAGTAACAACACATCGCACAACCATGGGTTTCAATGGTAAGTTGTTGTGAGATCCAGCCGTGAGGTTGATTCTGTATGAGGAAAAGAGCAGGTTTTGTGTATGGATCCGTGGTTGATTCTGTACGAGGAAAAGAGCAGGTTTTGTGTATGGATCCGTGGAAAGCAATTGCAACATGTGTGAAACAAATCGGTCTAGCATCACGTGGAGTTCATGGCTCTTGCTATCTCTTCCTTCAACCGTGGTCCGACCGCCTCATCAACGTCGGCCCTGTACGAATCTTTACCGGCGTGGCGCGACAGCTTCATCTACGTCAGCCATGCATCATTCTTTACCACCGTGGTGCCGACCGTCTCATCAACGTCGCCCATGTGTCGATCTATAAACGTGGTGCTGACGGCCTCATCAACGTCGCCCATGTGCAAACCTGTATCCGTGGTGCTGACCGCCTTATCAACGTCGCTCATGTGCAAACCTGTATCCGTGGTGCCGACCGCCTCATCAACGTCGCCCATGTGCAAATCTTTATCTGTGGTGCCGACCGCTTCATCAACGTCACCCACGTAAAAATCTACAACCGTGGTAGCGACCGTCTCATCAAAGTCGCTCCATGTAAAATATAACCATATCAACGACCGCCTTATCAACGTCGTTCATGCGGAGTATACGATAATCATCACAAAGTCCGTTCGATTGTTTCATCTAAATCGGCGGTGTACGACCTTGTTTCCTACAAAGGAGTTTGTTTACCAAAAAAAGCAAAGACATGCCGTATCAATTGTCTAGCTCAAATCCATGGCCTAATCTCTATGAGGCGATGGTCAAACCCATCATATTCATCTTATGTCTAGTGCCGAGGAGGCTAGACAGAGTCATCACCATGTGACGACAAGACTCGATCACTATGTATCAACACGTTTTAATTTTGATGAGATGGACATACCGTTGCTGGGCACCGACGAGGCAAAAGCAACACTACACACGTCCAATTTGATGAAGTTCGGGCTATATGGCTGGGCACCGACGAGGCAAAAGCCACCCTCTTCATCTATTCAATCTCACTCTTAATTACGTGCGTCGAGATTATCTCGCGATCGTATTTCGGCGGAACAAAACCACTCTTCTTCTCATGTTCATCTAAGACGACGACGACTACGATGCAGCTTAATCGGAGGTGTTCTGTAGGTTTGACCTGCAGATGTAATTAACCGGACGCTTTGCAAAAGCGCCGGGAATCGGCGGACTACACGCAATCTCTTCAGTCAAATGTCTTTCGTAGTTGTAGAAGGCAAAATAGGCAAACTCCTATGGGTGCATGACTGCATGTACAGAGTTCCCATATATACTGTGTGTTTGCCATATCTTTCTTTTTGTTTTGCTTTTCGTCGAACAAAAATGGAACGCCCGGTGAGACCTGATTCTCCTCCCATCTCCGATCGTCTTCAAGTCTGTTTTCTCCCAAGGTTTCACGTGCATATTTTCATGCATAAGTGATGGATCTGCTGGATGTGCTCTTTTGAAGAAGAAAGGAAAGAAAAGCAGTCGTCCAAAGGTTCACGTATTCTCCTGGTGCCATGCACGACACGTTCTTTTCTGCTGAGTTTAGATTATCAGCGAAAGGCTCCCACGTTGAAATAAATTCTCTACTCACCAAAATTCTTCGCCGAAATATTCGACACCTACTCGCAACATCAAAGAGTACTGGTAAATCGAAATTACATGGGTCATGATGCATGGACGTTCTTTACAGAGGTTGCACGTACGTATCTTTCCTTGCTACTGCTCATCCCAAGCATCTTTGTATCGGAAAGGAAATTTTATCAGGCTTGTATCAACAGTGCTGCTTACGTACACAGTTCTGTCGTCAAATTATTCCAGTGAATCATCGGCATGAGCCGAAGTTCTTAAAAAAAATGTGCGTCAATTGCACGCACACTACGGGAAAGACACAAGACGCCGACGGCCAAGACCTATGCCGACGGCCAAATATCGGGACCGTCGGCGTAGACCCCGACCAGGTTAGGCTTGGTCTTTCCTTTTTTATTTTAGCTACGCCACGGCAATGCTGTCGGCCTATATTTTCTGTTTTTTTTTTTGAGATACGCTGACGGCATGCCGTCGGCATATATATATATTTTTTGAGATACGCCGACAGCTGTCGTCGGCCTATATATATATATATATTGAGATACACCGTTTTGAGCATAACTTTTGCATTGGAAGTCGGATTTCGATGTTCTTTAGCTCGTTTCGAAGAGGATAAGTAGATCTGCATCATCATACATATTGTTCAAACTATATTCTTTAAAAAATCATGAGCAAGGACAAAAAAATCCATGTTCAAACGGGTTTAGCCGAAGAGGGGCTCCGGAGCGTCGGAATCCAACCAAAAGTTAGGTGGTGCCATACCAAGTGGGTACAAGTGTGTTTTGGGTTGTAGATGTGCAAGATTCCACTCCGGGATGTTAGCGGCTTCACCGTCATCAGTTTCTCTCTAGTGAGTTTCTGGATTTACACCTGGAAACTCCCACTTCGGTCGAATTGGAGGGAATCTTGTGAAGAGTAGGGGTATAACTTTGTTTTGGAACTTCGTAGGGTCCACCCTAACACAACCAAGCAAAGAGTTGTATTTTTCTACCCCATTTTGACGCCGGTACCGGCTGTAGTCGTATAAGCCTGGTTTTTCTCTAGCGGGGCTAGGTCTTCACCGGAGAGGGGTTCTAGAGCGTCAGGATCCCGCCACAAGCTAGGGGGTGCCATACCATGTGGGTACAAGTGTGTTATGGGTTTTGGATGGCCAAGATTGCACTCCGGGGTGTGACCTGCTTCACAGGCATCCACCTTTCTCTAGTGAGTTTCATGACTTATAACCTGAAAGTTCCAGATCGGACAAACATGAGAAAATCTTGTCAAGAGTTGGGCTATACCTTTGTCTTGTGACTTCCTAGGGCCTATCCTAACACAACCAAGCAACTAGTTACACTTTGCTACCCCATTTTGACGTCGGTACCGACTTTAGTCGTATAAGTCTGGTTTAATTTTCTCCAGTGGGGCTAGGGTTTTATCGGAGAGGGGCTCCGGAGCGTCGGGTTCCCACCACAAGCTAGGAGGTGTCATACCATGTACTTATAGCTAGGGAGTTTATATGCACTTATAGCGTGATAGTCCCCGACATCCACTTCTCTTTAGGGAGTTTACATGCACTTATAGCGTGATAGTCCCCGATTGGACAAGTCGGAGGAAAACTTGTCAAGAGTTTGGTTATGGATGATATGAATGTCATATTTGGATTTCTCTCATTTTTCTAATCGATTTAGATATGTTATTTGTCAAATTTCGATTTACGGATTTGTAGATATGAATTATTCAATATTAAATGGAAAAAGGCAAATAAGTTAATTATTATTTGAATTCAAGAATATTTTAATTCAAGATTATTATTAATGATTTATTTCTTTTTATTCAAATAATTATTTGGATTCATAAAATAAAGGTGTGTGGCATCATAGTACATGGGTTAATAGGATTGATATGATACTATTGTCAGTAAAGCATCTGTTGTTTCTAGGTAGCTCACAGGGAAGGAACTAAGAAGTTAAGCGTGCTGGGCTGGAGTAGTCTCAGGATGAGTGACCTATGAGGAAGTGTTAGTAGAAACGAGTAATTAAGGTTGCAATTAATAATGTTAGAGATAAATGTGTCTCTAGTGCGATTAAGTGGCTAAACAATTTAAAAAAAATTGGGAATTTTTTTCTAATTTTTTGTTTTGAAATGTTTTTAAACAAAATTCTGCCAATTCATATGCCGTCGGCGTAGCCAAGTTTACGCCGACGGCTTTTCTACGCCGACGGCAGATAGGCTACGCCGACAGCGGGATACGTCGACGGGGATACGCCGACGGCTGCGTAGCCCTACGCCGACGGCTTTAGTGTCTACGCCGACGGCTTTCGGCCGTCGGCGTATTGTCGGATTCCCGTAGTGGCAGCATATACAAGTATTTCTTACGTACCGGTGGAGTTGGCATGTTCTCTTCCGTTTAAAAAAGGAAATATTTAGCAGTACCGAACCTGCATATACTCCTTCGTACAACAAGTTAGAAGTGCATGGCGCATGCATAGTCCTTTCACATGATTGTTGGGATGATTAAAGGGCCAGTGCACTTTTGAGAATACATCCTTAGCCTATGTTTACGTATTGCTATAGTCAACTCGTATCATACGCCAGTATACTGACACGGGGGTTTCCCTTTTGTTGGTGATTCCTTCCCTACTATCACCGTTGAGCAAGCCATGAGGCATACCCTTGCTCCGATGCTCATCCGGTTTGGATCGGTACCTCCCAGGGCTATTATCGAGCATGGGGGTAAGACTTTACTAACTATATGAAAGACGAGCGGTTTTGCGAGCTCTCAGTGCTCGTGCACTGTTTATGAACAGTGTTGAACAGTGCTGACCGCTTCTTGCAGAAAAGCCCCCGCATTTTTCAAAAATTGTAAATCGGTTCTCCGGAATAAACCATCATTCATCATTCCGTACGTCAGAGGGACTTATTTCAAATTTTCGGACAATTCAGGGACCTTCTCGCAACGACGCGGTCATCTGCGTCAGCAAGTGACGTCATTGTGGGCCCCAGCCGTCAGAATTTTATTCATTTTGATAAGTAATTTCGGTAATTATTAAAACCCTGCCATGTGGGTCCCGTTATCAGAATTTTAAATATTTCCAGAAATTTCATAAAAATGTCCAAAATTGTATAATCTATAACTTCTGATCTGCAATTCAGAAAAATGTGTTCAATATATCAAAATGTTCAGAAAAATTAAATCTGTCTACTGGTATCAAAATTCATGCATATTTAACAACATTTAACCATGCTTATTTAGGAGAACAAAATAACTAATTTATGGATAGGCCGATTTATTGGTTTGAACGACGCGGATTTTTCTCCCGTTGCAAGGCACGGGTTACCAGAAAAATACAAGTAATATACCAAAATGTTCAGAAAATTGTAACCTATATGTTTATGTCAAATTCATGCATGCTTATCCCCTCTCCATTTCCGTCAAGTCTCGCGTGCTGGGACGCCCGAGGCACGCCGGAATCGTCGCCACCGTGAGCTTCCTCCGGCCCGGCCTCCCAGTTTTTTTCTTTTTTTAAATTTTTTTTCACAAAATTGAAGTATTTCTATAAATACCCATCGGAAAAATATGAAAAATACATCAAAATGCTCAGAAAAATAAATGCTAACTATTTATGGCAAAAAAATAAACATGTTTAGATATTTTGAACTGGTGAATATTTAGACAAAAAATAAATGTACTTCCTCTAATTATGTGGAGCTAAATTTATTAGATGCTCACATAATGCACTTCCTCTAATTATGGACTTAATTGAACATTTCAATTTGGTAAATATTTGGATGTAATCTAGACGAACTTTCCCTAAATATGAAATTCAACTCAATAAATGTGAATCAAACATGTTTAAATATTTTGAATTGGTGAATTTTTGGACAAAACACAAATGCACTTCCTCTAATTATATGGAGTCATCAAAATGCTCAGAAAAATAAATGCTAACTATTTATGGCAAAAAATATACATGTTTAGATATTTTGAATTGGTGAATATTTAGACAAAAAAAAACTGCACTTCCTCTAATTATGTGGAGCTAAATTTATTAGATGCTTACATAATGCACTTCCTCTAATTATGGACTTAAATTGAACATTTCAATTTGGTAAATATTTGGATGTAATCTAGATGAACTTTCCCTAAATATGGAATTCAACTCAATAAATGTGAATCAAACATGTTTAAATATTTTGAAATGGTGAATATTTGGACAAAAAACAAATGCACTTCCTCTAATTATGTGGAGTCATCAAAATGCTCAGAAAAGTAAATGCTAATTATTTATGGCAAAAAACAAACATGTTTAGATATTTTGAATTGGTGAATATTTGGACAAAAATCAACTGCAGTTCCTCTAATTATGTGGAGTTACATTTATTAAATGCTCACATAATGCACTTCCTCTAATTATGGACTTAAATTGAACATTTCAATTTGGTAAATATTTGGATGTAATCTAGACGAACTTTTCCTAAATATGGAATTCAATTCAATAAATGTGCATCAAACATGTCTAAATATTTTGAATTATGGAATATTTGGACAAAAAACAAATGCACTTCCTCTAATTATGTGGAGTTAAATTTATTAAATGCTCACATAATGCACTTCCTCTAATAATAGACTTAAATTGAACATTTCAACTTGGTAAATATTTGGATGTAATCTAGATAAACTTTCTCTAAATATGGAATTCAATTCAATAAATGTGTTTTTCCACTCATTATGGACTTAAATTAAATACTTACTGAAAAAATAGAAACATATTTGAACATTTCAACTTGCTAATTTTTTTTGGAGATACTCTAAAATATATCAACATGCTCACAAAAATATATGCTAACTACTTATGGCATAATGCGAACATATTTGAACATTCCAATTTGGTGAATATCTAGATATAATCTAAATGAACTTTATCTGACTATGGAGTTAAAATTAATAAATGCTCATATCATGCATTCTCTAACTATGGAGTTAAATTAAAAATTTATGGCAAAATACATGCATATTTGAACATTTTAATTCACTAAGTATTTAGACATACTCTAGACGACAAATTCCGACGGATTTCAACATTTTGAATTACAACGGGTGCGGCGTGCCGCCGCGCCAAATTCAACTAGTATTATCACCAAACGACGTCCATTTGTGCTGCTAACACAAAGAAGTCCAAAAAAAAACGTGATGCTGTCAAGGCCAGAGGAACACAAGGCCCTAGTCACGAAGGCTCGCCATCTGCTGAAAAACACGGCTAATGCTACGCCGAGTTTATCTTTTCAATCATGGAAAACAATAAAAGCAAAATGTTGGAGGATCTCGACATGGCTGCTTATCGCATGTCTTGGTCTGTGCGCAAGGCTTGATCCAGCAAGAATGCTAATGCTCTTTGTAACTTCCGTCGGAAGCGTAGTAACTTAAATAAGCTACATGCTTAGTTGAGCGATGATACGCCCAAACCCGATATACCGTCGCTGCATGATGACGAGGAGTTTCCAGATCTTGTAAATGAACCTTACATTCTTTCACCCACCGAGTGGATCTCAAGGCCACATCGGAAGAAAGAGCATGTTCGGTAAGCGAATGAACGAGTTTTGGACTCACACTTTGAAGCGCGTCGCTACTTTTCCAGGGTGTAACCCTTCTATTGGCAATAAATTACATCACTTTAATCCATCTGTACTAGTTTCGGCAAGTCACATTATTGCCGGAAACGACAAGTTAGAATAAGTTCGATGTTGTATCCAATGAGGCCCCGACGCCTCGCTCCAATGATATGCAACACCAGTTGCAACAGCTCCAAAATCAGTTAAGGATGCTGCAGCAACAAGTCCATGGCCGAGAGCCACCTTCACAAACTGGGGGCACATCAAGGCACCATGCCCCCATGCAATACCTCGCTCTTCGTCCTATAATGGTAGCAGGCCACGATTTCAAGCTCAAGGCCCCTATTCACAAGCACCCAAGTTATCACCGTAGGGTGAAGCTACACGCCTTGTTACTACGCTCTCCGTTCCAAATTAATTGACTTCCATTTGTATACACATGGATGTATCTAGACATGTTACACGTATAGATACATCCACATGTAGACTAATGAAAGTCAATTAATTTGGAACGAAGGGAGTAGATATCTCCCAAAACATGACCGTGGAACGTGCGCACCTCGTCCGAGGTCGCCGCCCGTCCGTCTCTTTGATACATGCAACCCACTCGCGGGAACTCATGGTCTTGCATGGCAAGAATGGCAACCATTTTCCCGACGAATCAGGCGACTGCGGTTTATGTTGAACTGTGAAACCTTTGATTCCACTCGTTGGCACCGTAGCAGTTAGCCGGTCGCAGTGTGATTGATAAATTTAATTACACGGTGAAGTGGTACAATCCTTCACCATCCACATATATATATTTATGGAGCAACGCGGTTATGTGTAAACGTGAAATCCATTCGATTCCACTAGTTGGCACAGTGTGATAACAAATAAAGAATACCACTTTGGTTCATATGAAATCTTCAGTTTCGCCAGCTGACACCGCAAAAGCTAACGCTTGCAGTAGAATTGATACAATTATCTGTCCAAAATGGTGCCGAGTTTCACCGGGGTGACAACATTCGCTACCCAGACTCCTCTCATGTAGCATGATCTTTCTTCCTAACACTTTCCTCAGAGCAAGTCATTTTCTGCGATCTACTTTCTATGAGATTTGCACCGCAACATATATTTAACTATCATGTGGCACGACATGTCCCCAAGCATATTTGCATCCACTTTGAGGGGTGATCTATTGATGCTAAAATATACCGCATTCTACTTGGGTGGATTTTCACTGCAATATACAATGATTCATCATGTGTCACACCAAATTGTGCTACAATTGAAATCTCTCTTTGGTGGCATGCATACTGGCATAGACTTGTTCCGCAATACAAAAAAAAAAGTCTTGTGGCGAACCTCAGCCGCAATATACACTCTTCTACTATGAATCTGTGGACTCTCACCATCTCCTAAAAGTTCTTATGGAAACAAGATATATATACCTTCATTATAGCAAGTGTTGTCTACCAAGCGTCATTTCCTTTCCCGAAATGGATATGAGTTGCCTATTGATCAGGATGCTATATTTCAAATAGCCATACATGGAATGGCAATCATTGTCGTTGCTAAATTATATATGATGTTAGCTTCACCACATTTTTTTTTGGACCAGATCGCTAAGTGGAGCTGAGATTTCTGTATGAACACCGAAGTCCAAGTTGGACTAAAGGCAATCACTTCGGTATGTCCTGACATGCAAGCATATGTATGTTCCAAAGTAAATTTGGGTTGATTACCCCAATACAGGGTCCCCAAACAGCTTCGTGCCACTCTCTTGCGCCTATTCAGCACTTGCTGGGGGCATGTTCAAACGTAAAAAAGGTGCACTTGATTAATACGTGCGTTGACAAAATAGAAATATAGGCGATCCACATGCTGGTCCTAAGAAAAATAATTCTTTGTGCTGATGCCATATATCACTAGCACGTGTGGCCGAAGAAATGAAGTCCAAACGAGGCCACTGACATATATTTGTTCTTGTCAGGTCAGGTTTCAGGCGGCGGCCCGCTCAGGCCCGCTTAACCAGATTTTAGTTCAAATTAGCTAAATTTGACCGGGTCAAAACAGATTAGGCTAGCGTATATTTTGGAGAAGTGGGCCGGATCCGGGCGCCGCCTGACACCCTTATTGTCAGGAGAGCATCATACACGCTGACCACGTTGGTAGTCTAATCTTATGACCTGGTAATTCTCATGAACCTTGGCTACATCCTTGCTGATCGACATGAATGTAGCTGGAGCTGCGCATGTATCACCTTGTCCACAAATATGTGCTTTATGTAAGATAGACACGAATCTTGTACCTGATGACTCCCTGACGAAGAAATATTTATTGTCGGCATCGAGTTCAAATGGAAACTATACTTTGGTGAAGGCTCTCGCACAGAGATGGATCCTGACGGCGAAAAAAAAGGGCGAGCCGACTCAGGTTTGCTTTCGAAAACGCCTCAAGGAGGACCGACACAATTATTTCTCTCTTCACAAAGAGGAGTGCTCCAACAATGAACCAGAATACGATGCCCTTCTTTTTGGCTTTCTATCGGCACTCTCCATTGGACGTGCCTAGCATCTAGTATATGATGATTTGCGACTTATCGTTCGCCAAGTCAACAATATATCCGAAGTGCACAAGGACTGGTGCCATATCACATGGCAAACCCAGGTCCTCATGAAGAAACTCGAACACATCCAATTATTGTCTGTTCCACGAAGCAAGAATGTTCCTGCGGACGCATTAGCTAAGCTTACTGTTGCGTTAGCGCTCCCTGAAGGGGAGCCCGCTCAAGTGCAAATAGAGGAAAGGTGGCTCCTTCCAGTTCTACTAGAACTAATACCACCAGAGTATGAAGCACATCATATTGTTGCCAACATCAGCGGTGACGACGACTGGCGCAAGTCATTCTTCATTTATTTTAATCATGGGATACTGTGATAAAGTGGAAATGTGCAGGTTGAATTGACGCCTGCCTTCCTATGTAGTTAAAGCAAGGACTTTGTATCGGCGTTCTTTTGGGCAAGAGCTGCTCTTAAGATGTGTGTCTAGAAATGAAGCTGACCAAGTCTTGAAAGAGGTTCATCATGGTGTGTGCGGTGGGCATCAAAGCGGACCAAAAATGTATCATAGTATCAAGCTGTGTGGCTACTATTGGCCGGGGTCATGAAAGACTGCCTCAGGGTGGCAAGGTCATGTCATAGTTGCCAAATTCATGGCGTTATAAAACATCAACCACCAGTTCCACTACATCCGACTATACCCGCATGGCCTTTTGATGCATGAGGTATAGATGTCGTTGGTCCCTTTGATCCTCCATCCTCCAGGGGGCACAAATTCATCCTTGCAGCTACGGACTATTTTTCGAGGTGGGCAGAAGCAGTACCACTGGCAGAAGTAAAAAGCGACAATGTTATAAACTTTCTAGAGCGCAATATCATTTCGCTTTGGAGTCCCACACCGCATTACCTCGGATAATGCAAAGGCTTTTAAGTCACACAAAATGGTCAGATTTATGGCCAAGTACAAAATCGAATGGAATTATTCCACGGGATATTATCCGTAGGCTAATGGCTTAATTGAAGCATTTAACAAGAGCCTTGGCCAAATCTTGAAGAAGACTGTACACAAACATCATCGTGACTGGCATGATCGTCTGTATGAAGCTCTATGGGCTTATCGTGTTACAGTCCGTACACCAACACAAGCTACGCCATACTCCTTAGTCTATGGGAGTGAGGCTATTCTCCCTTTAGAGGTGGAGCTCCCATCTCTAAGAGTGTCCATCCATTACGAGATTACCCAGGATGAGCAAATTCGGCTACGATTTCAGCAGCTGGATTCCTTGGAAGAGGATCGACTCAATGCACTTCAAGATTTAGAACTATATCGTCAAAACATGGTGCGTGCATATGATAAACTTGTTAAGCCTCGTGTTTTCCGGAAGGGAGAACTAGTTCTTGTACTTAGGCGCCCCATTGTGATAAAAGGAAAAGCTAAAGGAAAACTTGAGCCTAAATGGGAAGGGCCATTTGTCATTGAACAAGTGTATGATGGTGGTGCTTATCAGTTGATTGATCAACATGGAGAACGCCCAATGCCACCCATTAATAGCAGGTTCCTAAAGAAATATTACGGACCATCTCCGCATGCCGATATTGCTTTTGTTTTTTTTCTTTTCTCTTTTTTTTTTCTTCTTTCATTTGGTTTTTCTTATGGACACCATTGTCCTACATTAAAAGGCTTTTCCTAATCACACTAAGCTCGTGACCGATGATTTGGCTGCCTTATGACTTGTCTAGCGGACACACGGTGTATCTTGTGGTAAGTACGGCAACACCTAAACCCACAACACACAAACACACCGTTCATACGCTCCGAGAGGTAGCAGGGAAGATTCTCAGCATTGAAGCCCCATACCCCATTCTTCTGGATGTGCCTCAGGTTCACGGAGACACCCCGGGGGACCTAGGAAAAGATCAGGAAATGGCTGCTCAACCCGGCAAATGTTGGGACTTGGTGCGTAGCCACTTGGCAACCTTGGGGCGTGCCACCAAAAGCCCCACATAATTTGCCCGAGGATTTTAGGACCACGGTGGATGGCTGCCTTCCAAATTCTCAAGGTGGTTCCCTAAGAAAACGTCATTTCTTCAAGCAAATTCAAACAATAAAAAAACCAACTGATGAAGTCAAGGGAGGTTGACAACTCCGCTAGCCTATGAACGATCTACTCAGAGTTTATTCTCAGATTTCGGCTATGAGTTGATTAAACATCTGTAACAGAAATGTTATGATGGATAAAATTATCAACCAGAAGCAAGTCCCGCAGTTCTAAGCAGCAAGGCAATCACTGGAAAGAAGGCGGTTGTAGTCGTTCACCACCCCTCCACAAAGGCATGACAAACTTTTACAAAGCCGTTGTCCCAAAACCATCTACCGTAATTTCTCCTCACCCATGTTTTCCGGGAAGTGTGGTTGAGCTGTGGGGCTACTCAGTGCTCTAATGGGCTAGGGTATGATTCTCTGTTACCTCTCGGGACTATCTCGTGCACGTCTCACACACATACACATGTCCAATTTGATGAAGTTCGGGCTATATAGCTGGGCACCGACAAGGCAAAAGCCACCCTCTTCATCTATTCAATCTCAATCTTAATTATGCACGTCGAGATCATCTCGTGATCGTGTTTTGGCAGAACAAAGCCATTCTTCTTCTCATGTTCATCTAACACGATGACGACTACAACGCAGCCTAATCGGAGGTTTTCTGTAGGCTGGACCTGCAGATGTAATTAACCGGACGCTTTGCAAAAGCACCGGGAATTAGCGGACTACACGTAATCTCTTTAGTCAGATCACCTTCGTAGTTGTAGAAGGCAAAATAGGCAAACTCCTATGGGAGCATGTACATGTACTTTGTATTCAATACAATGATCAATAAAGATACAGAGTTCCCATATATACTGTGTGTTTGCCATATCTTTTTTTGTTTTGCTTTTCGTCGAACATGTCTAACTGTGAAACTTTGTATTGACCTTATCATGAGATAAATATGTTGAAAGTTGAATCATTGCTGAAACTTAAATCTTCCTTTGTGTTGGTCAAACACTTTTGACGAAAGATTGTTACCCCACCTCTTCTGGTTAATAGGGCATGCACATATCTATAGATCATCAATATTACAATTGTAATATGAATTGTATAGCATATAAGTTATGCCATTAGAAAATAGGACATCTGAAAGTTTCTAATGGTATTTGTTTAATATATAACTCATATTACATTGGTAAAATATACGATCTAGTGATACATGTGTGACCTATAAACCGGAAGGGAGGGAGTATACCACTCTCGATGATTGGGTGGTAGACATATCTGATTCATCCTGTGTGGTATGTAAGGGCAAGGTTGACGATATTTTTTGCTAGATATGTTGGTGCTCCCATTTGCGGAAATGTGATCAATGAAGAACTATTTGTCTTCATAAGAAACTTGTGGCTAACAACAAATGACCCAAGACAGTCCCCGAACGGACTAAGTCCCAAACCAAGGGGCTTCTAAATTTACCGCTCAGTCATTACTCAACAAAACAATTATGGAGGAAACACTCACATGTTCACAAAAACACTATACAAATACTTCTTATCAACACTTTCTATGATGGAATGGGAACATAAATCTTCCGGTGAGTTTGCAAAATTCTTGGTCAAGCACATCCACGTATGTGTACAAAACAAAGAACCATTAATCTCAAAACTAGACCTTAACTAACAACATTATGAAAAGACCGATAACATTTAGTTAGGGGAAACTTCTTATGATTTTCTTCGAAAAGTAAGCGATGACAAACATCACAAAATTCTTAACGAAGCACATCCGCAAATGTATAAAAAAGAACCACATCTCAAAATTAGAGCTGAACTAATAACAATATGAAAATACCTGTAAAATTTAAATAGATTTTTTTTGAGCTGAACTAATAACAATATGAAAATACCTGTAAAATACCTGTAAAATTTACATAGATGACACCAGTATAATTTTCCTTGCAAAAAGTGAGCTGGCTGTTAAAATAAAGCAACAAATTATTGGGAGCAGCAAATGAGACCAGATCAGCCCAGAGAGCAAAACGATCTTTTGGGCTGCACGAAGATCAAACCTGCTTTCTTGGACCAGAAGTTGAACACACCCGACCGAGCCGTGACGCCCCAAAACCTCACCAAAACGTCCCAGTTCCTCTCCTTCCCCTGTCCATCCCTTGTCCTCTCCACCACAGCCCCCGCCTCGCTCCAGCGCGCTCCTCCCGGCCCCGACCATGCTGCCCGCGCGCTTCCTCAAGCTCTCACTACTCCGCCGCCTCGGCGCTGCCCGCGCGGCCGAGGTGCCCCCGCCGTGGAAGGCCAGGTACGGCTGCCTCGTGTCCCGTTCACCTTTTCCGCGTGACGCTCCTGTCCTTCGCGCGCGCTACCTGTTTGTGCTAATGCCGCACCCCGCGCTTCCGCGATGGCTTCCTTGGTTGGTCCGATTCTCGTTTGGGTTGGGGATTGAGGCCGGTAGGGGAAGAATCTGGCCGTGTCTCCTTGTGTGCGTGGAGGGAACGGGAAGGATTCGGGGCTCTTAGAACCGCTGTCTAGTCTCGGTAGTTGGGAGACAAAATTGCTCTGAAATGGTCAGCGAGTTACCACAATTGTGTGTGCCCTGCACTTTATGTCTCACTGTAGTCTCTGTTCTTCATTTTGGTGCCACAGTTTGTCAGTACTGTGTTCATGACTGCATAAACTAGTATTTGACACACACATATGTTTCATTCTGGTGCCGCAGTTTTTCAGTACATGTGACTCATGACTGCTTAAACTAGTATTTGACATGCATGTCAATTATGATCATGACCTAGTGTTCAAGTCACTGTGCTGCTATCATTTCTAGTTGCAAATGTGTACATGTCTGTTGCTGATGGCTCACACTAGCATAAGTGGCTACATCATGGTAGGATGGTGAAGTATTGTAGTTATGCCATACATTCTCATGACAAGTGCAGAGGCAGTTTGGTTCGACAATTATTTTGCTGCCTCTTATGGATATAGTTCGATTATTTTTAAATAATTTAGACCTCGTATGATCTGAATGCACCCATGTGTGGTTATTCTTCCAAGCCTGTTTGCATGTATGTTACTTTTTCTACATGGCATATCTTTGTTTGTTCGATTGTGTGGATCTTTAATTCAGCATTTGGTTCTGCAGGCTATTTCCAGCACGGGGTTACCAGTCTCGAGGCTATTCTACGGAGGAAGCTCCAAGTATAATAGACCAATGACACAACCTGAAGAGAATGTGTCAACTTCTCAGCCACTGATATATTACATTGTGTATGTTGCTTTTGTGGCCTGCCTGATCTTCTCTTTTATCATTTTTCGCTCAACTATGATTTATTATTATTTTTGTAGTATCGTCAAATGTCAAATTATTATCATGGCTTATTGGTGAAGTTTACAGTTTTTTTTGGACATCTGCACTGTACTTTGGCCTAACAATCATCTGTTGGAGCATTTTGCATCTGCAATATTCTTATATAAATGTTGGTTTTGCAGCCATCTGCCATTCTAGCCTTTGCTGGACTAGCCACTTTTGTTCGCTATAATGATGAGAAGCGTATGATTCCTCAGGTACTTACAATTTTTTTAAGAAGTGATGCTTCATATTGTTCCTGAAGTAATACATTTGATGCATTTATGTTTTCAGCCAGTTCAACTCTGGTAGTCAGTGTTAGTTTTAGAAAAATCTTAATATTAGATTGGGTGATGCCATGATCAGTATAATTATCTAGGCAATGAGATCCTTGAAATGCCCCCTGTGCGTCGTCCAGATCTCAGAAATAAAAAGAAAATGCTGAAACCCTATTGATTAAAAAACATTAAATCTGTGCATGGTCTGCCTTCCTATGGCACTTTTATTTTATTTTGGACCGGTGTCTCTCCTAATTATTTGGTCCTTTCTGGGTATTTTTATATCTTGGAATTGCCATTTATCCTATAATGCCACTAGTTTAGTTTTGAATAAAAAGACAGGAAGTGCATGATAGTAACTTAGTAAGTTGCTTTTCAGTTGTACATGGCAACTTAGCTCGAATGATATAAGGTTTTTATTGTTACTTTTCAGCTGCACATGGTAGCTAAGATTAAATGGCCAACAGTTTTCATTTAGCCTTTTAACGTGTCTTATTGATTTATTATTGCTCTTAACTATGACATCATGTTGTTTCAAGGTAAAGAAGCACAGCAGACCACTGTTCCAAAAGGTGTACTACCAACAGACCTGCAATAGGGGGACCATTTAAGCTCTATGATACAGAAAACAATGTGGTGACTGAATCAAAGCTTCGAGGAACTTGGACGCTGATGTATTTTGGATATACATCATCCCCAGATGTGGGGCCAGCAGAAGTTCAGAAGATCGCTGATGTTGTTAAGCTGTTAGGTGCGTTGCTATATACCACATCTGCTTCTTTGTTATGAATACTTGATGGGAGACATCTCATCTTTTGTTTGTTATATATTTATCATATCATCATCTCTGTGTTTTCTTTTACAGATTTAGTAGATAGCACCCTCATATGCATAATGCATATGGTTTTTTGGTCTGTGAGTGCACAAATGCAGGTTTTGCTTAAATCATTTGGGCTAAAACATCCATTTTCATGAAACATTTGACAGAAATTCCCAATGATTTATGGTCTTTGCGTGAAACTATTATTAAGTCTTTTAGTAATCATGTCGTTAAAGCTATTTAACTAGTTCTCTTCTGTTAGTCTCAGCCATGCTTAGTCTGAAGTTTGAACTACTCTGTGTCTGGTGGGCTTAAAATTGATGGCACTCCACATTCTAAAGCAGCGATTTTCTGTGTGCTATGTTCTGCTTGTACGAGTAGATTTTTTTTTGAACTCTGCTGTTTGTACCACTTATTTGTTATCTTCTGATCTGTTGTGAACATTTATTCTTTGTTTTGTAGAATCAAAGCATGATATCAAGATTAAACCACTCTTTATCACAATTGATCCTCAACGTGATTCACCTGCTCAGCTTAAGGCATATCTTAGTGGTAAGTTACTCTCTGTTTGTTTGTTCTATGTTTGGAACCTTCAAAATTATGCACTGTGTTTTAAACTGATGATTTGTCTCATTTCAACTGCAGAATTTGACCCAAGAATAATAGGATTAACAGGTTCGTCGATGCAATAAGACAGATAGCACAGGAATACCGCATTTTCTTCAAAAAAGTTGGTGAAGTTGGTCAGGATTATATTGTAGACAGCTCTCATAACATGTAAGAGCACATGGATTCTTCATATACCTTCCTTTGTTGATAAAGCTTCAAGAACTTGACTATCTGAAGTTGTAGGTACTTGCTAGATCCATGCTTGGAGACAGTAAGATGCTTTGGAGTCGAGTATAAGGCATCAGACCTTGCTGTGGCGATAAAAACGGAGGTCCAGAAAGCATATAATTCAGCAAATTAGTCTAATATGCTGCTTGTGGTATGCCTCTTGATTTGTTTTTGCTTCAGTTAGTTGTAATTGAGATATTTAAGCATATCTATGTTTTTTATCTGTTGATCTTTTCCTCTGGAAGTAAAAGTCGCTGCGTACTAATAGATTTGTTTTCTTAGGTAGCTTTCGAGAGGTGATGGTGAAAGAATTTTCTTCTGATGGTTAATTGGTAATGCTTATCACTTTAACCTGTTTGTTATTGTTTGTTATCACGAATTGCTTGCATAATTCCTACCTTTACACCTGACAACACCAGCTAAAAAACATAATAATACCCCGTCTATCTAGTTTTTCTGGTAGCACCTTTTAGCTGCTTTCCGTATTGTTCTCATTTATTCTTGTTAGTTTGACCAAATATCTGTATTGTTCCAAGAACGAATTACTCTTGATCATACACGGCATATATCTGCATTATTCTTCTGTTGTAGATTCATCACACAGCCTTTCCTTCATAAGAAAATATGTTTGTGTGGATAGTTCAGGGCATTTGTGTAAGTAATGCAGCTAACACAGCTTTGCTGCAACGATTTTGCAGGGTCAATTCAACGGCGTTAGTAGTTTCCAATGTCTGCTCTGAAGCACTTACCCTACCCCTTGTATAGCCTTGCTGGCGAAATGGTGACATGGCGAACCTTCATTTAGCCCTTCCTTCAACTGCTCCGGGCTCCTATTCCTATCCCCGCTCTTTGGTGCGTAAGATTTGAGAAAAAACTGTACAGTGCCTCACTCGACGAATGTTCCTTCGGAGTTACAAATCACCTGCAGTTTCACTGTTACTGAATGTTTTTCTAAATGGATGTGCCAAAACTACATGTAATCAGCTCCCATGGCATGGATTCAGGAACTCGTTTTGCCATTTGGGTGAACAGGTAAACGGGAAACTTTACAGCACTGCCCATGTTCTGTCTTGTGTGTGTCTTCAGAGAAACAACTGTTCCGATCTGTGAACGATTTAGCATTTCAAGGATGCGTGGCTTCTTCCATTGCAAGTGACCAGGGTAAAACGGAGCTTTTGCCGTTTTTCTTTTGCAAATATCTCTGTTTCGTGTCTGGCCGCAGCTGTACATCCGCCACCTGCTTCCATTATGCTTGCCGCAGGGCAGTTCGGCACACTCATTTCCTCGAGGCTACTTTTTTAAATTTTGCAACTTTCTGTAGGCTACTTTGTTATGCTAGGTGTTGACATATATGCGGATATGCCACTATTTTACTCCGTAACTCCTATTCTGTGTAGGGTTAATTAGGTCCTGCGTGCGTTTAGTGTGAACTGATGCCTGCAGTTTGGGTTGCAGATTGAAATACCATCAGTAATCATCTACTCCTTAGCCGATTATTTGGTGATCTTAGCCGGCTGATGGCGATATACCAGGTTGCCATTTGGGGCCACAAGT
The DNA here is from genome assembly GCA_947311845.1 of Poa pratensis. Taxonomy (NCBI): domain Eukaryota; kingdom Viridiplantae; phylum Streptophyta; class Magnoliopsida; order Poales; family Poaceae; genus Poa; species Poa pratensis. The sequence continues at coordinate 25,910,784 of CAMZMU010000083.1, forward strand.
CTATGGGGACAGTCAGGTTCTCTCAAAGCAGCATCGGACGATCTTTCCTCTGCACCTCTGCATTCTACTGTGCTACTGGGCTGACGGCTGACAGGAACGAACAGGATCCTATGTTGTGATGCGCAGATTACGAGATGTCTAGGTTAGCATTCCAACGTTGGGCCTATAGCAAGAAGCCAAGTCCCTTTCATAGTTTCATCTCATCATCCTCCCAACATTGAACCAAGTCCCTTTCATCTCATCATCGTGCCACTTGTATGTGTATGAAACTATGAATCAGAGGTTCTATGACGATCCTCCCAACATTGAACCACGCAGGACCAATCGCGACAGTAAAACGCAACATTTTTTTGTAGCTTGGATTTATAGCTATATATTTTGCAGCCGAAATATAACATAGCCGGTAGAGCTCTGTACAACGAATACCACTGCTGCTCGATCGGCGCCAACTGACGAGAGCAGTTACCTCTTCCAGCTCCGGCATCGCGGGAGGGGGTCGACGCCGCCGACGACCCACGTCTCCTTGGCAATGTCGATGGACAGCTTCAGGAAATCCGGCGCCGTTCTCATGAACACCATCTCGTCCATGTCCTCCTCTGCATGCGCTGTCTCCTCGCCGTCCGTTGGCTCTTCTGCTCCTTTACTCTCTAGGCCCTTCACCGGCGCCGATCGGCACCGCATGAGGAGCAGCGCGTTCGGCGGCGGAACGGACGGCAATTTGGAACAGTCGTCGTGCGCCTCTCTGCTCGTCCGCTCGTCCTCGTCTCTGGAGTCTTGGTCGTGGGGTTCTTGGCTCCCTTCCAGCACCATGAGCCACTTGGAGAACACGCTCGCGGCGGCGCCCGGTTCGCGATCGTGCTCTCCCGCGTCGTCCTCGTCCTCGTCGTCCGTCGAGGAGTCCACCGCGGCGTGGAGCGATGACCCGAAGCAGCGCGCCTTGTGCCGGAGGCTCCGGAGCGCGCCCCCGAGGAAGGGCAGCGCGTCCCGCCTGATCCCGAAGGCCTCGAGCCAGCTTCCCTTCTTCCTCTGCTCCTGCAGCCGCTCGATCTCCTCCGCCACGGTGATCCACCTCCTCCCGCTGCCGCCGACCCTACCGTTTTTATCCATCGCCACCACCGGCCTCGGCTTCCTCGGCCGGACGACCTTGATCTGCCCGGCGCACGTCACCTTGGGCGACTGCGGCTCGTCGTGGCCCTCCACGGTCGTCTGCTTCGACTTCGAACCACGGAACAGCGGGCTACTACCACGCCCACGCCCTCCCGGTCCACCACCACCGCCACCAGGCGGTCCAGGACGCGCGGCCGGGAGCTGGAGCTGTCTCCTGCGCGCGGCCACCGCCCTGTCCAGCGTCGCCCGGGACGGGCTGCACATGTACTTGGGCATCAGTGCCAGGTGCTGCCGCGCAGGGAAGCATACGAGCAGGTCGGTCGGAGCCGTCGCCGCGCCCACCTTGCCACCGCCAACCACCTTAACCTTCTTCATTGCTCCGGCCGGCTCTCTCTCCAGGTAGCTTTAGGGGAAGGGGAGAAGGCACGCTTTAAAAGAAAAGAAAGCGCGCGGATGGGGAGGGCAGCTTTGCGGTCGCTTTTGCTGGTACTCCTCCTCCCGATTTGTTTAGCCACTCTGTCATTTTCTCTCTTTTTGCATCGATCTCTCGTTCTCAGACTTCTCCTTTCCGCTCTCTGATGCGTCTCTGTTGTTCCCTAATCTAGGACTGAATCTGAATGGCCAGAGGCACTAGCAGGCAGGCAGCATGGCAGAGAATATTACTGGCATGCAGTTTGTGTCTCGGTTACATGGCAATTTCATTTGTGTTCTTGCACTACCAGTCAGTCAACAGTCAACACTCGTCAATGTTTGCAACACTTCTTTGGTTTGATGGCAGGACACTCAGCAAGAACTTGAGAGAATTTATCTCTTTCCAACCGGACTCTGGCACTCAAATTTATCCTTGAAACCACTTTGAAACAATCCGATGACCTGCAGCACGAAATGTTTTATCGTAGCTTGATTGCCTTCTTAGATGACATGCTGTACTCCTTGGCGGAGCTACAGCTTGCTTAGGCTTGTTTGGTATTAGGATATTTTAGGGGATTAGTAGGGATAATATTTTAGTGGATTGGGTGAAACCTCAAACTTCACCCAATCCCTTGGATCCAATCCACTAGATAGGGGTAGTGGGTTGAGTATTGAGAAAAATGCACTAGAGGTTGGAGATTTGTGAGGATTTGTGAGGATAATACCTGTCCAATACATTAGAACCAAACGAGGCTTTGGGATATGTGGAGATTCACGGGTTTGATCGGGATAATCCACACCAATCCCCTAAAATACACTGGTACCAAACAAGGCCTTAGGTGTGCACAAGACACCGGGTAAAAAAGAAATCCTTTGCAAAACATCAATTTTTCACCATGTGTGCACCCTCAAAAGATGATTTTTATTAAGTTTGGCACCCGTATGCACCTGGTGCTGACTGCTCGAGCTCTGCCACTGCGCTGTACTTGTAGTCTTGTACCACTACCACCACCGTTCGCAGTATGGTTAGTTTGGTCGTACCTTACCTAATCCGCCGACAGGTTGATGAAATGAAATGTGTTTTTCTCAACACAGTCATGCATGTACTACTTTGCTTTCTCCTTTAGACAAGTGTTCATTTGTTCACCGTACCCCTTTCTGCACTATGACATGTCTCTTTCTATTTTGGAACTCAACACCTAATCCTACATAAATCCACTCTACAGAGATTGAAAGGAGGCTATACATATATATCTTCTTTTTTCAAGTTAGAAGGTTATCACTGAAATGTGAGTGACTCCAGTATTGCGACAATTCTTTTTTAAAGGTAGTGTTGTGTTTTTACAATCTCACAACGCCAAGTCTGACACGCAGGTCGGTACTTTGCCTCGCAACACTCCCTGGCACAACACTGATTTGCTGGAGAATTCGCCTCCTGTTTACATGGATCGTCTTCACAGCTCTTCCATCCGGTTTCATCCGATTAGGCTCCCGAGCAGTGATGCTTGATATGGACCTGTCCTCACCTCTTTGTCCACTACTTTCTTAACATTGTCAGTTGTTTGAGCTCATCCCGATGCAACTCTGCCAAGATACAACACACATCTATCTGTGCAGGCTGAATCACCTCCATTTCCTCCAATTTTTAATAAATAGCATCAGGAGGTTGATGAACTGGAAACTTGGTGTGCTTCTGTTTAATAAGTTATCATATGCGCTTTAGTACTGCTTACATGGTGGGTTGCAGCTAAGCACACTGATAGATGAGGAGTAAAAGAAGCATGAACTGTCCAGCTTTTACATGCCTTGTTTAACCTCAACTGCCCGGCTAGTTCTTTCCGGTCAAATTTCAGGATCACGAGCCTCGCCAATCAACCTTTTCTTTCTCTCTTTTGTTCCTAAAAAAACTTTTCTTGAATTCATCAGTATTAACTACTCCCTTCGTCCAACAATAACTGTCTCAAGTTTGTCAAAAAGTGGATGTATCCATACATGTTTCATGTCTAGATACATCTACTTTTTGGCAAACTTGAGACAGTTATTATTGGACGGAGGGAGTATATTACTTGCAGGGATCATCAAAAAGGCTGGTGTTCAATCTAAATATAATACGGCAAACGTGCAAACGGCTGTGTGTTCTGCTGATGCAACTACTGGCCGGTCCATGATCAGTGGTTTAGGTAAAACCTTTTTGTTGCTGCCTCACAGTTGTTAACACCAAGTGGAGCACTATTGCAGTTGTATAGTGCAACGTAAAGGCAGCGCACTCCAGTTTAATGAAGACACCAGCTGGTTCATTCATGGAAAGCTGCTCGGAATCAATTAACTCGACCGCCTCAACTGATTAAACAAGCGCACCTTGACAATGCTGCTGCAAGTCTACTCTTCAACTACTGCATCATAGGAACCTCTTTGATAAACCTTCAAGTGGTGGCTAAACCCATTAGCTCCCGTCGCTCTCAAGTCTCAACCCACACTATTTTTCGTTTAGCTTTTGTTGTGTTGATTGAGCTGCAAACATTATGCTAAGTCATAACCACGTCATCCATCGAAGTGTGACAAAACTGTTGAACAATTTTCCATGACTTACTAAAAAAACAAACATGATCATGAGAAAGTAGAGATTAAACCTGGGCCACCGAAGTGGCATAGAAGAAATACATGTCGCCCTAGGTTGAACACATGACCTAACGTACACTTTTTTTTTTGGGTGGGTCATGACATAACGTACAAGTGATTATGCTCTTTGTTATTTGACTGAGGGAGGACCGGAGGAGGTCAAAGTCTTTTACAAGTACTAGCTAAATGCCCGTGCGTTGCAACGGGATATACTTTTCTAGGGTTCAACACTAATTATGTCAAATATGTAATTTTAAGATTCCCGTGCACATAAGCATCATAATCAAGTTTTTGAGCAAAAGCACAATGCCGACACAAAAGAGTAATCTCATTTGCATTTGTCACCAAGAATAACTTAGATCAGAATCCAACAACACATATTATATGGTTTCTGAAATTGTACTATGGTGGATACAGCTTAGTCTTCCTGTAAGACTCGTTATAGGTTCAACTGGTCTGAACACTATAATTTATGTGGCCACAGAACTCAACAAAAGGACTTCATGGTTTTCAATACTGCCATGACAAGCAGATAGACAAAACACACCATCGCAAGGCGATGCTACAGCTCCACAGACTCTGCTCGCACACAAAGCAGCGTCGACTAATACATGAAGTTTTTTGGAAGATTTCTGATCACATTGTTGTTCATCGCGATCTTGGTTCTCATGTCTCCACCCCATTCTTGTTCAATGCTCGGAGCACCTTCAGCCTCACCATCTGCTCCTTGGACTGAAATGTCACCAGACCCATGCTCTTGTAGCTGAAGAAGAGATCATTGTTATTACAAGCAGAGATCCACCGCCTCCTAGTTCAATGTCAGTCTCCATGTCATCTGCAGCAACCAACTGTTCACCCTCCGCATCAGCATAGCTGCAATGAGAATAAAACCACACCATTAGGTGTTAGATGTGTGCACACTCCATGCGTTCACCACTAAAGGATATTTGATATCCAACACCGAGCACAAATATTACATAACTACGATTCAGCGGACAAAGGAATATTTTTTTTTAAATTAAGCATTTGAGTTTGTCTTTAATTTTGTTAGCACTAAGATTGTCCCATCATCGTTTCTACTTCGATCTTATTATTCATGGAGATAAGTCACAACTGAGAAGCAAGAGCCAACGCAAAGAGATCTATATCTAAAATATTGGAAATCATGTGCCCTGATGAGTAATCACAAATGTTATTCATGAAGGCTCAACAGATCATGCAATGTCATAGGCTTCCGCATGGAAATGTGAGCTTACAGAAGAATCTCAGTCCAGCTTAAACGTAGACAATCAGCTCAACAGATCATGTAACTCATGATTACCTAATCAACATGTACGGATGTCAAATGATACGGAGAATTCCGAGAAGCGTAGCTACATCTAAGCATAGGGAACACTAAACAACTAACAGCTCTGCGCACGAGTCAATGATGAGAACAACGACGAGATGCATAGGGAGATGCAGGGGAGAGGTGAGGAGGCAGATGGATTGTACCCTTCGTACTTTTCCTGATGCCCCTGCTCGCCGCTCCGCAATCGTTGTAGCCCCAGCACTTGCCGCCGATGACCATCCAAAGAGGGGCATTGAAGGGGTAAATCATACTGGAAAACGCTAACTGAACAAGCAAATCCGAATCGGGTAGCACGAGGCCCAGATGGGCCAGTCTTCGGGAGGCGGAGGACCAAGATCAATAATTCTGCAAGAAACAAAGCAGATAGGATTGTACATTTAATTTGGAACGGCTTGCAAGATAAATAAATATTGAGCGAAGAGATATCAATATTGTCCAATATTTGGAGACGCGATCCAATGGCTTCTTTGGGGGGGGGGGGGGGGGGGGGGGGGGGGGTGGGTATGCTTTTAAACTTCTCCAATGCATTCAGTCATTCTACTTAAAATCACACCAACTTCAATGGTTACAACAACGATGTCATTACAACCTTATTGAATTCAAAGCCACCTGATGCAGCCCAGGTTCAGGTAATCAACTGAAATCATCACATATGTCTCCTCATTGTCTACTAATAACTGCTAATGGATGCAAACGGGTTTAACATGAATTGTCAAAATAAATTATAATATTTGACATACAGAGTGTCAACTGCTAGATCATAAAACCAAAATAATGTGTGTTTATGGGATACATTCTTCTCCTTTAATCGAGATTCACATTGGTTAATTTGAAAGTAACTCAAATTCACTTTCTTCTGCTTAGTGAGTGCTTCAAGCTCTAAGTATGAGTAATGTGAAGATGATAACTTGTACATGATCTAAGCAGGCTACATGAACATGCTGTACAAGAAAGATCTTAAATAACTGTAGAATGCCATTATTGTTACACCAGGTTCTTTTGTGGCCCAATTCCTTCTCATTTGACCGAAATCAGCTTAAAACAAATTATGGGAACAAAGGATGCAACTAAGCACAGAACAAAGATATATGAACCACAATATATAGAAAAACAAATTTAAGAGAACAAAGGATGCAACTAAGAACATAACAAAGATATATGAAGCGCAATAAATAAGATAAGAGAGAAGAGGTTATTTCCTGCACCTCACTAAAACAAGCAAGACAACTCAATTCGACTTACAAATCTTGATTCACGGGTTAAGAGAGAATTGTCATTTTCTCTATCAATGACCAACAGAATTACAACCTGCAATGCACCAAAATAGGTTTAGTTAACAGTGTATATACGAATCACCAGATGCCACTGGCAGCTGCAAACACTAACATAGGTCAGGAATAGAGCAAAGCATTACGCGTCCCAGCTCGTATATCCTCTTTCTGCACGACCCTGGCTTCAGCAGGAAGTCCCTTTGCTCCACATGCTCCACAGAATTTTGCCTCGTGTCATTCTAGCAGTGATCGAGCCTGTTTGTAAAAGCAATCAAATCAAGATTTATTTGGTAGTCCCGAATGAAACAAAAATCTGTAAATCAGTCGTCATTTTACTTGGCAATAAAATATTGACACATCCTTGGCTGGCAATCGTGAACTCCCCATGGCGTCCTTGTCCCTATGGTCGGCATCCACCATGCCAGCGTCGTCGAATATGGCGTCGTCAACCTTGCTGACATACATCGTTTATGTGCACGCTTGGCTGTATACCTAGGAACCAGACAACATCATGGCGGTCAGTACTCGGTACTTGAGATGCCATTCAGCCACGGCGACCGGATAAGGCAATTATCTGCTTGATCTCCAAACTCCTGCAAGAAAAAGAAATCTAGACAGTATTAGCAAATAACAATGTCTAAGACATGAATATGAAATCTAGACAGTATTAGAAAATAACAATGTCTTAGAGACGAATAGGAGCTATGAAATTCACAAGATCTGGGCGTAAGAACAAAATATTTCCCACCTCCAAGAAGCCGCAGAGAGTCATGCTGAACACACATTTCACTTCCAATGGGATAATTCCAGGCGACTTCTGCTCTCCCTGCAATCAAGTTATCCAAGTGTCAGTGGAAAGAGTTCAGTGCTGCTGATGATGAAAATCTATTTGCACATGATTGTGTGTGCACTTGAAGTCTAAATAGAAATTATGTCTTCTGCTGGAGAGCAACTTGACCTCCTGGCGTAGAGGTGCTCATCCATGGCTTCCATGTCGTCGGGCGTCGCCCCGAACACGACGATGCCGGAGCTTGCCCGTGGCGGCGTTCTCGGCCTCGTGACCTGGGGAGCAGGCGGATCCGCCCGATGGAGGCGCAATGATGCGGCCTTGGCGAGAGAAATCGAGAGGGTCCGTGGAGCCGGGGCAACGCTAGCGTGCGGCGACGTTGGGGTGGCCGGCAGCTAGCGGCAAGGCTGGCGGCGATGTTCCAGGATAGAGAGAGATCGAGTAGGTGAGAAGGGCAGGATATCCGGAGGTGGTGCTGGACTGGCGGCCAAAGAGGCCGCTGGGGTTGGGCTCCTGCTTGTGGGCGTGAGCGATCACAAGGGCGGCGCATGGACTGTCGGCGGCATCGAGCTCGAGGTCGACTTGTTCGTCAGTAGGGAAGGCGATGGGGGAGGCGGAGAGCTTGGCGGCGCTAGAGGTCGAGGACGGCGGCGGCGGACCAGTCGCTGTCCAGATTTTTTTTAGCGGAGTCCGCTGTCCAGATGGGAGCGGTCGAGCTGAGAGAGATGTGGGCTTTGGCCCATGTGCGCGTGACGAAGCGACGAAAGAATGTTGGACGAAAGGTTTGACGTAGTGAGTTGGTTGGCAGTCTTTTAGATAGGAGAGAAGAGATAGAGGTGCTCATCCATGGCTTCCATGTCGTCGGGCGCCGCCCCGAACACGACGATGCCGGAGCTTTCCCGTGGCGGCGTTTCTCGGCCTCGTGACCTGGGGAGCAGGCGGATCCGCCCGATGGAGGCGCAATGATGCGGCCTTGGCGAGAGAAACCGAGAGGGTCCGTGGAGCGGGGCAACGCCAGCGTGCGGCGACGTTGGGGTGGCCGGCAGCTAGCGGCAAGCTGGCGGCGATGTTCCAGGATAGAGAGAGATCGAGTAGGTGAGAAGGGCAGGATATCCGGAGGTGGTGCTGGACTGGCGGCCAAAGAGGCCGCTGGGGTTGGGCTCCTGCTTGTGGGCGTGAGCGATGACAAGGGCGTCAGATGGACTGTCGGCGGCATCAAGCTCGAGGTCGACTTGTTCGTCAGTAGGGAAGGCGATGGGGGAGGCGGAGAGCTTGGCGGCGCTAGAGGTCGAGGACGGCGGCGGCGGACCAGTCGCTGCCCATATTTTTTTTTTTAGCGGAGTCCGCTGTCCAGATGGGAGCGGTCGAGCTGAGAGAGATGTGGGCTTTGGCCCATGTGCGCGTGACAAAGCGACGAAAGAATGTTGGACGAAAGGTTTGACGTAGTGAGTTGGTTGGCAGACTAAGGAACAAAACTCTTCTTTTAGATAGGAGAGATAACGTTCGGCCCATCCAAGGGAATACAGAAACAGAAGGAATAGAGAAAATGGCTTGACCCATTTGCTATTTGGATTGAGATAAATGAGCGAAAAGGGGGTTTGGGCTCATGAGATTTAGCCCATCTAGTATTTTTAGAATTCCAATATTTATATTTATAAATAAATTGAAATTTGATTATAGCTTATAAAATTGCTACAAAAATTCCGAATTAATCAATAAATTATTTTAAGAAAACATACTTATAAGTGTTTTAGGACAACTAATTTCCACAAAAGGTAATTTTTATTTAAGTTACTATTTTTCACAATTTATTTTATTTTTGCTAATTTTATAGGATTTAATTAGAATAGTGCCAAATGTGCACCGAAATTTATTATGCGCTCATATTAGGTATAAGTTAGTTGAACATAAAAATTGAGACGATTTGCGAAAGCCATGGCTACATGTTTCTTGTAAGTGTTCTATGCATCAAGATGAGACCTTATCTTCCTAACCAAAATATGAAAACAAGTTTCATATTTACTTGGAATTTATTAAAATCCTTCACAACTTTATTTTTAATTTCTTAAAAACCTTCCGTTAGCATATTTATTGACAATTATAAATTTATATTTTGATTTCATCATGTATTTTTGAGTAACTATTTAAGGAACATTGGGAATGTAGGGCTCAAAGTAAAGGTCGAAACTCGCGAGCGAAATCCGGCTCAAATATGGTCCAAAAATAAATCGAAACAGACAGGCCTGGACCGGCTTATCGTTTGCACTGCTGCGTTGGGCCATGGTTTCTGTCCATACAAATAGAAACGGATGTCCGCGGAAAAGACGAGGAGCTGCGCTGAAGTTGCCCTAGTTCTGTACCATTGAAAAAGCTTGCAGTCAAGGTGGCCGTGGATGAGAATTAGACTCGTCCTGCAGACGGGACGACTTTGGTCATGCATGACCGAGCCTGTGAGGGGTCGGGATATACGGCGCGCAAAATCTCTCATCCACTCGAATGCTCGATCGAGTGGAAAACCAGAGAGGTGTTTTGGCTCCCGATCTGAAGAAACGACCCTGAAGGAGATCACAACGTAGAATAGTCAGATCGTCGGAGCACATGCCACCGGAGGCATTGAGGTGGCGAAGAACGACCCGAGGGCCCGCAGCGACGTAGGGCATTCTGACAAGCTGTTGACCATGGATCGGCGCGCCCAGGCGGTTGCCGGTTGGAGCAATGCGCGCGCGCAGCCGGTGACGTGTCCCCCGCTGGTTTCCGAGGCCGTCGGCTGTAGCCCTCGTTGGCCCGACCAGAGCGCCGAAAAGCCGTCGCTGGAAACGGCAAAAGAAACATACCGCGACGAGGAGGAAGGCCAGCTGCTCCGTCACGTGGCGCGGCGGACCACGCGTGTCGAGCTCGCGCAGAGCCCACGTACGCGCGTGCGGTAGCGGCGGCCATGCATCGCAGAGAGCTCCGGCGCCGGCGGCGCGAGAGGCGGCCCTTCCCGTCTCGGGCGCGCCGTCGCTCGCCAGGGCATGGGCGAGCTAGCCGCAAGTTGGTGCAAGTTGCACGACCAATGCGCGTGCGTGGTGCAGCTACAGTGTGCTAGCGGCACGACGAACTGCCGAAGTGAGTGAGCGCTGATATTTGTGGCACAGATCTGGATCCCGGATTGATCGACTAGTAATGTTGCACGTGCAACGCACGTATGCACATTTCTTGTTTAAAATTAAACAAACGTATCTTGCTTGCAATACTTCCTCGGGCAGCCATCTCCCATTTCTTCTATCAAGAATGCGGCTGAAGCGAGGCGACGCAGCTTATGCAAATATAAAACGCACCCAGAAACACCGAAGAGAAATAAATCCCAAATCAATTAATAGATATGAGCGTGGAACCCAGATACGGATTACCCAACAATAACATATCAGCAAAGAGGAACAAGATGAATTAATGAACCAGCAGCACCGCTAAGCCCAACGACAATATATTTCCACCAGATGAGGGTGGCCGACATGGCGAATTTATGGAAGATGTAGAAATCAGAGGGACCCCGGAGTGCAAAGGAGCTAGCGGCGGAATTGGCGCATGAGGTGAATAGCGCACTTGGAGTGGAGTTGGACACTGGGACATGAGTTCTATTTAGCTTTGAAGGAGAATATTTAACAGGACACTTGCGGGGGTGGCGGCGAGGGGTCGGCGACAGCGGAAATCAATTTAACAAAACACATATCATTGTTGAATACATTGGAAAACAGAAGCCTCTGTAATCCTGATGTTCCTTGCGTCTTGGATTAGAGTGCTACTTGCTGCCCAGAACATATGAGACAGAACACAAATTACCAATTCTTTGGAGGCACAACTTAACAATAAAAATCATTCTGGTTTTATACAGCGGGATCACACGAACTGATGTACTGCAGTAACCTTGAGCAACTGCGAAAAACTGAATTCAATTCATCACCGTTCATTCAACTGAATGCCAGAAATTCTGAACATTGGTTAATTTAATTATCCAAGCAATGGAACATGGTTATTTCAGACTTTTAACTTAGTCACAACTATGCTAAACTATCCTATTTAATTATCCAAGCAATGGAACTCGGTGGTATCTAATCTAGCATGCACAGAAGCTAGGCATTTAAGCAAACAGGACGACGGCGTAACAAATCCTCTTGCCGCAATTCACGTCCGAAGAAGGGAAGAAGAGAAGGCTGTACCCGATTCAGAGAAGGGAATGAAGAAAATTCAACAACGGCCGCTTGATAGGGATGGAACAGGAAGGAACGCACCATCGCTCTGGTCCGCAGTGTGCCTGGGGTACGCGAGGCTGGCGGCCGTCGAACGCACCGGCGGGGCGGAGCTGGCAGGCGAACACGCGGGATAACTCCCATCAGACTGTCCGGCAGCGTCGGGATGGAGGAGACCGTGTCGGGCGTCGCGTTCCGGATGGCAAGGGGGCGGCTGCAGGCCTCGGCCGGCGGTGGAGTAGCGGGTGGTGCGGTGGCGGGCAAGCGCGCCCGTCGGGTAGGCGACAGAGCGGGTGGTGCAGCGGCGCGCGGGCGCGTCGTGGCTGTGCTGGCTGTGCGTCTCCGGCCGGCGGCAGGCAGGGATGGAGATTAACCGGCGGCGGCATTGTTTAGGCGTCAGCGGCGCGCGGAGAAATTCCAACGGAGGTGCAAAACACAGAAAGGGGCAAATACCGTTTCGAGATTTAATCTGGATCGTTGATCAAATGAACGTCTCAGATTTAATGTATCAACACAGCACAACACAAGTTTGCTCTTTTAATAGTAGTATAGATTGATTGTGCCGAAAAAGCAGGACCCGTCTGTTTTCCTTAGGGAGCTCCTTCATGACGGAACTAGGCGTCCCGGGATCTTTCCCTCCGATCCCCGGGTCGGGAGCCGTCCGATGGAACCATCTCTGGTCATTGGATCGCGCTACAGCCCACGTCGCATGCAGTAAAAAAACAAAAACTTCGCTGTCCCACGTGGACCAGCACCTCCCACTCGCCCCCGATCTCCTTTCTCTCTTCTCGACGCCCGATCCACATTCTCTCTCCACGGCCGCTCCCCAGCCTCGACGCACTCCGCCCTCCGCCCTCCGCCGCCTCCTCTGCCACCACCGCCTCTTCTCCACCACCACCACACCTTCTCCCCCTCCGTCACGGCCCCGACCACGGAGTCGGTCCTCTACTCTGCTCCGCGGCCTCTCCATGGACCGGCGCTCTCCACCTTCGTCGGAGAGGAAGCCGCCACATGCCCGGCGGCACAACGTGCAGCTCGGACGGCCGGCGACCGACGCTCCCCACCTTCGCCGGAGAAGACGCCGCCACACCTCCGGCGAAACCACGTGCAGCTCGGACGGCGGCTGATTGCAGCACAATCAGTAGAGCTATTAGCACCTTCGATTGGAGCTATCTTCGACCCTCTACATGATCTAAACTTTGCTATAAACATTTTCAAAATTTGCAAAAATGTGGAAGAAAAAATGCATCATATAAAGATATCTTTTGCTACAAACGTTTTGTTGATCTGCATCCAAAGGAGAAAATTTCTGCTACAATGAAGCTCATGAAGAAAAAATGCATCCGTCAGAAGAAATTTGTTACACACAATTCACATCAAAAGAAGAAAAACTCTGCTACAAACCTTTCAAATATTTGCACCGCATCAAGAAAATTGCATCATCTGAATAAGAATTGCTACATTCGGTTTGGGGATTTGCATCAGAAGAAGAAAACAATTGCTACAAAAACTTAAAGAATTTGCACCGCATGTAGCAAGAAAAAAGAAGAAAAAATGCTCCAGACAGAATTGCTACAATCAGTTTGGGAATTTGCATGAGAAGAAGAAAACAATTGCTACAAAACATAAAAGAATTTGCACCGCATGTAGCAAAAAAAAAATGAAGAAAAAAATGCTCCCAAACAGAATTGCTACCATCAGTTTTGGGGATTTGCATGAGAAGAAGAAGAAAACAATTGCTACAAAATGTAATAGAATTTGCACCGCATGTAGCAAAAAAAAACTCTCAAAACAGAATTGCTACCATCAGTTTGGGATTTGCATGAGAAGAAGAAAACAATTGCTACAAACGTAAAAGAATTTGCACCGCATGTAGCAAAAAAAGAAGAAGAAAAATGCTCCCAAACCCACAGACGTGCTGCTCAACACGATGCTTCCGTCCGACCTCCAGCGGGTATCCTGGCTGCCGCAACGCAAACCGGCGGTGAGCAACAGGAGCAGATGGGAGGAGGAGGGCGCGAGGCCGGAGCGCCACGTGCGTGGTCGCCTGAGGACCAGAGAGGAGCAGGAGGCGGCGAACTCAACACGGAGGCGCGCGGGGGCGGCGAACACGCCGGGGAGCGCGCGCCGGTAGCCAGGCCATGGAGGCGCCCGGGGACGGCGACCTCGTCATGGAGGCGCGCGGGGCGGCGACCTCGTCGTGGAGGAGCGCGGCGAGCGGGGGGGGGGGGGGGGGGGGGGAGGGGGAGGAGCCGGGCGGCGCTCCCGGTAGGAGGAGCAGGGCAGGAGCCGGACGGCTCACGTCGGCGTGGTTGGAGGTGGTCTCGAACGAGTAGAGGAGGAGAATCGGGGTGGGATAAGGTTGTAGTGGATCTCACACCCGTCGCTGTCGACACGCGTCGCGCGGACGAGGCGGAGGATGGCAGCGCGTGGATCCCCCGGATGATTACAACCATTTCCCCTCCTTTATATCGCCTACGGTTCCCACCCGTGCCGCCTGCACGCTTTCGTAATGGGCTTGGCCCAACTAATTTGCGTGCAACTCACTTATACTCATGCTTATAATTAGCAGTTTTAAGCTATTCTGCCCCTCCAACTTGATTCTGCCCCCTTCAATATTAAATGTTGGCTCCGTCCCTGACCTTGAGTATGCTAAACCGATAGTGTCACTAGCTTAGCATAAATACTATTTCCTTAAGTGTTTTCGGAAGTCACTGGACGTAGTTTTACCCTGCTATAGTAGCGCGAGCTTCTAAGGTGTTAGCTACAAGAACATATTGGGTGGTTCATTCCATGCAGCAAGAAATTTACGTGCATCATCTCTAATCATGACCCCTATATCACCAGAAAGTCTTGTAGTTAAAAGTTAAAACTCGCATACATGACCTTCCATTGTGTTAGCCCACATGCTTTTTTCCTTCACTGATTTGTATCTCATGTCCCTAGTGTTATTCTTTTTTTTTTTTTTTTTTTTGAATTTTCCACTACTCTACTAGCTGATAGAAAGGTTGTTACAATCAGAAATGATCAGCTCCCTCACGCAGGAGGGGGCTAACTCAATCAACACACGATCTTCTAACTCTCTGCTGCCAAGATGAGCTAGTCTGTCCGCCACTTTGTTTCCCAGCCTGCCAATTCTGGAGATGAGAAAGTTTGGCATAAGAGAAAGGATGTTCTTGATGTCTTGTACAGTCCCAGCGATGGCAGATTTGCTCTGCTCACATTGTTCACTTCATTCACCAGGGTAGCATTATCATTTTCCACTTGAAGAGGTCCAGCATAGATCGGTAGGATCACCTTCAGGCCATTTAGCATGGCATTAGCTTCAGCTTCTAAGACACTTGCACAGGAGGCAGGGGTCCCCAAGCGGACAGCAGCACCTCTCCCTCCGAGTTCCTAAGAACCGCTCCCCAAGCACCTGCACCATCATTAGATGAGAATGCAGCATCAGTATTTACCTTAGCCCAGCCCGGTTCTGGTTTCCGCCAAGTTGTCTTTGTAGTTGATTCTACAACTCGAGTTTCACCACGCATCCCCATGATTTGTTTTCCTTTCAGTCCGGTTCCTTTTGCGAATTCAGAGATTGCATTGATTCGTTATAGGAATGAAGGAAGAGAGCCGATTGTTGGATTCCACACTTTGCATCTCCAAAAAGAATGTTATTTCTCATATGCCAGGCCCGCCACCATAAGAAAAGGAGTTTCGCTCTCATGTTTTGGTCAAGACGGCTCAATAACACAAGACACCAATTCTCACCTGTGTATCTAAGAGTATCTTCCGAAGGCAACTCCCAATGCTCCCTCAGACATTGGCGAAGCGCTACCGCCTTTGTGCATTTCATCATGGCATGGTAGCTTGTTTCCGGTTCCATACCGCAGATGCTGCAGATTGGAATCTGATCCATGTGTCTTTCACATCTAATAGCTTGGACTCCCAAAGTATTTGAGGCCAGTTTCCATCCGAACACCCTCACTTTAGGTGGGACCTTTGCTTTCCAAACTAGGTTCCAGAGTTCTCTATCTCCTGATGGATTTGTGCTTGATCCCTGGATATTTCCTTTTTTCCTGAGGTCCAGAGCAAGCCGATAAGCACTTTTCACAGTGAAGAAACCAGAAGTCTCATGGTGCCAAGCTATTACGTCATCTCCATTGAAACCTGGTATCTTAATTTGCAAGATAGTCTCAACATCTGGTGGGTAGAAGGATTCTTTGACAAGGTCCTCCCTCCAGGTTTTTGTAGCTGGGTCAATTAGATCAGAGACCCATCTAATTCTGCGTTTGCCAGCATTTCCCAAAGGCTTGAAGTTTCCTCTCGGTAGCCAGTTGTCTCTCCAGATTCTAATACTCGACCCCGAGTTGATTCTCCATATAACACCTTGCTTTAGGAGTTCGAGGCCGTGTTCGATGCCCTGCCAGCTAGGAGAAGTGTTTTGTCCAAACACAGTGTCTAAGATGTCTCCCGTTGGGTAATATTTAGCTCTCAGAATTCTTGCACAGAGGCTCTCAGGACGGTTGATTAAGCGCCAGGCATTTTGCTAGTAGTGCCTGGTTAAAGAGTCTCAAGTCTCTGAAGCCCATGCCACCCTGAGATTTAGGGTTTGTCATCTTTTCCCACCCCATCCAGTGAACTTTTTTCCTGTCCACCTCATCTCCCCACCAGAAGTTTCTAATGATCTGGGATAGTTCGTCACAGAGAGTAGCTGAAAATCTGAAAACGCTCATGGCATAGGAGGGAACAGCCTGAGCGACAGCTTTACTAGAGTTTCCTTTGCAGCTCCTGACATGTACTTCTCAGACCAGTCAGAGCATTTCTGTTGCATTTTCTCCTTTGTTGGCTTAAATTTGTCATTCTTCATACATCCCTCTGGAATAGGAAGTCCGAGATATTTTTCATCCAAGGACATTTTTTCAACTTTTAAGATGGAGCTGACCGCATCTCCATCTTCAGCTAGACAATTTTTCCCCAGCATAAGAGAGCATTTTGCTGGGCTTAGAAGTTGTCCTGTACTAGCTTCATACGTTCGAAGAATTCCATCCATCTTTAAAGCTTGATCTGCATTTGCTTCGAAAAAAAGGAGGCTATCATCTGCGAAGAGGAGATGGGAGACACCCGGGCTCCTCCTGCATATTTGTAACTCTTGAATCTGTTTCCCCTCAATCTTGTCTCGGAGAAGTGAAGAAAGGCCATCAGCCACAAAGAGGAAAAGATAGGGGGATAGGGGATCCCCTTGTCGAAGGCCTCGAGATGGAGAGAAGCTTTTCAACATTTTTCCATTTAGACGGACAGAGAATCTGACGGTTTTGACGCAAGTCATAATCCAATCAATCCATTTGCTTGCGAAACCAATCTTCCTCAGTGCCTGTTCTAGATAATTCCAGTCAACCCGATCATAGGCCTTCATGAGGTCAAGCTTATATGCACAGAATTTCCCCGCTTTATTAGAGCCTTTTTGGAGCGCATGAATACACTCAAAGGCAATCAGGGCGTTGTCTGTGATCATACGACCGGGAATGAAAGCACTTTGTGTTTCCGAGATGATATCGTCTAGCAGAGGTCTCATGCGGTTTACCAAGCATTTTGAGACAACCTTATAGATGACATTACACAGACTAATTGGCCGGAAGTCCTTTACTGATTCAGGGTTCTTCACTTTGGGGATTAGAACAATAGCTGTGTCATTTACTTTGTCTGGCATCACCCCATCAGCAAAGAATTTTTTAACAGCCGAAATGATGTCTTCCTTGAGTGTGCTCCAATTTCTCTGGTAGAAGCAAGCTGGGAAGCCGTCCGGGCCAGGAGCCTTTGTGGGACCGATTTGAAACAGCGCAAAGCTAATCTCCTCGTCCGAGAATTCAGCACAAAGGTTTGTGTTTGCATCTTCCGTGACTTTTTCCTTTAGTAAGTCAGCGATTAGCTGAGGCTGCACTGAGTCATCCGCCGTGTACAGCTCTTGAAAATAATCCGTGACCAGCTCCTGAAGTTGGTTTTCATCTGTTGTCACCGTACCATCAGCTTTTTTCAGTTTCTGAATTTTGTTCTTTTTAGCTCGCCATGTTGCTTTTCGGTGGAAGTACTTGGTGTTTCTATCTCCTGCATGGAGCCAATTTATCCGAGATCTTTGGCGCCATTTGATCTCCTCCTTTTCTAACAGTTCATCCAATTCCAAGCTGATTTTTCTAGCCCTTTCTCTACTGCTTCTGTCGTTCTGCATGTTTGCCTGTTCCAACAGTTTCCTCTTCTTCTCTATTTTCTTGGGATCGAACCAATCTTATGTCTGCTCCATTTATGCAAGGAAGACATCACACCTTGCAGATTGTTTGCCACCTCCCCCAGGTCTTTTGGTTTCTTGTGCAGGTTCCATGCATTGTTTATTTCTTCTCCCAGAGTGCTTTCACGCTCCCAGTACACTTCATACCTCGGCAAGGAGTAAAGTTGTTCTCAACAGCAGAGCTATCCAAGTTTAATAAAATTGGGCAGTGGTCCGATCTAGAGGAAGTTAAGTGCTTAACCTGGAAGTTTGGGAAGATGTCTGTCCAGTCTGGAGTTGCTACAACCCTGTCCAGCCGAACCTTTACATTTCTATACCCTCTTGTTTGTTATCAAAGGTCCAGGGGTCCCTTCAAAGCCCAGATCATGTATCACAGTGTGACAAAACCTCTCTGAAGTCAAGCATTTGCCTTTCACTTCTTCTGCGTTGTGACCAATGTTCTTCTTGCCAAGCACATTCATTAAAATCACCCAGCATAACCCAAGGGCCTGGGAGCAGAGGTTTTATCTTCCTTAACAGATCCCACATTTTATGACGGTCCTGTGCACGAGGTTCCCGTAAACAAAGGTACATCTCCATTTATTTCCATTGGGTACAGTTTGAACTGTTACATCGATATGGTTCTTGCTCATCTTAAACAGTTCTAAGTGGATGCTCTCATCCAGAACACAGCTAGGCATCCTCCTTTTCCTTTCCCACTAAAGGTTACAACATTTTTTAGGCCTAGTCTCCATCTAAGGTTTTCCACATAATCTTTATTTGCCTAGTTTCAGAAAGAAAGACAATTTTAGGACGATGTACACACACTAGCCGTTCCAGCTCTTGAACAGTCGCAGGTCGGCCAACACCCCGACTGTTCCAGCCTACATCGTCATGGCTCCTGACCAGTGCGATCCTTCGACCGGTCAGTTGGCCAGCGGCCCCTGGGCTGGCTGCCTCCGATTCAGTTCTTTCCTCCCCTGACTTCTGTCCCTCCTGTGCTTGGCCTTCGAGCCCACGGCTCCTCTTGTCACTTCCTTCCTCAGACCCATCCTCTTCAATCCTTGTGTCCACCCTCTCACGGATGTACTCTTTGAAAAGTGCTTTGAGCTTCAATACTAGGTTGCAGGCTACTTGCATAACAGAGTACAGCGTAGCCTTGTTGAACATGAACTGCAAAAGGGCCATGAGCATGATGATCAACTTTGTCTCAGCTTTAAAGAGCTTTCCACTGTTCTTCACGTTCAGGTAATCTATATTACTCTCCTGGAAGTCCGTCTGCTTCAGTTGACCATGCAAATTTTTCTCTGTCTTCACCTTACCCTCGACAATTCTCACAATTCTACCATGCAAGCCTCCTGGACCAGGATCAAATCCATTCCAATTTTCTAGCTGCTCATACGGCGTTGACCGAAGTACAGTTCTGAACCAGATCGCTAACTTCTTCTTCACCACAGAACAAATGCAGGAACCAGTGGTGATGATAGCCTTCTTCTCTTCTTCTGTACCCAGCTCCGCCATGAGCACTTTGTCAAGGCGACGCTGCTCACGGCACCAGATTGGCTGGGCAACAGGCAGCAGATGGGTGTTAGCCTCGGCGATCTCCTTCGCCTTCTGTTTGTCTTGCTTTGTGGTTCTGGCTACAGCCAGGGCAGCGGTACTGCCCTCAGCCTGACAAGCAATGTTGCTGGTCGCCATCAGGAGAAACCTCAAACAGGTGGTGTGCGTGGCTACGGGGTGTACTGGAGCTTGTAGGTGATTACTTCCGCGAAATTCCCTTGGCTTTATACTCCTTCCGCTCGACATCATACTGTGACCGTCGGGATCTTGAATTGTGCGTTTAAAACCGGTAATCTCGCCTGCAATACCTTCTCCAGCCAGCCGAATTCTGACCATTGTCGGAGAAATTGCCCACTTGTGGACTCCCATGATGATGGCGCCTGGTTCCTGCGCTGGTGAGGCCATCTTGGAGTAGCTCGGAGAGGTCCAGCTGGCTCTATCGTCAACGGGGGCGGGCGTCCTCCAGGCAATTAACTTGCCGGACGGAACGAACGACGCCTGATCCTGCATCAAAACGGGTTCAGAGATGGTAGCGGGATTAGAGGGAGGGGCGGGGGTGGGGAGAAAAGGATCAGGTGTGACGGGAATTGGGGATTGGGGTGGGGGTGGATCCACGGTGGCGTGCCCAGAGATGAAGGCGAGGGCGCGTTGTCGGAATCGAACGATGGCGTCGGATGGGTTTCTGGATTTGAGGATGGCCGCTTTGGCTCTCAGCCTGAGCTCCGGGGGAAGGAAGTTGCTGTCGCTGGTAGGTGCAGTGGGGAGGGGTTTCGATCCATGGTGGTTCGGAATTCTCTCAGAGGCAATCTCGATTCTACTGGGTGAAGCTCTCACGATCTCTCTCTGGTTCGCGGGATCGCCATTGCTGTCGCCAGAGAGGCGAAGCGTCGGCATCCTGCCCATCTAAGGTTAATTCCTGCCCATCTAAGGTTAATCCTAGTGTTATTCTAATCTGGAAAAAAACATGGTCTATTTCATTTTTGAAAAATAGTTAGGAAGAAATACGGGAAAATACTAGTATGAACACGTTTTACCCCATAGCCCACCTTTTAAAGCAAACCAAAAGCTGCAATTGCAAAGTTTGAAATTTTTCTCAGATAGCCCACCTTTTTACAATGTTTTAGCCAGTACCTGGGTGTGCGCTTCTTTCGTAACTTTTAAAAACTGGGTTTGGTTGTACCTATGTTCCAAAAGTCCACTCTAAAGAAATATGAAAATCAATTTTGTAACTTTTCTTTATCGGAAATGTCGCATCTGCTTAATGTTGATTGAAATTATGGCTCGAAGAAAGACTCATGAGTTATATGTCCCATCGGGGTACTTTGTCGAATTCCTATGCATGAAGAACTAGAAAAGAGCTTTTAGTAGCATTTTTTTAGTTCACTATTGCTCATGGTTTGACCTGTCATTTGAGCACCCTAATAAATGAAATACATAATATCTAAGAGATTTAAGCAAGTTTAATTGGAACTCAAGGGTTTGTGGATTCCTCACTTTACGCTCATGTATATCAAAAATTGAGTCGACGTATTATATGTGTGTTTCAGTCATATGTTTGCAAATCATATGCTTGTCATATTCTCATGTTTTACTTGTTACATATTCTTAGAATCTTGTGAACCAAATAGTGACAAAGCCCTCTAGTAACGACATGACTCATTCATTTATCTTTTCTCCAAGCATATCATATATGGCCATGGCCCTCTAGGAACACATTTGCATGCATGTAAAGACAATTCTTGAAATTTAAACCATGGAGAGAGCAACAATGCCTAACTATTCAGTTGTCATCATGAATGGAGGACAAGAATGTAAATTGTAATCACGAAAGAACTAAAAAAATAGCAAAGTCAATTATTAGCATGCTTGAGACTAGATTCCGAGGACAAACCATTCGTTGAAACCTGACATACTCTAGAATTTTCTATTAGTTACAGTTAAGATACACAATACAAAAAAAAGGGTGTTAACATATTTTACACATTATATTGTATTATATACTTATCAACATACTTAAAGATAATAAAATAGACACAAATACACTATGCAATATCTAAGTGGAACGTATAATTCCGTATGAGGTTCTTGTCCTTTATTATTTGATTAGATCCACATAAATTTCTATTTAGTAAAATACTTTTTAGTAACTTGTTTTTGTCTAGTTGAGCTTAACCGTATAACTTATGTACTTCCAACATTTCAATTATATAATATTGATATTTGAGTTTCTGTATTAAGTCTAGTAATATTGTTAGGTACAATATGAGAAAACAATACTTAAGATTATAGGCTGTATCATTTGATGACATAATGACTTATAGGTAAGTAAAATAATTTAGTATAAATTGGAGTGGAACGGCCTCCCCCACGACATTGGCAAGGCTAGCCTCTGGCTCCTCCATGGCAACGACGACCTTTGGACCCCACCACCTATGGGGGTCGATCTGTATGACCTCTCAGATCAACGAGGTCTAGGTGGCTAGAATCCATTCACTCTGGACCGATCGTTGCCATGCTCTCATGGTCCAATGATAGAATGAGAATTGTGGTTGAGTTTCTCATTTCTGTATTGTGTTTTCCTTGACCTAGTTCTTTCATAAATATGAATTTTTAGCAAAGGTGCACGACATGGTGGTCACAAGTAGCTTAGGATCATGATGAAAAGGCTGGCCTACTTACAAATAGCGTTTGGGCATGACAAGTGAGACCGATCCCAATTTTGATTTTAGTCATCTCATTCCTGAAGCTCATGATTTGTCCAGCCTATATTCGGCCTTCACGATACAAGAAATTGATAATATTGTTAAGCATATTCCAAATGTTCCTGGACGTTATTATATATTATAGGGCTTTTCCTTCAGACTTGCTGGCCGATTATCAGGTTTGACTTTTATAATATTTCTCGGGATTTCTAGTATGGCAGAGTAAATCTTACAAACATTAATGATTCTTTTCTCACATTAATCCAAAAAATTAACTCGCTAGTGGGTCCAAACGATTTTCGGCTTATTTCTTTGCTGACTACAAGTCCCAATTTTTTAACAAAAATCCTTGCTAACCGGCTGGAAGGAAAGATTCTCGAGCTGATTCATTTCAACCAATTTGGTTTCCATAAGTCTTCGTACTATCCAAAGTTGTGTCTCATGGGCTTACGAGTATATTCATCAGTGTAAACAATCAAAGAAGGAATGCATCATTTTGAAGTTTAATTTGCTAAAGCTTTCACTACTATTGATTTTTTTTGAAGCTTCATCAAGCAATTCTAAAAAAAAAAGATCCAGAGGTTTTCATGAGAGATGGCTGAGGTGGATTACCTCAATCCTAGCAACATGTACCTCTTCAATTCTTCTCAATGGCATGCCTGGAAAGAGGTTTGCTTGCAAACGTGTGGTACGGCAAGTATTTGGCTGGTTTTGATTTGCATCAGTGGTTAATGATAATTCTTAGAATCGTTCGCCCTTTTTGCATATTATTTCTGAGATTAAGTTACTAGCTGACAGAGATCGTGATTGCAAATTTGTAAAAGTAGATCGTTGCTTCAGGAACTAGCTACTGAATCTCTTGTAATCCCTGTTGCCTAATAAAGATCTGGTTTTATCCGCAAAAAAAAAGAGCTTTTCCATAGAGGAATTTTGCATGCCCCTTCCAATTCTTAACATCGACTGTAAATGGTTATTCTTTATGTACGGCTGCCTTTAAACTTTAGTCGCTGTGTAAACTACACAACAAACGTGTTTTCAATACACTGCATGAATAACCGATCAATTCTTGAATAACCTGTAAATGTGGGAAATCCATTTCGGATCGTAGGAGCAGATGCTCCTATTGTTCAAAAACGAAATTTAAAATGTAAAAAAAAATTGAAAAAAAATCCAGGTGTACATCCGGATATTCTATGTTCACACACAAAATTTCACGGGAAAAAGAATTTTTTGTGGTTTGTGTTAAAAAGACAAAAAAATGTCTTACAAAAATTCGTTTTGTAGCACCCCAATTTATCCTTTTTACACAAGCCACACAAAATGTCTTTTTTCCGTGAAACTTGGTGTGTCAACCTACAATTCGTATGTACACCCGGATATTTGTTTCAGAATTTTTTAACATTTACAAAATTATTTTCCCATAATAAAAATATCTACTCCTACTAGCCAAAACGCCAAATCCATTTCAGATCGTAGGAGCAGATGCTCCTATCGTTCAAAAACGCACAAGCAAGGCAAAGACTTCTGTTTTGACATGGAAGCAAGGCAACCGCTTGTGCCTTGTGGGGTTGTTCAATACATGCGGCCAAGTGAGCAGGTGACGGCGAAGACCTTTAAGACCCCAACAGGATGGGGACCAACTACTTCGTTTGACATGAATGATTATAAAAAAATGTATTTCGTTGACATCTTAGAGAGTAAAATAAGCACTAACTATTTATTAAGTAGAAGAGAAATTATCCCTGGGCCGAAACCAAACAGCTCGATAATTCAAACAAATAGAGCAAACCATACTATATCTAGCCAAATCAGGCATAGAACCACTGCCATACGACACGATCACAGTAGTAAACTACAACAACGGTCAAGAAAGAGAGAACCCACATGGAGGCAGGTCTAAATATCTCCTGGTACTACGCTTAAGTCGACAATATGCAAGAACCTAGCCAGATTAGGTTGCAAGTATTGCCACACCTGCAGACTTTGGTATCCAAGTCGGTAACTACAACAATGTTGCCTGGTGTGATATCCAAACCTAGAACAGAAGTTACGCGGTATCTTTTATTTTATTTTATTTTTGTGAGGGGCAAACAAGGTTTATTAATCAAATAATAGTTACATCATCAATCAGACACTGAATAATAAAGTTACGCGGTATCTTAGTAGCAGGCACACATGTTTGATTGGGCTTATTTCTGATTTTTAAACTTTGCCTTATAAGTCAAAAAACAACTAGATAGCTTTTATTGAATTTGCCTTTTGGCTATTAACTGGACATTATTACATGATGGTATAAGGAAAAATATAAAATCAACTTTGGTGCCTTATAAACCAAACTCAAAAAGTCAGAAATAAACCCAACCAAATCGTCCAGAATCCTTAGGACATGAACCAGAAACGGTCCCCGCTCCCAGGGGCGATACGGGCGACAACAGCGCGACCACCTCCCACCCCGCGTTTCCTCTTCCTCCTCGCCGCCGTCAGGCGTAGCCTCACTGGTAGGGGGGGGGGGGGCTAGTCGTCGGCGGTGGGCCCTCCTCCCTCGCGCGCGGGGGTCTCCCGCTGGGGTGATGCGCCGCCCTAGATGATGTGTTGCTGGTGACAGAGCTAGAACGGCGGGGCGGCGGCCCCGGGTTTCTTCGGCGAAGTCGGCGGCCATGGTGGCTGTGTGGGTAGCACCATGGCCCGAGCGGGCGGCGGGCGCCATGGGCGCGGTGGAAGCACGAGCTCAGCCGTGCGAGCCAGATGTGGGCTTGGGAGGGCCCAGGGACCCGAGGTCCCCTCGATCTGGCGTGGGTGATGGTCTGCGAAGAGTGCGAGCGGTGCACTCTGCTGGTGGCCGTGGGGCAGTAGCCATACGCTGGCTGCTCCGACGGCATCATCTCTGCAGGTCGGCTGCGTCCCTTCGTTGTGGAAGTCCGGCCATGGCGGCGCAGCAAAGGGATGAGGGTGCGCGGGTGCCGTTTTGGCCAGCGTGCCCCTAGCTGGAAGGAAGCCGAACATGTGGACGAGGTGCGGGAGGTGCAGCTGTAGCCTCCCGCCGGCATGGCGTGGTCGTCACTGCGTGAGGTGTTGCGGCCCCCGTGGCATGTAGATGGTATCGGTGGTCGGCAACAGAGCCACACCGCCTGCCTTGCTGCTCCCTAGCCCAAGCCCTAGCGCTTTGCGATCGAGATCGCGCTTCAAGTGAAAGCCTTGCACTTAGGTGCCGACGACGGCGGTGCCCTAGGGCATCGTTCTCCTTCTTGAGTGCGTCGTTAGGAAGCTGCGATCCTCTACCGACGCGAGTGCCTTAAGTCTCTCCGGGTGAAAACCTTAGCGCCTCTGGAGCGAGCGGAGGCGATGTTCATGTTGTTACATTCTTAAAGGCGTCTCTTTGGAGTTCTCTTAACTCTCGCTTTGTTTCGGGTCTGTGGCGGTAATGAGAGGTGTCTCTGTGGTCTGGACAATGAAAGCCAGGGCGGTGGCCTCGGGAAGCGATGTGGTCATGGCCCGATGAGGCAGGGTTGTGCCTCTACATCGCAGGGTGCCGAACTAGTGGCACGAGGGTGGTGGTTCGTTGTTATCGTATTTTTCATTTCTTTTGTTTTCATCCGTATCGCCTTGTGCGATCCTATAAATATTCTACCTGCTTAATATATGAGAGTCAGCAACTGCTAGACCTTTCAAAAGAATCCATAGGACCATGGCTCTACCTAGGTATTGCCCGACACCAAGCAAGTGTGGGTGTTTGACAACTTCTAGTGTACATAAATGTCGATGTTTCTATTATAGACTAAAAATAGGAAGATTTTAGGCCTTATTTTCATAAAAATAAGGAGACCCCCGATGAAATTCTTGAATGTTTTTATTAATTCTAAGCCATCCAAGATTTTTTTTTTATTGGTTCATCCACCCCAAGACTAGTGGATTTCACATTAAGATCCATGTTAGTTTCCACAAATTTGGTGAGAACAAATAATACTATATTTTTTGGCAATAAACAAATAATTACAATACCGTCAATATATTTTTTATCTGGATGAACATATTTTCGAACCTGATTGAGAATTATTATCTTGTTAGTCGACCGAGGCAATACTAGAATATTTTTTTGCACTAGACATATTCGATTAAAATTTTCAACCAGTATAGATAAATTTGTGAAGTAAGTGGGAGTTATAATTAGGGGTGCAAGTGGTTCTTCATTAGGATACCCATTATCCTATTTTGTTCAAAACAAATAACTAAATTTTGCAATGACATCATCAAATTGAAAAATGTAGTTCAGTTTTAAAAACTAGAGAGCGTAGAGTAGAGGGTTTCCTAATAATAATGATCTGCTTGCATCTCAACTCATAGGTAAAAATTACGATTTTCTCGGCCCACTAGAGAAGCCTGTTGCAGGATCAGGCGTTGGGCATGAGTTTCATGGACCGTGTTGCATATTCGTAGTTCAGTTCATCTCCGAGGAAACGAAAACCGATGGCGGGAGCTAGCAAAGAGAAGAAGCGGTCGCATGCAGGTGCAAGGCTACGAGGCATGCAAGGGGGCCAGCGCAACCCCACGCGTGGACGGGCGACGGCCACGTAGCGCGGTGGGGGCCACGTGTATGCCTGCCGGCCCCATGCCGATGCTGGGTCCCAGGCGAGGTGGCGGGCACAAGGGCTGGGTGCGTGCGAGGTGTCCCCGTGCGTGGCGCAAGCATGCACGCATGGCGTTGCCTCCCACGTAACCGGTATTCCTCCGTCTCCCCGCCACTCTTCTCTAACTCCGTTTCTTCGCCTCTCTTTCTTCCTTACAAACGGGAAGGCCCTCCGGTCTTTTTATTTAAGGGCGACTAGCTGCACTCCTCACTCACACATACATTCGTCCTCTCCTCCTCCTTTTCTCACTCTCCACCTTCTATGTCTGTCAGATCCCATGTTATGTCGATCTAGCTAGTTAGCGGCTTTCTTCCTGCTCCTCGAGCTCGGCCATCTCCCTCCGGATACTTGGTAGTTTTAAGCGAGGTGTGTGAGGCTCGAAGCAGCGGACTTCTAGTGTGGTAAGCAGCACACCACTGTTTCTAGCCTTCTAGCACTCATTGCCTGCGCTAGCACGTATGTAGTGGTCTCGGGGGTTATTGCTGTTGTTACCCATGCAACAATAATCCATGGTATGATCACAGTGTGTGTTGGGAACTTGGGATTGCCTCTCACTGTCAGCGGTAGTATGCACAGTCTCTACGCCAAATATCTGAAAATATCTTTGACGGAACAGTCGGATCATAACGTCGTCAGCTCAATGATAGCAATCACTGTACAGTTAGACACTCTTTAAGATCGTGCTTGCTCGCGCGAATCCTTGTGTTTCCTGATTCTAATGTGTGCTGACCCTTCTATCGAGCAGCATTGCCAACCTGATCGATGGCGTCCCGGGAAGGAGGAGGAGGAGCGCACACTGGCCGGGCGCCGCTGAGGGTCGGGCGGACCGAGGAGTACCGCATGGGCAGGGACACGCAGCTGCTCGCGGCCGAGGGCACGCCGGTGAGCCTCTTCGTGCTCTGCGGCGACCGCTTCGAGGGCACGCAGTTGTTCCGCTCCGGCGAGCTGGCGGTGCACATGATCCGGGTCGAGGGCCACCCGGTGTCCATGGCCACCTGCGCCGTCGGCGACCACCACTGGATGCTCTCCAGGGACGCGCTCGTCGCGCGCATCGACGCCCGGGTCTTCGTCTTCGAGCTGCCGGGCTTCTTCTACGCCGTCGTCGTGCCACCGGACGCCGACGGTAGCGTGGCCGCGGCGGAGAGGAAGTGCGCTACACTGGCCGAGATCTTCTCACGGTTCTGCGGGTACCAGGATATCTCCAATGCAGAAGGTAAACAACATTGTTTATTCCACCTATATAATTTGCATTCGTACTAGGTTGATTACTGCATATTTTAAGGAGATACTGACCTCCGTCTATGGTCCAAACTTAGCATTTAGCAACACCCAGGCATGCCCGAATCTCAGCTTTATGTTGGTATTGATACGTGTCGAGCGTAGAGACCAACGTTTTTCCTTCCTTCGGTGTGTATCGTACCGCAAGTCTGCAACTAATTAATTTTGTTCGATTTCGTTCAGGTGCGGAGGAAGCAGACGAGCAGAGCCAGCACTGGAACCCATGGGTCCGTACCCACGCCAGGATAAAGCGCCTCGGGAGGCCCACCACACCGCCCGGCCGTGCGACCGCGGACGCGTTGGCGGCCACCAGCACCGCCCGGCAGATGGAGCGCGCCGTCCGCACGTCGGCCGTCGTCAAGCTGCTCAACCGCTCCCTCCTCGCCGGCGCGATCCATCCCGCACGCCACCTGACGATCGCCCTCGGTGCCCGCAACGACGCCGCAGGCGCACATCTCCCGACCGCCTTCGCCGCGGCGCTGCCGAGCAAGGCTGTCGTGTCCGACCTCCTCGACGCCATCGAGACGAGCCGGGCAGGCGCTCCTCGCCGCGAGCTAGCCCGCCGCGGCAACGACCCGGGGTGGTGGAGCCTCAACGTGGAGGGCGTCATGATGCTCCTCAGAGTCGTCCAGGCGATGCGGGGCCGGAAGCTGCAGGCCACACCTCTCGGTGCTGGGACGAAGAGGCCGCACGACGAAGGGAACGGCGGTGCCACTCACGACGGTCTGAGAGGAGGCGGCGGAGCTGCGTTCAAGGGCGGCGCCGCGCGGCGGTGGTGCGGCGGGAGGCAGAGGAAGCTGGGGAACACGGTGGGTGCGTGGGGAAGCTCCTGATGTGGCATTAGCGGTAGGTGCTCCCAAAGGGGAGCTGAGATTAGGAGGGATTGAGCAGAGTTTTAGGTTAATTTGGAGGCGGGGTTAATTCGCGTTAGTCTGTACACTTAGATCGATGCCTGTCTTAGTGCTAGGGCTCAGCGTGTGCTACGACAAAAGGAAGCTCATGTGAAGTTCTTGTTTTAAACCATAGATCTGCAGCCTCTACATGAACTCCACAACACTGTATAACCATGTTACTCCCTCCGTTCCACAATATAAGATGTTTTAGCCTTTTTACACATTCACATGTGTACACATGTATCTAGACATGGTTAGTGTCTATGTACACTTATTTTGGTATAAATGTAGACAATATGTGTAACACCTAAAACATCTTATATTGTAAAACGGAGGGAGTATATATCTATAAAACTAGGCATTTTGATAGCTTTATTATCGGAAAGTCGTTTATGCTCCCGAGCTCCAGTGATCTCGCTCATTTCAAAAATTAAAAAGCATATTTAGAAGTTTCAAAAAAATCTGACCTACTGATATGTCCTACAAACATGTAAAATACCAATGAAAAATACAATATATTTTGGCCTACACAAAAATGACAAAAGTTAAAAAATTTGAAACCATATATTGTACACTATACTAAGATCTGGACATTTGTCTTTTTTGTATAGCTCAAATCGTAAAGTATTTTGAGTTGAGATTTTGCACGGTTGTAGGACATATCAGTACGAACATGTATGATTTTATTTCGGTTTTTTTAAAACTTTTAAATATATTTTTTAATTTTTTGAAATAGGCGAGATCACTGGAACCCCGGAGCACCAAATCTTCACTCATTATCCTTTATTATAAACAAGTGAAAGTTTAACAAGCGGACGTATCATTTTTTCATCATGTTGACCAAGTGATGGAAAAAACGATTTTTCCTCTTCGTCTGATCAGCTATCACAGTAATAATTCGAGAAGAGATATACGTCCGATGGTTTTTGGTGGATCCAGATTTTTTTTAGATAAAGGGCTTTATTACTCAATAGTTTAAGCATTACACCCGGCCTCTGCATAATAAATGCACACAGCCGCAATCCAACTGACCAAGTAAAAGAATGTAAGGAAATAGACGAGTTACAATCATAGTAATGTGTAAGACGCCTATGACATAGCAAGCTCATCCGCCTATGGGGCACCAATCCGGCGATTAAGCGGCCACCCATGTTGTGACAAAATGTCCCTTGCCACCTCCTCCAAGCGTGCACACGCCTCCGTAAAGAGGCCTCGATGTCCCACACGCTGTAAGGTGCACCACGTACGGAGAGTACTTGTGCATCTGTAGAGTACCTGCAAAGAGAAACATCTTTGTCATTGAAAACCTTGTCATTTCTACAAAGCCAAAGCGACCATATAAGCAATCGCTCCCACCCTAATAACCGTTCTAAGCTTCTTATCTATCCCATGTAACCAGTTGCCAAAAATATTTGCAACAGACTTGGGTGGATATAAGTTAGATGCTATTTGGATAGATGACCATATAGAACGAGCGAAATCGCACTCGAAGAATAAGTGTTTAATTGTTTCTTGTTGCGAACAAAACATACACTTGGACTTCCATGCCAATTCCGTTTGACAAGATTATCTTTAGTTAAAATGACACCCTTACGAAGATACCACGAAAAACTTTTATTTTAAGTGGAATCTTCATTTGCCATATTTTCTTATTGTCATCGACTGGAATATCAGAATGCGCAAGTGCCCTATACATGGAATCTACTGAGAACTTCCCATTCCCGCATAAGTTCCATCGAAATTCATCGGAACCTTGTGTGAGTTGGATAGAATCCAACCGTGCCAACAAGGCATTCCAAGAAGTTAATCTTGCACCGAGTAAATCACGTCTGAACGTCACATTGGGGGGCGAACACTGCATAACAGTGGCAATAGTATCCCCTTTGTGGCGTACAATATTGTATAGAGCCGGATATTGCTCCCGGAGGTGGTATTTCCTAACCATTTATCCTCCCAGAATCTAATCTCCGTGCCACCCTTAATATTAAACACGCCAAAGCGAAAGAAATGTTTCTTAGTCGCCATTAGCCCGGCCCAAAAGTGGGAGTCACCAGGTTTCCAAAACACCTGTGATACCGCCTTCGTGCCTATGTATTTTCTTTTTAGGAGTGTTTGCCAATACCATCTTCGGTTAGTAGCTTAAACAGCCACTTCCCTAGGAGGGCTGAATTCTTGATGCCGATCATGAATACCTAACCCTCCCTGATCCTTTGGTCGACAAACAACATCCCATTTAGCCAGTCGATACTTCTTTTCTCACCATCCCCTTGCCAAAAAAATCTTGATCGGAAATAATCCAGTTTATACAAGATTCCTTTAGGTAACTGGAAGAAAGATATCATATACAGTACCATGTTTGTCAGTACTGAATTAATGAGAACCAATCTTCCTCCTAGGGATAGCAATTTGCCTTTCCAACTAGCTAGCCTCGCTTGCAGACGTTCCTCGACATGCTTCCATTCCGCATTAGTCAATTTCCTATAGTGGATTGGGATACCCAAATACATTATAGGAAATTGCCCTGCTCACAACCGAATATGTCGGCATACTGAGCAGCTGCTTCTTGTGCATCGCCAAAGCAGAACAATTCACTTTTATGGAAGTTGATTTTTAATCCTGATAGTTGTTCGAATGCTGACAATATCAATTTCAGATTCGACGCCTTATCAAGATCATGTTCCATAAAAAGGATTGTATCATCCGCATATTGAAGAATCGAAAGACCTCCATCAACAAGATGAGGAACGACTCCTTCAATTTGGCCATCCTCTTTTGCCCGTTCGATCAAGATGGTCAACATATCAGCCACTATATTAAATAGTATAGGCGATAATGGATCACCTTGTCTTAGACCTTTTTTTGTTTGGAAGTAGTGACCGACGTCATCATTGACTTTTATCGCGACACTACCTCCCTCCACAAAGTTGCGGATCCATTCACACCACGTATCCGAGAACCCTTTCATTCTCAAGGTTTGTAGCAAAAATGGCCACTTTACTTTGTCATAAGCTTTTTCAAAGTCAATTTTGAAAATAACCCCATTGAGTTTCTTCGTATGCATTTCATGTACAGTCTCGTGTAGAACCACGACCCCGTCTAGTATATTCCTCCCTTGCATAAAAGCAGTTTGGGTAGGCTTTACCACATGATCTGCAACAGAATTCAACCTGATGGTCGCTACCTTTGTAAAGATCTTGAAGCTAACATTCAGGAGGCATATAGGCCGATACTGTTGTATCCTCTCGGCCCCCTGAACCTTAGGTAACAAGACGATTTCCCCAAAATTAAGGCGAAAAAGTTCGAGTTGTCCAGCATGGAAACAACTGAATAACTCTAACAAATCGGACTTAATAGTTTCCCAAAAGTGCTGGTAAAATTCAGCAGGGAATCCATCAGGCCCAGGTGCCTTATTATGCTCCATTTGGAAAACCCCCTTGCTTATCTCTTCTTCAGAGAAGGGTGCGATGAGCAAGTTATTTTCTTCCGGAGTAACTTGGGTAATATCATCCGTTCGTGTCTCCTCAAGAGTGAAGTTACCTTCCTCCGGGCCCCGAACAGACCTTTATAGTAGTCGGTAATATAAGCTTTGAGCATATCCTGACCCTCGATCAGGCCCTCATCTTGGTGAAGAGAATGAATGAGTTTCCTCCTGTGTCTGCCATTTGCGACATTATGGAAGTATCTCGTATTCGAATCTCCTTGCAAGATGAATTGTGCCTTAGATCGTTGGTACCATTTAAGCTCTTCTTCTCGCAGCATCCGGCCCACCTGCTCATTCGAGTGCCGTTTTAGGTCACTCTCATTTGCTGATAGGGGACGCTGTTCTGCAAGTTTATCGAGCTCATCAATAATGGAACACAGCGCTCTTTTTCTTTTTTAAGCATACCGGTTGTGTGTCGTGCCCATCCACGCAGGAATTTACGCAAATTACGCATCTTTCCATTCCAACGTTGAATAGCATTGTTGCCCACAACCGGTTGGGCCCATATCCTTTTAACCAAATCATCAAAACCATCACGCAACAGCCACCCTAATTCGAATTTGAATTGGGACTTGGCGGTCGGTTTCAATGCACCAGTAGAAAGGAATATGGGAGCATGATCCGAAAAAGCCTCGACACGCTCTAAAGCCCGAACCGAAACCAGTGGATATTTATCCTCCCAACGGGAATCCATCAGTACCCGGTCCAGCTTTTCGAATGTCGGCTCGGGGAGGCTATTAGCCCAGGTAAATTGTCTCCCCGTCATATGGACCTCCTTAGTGACAAGCTATCAATTACAGCATTGAATAAGAGAGGCCAATGACCATCGAATCTGCCCTTACTTTTCTCGTGACGGTATCTTAGCATGTTGAAGTCCCCTCCTATAAGAATAGGATGTGGGTTGTCTTTAGCTAAGTTAACCAATTCTCGAAGAAAAGCAGCCTTAAACTCCTCTTGGGCAGCACCATACACAGCAACCAAACTCCATATAAAGTTATCTGACTTGTTTCGGATATCAAATTTGATGTGAAAATCACCATCCGAACGGTCCAATAGCTCCATGGTATCTGTTTTTATGCCAAGTAACATGCCACCCGATCTCCCTCGAGGGGGACAAGAATGCCAAGTAAACTCCACACCACCGGAAAGGCGATCTAGTAGAGTGCTTGGAAAATCTCGTCTACCCGTCTCAGAAATAGCCAAAAAATCCAACTTATAATCTCTCACATGATGCGCAATATTTAAATGTTTAGCCAAGTCGCCAAGACCTCTGCTATTTTCAAATATGCCATTCATTGGGAAACAATTGGGGATTTCGACTTTCTCGCGCTTTTACGCGAAGATCGGTTCTTTTATTTTTAGCGGATTTAGATCTCCGGCCGGAAGCATACAGGTCATCAAAAGATCCCAGCTGAGCCTCGTCTAAATCCAACTCCGTAACCTCTCCTACAAGATGTGATAGAAGCTGTCCATCTAATGTGTCATTCGCTTCATCATCATCTACAGGAGAAGAGACCGGCCTACTCGAGACACTAGGTGATACCTTACGGCGATCATATTCTACATGTCTCAAAATCTTAGCCGATAAAACTACATCCTTTTCATTCCTCCCTAAACTGACGCCTACATTAGACAACTGAGCTGACAATTTAGCTGGCGAAAATGCTAGGAAGGAATGCGCGGAAGACGTACCAGGAGCCGGAGTAGAAGACGGGGTAGAGAACAGCCCCGCTTTACGCCGCATCGCCTTGGTCATGGTGTCCTCATCCGTTGCTGACGCGCCGTCCTTCCCCGTTAGGTGACGCTCGCTACGCCTAGGCATGGCCTTAGGTAGCGATTGCCCCCCAACAGGTGTGACCGTGGTGGGAGAGGATAGTGGCGGTGCAGCTCCCCTCTCCACCACAGCGACCATCGGTGCAGCAGGCGTAGACGGCGGAGACACCACCGGGGAGGGCACAGTCGTTGTAGCAGCCCCCATCCCAGTAGTGTCCGTCGTCAGCAGAGGCGAACTCGCCCGTGCCTCCACGCTAGGACACTCCAGCGAGCCCATCACGAGGCCAACTGCAGCATGGCCAGAGAAGCCCACCGCAGTGGCAGCCCCGTGCGGCCCACCAGTCCCCAGAGCAAGCTGGGCTCCAGGCGACGCTCGGGCGACAGCGAGCAGTCCATCGCACACCTCGCGCGGCTTCAGTGGCGCAGGCGTCGGCGCCCCAGCAGGCTGCATCGGCCCGGCGGAAGTCGGAGCAGCGGCCCGTTCCACCGCGACCAGGCCCACATCCACCCCAGCAGTCGGCCGCCCACAGGCGGTGGGTAGCACCTCGCTGCCAGCTGCAGCCGGGCGCCCCATGGCGGCAGGTAGCTGTTTCCCGCCCAGCAACACATCACTACCTGAGGATGCAGATGGGCCAGCAGAATCCAGCGTACCAGGAGCAGGGAACGCAGCGTTATTCCTCCACTTCTCCACCAGTTCAATTCCTCTCGATTCCTCTCGGGGTCTTGGGGTTGGGATTAAAAGGTGTGACAGCCACTATTTGCAAAAGATGTGCCACAGCGGCTCCATTAACCTGCCCGCCCCCAGATGCTGAGCTAGGGTCCATCAACGAGTTCGAGTTACTAGTCCCAATATTAGACGTACCCTCAGCTCCAGTTTGACCCTCCATGTTGTCCTCACCCATGCCATTGTCGTCAGGATCATCCTTGCCTTTGCGCTGCCATAAGAAGGGCACAAAATCTGCCTCCGGTACATAGTCCGTGGCCTCAGGGCGGAAAGTGAAGTCATAGCCCTTAAGCCGCAGCACCCCGGCAGTCTCGATATAGGGTCCCTCCTCATCGATGTCCTTGAAACAGTCTCCGGTCAACATCCCCACCAAAATACGGACTACCCCTCTACGCCTGAGCGAGAACAAGTCCACATCAATCGTAGTGCCAATGAGAGTGCCAACTGCCCACAGCCCCCAGAAGTGTCGCAGCGGGTTAGGAACACCGGTGACATGCACCCAAGTTTGAACCAGCTCGGAAGTATGTTGCACGTCCTCAGACCTCCACTCACTGAAAATAAGCTTGGTCGCTTGAGAGGGGATACTGAGCTCCGCACCAATAAAGCGCGCTAAATCCTCCTTGGACGGGAAGTTCACGGTGAATGCATTATCCCCATTGGGAATCGCTTCCCAACGCCAAGATCGAACCGGACACAAATGAGACACCTGAGCCTCAACTTGTTTCGCAGTGGCTGTCCCTCCCTGCACAGTTACAAGAGCGACGAGTGCCTTAGGTGTCGCCTCTGCCTTGAACAAACTATCAGGGAACTGGGTGAACATGGTATCCAACTGCGCATGACCAGCAACAAAAGTCGAGGGCCTCGGTAACTTCAGCGTCGGACACATCGGAGTTGGGTGCTTGGAGTTGTCACAGATATAGCAGTAGTGTTTCTTGGGGCAATCCTTGGTAGCGTGATCGTTGACAGCGCACTTCCAACACCAGGCCTTGATCTTCTTGGTCCCTTGCACGACGGCGTGCACCATCGCCCCTGCCACCACATCCTGAACCGGAACCGTGGGAGTGACGAACGGTTGCCCCCCCCCCCCCCCCCCGAGGTATGGGCGGGACTACCACCTGCTGCTGAACCACTGCCTGCTGCCCCTGGTGACACTGCCCAACCGCCAGCGGCACGCCCAGCTGTTGCCCATGAACGGCGTTCGCCGCCGGCTGGTTCCTCTTCTTCTTACGCTTCGGAGCTTGCGGCGCAGCCCCCAACGCATACCCCACCTGGGCCGCAGCCCCCTGGAGCAGCGAACCTTGCTGATGCAGCGGAGCGCCACCGAGCTGGCCGGAACCCGGGGGCAAAGCGTGGGCACCGACGCCACCGTACCCCGCGCCCGCGCCATACTGCGCCTGGGCCTGACCCGATCCGTACTGCACCACTGCACCTCCGTAGTGCGCAGCACCCGCGCCATGCTGCGTGATGCCCGCGCCTTGCTGCGTGACCACCCCGTGCTGCGCGACGCCTGCGCCATGCTGCGCCGCGCCCGCACCGAGATGCGCCTGACCCTGCTGGCCCGAACCAAGCAGCGCTCCCCCACCACGGCCGTGCGGTCCACCAGCCCCACGGCCACGGCCACCATAGCCTCGACCAGGATTGCCCGCGCCGCGTCCAAGACCACCAGGGGCTGCCGCCGGAGCCCAGCCAGGAGGCCCGGGGAACCCAGGTGGTGCTGCCATTGGCGGAGCTGCGACCACGGCAGCGACGGTGCTCCTCAAAGTCCGCCCGTGCGAGGAGATCGTCGGAAATGCCTCCGGTGACGGACGTAGGGTAGACGCAGGAGCCGGCGGCGACGATGTTCGATGAACAGATCCCTAGGGCGAGCTTGATTCTTCTTCCAGATTATAGCGTGCAATGTAAGGAAGTTTTTGTGTAGGGTAAAGAGAGCTTCATTAATTAAACAAACAGGGGATTACATTCTTGGGTGATAATTCCAGCAATTTCAGGTGGACCAGGAAGTGTCCACGCTGAGCATTGCCTAATGCCTATATTTCATCCCCAGTTGTGCTAACTCATGTGTCTTTACTTTGTTCCCCTTCACCTCATGAAGACTATTGGAAACACTCAGAATATCTGCTGCTGTTGAGGACCAAACAGATCGCTTGGTGATCTACTGCTGCAATGCACGGATAACAGGGAATTTGTTTTCCTGAGGGTATGGTGCACTTTACTTATCAGTAAGCATCCTTACACCATCTGCAAAAAAAAAGTAAAGCATCCATAAACAGAGGTTGCCTGATACATTCTGGAGCAGCGTAGGAAACCACACGCAAAACAGCATATAATATAACTCACAGGGACCAAGCTAGTATGTGTGCAGCAAAGATTCAAAGAACGCTTGACATAACTCACGGAGAATTTATATTACGATAGGTTCTCCCTGTTGCTTAAAAAATGTGACTGATCTATGGTCGGAGAAAAAGTATGCTGTGGAGAACACTATCACTGCCTCCATTTTATGGATCTTGTGGGTTATTAGAAACAGTAGTTTCTTTAACCGTGATATATGGCTTGGTCTGCAGGTAATTTGGAGACGTGCAGCCTTCAACCTTGCTCAGTGGAGTGTTCTGTTCGCTGGAAGAGACAAAGAGAATGTGAAGATGGTGGCCAATGCCATGGAGCAGCTAGCTCGGACGCCTCCGCTGTTATCTTGGGACCCTGGGTGAACATGAAGCAAAACACTGGTGCAATGCCGGTGATGCATGACTAGTCATATAGCTACTGGCTATGGGTGGAAGACTGCAGTGGAAGATGGAGGGGCAGGATGCCAACTGAATTCGGTGCTGCTGGGGGATGGATACCTGATTAAGGTGATGAACCGTATCTAAGAGTTCAGAGTTGCCTACCAGTGGTGTTGTTCCTTCTTTCCCAGGTGTGGCTCAGTGGTGTGAATGTTGTAAAAGACTACTTAGCTAGTAACTTGTTGGGCGGTGGTGGTGTGTGAGGCTGCTGCATTAGTGGTAGCTTGCTTTCCTTTCTCTGCCTGTAATAAGTAAGTTGAACCTGGAGTTGCACTCGGCAGCTCCCGGGTGCTGTATTCGGATGCTGTAACTGGTTTCATGATTAACGGAGCCGGGGCGCGGCCCTCTTTTTCTAAAAAAATAGCGAAGAAAACTGAAGAAATGCAAGCAACCAGAAGCTTGACATCTGCTACCTATGCACCCACCTCTGCAGGGCCGGACCTGCCTTTTCATAGGCTAAGGCCCGTGGCGAACTAAAACAATGGCCCATGACCTACAGTATAGCGAAAAATATCACTTGTATAAATACCGATATAGTATAAATATTTAATTTGACTTATCCACCCAACTGAACAACAACGACAAGGAATTTCACTATCAAAAAAGGTGTCATACATGGTTCGAAAAAGAAAGTGTCATAATACACCATGGATATGTAGGAATGCACCATACAGTTTAGCAAACAACAAAATATTAATTCTAAACCAAGAAAGGAAAAAATAACATGCTAAATTGCTAACTAAGTCTTAAACAGAATTACCTCAACAATGACCATAACACGTGTTTAGGCAACGTTATTAACAGAAAGGAGTAGGAATAACCTGAATTTGTTGGAATAAAATAGCAAAAATTATAAAAGCACCTTGGTTCTGGCTATTGTCCACTTATCGTCCTCGGTTCCTCTCCTCCGAAGCAGCAACCTAGGTAGACGAAAGAAAAGAAATCCAAAAATAAACAACCGATCAGAGGGAGAAAATTATTCGAAGTATGCATGGAGTTTTTGAGGCTTGACTTAGCAACCTATAGATTGTGCTCCGCCGAGATCAGAGTAGTTATAGAGAAGAGATATCTGCAAGACAATGGAGATAGTATGAGTGATTGATACGTCTCAAACGTATCTATAATTTTTGATGTTCCATGCATATTTTATACCTATTTCTACATGTTTTATATACACTTCATAGCATTTTTATACATTTTCTGGGACTAACCTATTAACAAGATGACACAGTGCCAGTTCATGTTTCTCCTATTTTCCGTTTCAGAAAAGCTAGTCGGAAAATATTCTCGGAATTGCACGAAAATCAACGGAGGTCAGTTTTTCACCGACACGAAGACGTAGTCCAAAGGACGCACGAAGAAGCGACCCAGGGGAGCCAGACACGCCCCCAATGCCTGGCACGCCCAGGTATGGTGTGGGCCCCTCGGGTGCCTCCAGCCGCCGCCCTTTCGCCCATATAATGCATCCGTCCCGAAAACCCTAAGGACCCGAAGGATTTTCCCAAATACGACTCCGAGCTCCGGTACCCTGCCGGGACGGGGAATTGTCCTCGGAGCCATCTTCATCGCCGTTGCTGCCTCCCATGATGAGGAGGGAGTAGTTCTTCATCGAGGCTGAGGGCTCATGCCGGTAGCTATGTGGTTTATCTCTCTCTCCTATGGTGTGATCTTTATGTGATCATGAGCATTATAATCTAGTTGAATTCATAGATGTTTCCCCTTCATTATGTTATAGATATGCTACTCAATTGGTTTTATCATTATAATCTCCGGATTCATGTTGACAACACAAAACCATGGTGACAGTGCGGGTGGCGTGTGTGACTCTATGGATTAAAGAATAGAGGGATACTTACCATGAATTGTTCTTTGTGTTGGATGTCACTATAAAATCGTGGTGTTTTTTTATTCATCTTTAAGGTGTGCTGTTATAGCCCTACACAGTAGTAGTTTTCGTTATCCAACAGGAGAATAGTTCCGAGTAGCATCTAAATTCCATATTGAAGAGGAAGTTTTATTCTTGTGTTCAACTGTGTTACAATTGTTGAGAGTGACCACTAGTGAAAGTATGATCCCTAGGCCTTGTTTCCAAGCACTGAAACACCGTTTATTTCCAGTTCTGCTGCATGTTCGCTCGCTGCCATTTTTATCACAGACCATATATACCATTTATTAATATCCATATCACCTGCATTTTACTATCTCTTCACCGAACTAGTGCACCTATACACCTGACAAGTGTATTGGGTGTGTTAGGGATACAAGAGACTTCTTGTATCTTAACTGTAGGG
This sequence comes from Poa pratensis, assembly GCA_947311845.1. NCBI lineage: Eukaryota > Viridiplantae > Streptophyta > Magnoliopsida > Poales > Poaceae > Poa > Poa pratensis. The sequence continues at coordinate 25,950,916 of CAMZMU010000083.1, forward strand.
TTGCTTGAGAGGGATATCTTTGACCTCTACCTCCCTGAGTTCGATAAACCTTGGGTTACTCACTTAAGGGAAATTTGCTACTGTCCTACAAACCTCTGCACTTGGAGGCCCAACACTATCTACATGAATAGAAGTGTGCGTAGACATCAGTGGTCAGAGAATACATTGCACAATGGCAATATCCATTGAGAAAACGGCGCACAATGGCACAATGGACAATGATGGAGTGTGTAGTAGCCCCATCGTGTTCCTGGTAGGCTGCCAGGTTAGGCCTTTAAGCAGTCGGGGAGGTATGTGAGATAAGGCGGGTGCTGCCCCAAACCCCACCCCACACCCCCCTCCCCCCATCATCTATGTGCTGGTTGAACCGAGCGGTTGGATCGAGTAGCTCACGAAGATAACAACGCTCGTGCACCATATCACCAGCACCGCTCCACCACCTGGGCCGGCCCAATTATTTCTTCCTTTTTTCGTTTTGTTTTCTGTTGTTTTTTTCTATTTCACTTCATTTTATATGTTTTCTACTTTATCTGTTTCGGATAAATATATGAATAATTGTTTGAACACATGAAAACTTCAGGTTTGAATTTTTTTTCAAACTTAAAAAATATTCAGTTTTTTGAAAAATGTAAAACCTTTTGTTCTTCTAAAACTTTCAAATTTGAAAAATATTCAGATTTTTGAAAAATGTTCATAATTTGGAAAAATGTTCATATTTTGAAAAAATATTCAGATTTAAAAAATGTTCATAAAAGTAAAATAAAAGCATAAATATTTTTTTTCGAAAGAAACAAAAAATAACAGAAATAGACAGAAAATAGAAGTAGAAAAACGAAAAGAAAAAAAAAGGAAAAAACAAGGTTGTTGGGCCGCGAACCAGATCCCACACAGGCGAGCGCGTGCTACAACTCGCAAGGAGCGATAAATAGTGGTTGCACCCCCCAAGCCCATGGGGTTTTCATGAACAAAGACCATATAAATTGACTATTTGCCCCCCCCCCCCCCCCCCCCCCCCCCCGAATATAGGAAACAATAGCTTAGGTTGATTTTTCAGACCATATAAAAATAGTACTCCCTTTGCCTTCCAGTACAAGGTCATTACCTCATTTTTCGAATACCTCGAAAGAAATACAAAATATCAAATGTCGCTAACAAAATATAGAACATGTCGTGTTATTGACTAATTAAGTACATGATATGCGCTTTCTCTCTATCTACTTGCAAGAATTTTCATATTAATAGCCACCATGGTACGACGGAGGAACCAAATTGTTTTTTCTTGAAAAGATATTGTAGCATTTTATCATAGACAAATAGAGTTTGGAAATAACCTTGTATTGAAAAACAGAGGGAGTACAGGAAGTAGCCAACAATGGCAGAAGGATGGTAAAATGAGACAAAAACACTGTTCTTCCATGGAAAGCCTATCGTCAGCTCCACCCGTGAAAGTTAGGGAAAAATAGTTTGTGATAGGCGTGTCAAATCTACCAAGCCGGGCCATGGGAAAAGATGCAACGCCTACATAAAGGAGACATCTATACCTAATAATAAAAGCACTAAGTCTTCCGCCTTTTAATTTGGTAGGTCATCAGATTTACCCCTAAAGTTGTAAATAATTACCCACCTATGCCACCCGTAAGTGAAAAACTATTCGGTTTTGTATATGTTTCGCTGGATAGTTTTTTTTTCATGGGACGTCGCTGGATAGCTTGGGGTAGGATAGGTCGCTCCGTGTGGGCTGGATGTAGGTTGGATCGTTGGCATGGGCCCATCGTCTCCTGCGCAGTAGCAAGGCAAGGAGCACGCACGGCCACCTTTCCGATACTCCAAGGCAACAGAAGCAAGGACATTTTGTATCCAAGATTTCAAATTTCAGTTTGTTCTTTTCATCTGGTTTTTAAAAAATCCTAATTTCACCCCTTTCATTTTGTTTGCAGTAAAAAAACGTAACGTGATTCAAAACCTTCATAAACCTAGATGGGGCTCAATAAATCTTGAAGGGTCATCGTAGGCGAGCGTGACGAGGGTGGCGGCAACGAAGACGTCGACAAATTGGGAGTTGGGTTTGGAGATGTAGTTGTCGTAGACGAGGAAGACGTGGAGTTGGTATCGAACCGGCAGGAGCGGAGGGAGCAACGCGAGAACTTGCCAGCAAAGGATTTAAGAGTTCCGCAGCTAGCGGTTGATTGCTAGAATTGACTACATAATATACACCCGAAATCAGACATCAGATATGCTAAAGCCAAATCGATAAGAAGCCGATATCCGAGAAACCTTGCTTAACACCAAATTAGTGTGGCACCGTTGCAACGCACGGGCTTTGTCCTAGTATATACAAATGTGTCGTTGCTGGTTCCGACCAATGAAGGTCAGTTCACAAGTTTTCACCCTGGTATGAAGTGATTTCCAGTGACCATCTCGACCGGATCTTCCGAGAGCTACACCATGTGTGCTGCCAATTACCAACGTGGTGTCCTCCAGAGAAAGCCGCCCATGCGGGGCCACTATCAGAACTTTTTTAGAATATGCACCGACACGTCGCTGATCAATCCGGTTTTACCAAATCAATAACCCTCTACCAAGACCACGTGCATTTTTTTTCTCTCCATTGGAGGACCAACAACCTCCAATGGAGAGAAAAATACATCTGCATTCATGATTGTATCGTTTATAAAGTTAAAAACAATAGGAGTATAATTCACATACTTAACAGCTTACAAGAGGTTATTATTATATGTTACTACTTCCGTTTCATATAGTAAGACGTATATTTTCAGTCAAAAGTTAACAAAGTATAATTTTGATCAATCTTATAGACAAAAAACATGAATATTTACAACATTTGATAAAAGTGCAACAAAAATATATACTATGGTGATTTATATATGTTGATTTGATATTCACAAACTTCATATTTTTATCAATAAAATCGGTCAAAATTAAACTATGTTGACTATTGACTAAAAATATATGTCTTACTTGGGTACGGAGGGAGTAGTATTTTCTTCTAAACGATGGGACACCCGTGGGCAGCCAGGTCCATGTGAGTGATAACGGAACACCATGTCGAAGAAACGAAAACAAAAGATCTGTGTTACGCAAAGCCAAACCGGGCACCTACAGCATTATAGATGCATTATTTGCTATAAAGAAGGGCCACCTAGGCTAAGATCATCCGCACGTCCTTTCAGACTTTAGGCTAATTACGGAGTACTATTTATGACCATGGCATGTTTATCTTGATGATGATAACTACATGAAGATAAAGATTTGATGATAACTGATAGGCCATCTTAGGGTCCTCTCCTATACCCACGCGATCTTTTTTGTCGATTAGATGTTTTTAGATGGGAAAACAATTCAGTGAGGAGCTGGATGGATTTGTATGTGCACTGCTTTTCCGCCAATTAATAGTGGCTCCATGATCAACCCTACGCATCGAGCATACATGTTGTCGTCAGCTCCCTGAACGGGGCCTCGTTTGCAGCCATCAAAGAGAATGTACCCTGAATCTGCAGTTGACAATGATTTTAGGCTTTCCGGCAAAAATACTTGAGGCAATCGGCATTCTAGTACCCAAGAACCAAATACAGAAGGCCTTGTTTGGACAAACAGGGATCAAGGCCCATACAGTCAAATGAGCATTCAGGATCATATTCCTTGCCCATCCCAGCAGATTGAGCACACCTTCTTCCATCCAAACAATCGCTTTTTTTTTTTTTTGACATTCATCCAAACAATCGCTGGTCAGTGAATGACGCATTATCTTTTTAACTAGCACGGTTAAAACTTATAACTGATCCAGCCATACAATTTACCGTCCAAAATATCCACGGTCGACCACAAGTCGGCATCCATCACCCATGAACCAAAACCCATCCAAATTCACCCTCCACCACTACACACCATCACATCTTTTCACCCGGGACAAAAACAATTGCAGCCATTCTAGCGTCGCCATCTCCAATGTGGAATCCAACTCGTCGCCGAAGAGGCATGCACATCATCGCCGTCGCCACCACGCGTGTTCATCGTAGATTCCATTTGGCCTGGTAGCTAGCTACCTGGCCAACTAGTGGTGGCGCCTTCCTTTCATGGGGCTTGCTTCGCTTGGCTAGCTCCGGCCTCTGGATCCAGAGGACAACCACCACAGGTGCACGCACAGATATTATCCCCAAATGGTAAGAAAAAAACATGTAGGCACACATACATCGATCGACATGCGTTGTATATTATCCAAGATTCCGCCCACTTCTGCGTTTGCTATCTCCTTTCTGATGTTTTAGAACAAAGGCCGAAAGGCCCAGCGATAAATTAATAGCGCCAAATGGCGAGAGATACACAGTGCTGAACCCAGCATACAACACAACCCCACGCACACACAAAAGCCAGAGCTACCAGGCGATTACAGGTAAAACGCCGAAGACCACCGCCACCGTCCACACAGCTAGACAGGCTCAACAAACCCCTCAACGGACGCCGAGGAGACTAGGGCGAAACATCGCCACTGACCACAAAGCTGCAGCCAGGCTCAACAAGGGGACCACAGAGAGACGCCGGTGAGATAAGGTGAGCGCCGACGAGCACCGCCACTGACCACAGAAGCTGCAGACAGGCACCAGGTACCTCCACACAAGAAACGCCGATGTGCAAAGGGAGTTGTAGACCTTGCCGGAGAGAGCTCGGCGAGAGGCTGCCACGGCAGCCAACACCTCCCAACCTCCGGAAAGCAACCAACCGTGAGCTCCAAAGCGATGTCTTCAAGAAGAGCACGACACCGTAGTGCCACCACCGCCCGATCCGAGGATCTTGGACTTTCAACCGGAGTGTAGAACGCCGAGAGAGACCACAGCGACGCCTTCAAGAAGGGGGCGGCGTCCATGGACGTCGCCGCCGCGGCCCGAGAAAAGTCCCGGGCAAGGGTTTCCCCTCGGCCAAACCTCTCCGCCTTCTAACCAGGGCACCGAGCGTCGCATGACCCTCGAGCCACCGTCACGGAACGCTGCTCGCCAGCCCCACGCCGCCCACACGGACGTGGACACCGGCCAGCACCCGAGCTGCTGGCACGCCCGCCAACCAGGCAAGCTCCCACCTTCCAGGGCCGCCGCCCCGGCGTCCAAGCTCAACGCACCACCGAACTGAAGCGAGACGGAGAGAGATGGTTCCTTCACCAACTCCGGCGACCAGCAGCCCCCATGGCAGCCGGCAGCACCAGATCTGGAGCGACGACCGGCGGGCTCGCAGCGGGCACGGGGCCCCTGCCCCGTCCCAAGCTCGAGGCGGCCAGAGAGACCGCATCACCCAGCCGTCGCCGCCCGGAACCTTCCACGCGAAGCCTGCAGACCGCAGCGCCGCCGGCGGCCATGCCCGCCATGGCCGCGGCGAACAGCCTGCCCTCCTTGCGCTCCCGTCCACCTAGGCCAGAGGAGAGCAGAGCTTCGTCACCTGCCGCCACCGCCGCAGGTACGCAAGCCCACGGAGCCGCCACACCGCCGCCGAGCAGCCGCGCCGCCGCGCCCTCCGAACAGCGCCGCGCTCCCCCCCGTGGAGAAAGATCCCCGCCACCGCCAGCGCCGCCCACCGGCGACGCCCTCCGGCGGCGGCGAGGAGGAGGGGAAGGGGGAGGGGCGGACCGGGCTGTGGCGGCTAGGGTTTCGCCCTGCCGCTCGCGGGAGCGGACAGGACGAATTTAGTCACTCTCTGAAGTGGATTCTCCCATCTCCTTTCTGATGTGGGAGTGGCCAATGGTGGTGCAAGATTGCATCGCCTCGCCATCAGGCCAAACCTAGTGCGCCTTTACTACTGGCAAATATCGCCGGCCGTTAATGATTAAATTGATGTGTATGCGCGTGTTGTTGCTGTATTGCTAGCGGCACTAGTTCTTCAGTCGAGTGTCAATTGGTGCATGGTTCTGATTGTTAGGAAGAAGTGGAGAGAAAACAGATGATACCATTGGTCTCAGCGAGGTACATCCATGATTGCTCGATTAATTTGTCTGTCGGATTCAGGGCGATGCGGAAGATCTGACAGGTTTTGCCGTCCGAGAGTACGAGGTTCTTGGGCACGTACTAATAATCCACGTGCCTGCTGGGTATTATTTTTTTCCTGCGATCGATCTTGGTAGGTGGATAGATCCAAGGAGTCCCGTCAAAATGATTCATCATCTGTAGTCCAAAGTTGAGTGGTCGATCTTAGCTAACGACGCACTACGACCTACTAGTCCAGTACTACACCTTCTTTGTTTGCAGGTGCTGGCAGTGACTGCTTCAGCTATACTGTCTGCTACCTTGCGAAACCATAGACGCGCAATGACAGAGATTGTTCATAGCAAAGCAAACATTTTCGGGCGGCGATAGGTACGATCAGTCGATCACAGTCAACATTTGCAGCTACGTAGGATCGCAAACAAGTTAAGGCGCGCCCACAGTGAGCGGAACAGTTGAGAGCCAGCCGGAAGCTTGAGCCGGACGAGGACGACGATGCCTCGTCAGAGATGGGGACAGATCGTGGGAAACAAGACAAACCACAACGTACGAGGCCGGAGCACCGCTGCGGCTGCATGCCATCACGTGAAGCGAAGCGTTGGCTGCATGCGACCTAGCTTACTTCTGAAGAAAAGAAAATCCATTGGCTAATTCGGTTTTGGTAGATTGTTGTGGGCTGCTGATTCTAATTTTCTAGACGACCACTGGTCGACGCCGGTTGCTTTTCTGGCGCGCATCCATTGTGCTAAATCTTGCATTCTTCGTGCGTCGTGTGCGAAATGGTGTTCTTCTTTCGAGAAGGAGTACGTGATGTACGGGCGCAGAACGAGTTGTTCGTTGTTGCTAGATACTCAGATAGCTTATTTATATTCCTCCCTTGTACATAAACAAGGTGATTTATACATGATTAACCGATCGGTATACATCCCCAGAAAAAGAAGGGAGAGAGGAGAACAGAACATATGGCGCAACAATGCTCCACAGGTTTCGTACGTCGTCTCGTTACGTTCCTTCTTCTCATCCACGAACGCAGCCTTCGGCCTTGTTCGATAAGACGAGCAGGGAATGAACTAAACTAGATTACACGTGAATTAACCGGAGACCGGGGCTGTTAATAATCAATACTAGTCCCGCGCGCAAGTGATTCTTGTAGCAGCAGCAGCAGCACCATGCATGCATGTTGAGGCGACGGCGTCGACGGCCTGCCGCCGTAGCCTGAGGCGCGCCTTGGAGAGCTGCTTCCACTCGACGAGCCGGTGCAGGAACTCCATCACCTCGGCGGGCTCCTGCAGCGAGAAGGAGGCGCTGGTGTCCTTGGGGTGCTTGGACACCAGGATCCCGACGCCCTGGCCCCTCCGCCGCAGCACCTTGAAGGCGTCCTCGTCGGTGCGGTCGTCGCCGATGTACACGGGCAGCACGTTGCTGCAGTCGGCGTAGCCCAGCGACTTCAGCAGGAACTCCAGGGCCTTGCCCTTGTCCCACTTGATGGTCGGCCGCACCTCGAACACCATCCGCCCCTGCGACATCCGCAGCTTCGGGTACTCCCGCACCACGCCCTTCACCGTCTCCGCCAGCGACGCCCAACTCTGCATGCGCCATCGTTGTCACATTGGTTAGCTAGCTATCTTTAGATTATACAAGTGATTAGGCCTAACTAACCTCCCACTAGCGACAAAAGGGACGTTAAGCACTAAGTAGCAAAATAACATCAGTGGGGGAAAGCTATAAACAGGAAGGAAAGCGGCAGCCATTAGTTTGCGTTTCTGTTTCGGCGCCTACCTTTTCGTCGACGCATCTGAAGTGAACGGATACGCAGAACTTGTTGTTCTCCACCTTGGCTCCAGGTACGTGGCTTGTCTCGTCAATCAGGCGTTGATGCACCTGAAGAAACAAATCGAATAAAATTAAAGAACAGTTCATTCGAGCGAGCAGTTTCGATCGATGTGTGAGGTAGAAGGAACGTACCTGCTCTATCATGGGCAGGAACTCGCTTGCTGGTTGAAACACAACTCCTTTAGCCTGCTGGACAAAAGGTATATAACTTTAGTTTGTGATTATGATATGCGAATATTCGTTTCAGTAGATATGGTTCTGGTCTGGGGATAGATCGAGAGGAGAATTAATTCACCTTAGAGTTAGACTTGGCGTTCCCGGAAGAGGTTTGGCAGGGCCCTTGATGTCCATGCCGTGGCTGCCGGCGTAGTACAGCTCCGCCAGCTTCACGAACTCGAACACCTGCAGAATTGAGGCAGTTGAACTCCATTGGTTAGCATAATTCATTGGTGGTTAACTAGTGCTCTGTAGATGATGGCAATGGGAGTTAATTGCTGATGCTGCGGGTGCATGTATCTATGTACCTTGTCGCGGCACCGGCCGCTCACGATCGCCGTCGGAAACTGCTTGGCGACGCTACGCACGCCATCCGCATCTGCAAGTTCATGATCAGAAATTAATAAGGAACGTCATGCGCAGGTGAGAGTGTAAGTTAGGAAAATAAGCAGAGTGGACAGAGTCGGCTGGCTCACCGTCTCGCTCATGAAGGCGGCGTCGGGGTCGTCCACGATGGGCGAAAGCGTGCCGTCGTAGTCGAGGAACATGACGATCTGCTTCCCCTTGGACGCCGCCACGATCTCCTCGAACTTGCCCAGCGCCGACGGGTGCCTTGCCTGCGCGCGCACGCAACAAAATGGTTCGTGTCAGCGAGACATGCATGTATCGTAAAGCAAAAGAGAGTAAAAAGATTCTATCGAATGATCAACGGTAGCAAGTGTCGTGCAGTGAACGGACCATCCAGGCGGCGTGCTCCTCGTCGACGCCGGCGGCGAGGGCGGCGGCGGCCCTGGCGTGCGTGGGCGACGACGCCCGCATGGACTCCACGAGGCCGTTGAGCAGCCCCGCTCCGAGCTCCGCCTGCGCCGCCCGTAGGCACTTCCGGCGCACGGACATCCCGGCGCCGGCTCGCGGCGGTGGGTACGGGAAAAGTGACCCCGGGCAGGGGCAGGCCGTCGCCGCCATGCCCACCTCCGGCACCACCACGCTAGTCTGTGCCATCAACCTCCACTATCTATCAACAGCACGTACAGGTAGTCTTCTAAGGTGAAAAAGAAGCTTCGATCAGGAAAAGGAAGCGCGAGAGAAGATCGAGTTCGAATCAAGGGGGATTCGACGGCAGGAGGGGGAGAATTAGAGTGAGGAAATGATTGGGTGTTTCTTAGAGTGGAGGCGGGAGTGGTTATTTATAGAGGTGGGGAAGCGACGGGGAGACGCGAAGGTTGTGGCGGCCCCGCCGATGTCTTGGACGCGTCCGCCGCCGCGCAGCCAGGTGGTCGCACGCGAGCACGTGATGGGCCCGCGCGTGGACGTGTGGGTCTCCGGCGCGTAACACCTTAGCCTAGCTTGTCGACGAGCAAGGCCCTTTTTCCCTGTGAGGCTGTTTCTTCTTCGGATCCAGCTTTCCGGCCGGTTAGAGTTAAAACTCGTGCGCTATTCTTGTTTCTGCTTCTCGTTCAGAAAAACGTTGGGAAATTAGGTGGGAAGCGCATTCTCGAATATAAATCGATGCGACCGTATTATTTAATCGTTTTCAGAATATAAAAAGGATTGTTACTCCTATTTCTCAAAAAATATTTTATTCTAAGCATTTGGTGCCTTTCCTATCTTTCCGGTCCAGCTTTCGGTAAAAAAAAACTGCGAACCAAGCTTCGCCTGGCCATCACGCTCTGGCCCTTGCCGTCCTGCGGTCTAGAGTGAAAGCTTTTGATCATGGGCTCGCATGTTTTGCGGTTAGCTAAACCGTGGTAATGCTGCATAGTAAAAGAGCACTCATTATTGGATCACAAGTTAATCATCGATTTTGAATTCACTAAGGAAAGAAAATAAAAACATTGAAATCAACAAGCTAGCACTCAGATCAATCGTTTAGCAAGAACATTAGAAAATAAGAAGATACGTTAATATGACAAATCAAGGTGACACAATTTGCGACTAGGTTTTTTTCTGATGGTTGCATGTCCTCTTCTACAACCTTCTACTATACTACAACACTTAACATGATTTTTAAAGTTAGGTGTCACACAGATAGTGATCTAGCCCGAATTAAGGTACAATTAATCAAGTTCCCTTATCTATTCCATAGCCCATGTCAAGTCAACATCGTTGATCTAGACCCTATTTGCTTAAAGAAGATGGTACGTGCTGACGATGGTAGATTACATGAAGATTTTTTCCAATTAAATTGCTTTGGTGCACCCAAAATTTACTAACCACCTTGTTGGCTCCATACTAACCACCTCATTAGGCATTATATAAGATTGCTTTTCTAATACGCGTATTTCTTTCCATTCTTGCTGTACGCAAGAAAGTTAGTGTAAAACTTTGCTTTTTTTACTTACAGTGTATTCTCTTGACATTGGTAAAGCTTTTTAAAGAGTGGTCAATTGATCAAACTTTGTAGAAGGCAAATAGTTTCTAGGGTTCAATAGTTTCCAAGATGACACATGCTGACGATGGTAGATTACAAGTTTGAAAAAACATACGGTAGATCACACAAATATTATTTCCAATTAAACTCCTTTGGAGCATCCAAAATTCCCTGTCCGTCTTCTCGGCTTCTTGAGCTACGACCTCATTAGCATTAGGGTCAGTTTTCGAAAATAGTTGTTTGTTTCCACTCTTGTATGCACGCAAAGTGAGTGTAACGCTTCATTTTATATTAGGAATACTCTTAAAAAAATTAGTAAAGTGTTTTAGGAAAGGTGATTTGGCCAACTTTGTAGAAAGCAAATAGTTTCTAGGGATCACTAGTTAACAAGACACCAAACAAAAAAATCTCAGTCGTACTATGATACAAGGTCATATGCAGAACTATACCTATAAACTTTGAACAGGACACACTTAACCCCACCCCTTGTCAAGTAAGCACGTAGTTTGCTGGTGTTTTATATAGTGTCGTGGTTTGGTGCACGGCAGTGCCATCGGGGATGGCTTGAGTGGGTGAGGCCTAAGATGGCGAGCGAGAGCGCCCGCACGGTATTCGATACGAGCACAAGAACACGGCGACGTACCCAGGTTCAAGTCCCTCGTGTGAGGTAACACCCCTACTCCTGCAAGACTCGTATGAATGAGCACAGGTTTACAGGGTTGCTCCTTGAGTTGTTCGTGGTGTTCTTCTAGTGGGTATGCAACGCTAGAGAAGCCAACCCTTCAATGGGGCTCCCAGTCCACCATATATAGAGTCTGGTGGACTGGTTAGAGTTAAAACTCGTGCGCTATTCTTGTTTCTGCTTCTCATTCAAAAAAAAATTGGGATTAGGTGGGAGGCTTGCATTCTCGAATATAAATCGATGCAGCCGTATTAATTAAATCGTTTTCAGCATATAAAATGGACTGTAACTACTATTTCTCAATAAATATTTTATTTTCAGCATTTGGTGCCTTTCCTATCTTTCCGGCCTGGCTTTCGGTAGAAAAAACTGCGAACCAAGCTTCGTCTGGCCATCACGCTCTGGCCCTAGCTCCTCGTGCACCGTTCTGCGGTCTAGAGTGAAAGCTTTTGATCATGGGCTTGCATGTTCTGCGGTTAGCTAAACCCTGGTACTCATAATGGGATCACAAGTTAATAATCGATCTGAAATGACCAAGGGAAAAAATACAAAAGATAACGTTGAAATCAACAAGCCAGCACGCAAATCAATGTTTAGCAAGAACATCAGAAATAACTAGGTTAATGACAAATCAAGGTGAAACAATTTGCGACTAGTTTTTTTTTCTGATTGTTGCATGTCCTCTTCTACAACCTTCTATTATACAAAACTTAACATGATTTTTAAAGCTAGGTGTCAAAGATAGTGATCTAGCCCGAATTAAGGTACAATTACTCGATTACATGAAGATTTTTTCCAATTAAATTGCTTTGGTCCACTCAAAATTTACTAAACACTATTAGGCACTATATATGATTTATTTTCTAAAACATATATTTCTTTCCATTATTGTTGCACGCAAGAAAGTGAGTGTAAAACTTCTCTTTTTACGTACTAATGTATTCTCTTGAAATTGGTAAAGTTTTTTAAGAATGGTCAATTGACCAAACTTTGCAGAAGGCAAATAGTTTCTAGGGTTCAATAGTTTACAAGATGACACGTGTTGAAGATGGTAGATTACAAGTTTAAAAAAATGGTACATTGCACGAATATTATTTCTAGTTAAAATCCTTTAGAGCACCAAAAATTCAATGTCGATCTTCTCGGCCTTTGAGCTACGGCCTCATTAGCATTAGGTCAGTTTTCTAAAATAGTTGTTTGTTTGCACTCTTGTATGCACACAAAGTGAGTGTAACACGTCATTTTTGTACTTAGGAATACTCTTAACAATGTGTTTTTAGGAAAGGTCATTTTGCCAACTTTGTAGAAAGCAAATAGTCTCTAGGGGTCACTAGTTAAGAAGACACCAAAGAAAAAAATCTCAGTCGTAATGATACAAGGTCATATGTAAAGGTAACTACACCTAAAAACTCCAAATAGAACACACTTAACCCCACTCCTTGTCCAGTAAACACCTAGCTTGCTCGAGAAAGAAACGATTAACCTAGACCTTTGCAATCATCTCCACCTTGCATGGACCCAAGTCATCTTGCTAGAACCAAGAGGATTATATTGTAGCATCAGTGAAGACTTTTTATATAGTGTCTCAATCGAGAACGACACCGCCTTGTGGGGGAATACATAGTTTTCCCTAGTGTACTACACTAGCCCAACGTAAGTAGTTTTCCTTAGCCCTCCGGGACCGTTAAAAAGTTTAACAAGATTTATCGGTTTTCCTAAGTCCTGGACAGCCAAAGGCTTATCAAGCAACACTGGAAGAATTTATATGTTGCATAGAAATGGTGTGAGTAGGCATTTAAAAATAGTTATGGTTTTGGTTCAGTCCTACTTTGGAATTGTCGTCATATTTTCCCAGTCACAAACCTAAATATGCTAGACTCACTAAGTGCACCAACAACCTACGTATGTAGTGAGATCCAACACAATATCAACCCATTTGCCCGAGCTTTAAGATTTTTGCTAAAGTTGGTACTAAACGATTAACCGGGGTAGCTCAGACGGTCGTTGGACCAACGCAAACGTCATTCATGCCAGGTTGGCGCATTCTGGAGGGTTTTGTCGTTCTGCAAGAAAACATTCATGAGTTGCTTCGAAAGAAACTGGATGCGGTTCTTCTAGAAATTGATTTTGAAAAGGCTTACGATAAGGTTAGTTGGTCATCTCTTCAACAAGCGCTGTGAATGAATGGCTTTGATCCAAAATGGTGCCAATGGATAAATAATTTTATTAGACATGGTAGTGTTCGCATAAGGTGAATGATGACATAGGTCATTATTATCACATATTTTATTTAATATAGTTGTGAATATGTTATCTATTTTGATTAATCGTGCAAAGGAAGACGGCCAATCAGCTGGTTTTATTCTTCATCTTGTAGACGGTGTGGTTTCATTACTACAATATGCGGATGATACTATAATTTTTATGGAACATGATTTAGAAAAAGTTATAAACATGAAACTAATCTTATGCACATTCAAGAAAATATCTGAATTTAAGATAAATTTCCATAAGACTGAATTATTTTGTTTTGGCAGTGCTAAGGACATGGTGGATGAATATATTCAGCTATTCAGAAGTGAACCTGGATCACTACCTTTCAAATATCTTGGAATTCCAATCCACTTTCGTAAGTTAAAAATGGAGAATGGAAACATGTTGAAGAGAGAAAAACCTGTGTAGCTGGATATGCAAATTGTTATCTTCTGGATTTTGGCTAATCCTTATAAACTCGGTATTAACTAGCTTGCCTATCTTTTCTCAAGATACCAGGAGGGTAAGAAAGAGACTAGAATTCTATAGGTTGTGTTTTTTTGGCAAAATGCTGGCAAAAGGAAGTATAGATTAACTAAGTGGAGTATCATTTGTTGTCCTAAGGATCAAGGGGGCTTGGTGCTTGGAGTTGAAGTTTTAGACTTAAAAAATAAACTTTTACTCAGTAAGTGGTTGTTTAAATTTAAAATGAGGAAGCGGTGTGGCAAGAGCTTCTCCATAACAAATACCTACATTCAAAAACTGTGTCTTAAGTATCACCAATACCTTTGTACTAGTCTTTTTGGACTGGCCTTATGAAAGAACATCTCTTAGTGTTTTGTGTGTTAGGCAACAACAATAGGATTACACTAATATAGTGTCAAGTGTTTCAGGAATTAGAAGATATTCCTATACTTTGCATCGAAACATTTGTCAGGAAAAAAAGGAGTTTGCAACAGGACTGTCCAGGCCGGAGTCTCCGCCCTCAGGGGCCAGAATCTCCGCCCATCAAGTTTTGGTGCGCAAAGGTCCACAGGACGGCGCTCTCTGTTACGCGTCCGGAAGTGGTCCGGAGGTGACCCGGAGTCTCCGCCCGAGGCCGGAGTCTCCGCCCTCTCCAGGTCAGGAGTCTCCGGCCCTCCTGGACCAGAGTCTCCGGTGTTAGTTGTTTGCAACGGCTACATTTTGGGGAGGGGTATAAATACCCCTCCACCTACCTCCAGCCAACTAGCTCGTCCAGAATTGAAGTCCACCATTGTTGCAAGCTCAAAACTACTAGATCTCTCAATCCCTCCATCCAAACTCGTTGATCTTTGGAGGATTGAAGGAGAAGGCTCGGATCTACATCTTCACCAAGCCGTTTGTCATTTCCCCCTCATTCACTTGAGGGATTTGAGCCTAGGGTTTCCACTAGGAAAACCTAGGCATCTTGTTGTATTTACTTGCTTGCTACTTTTGTGTGGCAGGTGTTGTGGTGCTTAGGAGCCGCCAATCCTTTTGTGGGTTGATCCTCAAGTGTGTTGTAAGGGCTTCGATTCCGCCTTGAAGGATTTCGATAGTGGAAAGTGAACCGAGCTTTTGGGCAAGGTTCATCGGAGAATAGGGTGAGGCCATTTGTGGCGTTTGAGTTTGAAACTCACACCCCTCCCACGAGACGTACTCCCCTAAAAAGGAGGAACTCGGGAATACATCCTTGTCTCCGCGTGCTTCCCGTTTGGTTACTCCTTACTCGTTAGCTCTTACTTGTATCTTGCTTAGTCTTGTGTTAACTTGTCATATAGGTAAATTCACCGTAGTTGCATATCTAGAGAATTTATCTTTCTGTCAAGCCTAAACTCGAAAAGAGCTAAAAATTGAGTAGCACCTATTCACCCCCCCCCCCCCCCCCCCCCCCCCCCCCCCCCTCTAGGTGGCCATACCGATCTTTTCACCTTATGAGAGTCAAAGAGGAGTTCTTTAGTAGTGGTTCTTTTGACGTTGGAAATGGCCTGAGCACGATGTTTGGGGAGGATGCATGCTCAACAATACCCGATACTTTATATATAGCTCCACGAAAACAAGTTTTTGTAGCTAGTATTTTCACAGATACAACCTTGAACATCCCTTTTCGTAGGTCTTTGACGGGGAATAAGTGGGACAAATGGCTTGAGCTAGCTCACCGTTTGATGGAGTTAATCTCTCAAACAAACAAGATGTTATTATATGGAAGTTAAAATCAACGGGGAGCTTCTTAGTAAAATCCATGTATCTTGATCTCCTTAATGAGCACATGAAATATTTACGCAAATATATTTGGAAGATGAAAGTCCCATTGAAAATTAAGATTTTTCATGTTTTTTTTACATCATAAAGTTATTCCTTCTAATGATAACTTGGAAAAAAGGAATTAGAATGGTAATAGATCTCGTTGTTTCTGCGACAAGGACGATTCAATTTGACACCTGTTTTTGATTGCCCATTAGCTAAAATATTTTGGCGTATAGCGCACATGTCTTTTAGTTTGACACCTCCCAAGAATGTCACAAAATTATTTTGGAAATGGCTCAAGGGCATCTCTAAGAAAGATTTGCGACCTATTCGGGTGGGAGTTTGTGTTGTTTTTTGGGCTATATGGAATGTGTGTAATGACTTTGTTTTTAACAAACAAGAGCTCAATCTTTTTTGCATGTTATCCCCTTGGCTACGCATTAGATCCGTACGCGGTCCTATCTCCAACCAGTGGAGAGACGACAGCAAGCAGTGGCGGACCTTCATGGAGGCCAAAAGGGGCCATGGCCCCCCCAACTCTATTAAAATTTGAACAATACTACTTAGTATTTACAATTTTTGACCATACAAAATATAAAATAATTCAAATTCGCCCCCTCAGCTCCCATCTAATGTGTTTTCGCCCCTCCTATAATGTTGGTCAAGGTCCGCCACTGACAGCAAGGGATTTATACAAGCAGTGCGGCTGGCGGCTTCTTGCTAGAATTACTTGGTGATGTGTCGCCTTTGCTTTCCTCTTTGTATTTTTCGATGGTTGATACATGTTTTCACCCTTTGCGACCCATGAGATTTAACTCTGTTTGAGCAAACTTTGCAATAAGGAAATAAAAATCCATATGCCTCCCTTTGATGCGACAACCCCCATTTCGAAAAAGAAGAAAAGCTGGACCAACGCGTCGAGCCCATCGTCAAAATGATCGGCAAAAAATGTTCAATTGGAACTATTTAATTGCCTTCACACTCAGCATTGGCGCTAGATAATTCCTCTAAGGTAGTATCATTAACTATTCAGGTTTTTGCTAGAGAAAGTTTCCACTTGTGGACGATTGAACAAGAGTAATACGTATATATCTCTTTTAGACGTCAAAGTAATAGTCTACGAAAGTTAGCAAGCAAAAGCAGATCTTGCTAAATAGCATTGCAGTTGGCCGTTACGCTATGTAAACGTAGAATATATCTATCGTCTGGCTGGTTGGTGGCGGGAACCAGAATCCATCCAACCATTCTCCCCGATGTGCGATGCATGAGACGAATCTCTCGATCGGGAGAGCGGGGCGGCAGTCGGCAGCCGGTCCGGTCCTGCCCCGGCTGGGAAAGGGATATCACGAACCAAGCTATGGCTTCCACGACAAAGCGAAGCGGAGTTGGCCGGTGCATGACTAGCTAGGTGCCGGAAAGAGACCACGCAAAGCAGCACGGCACATGTTCCCCTGGTACTACGTGGTGCGCATGGCATGACCCGGGGGCCCGAAGGTAGCGACGGCGAAGCGGGACGAAACAGGGGCCGCCGCCGCAGAAACAGGCGCGCGTCGCCGCCGGTTGATCCTGGTATACACACGTACGCTGCTGCTGGCGCGCATGTTCGCTCATGCATGATTACCTTAATCTCGTCGACTCTTGGGCGCGCCATGGGCCGTCAATCTTCATTCCATTTGTTATTCAGTTTCTCGTTGCTTTGCTTCCGTTTTTTTTTTTTTTTTTTTGGTATTGCTAGCTACGGAGTAGCTACTAGTACTAGCTGTATGGCCCGCGCATAGGCGCCGATCGATCGAGCAGTTAGGAACCTTTGTTCACGTGCCTGCATGCTTGGGCGCGTGGCCGGGTGAGCTTGTGCCATGCCAACGTGTGGAATATGCATCAACCAACGGCCGGGGCGAGTCGGGAATCCCTAGCCATGGACGGATGATAGACAGTGATGCTAGGCCGGTGTGGCCAAATGTCGTTTGAAAACATTGGATAGTGGATACATCCATCATACATGCATCCTCTGGCCAATATATTCATCGCTAGGTATTTTTTTCGAAACTTAGACAATCTATTGATTAAGCCGAAAAAGAGTTGGACAGTTTATAAGGAAAACCGGCCAAAAACCGTACAACACAACGCACCACTCGCCGGCCAAACCCGGCGAAAACCAACACAACCGCTAAGCGGCACCAAAAAAGAAAACCCCACACGCCGCTCAAGAGAGGGCCTCGTCTAGACCGCACGAAGACGTCATCGTCATCACATCTCCCCAGGGGGGCCAAGCTGCCAATCCCGAAACACCGAGCATGCGACTCCGACTTCACCGCAGGTAGTCGTCAAGCCAACCCACACTGTCGTGGCCGTGTGGAGCCAAACGAAGATCCGTGCCACACAGCCCCCTGCGACAAGACAGCGCAGCTTCGAGACGAAGAAGAGCTAAGAAGAGAGAACCAAGCAGGCTGGCGCCGTGGAAACCCGCCGAAAGGAACATCTGCCGCCAGTCATCGTACACCACCGGGAACACCACAGCAGCTTCGACTTCTCAGCAACAAAACATGCCGAGGCAACCCCAAGGACACGCCGGAGAAGAGCAGACTACCGCAGCCACAGCCACGTCTCCGACCTCGCACATCATCATCATCGTTGCCACAGAAGCCTCAACGCGAACACCTCGGGGCCGCCGCCCCGACATCCACCTCTCTGTCACGCCCTGCGCAAACCACCTGAACCACCTTCCGGGGCCGCCGCCCCGATATGCCACCGCTCGCGCCCGAGCTGCAACGCCGCACGACCTAGCTGCCCGCAGCCCAAACTGCATAGAGCAACTGCCCGCAGACCACGGCCGCCACACCACATCCGAGGCCGCCGCCTCGACATACTGCCAGACCACCCCCACAGGAGTGCGTTGACCGAGCCGACAACCCCGCCGCCCTCACAGCTCGAGATTGCCACCCACGCCATGCGGAGCAACAACACTACCCCATAGAGTTGCCGCTGCATCGCTTCCCGAGGCCGCCGCCTCGGCTCACAACCACCATCCGGAGCCGCTGCCCCGACGTCCACCAAACCATGGCGCAAAAGGAGCTCCGCGCAAAAGACACCAGCTGGTCCTCCAAGACGACGCCCCCAAGAGGGAAGCGACGAAAACGCCGCCGTCGTCCGCTCCGAGCAAACGGAGCCAAGGCTTTCACCCGGAGAACCCGGACCACTTTCAGAGAGGAAATGGAGTCCACGGTGACACCTCCAAGGAGGAAGATGACGCCCGAAGCGCCATTGTCACCGGCACTGACTGTGGTCAGTGCAGGGCTTTCGCCGGGGTCGCCGACCCGCCCCACAGCGACGAGCCCACCGCCGGGACGCCCACCTCCGCACGACGCCCACCTCCGCACGGAGCCATCGCCGCAGGCACAACCTCCCCGCCGGCGCAGGGATGGAACCCCGAGTCCGGGCCCGTCGGGCCCAGCGGCCCGCGAAGCCCATCTGAGGCGCCGCCACGCCCGCAGCAGGCGACGGCCGCTCCGTGCCCTGCACCGCCGCCCGCAGACACCGCCTCCACCTCCCGCACCTTCGCCGCCTCCATCCGGGCCCGCCGACCCGGCGTCCTCCGTCTCGACCGCCGTCGCCCCCACGGGGCGGTCCCTCCCCATCGCGAGCTAGAGACCCTCCCCCCCCCCCCCCGACCACCCTTTTGGCAGCGGAGGGGGGCCGCCACCGCCGCGGCCGAGGCCGGCGACGGCAGCGGCAGGGCGGGCCGGCGGAGGAGAGGAGCTGGCGGCGGGAGTGGTCGCCCCTGGCGCCGCTGGGGGGCGACGCGAGGGGAAAGGTGTGCTATGAGCTCATCGCTAGGTATAATGTGCTCTTGGCTGCATCAATCGCTGTACAAAGCAGGACACCTATATATGCTGCTGCAGCGATCGGAGGAGGAGAATATGTTCCCTAGCTACGTCTAGCTGACTCTTCGCTCATGGATTGAGTTGCGATCGACGATCATCGTACTTAACTTACTGGCTTGGAGGACGAGAAAAAGATCTCCATGCACCATGCATGCAGGCTACTCAATAATTGGTATATCTTGCGCAAGGTGGGCTCTTGCAGCAAAGGTACTGCATTATTTAGCGCGCAGATCGATTATTGGGTGCATGGTTTAGCTTTGGACAGATTCGATCGAAGCAACTTTGCATAAAGTGGGATTAATCACGTAGACGCAAGTATTAGCACGTACTACGTTCCTAGCGTAAAAGAGGCCGGTATGGTTGTGCTTTCGACAGATTCAAAGCAAATATCGACAAATGGAACAACTATATATAGATCGTTTCTAGCCTAGTTTCTTCCGAAGAAACAAATCTAAGAAAAACAGACCGGCTGGAGATCGAAGCAAATCATCTGGTGGAAGAAAAAAGTTCTTAAAAAACAGAATAAAGGGGGGAAATGATCAAATCAACCTGTTGAGATGCATGCAGCTCGTGCTGATTGAATGATTCGTCGAGCGCATAAAAACACATATCCACGAACAATCGAGCGGTTAGTTGATCGTCGTACACATGCATAGAGGCGACGTGACTTGGGCGGACAAAGAAACAGTACGGGTGACACATGATTAATTCTACTGTTAGGAATGGTGGTGGTAGTCCATTCCGTGCTGTCTCAAATCCAATCATTTTGTGTGCGCCGCAGCCATAATCTGCTGTCTGTGTACGTGTATGCTGCAGAGGCCCACTCACTAACTAGTGCGCCTCAACACGTGTTGCGTGTGCGCCGGCTCTTATAGCTGTGTGCTGATATGTGCGCAGTTTTGCGTAGGCGCGAGCTTACTTAGTACTTACTGCTTGTATATGCCAGTTCTCGCTATGATTTCATTTTTGGTTGTAACCTATAGATAGATAGCCATGCATGGATCCTGCAGCATAAACAGAACTGGTCCATTACTTGTTGGTGGTTAATTAGCTAGGCATGCCGATCGACAGACAGATTGGCGTGGGCAACAACACAGGCGGACCGACATGGGAGGCAGATCGTTGTGCAGTGTGGTAGCTGCGACCATCCGACGCTGGTGCCGGCCCGACCGGCATCATGCATGCACGGCGCGAGCTACCAGCAAGGACCGGCGACGGGGCCTACTTCTTGCATGGCTGACTTTGGCCCAACTCAAACCATCAAATGCTCAAAGCTGTTGGGTACCTAACAGTATCTCCACTCCTCGCCCCCAAAGCCCTTCCCAAAGGCCTTTGAGGCGCGCCGAGCCAAAAACGGCTTCCACTCGCACGCCCCAAATGACCGTTTTGTCCGGAGGCGACCCAAATTCCGTCCAGCGCTACCAGCCCAACCCCGCGCCGTGGGGGTCGTTTTGGTAGCGCCGGACAAAACGAAATGCGCTGTCAGCGTCACATCGTTTCGAATTAATTCATCGTCGTCGGCCCCACAGTTCATTTGCCCACCTCCCTTCGCCGCCATCTCGGTCGTCGCTCCCACCCCCGCCTCCGACCGACGGCGAAGCTCGCCGGACTGAGAAAACCGCCCCACGCCCAACCCTTCTTCGTCCTCCTCCGCTCCGCCCGCCGCTCCAGAGCTCGTCGCAGCGCCTGGAATATCCTTCGGTGATCTCGCGGGCCCACCTTGCACCGAAGGTGTTCGACCAAATGCAGGCTGCGATTTTTTATGAAATTTTCGCCGGCGCCGGCGACAGGACGTTGATTGCGTCCTATTTTCATTCCTACAGATGGACAGCGACGATGAGCTGATGGCGCAGCTGATCATGGAAGAGGAGGCGGACGTCGACGCCGAAGAGGAAGAGAATTTGGCCATACTTGCTTGTCTTACCCAGCTTCAAGCCGATGAGGCCGCCTATGCCCAACCCAAACGAGGAGGATCACATCCAGGGAGGAGGAAGACCAAGCCGAGGATGAGGCCGGAGGGCCATTGCATGCCGACTACTTTGCCGAGGATCCAAGGTTTGATGAAAAGGATTTTCGCCGCCGCTTCCGGATGAGGAGAGAGATGTTCAAGATGTTGGTGCAAAGTGTCCGGGAGCATGACCCTTGGTTCAAGTTGAAGAAAGACGCCGTGGGCATGATCGGATTCTCATCGATACAGAAGTGTACCGCCGCCATGAGGATGCTTGCGTATGGAGCTCCTGCAGAAGGTCAAGGTGACTATTTGCGCATGTCGGAGTCTACAGCTATCAAGGCAATATATAGATTATGTAGAGCAGTGGTGGCTATGTTTGGTCCACACTATCTGAGAGGACCAAATGAGCAAGAAACAGCTCGCATCTTGCCAAAAAATGAAGCAAGAGAATTTCCTATGATGCTTGGAAGTATTGACTGCATGCACTAGAGCTGGAAGAACTATCCTTTTGCGTGGCAAGGATTGTACAAGGGTGATCATCAAGGAGTTTGCATCGTGATCCTTGAAGCTATGGCTGACAAGGAGACTTGGATTTGGCACACTTTATTTGGGATGGCAGGATCTCACAATGATATCAATGTGCTGCAGTGCTCTCCGGTGTTTGCCAAGCTCGTTGAAGGCCATGCTCCACCAGTCAACTATGAGATCAATGGTCACCAGTACACCAAAATGTACTACCTAGCGGATGGCATCTATCCAAGGTGGTCTACATTTGTGAAGATAATCTCGGCGCCTCTCGGCAACAAGAGATCTTGGTTTGCCTCGCAATAGGAGAGCACAAAAAAGGATGCCGAGTGTGCATTTGGGATTCTCCAGCAGATGTTTGCTATTGTCTGCTACCCTGCTCTCACTTGGTCGACCGAGCAGATCTCGGAGGTCATGAATGCATGTGTGATCATGCACAACATGATCATCGAGGATGAGCGTGAGAATCCAATACATGATCCGCTTCCGTTCGACTTCCAGAGTCCTCTGACCCAGTGGCGGAGCCACGCTTGACCTGTGTAGTTATATGACTACACAGTTTTTTTGACAATACAAGCAAATCTCATGCAAAAAAATTAAAAAATAATACAAATATGTTTATTTGACTACACAGTGCACATTGACTACACAGAGTTAACGTGTTGGCTCCGCTACTGCTCTAGCCGATGTTGATCATGAAGTGCCAGCAGATTGGACTGACTACATCGTCACACAGATGGAGATCAGAGATGAAGGTGTTCATGACCAACTTTAAAACGATCTAGTGCAGCATTTGTGGGTGCGCAAAGGATTAGCCGCAAATTAGTTGTATGAATAATTTTTATTTCATTGTTAAACTATTTGTGGAACTATATTTGTGCAACTATTTATAGAATTTTCTTTTGGTGTTGAAAATTGCTTTGGGACATGTGTTTGGGAGCGGCGAGTGCGGAGAGGGCGCGTCCAAAGGCGCTGTTAGGTCCGGACGAGCGGTTGTGTGGGGGGATGCTCTAACCGCAGTTCATTGATGATCGCACGTACACATGCATTGTCTGCTGCTTCTACTACTAGGAACAAGAAGACCGGCGCCATGCGCGGCATTTGCGCGGTCATACGTCACCCTTCCCTGTCATGCATGATGATTTGCTACATTGAAAGACGAATGTGGCTGGGCGAACAACGAACTCTCACGGCGCCGCACAACTCACAGAGAACTGCGTAGAATGTTTCAACGACAATGGCCGGTTAAAAATAGACGGCCACACTGGGCTCGATCGCAGATAGATAGTGGTTCAAGTTGCAGCCAGCGACAGTTGGGTGGAGCCCTGACGAGAATCCCTCACTTTGCTAGCGACCGCGCCGCCATTCGACCTCACCTACCGGCCTCGTAGCTTAAACTACACGCGCGGCTTTTTCTATCTTTGCATCCCGATCGATACTCGAGAGGCCGGCTTGATCACTAATCAAACTACAACAATCCTAATGATATCCTAGCCCAAATGATTGATATCCTAGCTAGTTCGTGACTTAGCGATGGATCTTCAGATTTCCTTTTTGTTCCTTCACTTGATGTGGAGATATTCTTCAAGATCGATTATCGGCCTTAAACAACATAAGGGAGGGAGAAAAGCAGCCGTGTGCAGCTTCTGCGTGCATAATTTACTCCAGTATGCAACTGATCCACTTGCAAAGTTGCGATAGTCCAGTGATGATTTGCCCTGGCTATGGCTAGCTAGCTTGTTGCATCAGATATACATGGTACTACATCCTAGCTAATTCAACCACGAATATTCGTTCCACCGCGAAAGAGATCGATATACCCTCAAGTTAAAGAGAGAACCATATCTTACCCACCGTTAGAAGCTTGTTATAGTATAACACATTCGTATTTCGGCATCAAGCGAATATAGAAAATTCTCATGGCGTGCTATGTTGTTCTGAGCAGTGTTTTTGGGCTTCAAGAGACGCCGGACGTAATTCATTCCTTAAAAAAAACAGAACATCAAAGGTATCACTACATGAGAACTTGAGAAAGAAGGTAGCGTATGGCTGCAGTAAACTGGTCACGAGTGTGAGTTTTTCACAATGTATGGTTGACTAAATTCGATCCTTTTGGACATTCTACCAGGAAAGGAAAGGATACACGTCATGCTATTTAGAAGGGAATAACAGGCAAGTAAGATACAACGATACCCTGTTAATCATCCTTCTTTTCAGTTCTAGTAAGTTCAGAATCCATCTCTTTACTTCCTAAATTGCGGATAATGGAAGGTGACGAGAAGTATATCCTAGGTAAGAAGTGTCTCTTCGAAGTTCTGGAATAGTCTGCTTTTTTCTGATAAAGAGATCTTTATAACTTAAAACTCTTTTAAGTATTACACCTGGCCTCTGCATAGCTAGGATGGACACATCACTACCAAGTTCACAAGTCTTGAAGCAACAAAAAATAAGAGGCGAATTACATATCAAAATGAGAAATTATAGAGACGCCTATGACGGTGGTGGTGGAGGGCCAATCCGGAAATTATGCTGCCATCCATGCTGGGAAAAGAACTCCCTTGCCGCAGCCTCCAACCGAGATGACACCTCCAGAAATAGGTCGCGGTGCTCCACACGCTGTAGGGACGACCATGATCGTAGCGTAGCCGTACACCGGTAGATAACCTGCATAACAGAAGTATTTTTATCATTAAAAATCTTGTCATTTCTACTTAGCCATAGTGACCAAATAACGGCAATCGCTCCCACCCTAATAAGAAGTTTAAACCTAGAGTCCACTCCGTTTAGCCAGTTGCCGAAAATATTCGCAACGCTACGTGGGGGAAATAAGGTAGAACCTATCTGGATGGCTGACCATATAGATCTAGCAAATTTGCACTGGAAGAATAAATGTTTAATTGTCTCATCATGATGACAAAAGACGCACTTTTTACTTCCGTGCCAATTGCGTTTGGCAAGGTTATCTTTTGTAAGAATTACCCCTCGACGAAGATACCATGCAAACACTTTAGTTTTTAGCGGGATCTTGATCTTCCAAATTTTCTTATTATTATCGACTGGAACATCAGGATGGATTAACGCCTTGTACATAGAATCAACCGAGAATATACCATTCTTGTTGACCTTCCATAAAAAATTAGCCGGGCCTTGTGTCAGCTGGACCGAGTCTAGCCGCAATAGCAGAGCATTCCAAGATGCTTGCTTAGGACCAAATAAACTTCTTCTGAACGAAACATTCGGTGGAGAAGTTCCCATCTCCTTAGCGAGCGTGTCACCTTTGTTCCGCACAATATTGTACAAGGCCGGATATTGTTCTCGGAGTGTGATTTGGCCTAGTCAGGTATCCTCTCAGAACCTAATTTTTGAACCATTCTTAATAGAGAAAGATCCATGCGGGGAGAAGAACTTCTTAGTGGCTATAAGACCAGCCCAGAAGTGGAAATCACCAGGTTTCCAAATAACCTGAGATAACGCTTGAGATCCCACATACTTTCTCCTGAGAAGGGTTTTCCAAACACCATCTTCAGCAAGAAGCTTGAAGATCCATTTACCAAGCAGGGCTCGATTCTTGACCTCAAGGTCATGAACACCGAGTCCTCCTTGGTCCTTGAGACAGCAAACCACACTCCACTTAGTCGATATTTTCTTTTCTCACTATCACCTTGCCAAAAGAATCTTGATCGGAAGTAGTCCAATCGTTTTAAGACTCCTTTCGGAAGTTGGAAGAAAGAAATCATATACAGTACCATGTTTGTTAGTACTGAGTTTAAATCTTCCTCCCAAAGATAATAGTTTGCCTTTCCAGCTATTTAAACGGATTTGAAGTCTCTCCTCTACCAATTCCATATACTTTAATTGTTGGGTTATTTGTCAACCTACTCGATCATATTATCAACACCATGTATAGGATCAGACCCCACATTTTTTTAGAAAAGGGGTGCGGATCCCCGGCCTCTGCATCAAAATGATGCACACAGTCATCCGCAATTATTAGCATTCAAATACTCAATAGTTTACAATTCATGGATCACTCAAAGTGGATACAAAGATCAACCACTTAAACAAAAAAGTACTAAACATCAATTCTTCTAGTATGTTGCCACCTAGCCCGGCAGAAGATAGCCCGTACGACCGTCATCATCCGGGTACATCCTGTATCCATGAGACCACGCAGGATCAGACCCCACTAGATTCAGCTATAGTCTTTCCTCTTTCCGCATAGTGTGAGATGCCATGTACAAAGATCAACTCCCAGGAGACAAGCATTGTGTGAGATGCCATGGGACATAGTGTGAGATGCCATGGGGCATGCATTTTTCGGCACGGTCAGTGCCGCAAATGACATCAATGTGCTCCAACGCTTCCGGTGTTTAACAAACTTTGTGATGGCCTAACTCCACAATGCAACTATGTGATCAATGGTCACGTACTAGCAGATCGACAAGTAGCTTAAACTACAAGCGCCACTTTTTCTATCTTTGCATCCCGATCGGTACCGAGAGGCTTGATCAATAATCAAACTACAACAATCCTACTGATATCCTAGCCCAAATGATTGATATCCTAGCTAGTTCGTGATTTGGCGATGGATCTTCAGATTTCCTTTTTGTTCCTTCACTTGATGTGGAGATATTCGTCAGATTATCGGCCTTAAACAACGAGAGAAAGAGAGAAAACATAAGGGAGGGAGAAAAGCAGCCGCGTGCAGCTAGCTTTTGCGTGCATAATTTACTCCAGTATGCAACTGATCAACTTGCAAAGTTGCAGTAGTCCAGTGATGATTTTCCCTGGCTAGCTTGCTAGCTTGTTGCATCAGATACATGGGACTACATTCCTAGCTAATTCAACCACGAATATTCGTTCCACCGCGCAAGAAATATATATACCCTCAAGTTAAAGAGAGAACCATATCTTATCCACCGTTAAAGCTTGTTATATAACACATTCGTATTTCGGCATCATGTGCTCGAGCGAATATAGAACAGTGTTTTTGGACTTCAATAGACGCCGGACGTAATTCATTCCTTAAAAAAAACAGAACATCGAAGGTATAACTACATGAGAACTTGAGAAGGAAGGTAGCGTATGGCTGCAGTAAACTGGTCACGGGTGTGAGTTTTTCACAATGTATAGTTGACTAAATTCGATCCGTTTAGACATTCTACCAGGAAAGGATACACGTCATGCTATTTAGCAGGGAATAACAGGCAAGCTACAACGATACCCTGTTAATCATCCTTATTGTCAGTTCTAGTTAGTTCAGAATCCATCACTTTACTTCCTCAATTGAGGATAATGGAAGGCGACGAGAAGTATATCCTAGGTAAGAAGTGTCTCTTCGAAGTTCTGGAATAGTTTTGCTAATTCCATGGATGCTTTAATTGTTTGGTTATTGTCAACCTACTCGATCATATTATCAACACCATGTATAGGATCAGACCCCACTGGATTCAGCTATTGTCTTTCCTCTTTCCGTCGGAGCAACGGGAGCTTATGGTTATTGGATGCAACCGCCTGTTTTCGGTTGCTTGGGATACATACCGACTGGGGCACACTAATAGGCTTCATGGATAGTTCCTTGCTTAAATTGATTCGTTGGCTTATTCGTGTTGTGTGATTCGTGAATTGTAAACCTGTGACTATTAAAACTCTGTAATAAAAAGTTGCGTGCATCGATTGATGCAGATGCTAGGGTTTCCCCCCCCCCCCATTTTGAAAAAAGGTGAGATCGTACGATCAACTCGCAAAAAATCAACGGAGAGTATGTTTCCTTCCTTGTCGCTTTGACCAAACTAGGGGCGAACGAATGGCCAATCACCGGAGCGCCAGACTAGGAACCTGTAATGTAGAGTCGTAGAGTCTGAAATCTGCCGAACTTGTGCCCCATAGAGACAGTTTGCAGCCTGGGATCGCGCCATCTAGAGCACAATAGTCAACTAGCACGCAAACCCTTCAGACGCAGCACACATCCGATGGGTCAAGCATGTCACATGATACCTCAAGACGCCTACTGCCATGGATCAGGAAAAAGTATTGATGTCACCGCCGCCGAAAAAAGTAATGAAAGAGATCCAATGTTGCCGAGAATCAAAGATCGGGAGCCTCCACTGCAGACCATCGCTGCCATGGCTAGGATTTCGCGTGAATGCAAGAAACTCGGGCAAGTATGTTTCCTTCCTTCTTTCACCAAACTAGCGCCTATCTTAATCTTTCCATGACTATGGAAGACAATGTGGAAGTAGAAAAGAAGACTCTAGCTTTACGCTCATTCCACAACTCCCAAGAGACGAGCATAGTGTGAGATGCCATGGGACGTCGTTGGAACTTATCTTTAGTTCTCATAGCTAACCACCATTCTTAGATGGCGGTAAAGTTTGTCCATTGTGGGCTGCCTAGGTTGGCCATCCTGATCCAATCCTTGATCATTCTCCAAATGTGAAGAGAGAAACAATATTGGATTAAAAGATTGGCGGCTGACTCATGAACTTGCGCACAGGGGCTGAAGGCCATAGTTATGATACCCATGTTGTTTGAGTCGATCCAATGGCCAAACATGTTTTTTATGATTAGGCACACAAAGAATTTGCATTTTAGGGGCGGGTATCTTTAAACCCGAATAATTCATGGACGAAATCAACCCAAAAATTCACATTTTTAAACTGTGGAAAAAAATCATGGACGATTGTTGATTTTGTCTTCTTCTGTCTGTCACTTAGACTATCTTTATGTACGGTATCATTGGTTTTAGCAAAATAAAATAAAAAAACATCGAGATCAAATATTTTTATTTGTTGACACTATTTATATTTTTTGATTCAAAGGAATGGTGCAAAGATGAGACAGAGAAACTTTCCTTTGATATCAGTTCTAAAAGGAAAATGCTAGAAGTTTGAAGTCTACTTAGAGACTCCTTTTAGAACTCGTGCACATGCATGAAGTTTGGGACCAAAGTATCTACCAGCATAATAACATCCTAATTATAATATGCAGGTTTACAAAAATCATGTGTATGCTGACTCCCCATTTTGCCTATGCATTCATATCATACTTTTGTATTTTCATATTTCTACCTTTTTATAATCCTATGAACCAAAGAGGTAACGAGTAAGGATGTTCTATGTTGTATTTTATCTGCAAGACTGCAACTCTTAAGTTGGAAGACAAAGCTCGATTTCGCTGCAGGCACATGTCCGTTGTGGTCTGGTGTAACTAATGGAGTAATCTAGACGATTTCCACTTCTTGTAGCGATGGATATACTATTTTAAAATCCAAGAAAAAAGCTTCTTAGTGTGAAGGTAGCTGGCTTCAGATAAGATACATTATCCCTGGGTAAATGGGTCCACAAAATTACAAATCCCAGAGTAAAATCTTTTTCGTTTGGGACAATAGATAATAAAAACAACAAGCATGGATTTGCATGCCAAGTGCACTTCAGCTACTAACCTAAGAGCTACTAGTTAGCTACATCTAGGCATCTACAAAAGGAGCGGTTTAGTGCCATCTTAAACAAATGAGCAGATAATGAACTGAACATACAAAGCAAGGCTCAAACTACTTATCAAGATTGATCGCACAAACGGAATGATATGGGCAAAGATACCTATCTCCAGCCGAAGCCTACAAGCGTGCTCGGTTGCAGATTTGCAGTCATAACATTGGAATTGTCTTGTGCATACGTGGAGAACTCCATTGGGTGCGGATCTTCCTGCTGTTCGTGCGTGTTTGTGCGTTGTGTTCTTGATCTTGTACACGAGCTCCTTTCAAAAAAAAAAAAAAAAACTCCATTGGGTGCACGTATGGTGCGCGACACGCGAAACTGTCTGATTTCTTATAGTGAGTGCACTAGTCATATCATTCACATTAGAAAATTCTAATGCATATATTGTTGCTAACTAAGAAGTTATGTCCGCCATAGAGGCGATGTGAATGGATTACGGTTGCTGGGCGCATGGCCTCGCTTCTTAATAAATTAGTGGCGATGATACTTACTAGCAAGGCAACCTGATCTACCTTAAAACCCACCCATTTCAATCTTTTTTTTCTAATTCTGAGCAACCTATTGCAACAGGACGACAAAGCCACTGAAGTTAGAAAACCATAAGCCACTGAAATGTTTTCTTTATGAAGGGCAGATCAGCTAAGCTTATCATGGGGGCGATGCTAAACTACGGGCCGGAGCGCGTCAGGAACGGGGGACGGGGTTTACGTTGGATTCAAGAAATTGTGTACCTCGGTTGATGTCGCTGTGGAGATCATGCTGTGTAGCAGTGTGGAGATTATTGGGGACTTCTACTCAGCCTACCTTTTTTTTTTTACCTAGTTTTCTTTCCATTTTCTCTTTTTTGAGCGGAAATACCTCGCTTAGCTTCTCTTTCTTAGGGAATTACTCGGCTTAGCTAGGCTGGGATGTGTGGTTGCACAGTGCAGTTCCAACGTCTCTTTGAGTCGATCACGCTTGTTCTCTTCCAGTAGTACTGCTTTTTTTTAAGAGTATCCAGTAGTACTGCTGATATCTACTTGCAGCCCTCGTTCACTTTCTGGTGGGCCAACTCCACACCAGTTTTCCTTTGTAACCAAGCCTGAATGGAGAAATCTGACAGGCCCGACCCCAAATGCCCCCTTATCCTCCCAATATTTGCTATGTCAACCGTATACGAAGGGTTAGGCCCGGCCCAGATAATCAGTGTACCATCAAGTATGCTTTTTGGCGGGACGTCTCCTGGGTTCCCCTATACATTGCACCTAGCGAGCTGGTGCGGCACATCGCTGCTGGGCCGGCTTTGGTCTGGCCCAATGATAGGGTTAGTTTTATATTTCTCTCAAAAGAATTTCGAAAACATGGAATAAAAATGTTCACATATGACAAAAAAAAGTTTCGTCTAGTTTTTTTTTAATAATCGCCGATGTTATAGAAAAGGTTCATGTTAGTGGAAAAAATTACTTTATAAAAAAATGGGTTCACGATAAATTAAAAATTGTTCACCTATAATAAAAAAATGGTTCACGATAAAAATGGTGTATATCTTGAAAAAATGGTTCACGAAAAATTAAAAAGTGTTCACCTATAACAAAAATGTTCATGGTAAATTAAAAGTGTTCACCTATAATAAGAAAGTTTCATGAAAAATGGTTCTTGTATTTTCAGAAAGAAAAAGGAAAAAATGAAGTATGAGAAAAAAGATACAAATTAAAATAGTGTAGTACCCGAAAAAAAAACAACAAAAAAAAATAAAAAACGAAGAAGAAAAAACGATTAAAACACAAATGGGCCAGCCCATGCGGAGCGACTCGGTGGGCGAGTCGGTGCACACACCACTTAGAGCGAGATAAAGTGCTCGCGCGGCTCCCCTTCTCAAGAAAAGTTTGCTTTAATTGGATTGGAAGAAGGTTCAACCGTTTACATAATCCCGTTGAGCCCAATACCCAAGACAAGGAGAGAAAAAAACTCGAACATATTTTTCTTTATGAAATGCAGTAATAGAGTTAATTTCATTGATATAGAGAAACAAAAGAGTACAAAGGGACGAGGTGAGTGCATTAAGCATTGGCTTTTGGTTGCCACCCACCAACGTCCCTCAAAGAGAGGGAGAGGTGTCGCTCTGGAACGAGGTGATGCAAGGAGGATCATGGTCGCTAACTTGGCTTCAGTTGAAGATGGCGGGCCATTCTACAACATGGAGGAATCGAGGCCACGTCGGCGAGCACCACCTCCGACGACCACCATCTACCACAGGTACCTGACAAAGATAGTGTCCTGCATGCAAAAAACAACAACCGTCGAGATGATTCGGGTTAGTTATGTGTGGTTTTTTTAGCAAACAAGCCGCCTCGTCGATTTCTATTAGAGAAACCACCCCATTCATTAGA
Source organism: Poa pratensis (assembly GCA_947311845.1). Classification (NCBI taxonomy): domain Eukaryota; kingdom Viridiplantae; phylum Streptophyta; class Magnoliopsida; order Poales; family Poaceae; genus Poa; species Poa pratensis. Next base: position 25,982,727 of record CAMZMU010000083.1, read on the forward strand.
AAGTTTGAAAACAAAATAAACTAAAGGAAAAAAAGAGAAATAGTTCAAAGCATATAGCTAGCGAAGACCTGACCAACACTAATGCAGCCCAGAACCAGCTCCCACACTAGCACAACATCGGGGATACAACACGATAATTTTTTATCACATAATTGTAGCTCAAAGCACACTAGCACAACAAACACCATCGGAGATCTAACTAAGCCCTAAGCAAACATCAGTAGCTACCAGACAAGTTTGGCCAAAGAGTAATGGAAAAGCAGGTTATCAATGGTCTCTTTCAGATTCCACAAGTGACACTGATCGCAATGTCATTTTGAGGATATCATATCAAGTTATGTGGTGCATGACTTAATTGGCAACACAAGATCAAGTTGTGGACTAAACTGTTCGCTGAAAGGCTGGAACCCAAGTTTAAGGATCAGTTGGTTGCAGTTTCGAAATAGATCCCGCAAGCAAAGGATCAGTTTGCTGCACTTCTGAATTACTCCCTCCATTTCAAATTAGATGACTTCAATTTGTACAAAAATGGATGTATCTAGACATGTTACAAGTCTAGGTACCTCCACTTTTGTACAAATGTAAGTCATCTAATATGGAACGGAGGGAGTACTAGTCTGCGGTGGCCGTGAATAGGTATCTCCACTTTTGTACAAATGTAAATCATCTAATATGGAACGGAGGGAGTACTAGTCTGTGGTGGCCGTGAAAGGTGGGGCCCCTCTGCAGGCAGAGGCAGCGATGTATACAGTCGCAAGCAGGCAGGCTTTGGTTTTGTCCAGTGGGTTGGTGTGCCCACCCTTTGCATTTACAACAAGGATGAGGATAGGATGATATGAGCGTGTCTCCCTGCGTTCAAGTGCCAGTTTTTTTTGATGAATTTTCTCATTTATAGCAAGGGGTAAGGGCCTTTTGTTTACAGGGGAGTGTATACAGGAATGCAAGTATTACATGTGTAAGAGAGGGGAGCACGAGAAGCTACACTCGATCGGAACCGAGGGTAATAAGCCAGGAAGCAGCGTCATCTATCCGATCAGCAGGCAGTCTGATCTTCCAAAGGTGAGCCTCATCTCTGCAACATTTCCGGAGGAGGGGAAGGCTGGGCGTCTGCTCTCTGAAGACCACCGCATTACGGTGCTTCCACAGGTTCCAAAAACAGAGCAAAACGAAGGTGGAGGCGGTGGCCGGTGGCACAGCAGCAGGAGCTTTGTACATGTGCAGCTGACGAACATCAGCATCCGGCGGGAAAACGAAACCCAAAGCAGCCCAGAAACGACGGGCGAAGGGGCACTCGAAGAACAGGTGGTTCGGTGTCTCCTCCACCGCACCACATATGGGGCAGACAGCTTCCACAGCAGTCAGAATTTTCTTCTTCAGCAGCGCGCTCCGCGACTGAATGCGCGACTTGGACAGGAGCCAGGCAAAAAACCGAACCTTGGAGGGAGCATGGTTTCGCCAGACGAACTCAAAGAAAGGAGCATTGACACCGCCCCAGGTGCGCAGTCTGTAGAAAGCAGCAGCGTCGAGAGCACCCGTCTTCTTCTTGCAACGGGTCAGGACCCGCTCGTCCTCGGCTTCCGAGAGCACGGCATCTGCAAGCAGCCGATCAAGCGCCGCCAGCTGACGCACACCGGCGTGATTCAGCCTAGAGACCAGAGCACACCGAACCCCACCATCCAGAACAGAGGCGACAGTGGAGTTGGCGTCGAGAGCATGGGAGAAGAGGGCCGGCAGCTGGTGACAGAGAGCTCCGCCCGGGAGCCACGAGTCCAGCCAGAAGGCTGTACGCCGGCCGTTCCCAATTCTTGTGTGGGAGATACCTCTGTAGAGCGGCATGAGGCCGTCCAGGCGCCTCCAGTGGTGGCCAAGTGTATGGCGGTCACTCGCGGACCAAACCCAGCGCGGCCATGGGGCAGCAGTGTCCGTGTGGAGGCGGTGCACCAGCTTGAGCTGAAGGCATTCGTTTCTGATCGCCAAGTTCTTTGATACCGAGGCCGCCTTCTTCCTTCGATCGACAGACATCAGTCCACGCCACCAAACACTTGGCGCCACTGGGACGGTCTTGGACGTTCCAGAGGAAACACCGACGCAACCCCTCGATTGCACGAAGCAGCGCGGGAGGGAGCTCCACCGCGCCCATGGCGAACGTGGGGAGAGCGTCCAGAACCGCATTGAGCAGGACCACACGACCCCCAGCAGAGAGCAGGATAGCACACCACCCCGAGAGGTACCTGTCCACTTTTGCAATCAGCGGAGCGAAATGAGCAAGGTTGAGCTTCTCGGCAGTGAGAGGGAGGCCGAGGTAGGTCTGGGGGAAACCCTCGACGCGGCAGCCGAGCGCGGCATGGATTTCTTCCAAGTCGCAAGCCGGAACATGCATGGGAACAAGTGTGCTTTTGTGAAAATTGATGGTCAGACCGGTGGCATCAGCAAACATGTCCAGCAAAACTTTCAGACGACGGGCAGCAGCACAATCAGCTCGCAAGATGATCAAGGTGTCATCTGCGTATTGCAGAACGGGACACGGCTCGCCATCAAGCAGAGGGTGGCGAAGGAGGGGGTCCTGTCTGATCATTTGTTGGAGCACATCCGCAACAAGGAGGAACAGGTATGGAGAGAGGGGGTCGCCCTGCCGCAACCCTCTTTTGCAGTCAATCCAGGGGCCCGGGATCCCATTGAGCAAGATCGCCGAGCGGGAGGTAGCGAGGATCGAGTCCATCCACTCGCACCAGAGCACCGGGAACCCTCGCGACATCATCACTGCACGGAGGCTGCCCCAATCGATCGAGTCAAAAGCTTTGGAGAAATCCAATTTCAGAACAAGGGTGGGAGCTTTCCTCTTGAAGCAGCACTGGACGAGTTCCGTAGCAAAAACGAAAGTCTCCGAGATGCTGCGGCCGGAGAGGAAACCAGTCTGATTTTCGTCAACAAGAGAGCAAATCTGAGCTTGGAGACGAGTGGTCAGGGCTTTGCACAGAGTCTTGATCGAGCAATTCTGAAGTGAAATGGGGCGGAAAGAACTGGGCGACAGAGCCCCTTCGACCTTGGGAAGAAGGGCGATATGGGCCCGATTTATTGATCCCAGCTGAGCGTGCCCCGAGTGGACCGCATCAAACAGGCGCAGCATAGCAGGCTTCACAGTGGGCCAAACAGCTCGGTAGAAAGACGGGCCCAGCCCATCGGGCCCGGGAGCGCTGGTCCGATCCATCCCAAAGACAGCAGCCTTGATCTCATTTTCTTCGAAGGGGGCCGTGAGGGCCGGCCCATCCACACGCCTGGCACCGCGGTTCAAGTGCCAGTTACCACGTGCCAAAGCAATGACACAGAGAGAGAGAGATCCGCCCACTGTTTTGGGGTTTCCTTTTTGACCGGAGATGAGAGGCAAGCAGGGCAGGCGTGCACAGCCAGATGAGAGACCGGGCAGACGATTCTTTTCTTCTTTCTCGCCTCCGGTGGCTGCCGGCGGGACCCGCGACGTCGCCTTTGTGTTCACGCGGACGCGGAGGCTACGCGGATTTTGCCAATCAATTTTACAGTAGACCGAGGAAAGGAAAGAGCGTGCGGCGATTTCCGGCGGAAAGAAAATCTTGCTTTCGCGCCCTCGTTTCAACTCTACGATTCTCTCATGATCCGGTCTCCCACCCGCCGTTTTTTTTTGCAAACACTGCTACACACTGGCATATTCTTTGCCTGTTCGTGGTGGGCAACTACAAAACTTATTTTCTTAGCAACTTGTTTTTCCCATATCCTTCTAAGAATTGAGACCCATATCAATAGTGTCTGACAGTTGTGCCGGATAAGTGCTAATAGAAGCATCGGTACCTTTTGTCAGCCTATTGGGAGCGGTAGCTTCCACCAGAGCCTCCTAATTAACACTCCCAATAACATTTTTATCAAAAAATGCAAGATAGACGGTCAAGTTCAAATATTTAGCCACAAAAGAATCACCATGTGCGCTCCACATCCGGAACGATCTTGGACTCGCTCTCCACCGCAGTCTCCGGCGTTGGCTCCACCGCTGGTGTGGTCGTGGCCGTCATTGTCTCCGGCGGTACAAGATCCATCTCACGCAAGAAGCAATTTTGATAGATAAAATACCAAGCCCTCACTGGAGGTGGAAAGCCAAGAGGTCGGCGGTCAAGATGTTGGAATATTTGTTCATCTTTTTATCATGAATTGCGACATCTCCGAGATCGGCTTGATTCTCACTCTGTCGGCGACTATAAGAGCCACTTGGGCCTTCCTTTTCTCAATGGCGAGCTTCTCTTTATCAAGTGCAAGCTTCTCGACATACTTGTTTATCAAATACTACCATTTTTCTTTGAAAGGCTTGCATTTTGCTTCGAGATATATGTGAGTTCGGCGAGGCACTTGTCAATGGTTGCTTGCATGGACTCCGATGAGGATGCCCCCTGCTTGTCCGTCTTTGCCTTCTTGTTTTCAATTGGGCGTCAATCCAAGTCGGTGGCGTAGTGATCCGTCCCATGGGGACCTTAAGGCCGTTGTTGACATCGCGACGGGTGTCTTCTCACTTTTTACAACTTTGAATTCTTGTCAAACAATGCATTAATTTGAATTCCTTGTTGTCGTTGTTGTCTCGATAAAACCTTTAACCCATCCTTCAACTCGTCTGCCATCGTCTTGCTACTCACTTTTGTTCCACGGATTTGCTCAAGGTCACCATGGAATTTGTTTCAATCCATTTGTATGGTCTTCCACCCATGAGACATAGCATTGCCGTTGCGGTCCATATACACCTTGGCGAAGTCACTATATTTTTTTCGTCGTGTGGAATTGGTTCTCGACTCTATTCCAATACCGGTCGTAGGTTTGGTTAGTGTTTGTAATGGAGTTAAGGCTCACTAGCTTCCATGTCTCACATAGTCACTCGTCCTCGGCGGTCTTCCACCTCTTGCCGTTAGTGCCTTTCTTCCTCGTCTTCACGACCTTCCCAGTCTCAAGATCTTGCACCTCGACCTCTTCCCCCTCACCGTCCTCCTCCTCTTCATCGTCTTCTTTTTCTTCCGGAGCCCCAGTGCCGACTGTAACACCAGAACAGCTACCATCCCGGATCATGGCTGAGATGGTCGAACCTTCAAATTATTTGCAAATAGAAACGCACACGTCGGTTTCATGCCACTCACAAACACAAATGAAATATATCGGTTTCACACCATACCGACGTTGTCGTCGTGGGACATTGCGTCAAACACGTAGCCTCCAGGCCTACCGCTTGTGACGGCACCATCACCCAGCTCGCCAAAGAGGCATTGGCGGCCACTCTCATGATCTTGGCCGTTGGATGCTTTTGTTTTGTGCCGGCTCGCCCAATAACGATATTAGGAGCGCCGGTGGAGATGCTCTAATCACCAGAAATATAAAAGTAATTCCACTATTTTGCATAATTATTTGACTACCATCGAAGCCATCAGGGTCGAATTTTGGCGCTGCGCGTACCCGTGGGGCATTTCTGGAACGCGCGGGTGATCCGCACGAAAACGATGGGGTGCATCATCGGCAGTTCAGCATCGCAACTTCGCAACGGCGCTCCGGTAGGAGACAATAGAGATCACGTCCTCCTCTGACCACTCTGAATCGAGGAGCGTCTCCTTTTCAAATCGCAGAAATATAAAAATATCGGCTCACGAAGCTTCGTGCCATACAGCTCATGTCCAGCCCGGCGCTATCTGCTCGACCTACTCCATTTGTTCATACAGTAGGGTTGTTAACTAATGATATTCGGATTAGTACCAAAGCGACGTGGTGAGATGGATGTGTTCCTTTCTCTCTTCTTCTTTGCTTCTTCTCCGTTCAAAGATAATGAAGTTGAGATGATCTCTCAACCAACGAACGAGCACAAAAGACATGACTGCCGGAAACAAGTTCTGTTCACCTCTACTGCTAAATTCAGTAACCGCAGAGAGAACCATTGCGTGTAGATCGCAGTTTAACCGTCCGCATACACTGCTTAGTTCCATTCGCAGAAGTATGAAATTTCACGGATTCCACAAGACGAACACACATAACACTAACTACAAAATAATATAATCCACATTACACGATTTTGAGAGCTAATAATATTACATAGACATGCTACCACTGTTACAATCTGAAGAGCAGTGGAAGAAGGACCAGCACCTAGCTAGAACAGACTTCACCGGCCGGAGTCACAGACCAGTGACCGACCACCACCGGAGACGCCGGGCACAAAAACGCCGGCTACACCCCTCCGGGACTAACCAAACACTAGACAAAAAAGAAACGAATAGCAGTTGATCTACACAATGAACGGAAGGATTAGAGGCTTAGAGCTAATCCGCTAAAAGCCGGAGCAGAGTGTCTAAAATGCCATCTGCATCACGGCGGCGACCATTAACCTAGCATCAACATGACACGCTAAAGACAGACGGTACTAGTAGTAGTAGCTGAAGAAGATGAGCCGCTGGGTGTCAATTGGTGGCGAGAAGCGAATCCCAGTCGATCTCGTACGAGGGTACTTGGTGAGGGCGAAGCAGGCAGCCTCGTCCCATGGCGCCTCGCTGAAGTCGAGCTGCTGCATCTCCAGAACCTCTGCTGCGGTGGTGGTGGGTGACGACTCCGGGGACTCCAGAGAGGACGACGCGTCGTCGGACGACGGCGAGGAGCAGTTGCTGGTGGGGTTGGACGAGGTGGCTGCGGCGGTGGACGCGGATGCGGACTTCTTGGCGTTCTTGGAGGCGGTGATGTTCTGGCAGAGCGTCTGGAGCTTGGCGTCGACAGAGGCGTCGAGCGGGCCACGGGAGGCGGCGTTGTCGGGGAAGTTGAGCCGGGCGGCGTCGCCACGGAGGCGGTAGGCGGCCTGGTCGTAGGCGAGGGCCGCCTCCTCGGCGGTGTCGAAGGTGCCGAGCCAGAGGCGGGTGCGGTTGCGGGGGAGGCGGATCTCCGCCACCCACTTGCCCCAGTGGCGCTGCCTGACGCCACGGTAGAGCTTCTGCGGCCGCGGCGGCGTCGCCGCCGCCACGGAAGCGGGCTTCATGGGCTGGGTCCGCGGGCCGAGGTGGCCCGGCTGGGCGGTCTGGCGCTGGAGGTGAAGGCGTGCCTGGATGTAGTGCATCTGGGCCGGGCTGAGCTCGGTCTGGGCCTGGGCCTGCACCCCGTACGGGTAGCCACTGTAGGCGGCGTGGGGAAGGAGAAGGCGAGGTGGGGCTAAGCTGAGGGTGAAGTGGAGGGGAAGCAGAGGCATCTCGGATAAAAGGCTCGAGTGCTCTCAACAGATCTTCCCCGGACAGATCTATGGCGGCAGCCATCTACTTTAGCTTCAAAGAAACTTTTTTTGGGATTTTTTTGTCTTTGGAGAAAGAAAGATGAACAAACAAGAAAGAAAGCTGCCTGGTTTCCAAACCAAAACGCAGAACAGGCAGAGGAAAACAAGGTAGATCAACAGCCACAGCAAAAAGAGATGGATTTGGTGGTAGATCTAGACACGAGCAGCAACAAGGAGGTGTGGAAAAAGAACCTCTCTTGGCGACCAACTACTACGCTAGAAACGGAAGAGAAAAAAGAACAGATCTGAAGCCCGGGATCTAAAAGGCCCTGGATACCTCACCGACTGCTCTGTGACCAACAAGAAAGACGACGAGACGAGACCAACGAGGTGGGGAAGAGGGTTTGAGATCGATTCAGAAGACGAACTTACCTTGGAGACGCAAGAACTCGCTCGGATCTATGCTTACCTCGCTCGAACTCACGGAGGCTTGGGTGTGGGTTGGGTTTGTGGGCTTTTTGGTGGTGGTTGGCTGTGGAGTGTGGACGAAGGTCGGAGTGGGCGAAATGGAAGGCGGGGAGGAGGACTGGAGGGCCGAGCAGCTTCTTTATAGCCGGCCCCTGCGAGACCCAGGAGCTATGGCCATAGTTTATCTTCTTCCTCCGGATAATAATTTTGCCCTTTTCCGTCCTCTCGGAGGTGTTTTTTTTTTTTTTTTTTTTTTTTTTTAGCGAATCTCCTCTCGGAGGTGTTTAGACCAGTGGTTCCTTCGCTCTTACTCCTCCCCTAATCACTTTCAGTGAAGACGGAGGCAAAGAGCTGCGCTACTGTCGTGTGGGACCCACGGATATTAAATAAGATTTCGGATGTGATGTTCATCCGTGAACCTATCAGCGTGTGTCACTTCCACCATTGGGAGAATGCCAGGTGTCCTGCTCACTGACACGTGTGATGTGAGGGAACCGGGTGTCGCCGGTGTAGAGAACGTGGCGGGAGCTTACGGGAAGTTGTGCTGTTTGCTGCTCGACGACGATCAGCTTCGCCGGCGCCGCTAATATTCGGCAGGAATCGCTGCATCAGCCGCTGCAAGTGGCGAACGGCTCGTTTCCGTCAATCACTCGCAACTTGCATATACTCCAGTGGAGTATAGAACTGTGCTAACCGCCAGCGGTTATTCTGGTTAATTTTTCTTAGTTTTCTGTTTATTCCGAACCATTTCTATTTGTGAAAGCATCCATGATTTGCTCAAAGAGCAATTCTCCTGTGTTCCAAGGGCACCTCCAACGGGCTGGCGCATACGGACCAGCTCAGTCCGCTTTTGTTCGAACGGACAAATGCCCTTCTCCAACGGGCTGGCGCATCCGGACTGATATCCGCCCGAACACCAGTTTTCGACCCAAACGCGGCCCAACTTTGGGACGGCTTTGGGGCGGGACGGACAGGCTCTCGGTCCGCCTCTTTGTCCTCCCTGTCCGCGTCGGGCCCAATGTCCAGCCACAGAATCCCCTCCCAAACCCTCGTTCGGCCGCCCATTCCCTCCCAGCCGCCCCCAGCCGACCTCGCCGCCCCCAGCCGCCCTCGCCGCCCCAGCCGTTCATGGAGGACGGGCTGTCCAAATCCACGGCCGCTACCGGCGCCGCCCTACTCGCGGTGAAGAAGGAGCCGAAGCCGGCCTCGGTCAAGCGACAAGGCCGGAGGGAGAGGACTCGGGAGAAGAAGGCAGAGGAGAAGGCCGCCCTCGCAGCGGCCAAGGAGAAGGAGAGGCTCGCCGCCATCGCGCATCAGGCCAACTCCGACCTCATCGCCGCCCAGGCCGCCGCCCAAGCTGTCCTTCTCCTCAAAGGGGAGGTTTTTGCAGGGGCCTTCGTTGCTTCCACCGGCCTCTCCCCCGACACGATTCCGTCGGCCGGAAGCTCAGTCTCCTCCGCCAAAGCGAAGCCGCCTAAATCCGTGTCCCCCGGCCTCTCGACGCCATCGTCGGCCGCCGCCCATCACCCAGTGTCACGGCTGGGTTCCCGAGGACTCGCCGGAGATTTCGTCGGTCCCGGTCGAGCCGAAGTCGCTCGACCTCAACGTGACCCCGAGTGCCGGCGACGGGCGGCCCCGTGGCAAATCGAAGACCACGGCGGGTGGCAGGATGACCATGCCCGAGGCCCGTGCCCTCATGTTCGACGGGAGCGAGTTCCCGCCGACGACGCCTGCCAACCCGGCCTACTTCACCGAGGATGTCATGGACGACATGATCAACGGCCGCACCTACTTCGATCCTGCCGAGGCCGAGACACAAGAGGCCAACACCTACTTCGACCCGGCCGACCTCGACACACAAGACCCCGACGCGACCATGCCCGAGACGGAGGCCGATGTGGTCGACATTGAGGAAGAGCCACTCGATGTCGACGAGGAGCACGCCCTAATCGCGGCGAGCCTCAAGCGGAGAACATCCGCACGACCTCGTACACGGACAAGGAAGATAAGGTGCTATGCGAGTCATGGATGACTTGTGGGCAAAATGAAAAATGGGGTGCCCAACAAAGGGGCGTCGCATTTTGGTTTAGGGTGCACAAGCATTTCCATGAGCAAAGGAAATTGCCGCCCTACCGGATTGAGAGTGATCGCAATGAGGGCTCACTCACAAAGAGATGGCAACACATCTCGGCCGAGTGTTGCAAATTCCAAGCGGCCTACGAGCATGTGAATCAAGCTTCGGAGTACTTCAAGGTGGCTATGGGGTTGAGGACAAGATGAATCAAGCTTTGGAGTACTTCAAGGTGGCCTTCAAGACCAAGTTCACCTTGGGCCATTGTTGGGACATGATCAAGGGTTGTCCAAAATGGCAAGAGAGCTACAACGCCATTAAGAAAGGGGGCCTTGAAGGCTCGAAGAAGAGAGCCAACAATGACCCCAATGATGATGTGAATCCCGGCCAAAGCTCGGGTGGCCGGGCTGTGCGGCCGAGAGGACACAAGTCCTCGCCGCAAGACGTGAAGCGTGAGGCGGCACAAGCACAATTCGAGGAGACCATGAAGACGTTGATCGCCGGCAAGGAGGAGTCCACCGCCGCTAGGTACGTGGAGAAACGCAAGGACAAGGAGGAAGCCATGACAAGGTATGTGGCGATGACAAGGAAGAAGCTCGAGATCGAGCAAGAGAAGATCAAGGCCGAGGAGACCTGGCTCATGCTCGAGGCCAAGGCGGAGGAGAATCGCGTGAGGCTTGCGTTGCTCGCCGAAGATAACCGGATCATGATGGCCGACTTGACCATCATGGACCCGGAGCAAAGGGCATGGATTCTCAAGAGGCAAAAGACGATCCGTCAGCGCGAGGACATGTGATGTCCTATTTATTTCTATTTATTATGTGTTGAACTATTTAAATTTTGAAGAATTTGTATTTTGAACTATTTGGATTTCGAACTATTTGGATTGAGGCCAATTTGAGTCATTTGAATGTTCCAATATTTTTTGTTGGCCCATTTTACGCCAGGCCGTTGGGGGCACCCCCACCCCAAACGGACAAAGGCTCAAAATGTGTCCGCTGTCCGCCCCCAAACGGACCAAATCGGACACATTGGGGTGTCCGTTTGCTCCACCCTGTTGGAGGTGCCCTAATGGGTACTAGTTGAATTTGGCGCGGCAAAGAGCAATTCTCCTGTGTTCTAATGGGTACTAGTTGAATTTGGCGCGGCGGCACGCCGCACCCGTTGTAATTCAAAATGTTGAAATCCATCGGAATTTGTCGTCTAGAGTATGTCTAAATACTTAGTGAATTAAAATGTTCAAATATGCTTGTATTTTTCCATAAAATTTTAATTTAATTCCATAGTTAGAGAATGTACGATATGAACATTTATTAATTTTAACTCCATAGTTAGATAAAGTTCATTTAGATTGTATCTAAATATTCACCAAATTGGAATGTTCAAATATGTTTGCATTATGCCATAAGTAGTTAGCATATATTTTTGTGAGCAAGTTGAAATGTTCAAATATGTTTCTATTTTTTCAGTAATATTTAATTTAAGTCCATAATGAGTAGAAACACACATTTATTGAATTGAATTCCATATTTAGAGTAAGTTCATCTAGATTACATCCAAATATTTACCAAGTTAAAATGTTCAATTTAAGTCCATTATTAGAGGAAGTGCATTATGTGAGCATTTAATAAATTTAAGTCCACATAATTAGAGGAAGTGCATTTGTTTTTTGTCCAAATATTCATCAATTCAAAATATTTTGACATGTTTGATGCACATTTATTGAATTGAATTTCATATTTAGGGAAAGTTCGTCTAGATTACATCCAAATATTTACAAATATTTACCATATTTAGGGATAAGCATGCATGAATTTGACATAAACATATAGGTTACAATTTTCTGAACATTTTGGTATATTACTTGTATTTTTTCTGGTAACCCGTGCCTTGCAACGGGAGAAAAATCCGTGTCGTTCAAACCAATAAATCGGTCTATCCATTATCCATAAATTAGTTATTTTGTTCTCCTAAATAAGCATGGTTAAAGTTGTTAAATATGCATGAATTTTGATACCAGTAGACAGATTTAATTTTTCTGAACATTTTGATATATTGAACACATTTTTTTAAATTGCAGATCAGAAGTTATAGATTATACAATATTGGACATTTTTCTGAAATTTTTGAAAATGTTTAAAATTCTGATAACGGGACCCACATGGCAGGGTTTTAATAATTACCGAAATTATTTATCAAAATGAATAAAATTCGGATGGCTGGGGGCCACAATGACGTCACTTGCTGTTGTTGATTACGGAGATGACCGCGTCGTTGCGAGAAGGTCTCTGGATTGTCCGAAAATTTGAAATAAGTCTCTCCGACGTACGGAACGACGAAAAATATGAACAATGATGAACAGTGCACGAGCGCTGAGAGCTCGCGAAACCGCTCGTCTTTCATATAGTTAGTAAAGTAATTTGGACTGTCCACTATCTCATCCAACAATCCACAATCAAAGCTACTGCTGGTACCACCCGGTCGTTCCGAGATACCAAAGAAAAGGTACTAGGCACGAAGGACTAGACGATAATCTCGTTTGTAATTTTTTTTGTGAAACACAATACAAACGCAAACGTTCACATACACATGCACACAATCACCCCTACGAACGCACGCACGCACACCTTATCACTATGAGCACCTCCGAGAGACTGAGTCGGCGGGTCGAGTCTAAAAAAATTGCATTAATCCTAAATTCCGACTGGTGATTCTGGTTTTTTTTTAGAAATGGGAGCAAAAGCCCCGGCCTCTGCATCCTGGTGATGCACATGGTCTTTTTTATATTAAAAGTTTAAAAAGTAACATGTGTCATAACTCAATTTACAAACATGGATCGGCTAAGATGGCCACATGAATCGGCCAACTAAATAAAGCTCTTAAATGGAGTAGAAGGGGTCCGCGCGCTGCTCAAACGGCAGGTCCCTCCACTGCCGCTGGATGTACTCGAGGCGGGGCCTGCAGCTCAGCGCCGGCGCCACCGGCACCTTGACAATGTTGAGCACCCACCCCGGTGGGAGCACAAAGCCGTCTAGCACCGGTATGTTGTGCCGGCGGTAGACCTCCACCTCCTCCTCCGACAGCGTCGGCGGAGGGAGCACGGCACGGGAAGAGCTTCCCGCGCCTGGTGGTGGTGCTCGGGAAGAACTGCCCTGCTCGAAGCGGCGGTGCGGCTTGAAGAGGTCCGCCTCGCGCTGCGCTGCGAGGCGGCGCGCCTGGGACGCGTTCCACTCCTCCTCCTCGTGACGCATCTCGTGGGCGAACGCCTGGTTCATCATCCGGTCCTCCTGGAGGAAGCGTTGCTGCTCGAGGTGCTCCTGGCAGCGCTCGGGTGCCATGGCGGTTGATACGTCTCAAACGTATCTATAATTTTTGATGTTCCATGCTTGTTTTATACCAATTGCTACATGTTTTGCATCTACTTTATATCACTTTTATACATTTTTTGGGACTAACCTATTAACAAGATGCCGAAGTGCCAGTTCCTGTTTTCTGCTGTTTTTGTATTCCAGAAAAGCTAGTCTGGAAATATTCTCGGAATTGGACGAAATTACACGGGGGTGCCTATTTTTCCAGAACACGCCTGACGGAGCGAAGGAGGAGCAGAGGAGGGCCACCAGGAGGCCACACGCCACCAGGGCACGGGCCCCCCTTCTGCCGCGCCCTCGGGTGATGTGGGCCCCTCGGGGGTCCGAAGCCGCCGCCCTTTCGCCTACTTATTCCCCCCGACGCGAAAATCCTAAGGATCTGAGCAAATATCCATGAAAAGTTCCAGAGACGCCGCCGTCGTCAACCCTAGCTCGGGAGGGTTCAGAACCTCTTCCCGGCACCCTGCCGGAGAGGGGAATCGTCACCGGAGGCTTCTACATCGCCATGCCTGCCTCCGGAGTGATGCGTGAGTAGTTCATCCTTGGACTATGGGTCCATAGCAGTAGCTAGATGGTTGTCTCTCCACTTTGTGCCATCATGTTTAGATCTTGTGAGCTGCCCTACATGATCAAGATCATATTATTGTAATGCTACATGTTGTGTTTGCTGGGATCTGATGAATATTGAATATTATGTCAAGTTGATTATCAATCTATCTTATATGTTATTTAAGATCTTGCATGCTTTCCGTTACTCGTAGATGTTTTGGCCAAGTAGATGCTTGTAACTCCAAGAGAAGTATTTATGCTAGATAGTGGGTTCATGTCTCCGTTTAACCTGGGACAGCGACAGAAAGTTCTAAGGTTGTGGATGTGCTGTTGCCACTAGGGATAACCTAACGATGCTATGTCCACGGACATATGTGTTTGTTTACATTACGCACTTTACTTAATGCAATTATCCGTTGCTTGCAACTTAATACCAACGGGGGACTCGGATGACAACCCGGCGGTGGATTATTAGTCATAGATGCTGTTGGATAACGATCTATGTATTATGTCGTAATGCCAAATTAAATATCATAGTAGTCAACATGTCATGTATATGCATTGTCATGCGCTCACTATTCGTCAATTGCCCAGCTGTAATTTGTTCACCCAACATGTTAGTTATCTTTTATGGAGAGACACCACTAGTGAACTGTGGACCCCGGTCCATTCTTTTACACTGATTAAATAACCACAAACTGCAAACTGTTCCTTTTTCATTCTCTGCAATTTAATACTCATTTTCCACACCATACGTTTAATCCTTTGTTTTCAGCAAGCCAGTGAGATTGACAACCTCACTGTTTCGTTGGGGCAAAGTAGTTTGATTGTGTTGTGTACAGATTCCACGTCAACAGTCCAGACTCCCTGCGACAGCTATTTTTCTGGCGCCGTTGACAACCTTCTGAAGAGTTGCTGCTCCTACTGGTTCGATAACCTTGGTTTCTTTCTGAGGGAAAACTTGCTGCTGACTACATCATACCTTCCTCTTGGGGTCTCCCAACGAACGTGTGTTTCACGTCATCAAGCTATTTTTCTGGCGCCGTTGCCGGGGAGTGGAAGCACTTCTTCAGCAGACTCCTATCTCCCCTTCGACGCCAATTTTTTGGCGCCGTTGCCGGGGAGACAGCAGTCTTCTGCAAGGGGAGTTTCACGCTTCCAATCTCTTTACTTTGTTTTTGTCTTGCTTAGTTTATTTTATTTTATCTTGTTTGCTTTCAATTATCAAAAACACAAAAAAATTAGTTACTTGCATCTAGTTTACTTTCAAGTTATTTTCTGTACTGTTTTTATTTCTGTTAAAATGAGTACTCCTGAGAACACTAAGTTGTGTGATTTCACTAGCACGAACAACAATGATTTCATATGCACACCTATTGCTCCACCTGCTGCTTCAGCAGAATTTTATGAAATTAAACCTGCACTTTTAAATCTTGTTATGAAAGAGCAATTTTCTGGTGTTAGTACTGATGATGCTGCTGTTCACCTTAATAACTTTGTTGAACTTTGTGAAATGCAAAAGCTCAAGGAAGTAGATGGTGATATTATTAAACTGAAACTTTTTCCTTTCTCCTTGAGAGGACGTGCTAAAGAATGGTTGCTATCTTTGCCTAGAAATAGTATTGATTCATGGACTAAATGCAAAGATGCTTTTATTGGAAAATATTATCCTCCTGCTAAGATTATTTCTTTGAGAAGTAGCATAATGAATTTTAAGCAATTTGATAATGAACATGTTGCTCAAGCATGGGAGAGAATGAAATCATTGGTTAAAAATTGTCCCACTCATGGACTGACTACTTGGATGATCATCCAAACCTTCTATGCAGGATTAAATTTTTCTTCGAGGAATTTATTGGATTCGGCCGCTGGAGGTACCTTTATGTCCATCACTTTGGGTGCTGCAACAAAGCTTCTTGATGATATGATGATTAATTATTCTGAGTGGCACACCGAGAGAGCTCCAACAGGTAAGAAGGTAAATTCTGTTGAGGAAACCTCCTCCTTGAGTGCCAAAATTGATACTATTATGTCTATGCTTGCAAATGGTCAAACACATGTTGATCCAAATAATGTTCCTTTAGCTTCTTTGGTTGCTCAAGAAGAGCATGTTGATGTGAACTTCATTAAAAATAATAATTTCAACAACAATGCTTATAGGAATAATTTTGGTAATAGCAATTATAGGCCCTATCCTTCTAATAGTGGCAATGGTTATGGAAATTCCTATAGTAACTCCTACAATAATAATAAGAGTGTACCCTCTGATCTTGAAGTTATGCTTAAAGATTTTATTAGTACACAATCTGCTTTCAATAAAACTGTTGAGGAGAAATTTAGGAAAATTGATGTGCTTTCCTCTAAAGTTGACAGTCTTGCTCTTGATGTTACTTATTGAAACTAAAGAACATGCCTCATGATGTTAAAGAGAGCAAAACTCTCAATGCTATACAAGTTAAAATTGATAACAATGTGAGGATGTTAGCTGAATTGCATGCTAGATGGGAAAGAGAGGATAAAATTGCTAGAAAGAATAATATTGCTAGAGTTCATACTATTACTACTTCTGAAAAGGCTTCAAACTCAAGTGTTAACAAACCTCCTACCATTAATGGCAAGATAGTTGGTGTTGGTAATGTTTCCACATCTATTGCAAAATGTCCTAAATTGCCTGATAACTCTGAAACTGTCCTTGATAAAGATGCTGAAATTTCTAGCAATAAGGAAGAGAATAATTCCATTACTTTTGATGATAATGACTTTGATTTTGATGGTTGCAATATTTCTGAAGTAATTAAGTTCTTGCAAAAGCTAGCTAGAAGTCCTAATGCTAGTGCTATAAACATGGCTTTTACTAAACATATTACTAATGCTCTCATACAAGTTAGAAGATGGTTGGGAGCCCATCATTAAATTGAAATTGAATGACTTTGATTGCAATGCTTTGTGTGACCTTGGTGCTAGTATTTCTGTTATGCCTAAAAGATTATATGATATGCTTGATTTAGCACCTTTGGAAAATTGTTATTTGGATGTTCACCTTGTTGATTCTACTATTAAAAAACCTTTGGGAAGAATTGATGATGTTCTTATCATGGCTAACAACAATTATGTCCCCGTTGATTTTATTGTCTTGGATATTGAGTGCAATCCATCATGCCCTATTGTGTTGGGAAGACCTTTTCTTAGGACTGTAGGTGCTATTATTGATATGAAAGAAGGGAATATAAAATATCAATTTCCTCTCAAGAAATGTATGGAACACTTTCCTAGGAAGAAGATTAAGCCACCTTATGATTCTATTGTTCGAACAAACTACAATGTTGATGCTTCTTCACTTGGTAATACTTGATGCATGCTTTGTGCCTAGCTAAAAGGCGTTAAAGAAAAACGCTTATGGGAGGCAACCCATTTTATTTTTCTGGAATTTTTCTTTTATTGAGTCAAGGAGTTTGTTTACTTCTGTAGCAACTCCTTTGTATCTTTATTTTCTCGCATTGTTGTGCCAAGAGTAGCCTCTAATGATAAGATGATGCTTAATTTTGATTGCTGCGCAGAAACAGATTTTTGCTGTTCACTGTACGAAATTCCTAAAATCACCAGATTGTTAAAAAAATCTGAAATTTTTTGTGCGTAATCTTTATGAATGTCTGAAACTTTCATTAGTTCAGAGTTTCTCGATTTGAGCGTCGTAAGTGCCTCGAAAAAATTCGTCTTTGCGGACTGTTCTGTTTTAGACAGATTATGCCTTTTTTATTTTTCGCATTCTCTCTTTTACTAGTGTTGAGTGAAATTCTTTTTTGGGTGGAAGAGTTTCACATAACATCAGTGTCTGTAGCTAATGTTTAAAGTAACAAATCATATTGCATCTTTATGGAACATGAGAGTTTTTGATTATGCACTAACCCTCTAATGAGATCTACTTTGAGTTTGGTGTGACGGAAGTTTTCAAGGGTCAAGAGAGAAGGATGATATAATAGGATCAAGAAGAGTGAAGAGCTTAAGCTTGGGGAGTCTCCCATGGATCTCCCCAGCATATTTCAAGAAGACTCAAGCGTCTAAGCTTGGGGATGCCCAAGGCATCCCCTTCTTCATCGGCAAAATTATCAGGTCATCTCTAGTGAAACTATATTTTAATTCTTTCACATCATATGTGCTTTTCTTGGAGCGTCTGTGTGCTTTTTATTTTCAGTATTGCATTTTTATTTTCAATAAAGCTTGACTGGACCCTAGCATTTCTTGATTGGGAGAGAGACACGCTCCGCTTTTTCATGAGAATACTCCTATTCTTCACTTATATTTGTTGAGTATTCATATCTAGCGCTGTTCAGCTTTTAGCTCTTGTTTTCATGTATCTCTTGTCAGAGCTATTAACTTTTTTTTGTTGAAAGTACTCTCTTGCTTCACTTATATTTGTTTGGAGAGTTGATTAAATAAATTGATTGGTGTTTGGTTGGTTCAGAAAATGTTGCATGTGGTAATTGGTATAAGGAAAAACTTGCTTAATCTTGTAGATCACTAAAATGGATAACTTGATGCTTGTCAATTGTTTTGAGTTAACAAGTAGATCATGATTAAATTGTGCATCACATGAGTTAAGCCTATTAGTGAAGAACTACCGTAAAGCTTGTTGAAAATTTGGTTTGCATCAGTGGTACCTCTAAGGTCTAGATATTTTTCAAATAACAGGGTTTGGTTAACAAGGAAGACGGTATGAAGTCTTATAACGTTTGCAATATGTTTGTCATATAAAACTTGGTGTACGGCTTGATATTCTTGTTTGCTTACATAACCTTGCTAGCCTAAACTCTGTACTGAGAGGGAATGCTTCTCGTGCATCCAAATCCTTGAGCCAAAATCCATGCCATTTGTGTCCACCATAACTACCTATATGTGGTATTTCCTCGCCACTCCAAGTAAATTTTTCATGTGCTACCTTTAAATTATTCAAAATGTTATTATTCCCTTTTGGTGTCAATGTTTACTAGCTCATGAGGAATTAGTGTGGTTATTCTTTATTCTATTTGTCGAGTGGACTTTTACACCTGGACTAGTGGCATATACATCCGCTTATCCAATAACTTGCAAAAAGAGCTGGCAACGGGGTGCCCAGTCCCAATTAATTACAACTTTAACCAATTAATTCTCTTCACACTTTTGCCCTGATTCATCAGTAAGCAATGACAAACAGTGAAATACCTGAATGTGTGTAAACCAAAGAGAAAGAGGGATGATCTGCCTTGCTGGTAGAAATAACGTCCTTCATGGGAGCCGCTCTTAAAAGTCCGTTCGACAGGTAGAATACTGTTCTCACCCGCTACCATTCGTTGACAATTAACAAACACCTCTCAAAAATAGATACTCCTCCATGGTATGTGATTGATGGAAGGCACCCGAGGATTCGGTTAGCCATGGCTTGTGTTAGCAAGGTTGGGAGGAGTATCAAATATTTTATGCAATCTCTATATGCTTTCAAAAACCTAAAAGCTCTAGCACATGATTTAATCCCTGTTTCCCTCTGCGAAGGGTCTTTCTTTTACTTTTATGTTGAGTCAGTTTTCCTATTCTTTCTGTCTTCCACAAGCAAACACTAATGTCAATTTTGTTACAACATGCGTTATATGCAATGTATTGGACTTGTTATACTACTTTGTGTTGACAATATCCATGAGATAAATATGTTGAAAGTTGAAGCAAATGCTGAAACTAAATTCTTCCTTTGTGTTGATTAAATACCTTTTGTTAGAAACTATTGCTTTATGAGTTAACGAAGAGCAAGTCTTGATGCCTGCACAAATAAACGAAATTAGGTTGAGACTCCAAGTGCAGAGTGTATAGTAAGTGGAAGACAGTTTTCCCCACGAGGGGTGACTCGAGGGTTTAATATCGAACTCTCGGGGAATCTGAAGTGGTAGATTTATCTTCTTATCCTTCTTTTGGTTACCTACAAAACAAGGTTAGATGTTTTGGTCCTCAACCTCACCTGTGGTTGTCAAGCACAAGGTGTAAGAATGATATCAGGATAGTTATGCAATGCAAACAAGAAATAAATATGCAATGATGGTGGATGCAATGATAAATGATATTTTTGGGTTTTTGAATGATGTATGCAAGATGAAAAGTATTTTTGTATTTTCGGATTTAATGATGGCTGAAAATAGAAAAGTGGTATATGGTGTTGGAAAGGTGTTTCTTATGATTAAAAATGGACTGGGGTTCATGGTTTCACAAATGCACTCTCTCTTTATAAAGTGGTAGACAATGGAACACACACAGTTAACATATGAGATTGCAACACAGGGTTTGATAACAAGTTACTTAGATATATGGGCATCACGTCCTAACATAGAGATCTTTTGGTTATTAACCTCTCTTATACTCCACCAAGATGCGAACTAAATCATAACACCTCAGTAATTAAGATAACTCAGAGTATAGCATTAAGTATCATGACATGAAGTGAAAATAAGAACATGCTAGATCTAGTCATGGAGTAGTGGCAATGGTCACGCCCACATCCCCGGTAGCATGGTATTTTAGTTTATCCCTAGTGAGGTAACAAAGTAAGGTAAAGATACCAAAGTGGATCGCAGAACTTTCTCTCACGTTCACTGCACTAGCCACCCCCCGTTACTCCAACTAATGCACACGTTCCCCCACACACGCTCTCATAAACATGCTTGATCAAAACAAGTAGACAAGAACGGGGTACATAATATGCATCTATACTCATAACTGAAACAAACATTGCAATCTCAAACATATATTAACTCATAAAGATCCACCACAAAGGTATTACAACGGTGACCGTAATCATGTTCAGCAGCTCATACGGTGCTAATTAGTGAAGCTCAAGAGAGGAGAGATACATAAGTTACTTCCACAAACCCATAGTCCAGAGGTGGACTACTCCCTCTTCATCATGGAGACGGTGGAGAAGTCGATGGAGAAGATGGAGACCACGCCGGCAGCGCCCCGCCGGAGTTTTCCCCCTCCAATCTGCAGCTCCTGATCTCCGTTTCGGTGTTTCTGTGTTTGTGCGGCGCTCCTTCCAGAGAACGTCGGGGGACCTTTTTTATAGGCGTTTTTAGGTCAAGACGATGTCGGTGGAGCGAAGATCGACGGCAACGGAGCCACGAGGCCAAACGGGTGGGCCCCACGCGGCCACAGTACCTGGCCGCGTGGGCCACCCCGTTTGGCCTCGGCCTCCGTTTGTTCGCTTCCTTCGCCCACAGGTCTTCTTCCTTCCAAATATTGACGCCCGTAAATTTCCAGGTGATTTCGTTGACGTTTGGGTCCCTGAAACATTAAAATAAGAAAACGGGTTTTCTGCCTGTGCAGGGTTAATTCCATAAAAATAGGAAATAAATGAATATTCCCAAAATCATTATAAAACATTGATATAACCCTTATATGATGCAAATATGATTGGAATATAAGCAATTAAAGTGCAAAGTTCATGTATGCATTTTACATGCATCAACATCCCCAAGCTTAATCCATGCTCGTCCTCGAGTATGAAGATGATAAAACTAACATGGACTTTGCAATTTAATACTTAACAATGATATCAAAGATGATTACTATTGCTACATATAGTCAAATGATTCATTCTTCAAAGGAGTAGCAATATGCAAATAGTTTATGAAGTGATATCAAGTATTCAAGACAAGGATGTTCATTGATAGTTCACAAAGTGTAACATAGTAGCAAGTAATATGGAACACATGTATGCATAATGATAAGTAGAACATCCTACAATGGTCATAGAGTGTAGATGAAAATCTGAATATGATAGGTGTACACTTTGGAAAGATGTATATGTGAGTAGAGGTAAAGCATGCATAAGTTTCATCCAACTTCCAAACTCTTCTACTTAAGTTAATGATTGCAATAAGGTATTCATTGGTGTCAAGCTCTCATTGCCCCTATCATAGCATCTTGAATGATTAAGGTTAAAGTGAAAGCAAATATGAGTAGTGTGCTTGATAAAGAATGGGTTGAATGTCTCATGCCCCTTGAATACAAGTACTTACACCATGTGTTACTCAACTTGGGAAACAAAGCAAGTTCAATTAAATATCATTGTAAGCATAATAGTATCATCAAGAGCGTCAACTGGGGTACCTCTTGTCCCAAGATATGGAACAAGCCCATATCAAAATGACAAGACAAACAAACAAAATGAACAATCTCAACACCCTTTTTATTTACCATTTGGAATAGTTTTTTATTGCAAGGTGTATCACAGAAGGTTCACCATAGTATGTAAGTAAATTTCCACCATGAATGATGCATGGCTTAGATTAGCGGCCCAGGCGTCTCTCTAACCATTTACACAAACTCATTTAAACTCACTCTATTTCCACATTTATTTCAACATGATAAGCATCCATAGACAAAAGCACATGATATCAACTAAATGAGATGAAGAGCGTGTTGAAAGCTTGCCATGTGACAGCACATATGGGCTAACTTCCAACCCAAAACATTCATCAAGCCACAAACATCATAATCTTAATCACAATGGGTCAAGTTTTATTATGCAAATAAAAGAACATTGTGCATCAAGTTCGTGAGAGCTATATAACCAATTTTTTCCATTGCAATCAATAACATAAACATTTTCATTCAGAGGTAAGATAACACAAACAACATGTTAAACATACTCGGAATAGCATAAAGCCAATAGGTAGATATGGTGGACTCACTGGAATAACTTTGGTTGAAGGTGTTGGAAACAAGTTTTTGCTTGTTGGAGTTTTTGGGCTAGCAAAAGGGAGAAAGTTGACCATCTAGATGCATGCATGAGTGTCCATAGAACTAACTAATCCATGTTAAACCAAGTGAAATAACAATCAGCACCAAAACATGAATAAGTGATAGCTCTACAAAAAGAATTTGCAAACTATTACTCATAAACAAGCTCATGAATCATGCAACTATATGTATCATTAAAAATCAAGTCAAACATCCCTTTTCCCAATCTTATAAAAGCATCCAACATATTTCAACCCATATTTCCAGTAGCTCTCTCATATATAATTGATAGTGTGGTGGTCTCTCAAGACTCAAACAAAAACAAAAAACGACGCTCCAAGTTTATGCGATAAAGTGTTTCGATCGAAAAACAGAAGTTGGACGTGTGCAAACCGAGAGTGTGTAGGTCCAGCGGGGTTGTCTTCACATCCCCAAGCTTATGGTCTTCACCATCCTTGGATAGCTCTTGGTGCATCTCCTCCAATCCCTGTGAAAAAACTTCAAAACACCGTTTCTCCCATCTCTTTTCTGTGGGGTGCATTAATAGTGATAAACAAATAGGTTCCTTGCTGCATATAATCCTTGAACAAAAATTCATATGACATGTCCAGAAAGTGTATAATGTTGTATGCCTACTCATAAACTCAATTGGATCAAAAAGATTCAACTTAAAAGCTCAAAGCATGCATCAAACAAAATGGGACAGAATCTGTCCAGAAAAACAGCAGCAGCAAAACGTATTTTTCTACCCTACCAAACTTTCTCGAAAAATTCCGAAAAATTCATGCATACAGAGGATGAAAAGTTGCAACTACAGTTCAAATATGAGCTCATTCGGAGTTACAGAATAAGAATTAAAAATCATACCGTGCACTGACTCGTGCAGGAATAAAATCTCCGAACGCTATAAGCAACTTTTTCAAACCAAAAAGGGTAAAACTTGGCACTTTATTGAAAACTCCAGAACCTAACTAGACACAAAATCTCTTGTTACAGCAAGAGGACACAAAGAAAAATCACACACAAAAATAACCGGGTTGCCTCCCGCAAAGCGCTTTCTTTATAGCCATATAGCTAGGCTTCTTACTTGTTGTTTTATTGTGGACGAAGCTCATGAGGGAGCTTGAACTTTGGTGGTTCCCTCTTCCTTGGAAAGTGTTCCATGCACTTCTTGTGTGGAAACTGAAACTTTACATTCCCTTCCTTTGAATCAATGATAGCACCTGTGGTACGAAGAAAAGGTCTTCCAAGAATAATAGGACTAGAGGTTTTATTCCCCATGTCCATGATTAGAAAATCCACAGGCACAAAAGTCATATGTAACTCTACCATAACATCACTTACTTTTCCCAAAGCATGTTTAATAGAGTCATCAGCAAGTGCTAGTTCAATAGAGCATTTTTCAAGATTTTTCAATTCAAGCACTTCATATAGTTCTTTAGATAAAACAGAGACACTAGATCCTAGATCAAGTATGGCATGGTGTGTCTCTTTTCCAATAGTTACTAGTACCTTAGGTATCCACATATCCCCAAGCTTAGGTGGTATCATAGCCTCTTGGTTGTACCTAGCAATCTTTTCTTTCAAGACATGATTAGCAATATAAGAACCAAAACCTGCTTGGTTAGTGTTGATGGAAGGATCACTTGCAAATTTTTGTAAGATAGATATTAATTCATGCAAGCTACAATTTTCTAAGTCAAGCAAAGGATCCTTGACTTCATTAAGCATTTTAACTTCCTCAACTTCAACCTCTTTCATTACCCCAATAGATTCTTTAGCAACTCTCTCTTGCTCATGAATGTGTTCCCAAGACTTATTGATAACCTCTTGGCAATATTTTATTGTTTCCTCATGTTTTTGGGCTGTAATGATGCTCTTTAATGATGAGACTTCCTTAGTAAGCTGATCTACCCTTTCAAACAAAGCATCTTGTTTTTCAAACTTAGAGATAAATTCCTTATTAAGCTCTTTTTGGGTAGATATAAAAGATCTAATGGTGTTTTCCAAGTCACTAGAAACATTACCACTAGAAGCATATTTATTTGGCACATATGGGGGTTTATTATAAGAGTTATAATTGTTGTTACCATACCCATTATTACCATAGTTCCTAATGAAGTTGACATCAATATTTTCAGAATTGTTTCCAACTAGTTCTTGCAAAGGAACATTTTCAACACTAGGTTTATTAAGCAAAGCAAGAATAGTATCCATTTTAGATGACAAATCATTAGTTTCTTCAATAGAGTTCACTTTCTTAGAAGGATTAGGTGCCCTATCAGTATGCCATTGACTATAGTTTTGTAAAATGCTTTCCAATATATTTTTAGCTTCTACTATAGTCTTACTCATAAAAGCACCTCCAGCAGCAGAATCAAGTATGTTTCTAGACATGTAGTTTAAACCATTGTAGAAAGAGTGTAATATGGTCCATTCATTAACTCCATGTGAGGGACAAGTTCTAAGCATAAGTTTTATCCTATCCCAAGCCATAGCAACATGTTCATTTTCATTTTGCCTAAAAGAAAGGATGTTGTTTCTATTTTGCAAAATTTTAACAGGGGGATAATATTTCTTAATGAAAGCTTCTTTTAGATCATCCCAAGAATTAATACTACCAGATGGCAAGGAATGCAACCACTCTTTAGCTTTTCCTCTAAGTGAAAAAGGAAATAACTTCAGTTTTAGGATATCACTTTCCACATTTTTAAACTTTTGCATGTCACATATTTCAACAAAGTCATGAAGATGCATAGAGGCATCCTCCATAGCACTACCACCAAATTGTTCCCTAGTTATCAAGTTCAACAAACTAGGACTTACTTCATAACTCTCAGCATTTATCTTAGGTGTGGCAATAGCTCTCGTGATAAATTGATCATTAGGAGTGTTTGTGTAGTCACACAGCTTAGTTCTTTCTCCCATTTTAGCAAGTTTTTTTGGTATTTTTAATTTTTTATGCAAAACTGAAATAAATATGATATGATATGCAATGACACTAACAAAACAAATAAATTGCTTTGTAAGTAAAGATGGATAAGATGGTGCTCACGTAGGTGCAACCTCCCCAAGCTTAGGTGTTAGCACAAGTTGGTGACGTTGACTTTGTTGTGAGATGAATGCGATGATGCACACCCTTGGATAAATCTCTCAGCTACGATTCCCCGGCAACGGCGCCAGAAAACGTCTTGATGATCCCGAAGAGCAAGTCTTGATACCTGCAAAATAAACGGGATTAGGTTGAGACTCCAAGTGCAGAGTGTATAGTAAGTGGAAGACAGTTTTCCCCACGAGGGGTGACTCGAGGGTTTAATATCGAACTCTCGGGGAATCTGAAGTGGTAGATTTATCTTCTTATCCTTCTTTTGGTTACCTACAAAACAAGGTTAGATGTTTTGGTCCTCAACCTCACCTGTGGTTGTCAAGCACAAGGTGTAAGAATGATATCAGGATAGTTATGCAATGCAAACAAGAAATAAATATGCAATGATGGTGGATGCAATGATAAATGATATTTTTGGGTTTTTGAATGATGTATGCAAGATGAAAAGTATTTTTGTATTTTCGGATTTAATGATGGCTGAAAATAGAAAAGTGGTATATGGTGTTGGAAAGGTGTTTCTTATGATTAAAAATGGACTGGGGTTCATGGTTTCACAAATGCACTCTCTCTTTATAAAGTGGTAGACAATGGAACACACACAGTTAACATATGAGATTGCAACACAGGGTTTGATAACAAGTTACTTAGATATATGGGCATCACGTCCTAACATAGAGATCTTTTGGTTATTAACCTCTCTTATACTCCACCAAGATGCGAACTAAATCATAACACCTCAGTAATTAAGATAACTCAGAGTATAGCATTAAGTATCATGACATGAAGTGAAAATAAGAACATGCTAGATCTAGTCATGGAGTAGTGGCAATGGTCACGCCCACATCCCCGGTAGCATGGTATTTTAGTTTATCCCTAGTGAGGTAACAAAGTAAGGTAAAGATACCAAAGTGGATCGCAGAACTTTCTCTCACGTTCACTGCACTAGCCACCCCCGTTACTCCAACTAATGCACACGTTCCCCCACACACGCTCTCATAAACATGCTTGATCAAAACAAGTAGACAAGAACGGGGTACATAATATGCATCTATACTCATAACTGAAACAAACATTGCAATCTCAAACATATATTAACTCATAAAGATCCACCACAAAGGTATTACAACGGTGACCGTAATCATGTTCAGCAGCTCATACGGTGCTAATTAGTGAAGCTCAAGAGAGGAGAGATACATAAGTTACTTCCACAAACCCATAGTCCAGAGGTGGACTACTCCCTCTTCATCATGGAGACGGTGGAGAAGTCGATGGAGAAGATGGAGACCACGCCGGCAGCGCCCCGCCGGAGTTTTCCCCCTCCAATCTGCAGCTCCTGATCTCCGTTTCGGTGTTTCTGTGTTTGTGCGGCGCTCCTTCCAGAGAACGTCGGGGGACCTTTTTTATAGGCGTTTTTAGGTCAAGACGATGTCGGTGGAGCGAAGATCGACGGCAACGGAGCCACGAGGCCAAACGGTGGGCCCACGCGGCCACAGTACCTGGCCGCGTGGGCCACCCCGTTTGGCCTCGGCCTCCGTTTGTTCGCTTCCTTCGCCCACAGGTCTTCTTCCTTCCAAATATTGACGCCCGTAAATTTCCAGGTGATTTCGTTGACGTTTGGGTCCCTGAAACATTAAAATAAGAAAACGGGTTTTCTGCCTGTGCAGGGTTAATTCCATAAAAATAGGAAATAAATGAATATTCCCAAAAATCATTATAAAACATTGATATAACCCTTATATGATGCAAATATGATTGGAATATAAGCAATTAAAGTGCAAAGTTCATGTATGCATTTTACATGCATCATTCCCTCCCTCTCCGCATGCCGCCTCGGCGGCGGGAGAGTGGGGAACCCCGGTCCTGCGATTCCGGCTAGTAGTTAGTAGTTTAGGTGTGTGTGCCCTGCCGACGGCGTCGAAGACGGTGGCGATGGTGTCGGCGTGCTGGGCGTGGTCCTTCCCCTCCTTTCCCGTTCCGGCCTCGTCGCCGGGGAGGTAGTGAAGGTGGTTCGTCGGGTCTCCTCCTCCTTCTTTGCTTCTCCGGCCGGCCGTGGTGGTAAGGGGAGGAGCTGGTGGGTGGTGGCGATCTGCTTTTGGTGGTGGTGCGTGTGGTGGTCCTCTTCGTCTAGTTTGCTCCGGCCGGCCGTGGTGGCGAGGGGAGCGGCCGTCTGGAGGTTGTTTGCTGGTGCTGGTGGTGGTCCTGGGTGGCGCCGTGTCGGCGGGAAGATGGGTGGAGCGGTGGAGATGGCGCTGTGGCCGTGCGCGTTCAACGTCCTCGGTTTCCGTCGCGCGGCGGCGGACGGCTCAGCGGTCGTCTACATGGTATGGAGGTGAATCTTGGACATGGATCTAGTCGATCAACTACGAAATCATATAACTTTAATGTACCCTATTTTTAGCGAAAATGCAGTCGAGGCTGCTATTTCTTATATAGTAGAAGAAGTAAAGGAGTACAAGGACTCAAAGTAAAACAAGAAACAGGGTAGGGAAAGACGCTACTCTATTGACGAAAACCACAAGATTCAGGCAGCTTCCCGGGTCGCAGAGTAAACTGTCAGCTCCAATTCTGCCCGCTATGCGCCAGAGAGCAGCTTCTTGTAAAATCCTCGTCTTCACCTCGTTAACATTGGAAGCATGCCTTTGGAAGATACGGTTGTTTCTCTCCTTCCAGGTTGTCCACCAAACGAGCTGGGCAAGTGCGACCCAACTCTTGCGATGTCGCTTCTCTGTCAGCTCTCTAGTTTCAGTTATCCATTCATGCAGTGTTTGGTCTCTGCGCGGGGAGGTAGCAAGCCTGCCAAAGGTAGGATCTCATCTTTAATGTACCCTATGGATAGTAAGCTTGATGACAATCTCATCTTCAAGAGTATTAATTTCGTGTTTACGGTCCCGCCGTGGTGTTTTGCAACGTCGTGGAGAGGGTAGAAAGCATGCACCAATCTTTGAATGAAAGAAAATGGATTGACATCAGACTATATACAATTTAAAAAGAGGTTGTTCCATTCCATGTCCATGTGGAACTCTCACCTCCCCAAATGTAAAGTTGACCCGACCTCTAGATCCGCAACGAACAGCTTGATTGATTTCGAGACGCTGAAACATGCATATGCATCTTACTTAGCTGGAAACAATACCCAGATCCACTAATTAATCACCTTACAACTGAAGCCAAACCAAAGCAAATATTATATCCCGGGAAACTAATCAGTGGCTGTATCCAGGGCAGGTGTTCGTATACAACTCACGCAAAGGTATTCGTTGCTTGACTTGCTTGTAAACCTGTGATGCACTTATTCCGCTAGACCAAAACCCATCTCCTAATCAGCTCCTATGTCCATTCTTTGCATCTCATCTTCAGAGATAGAAGAAAGCCACACTCATCGTGCGCGTCTCCACCACCTCCCGTGTGATCTCCACTATCCATGTCGATATAGTTGGTACACCAACATCATGTATGGCCACTTTGTCTGGTGTCACTCTCGCGCACATACCCACGTCCTAATCGTTGCCGCCATAACCACCTTGCTTCTGCTGTGTCTACCCATGAACTACGCGTGGTGTGGTGTGCTCACAGATAAGTACTGTATATATATATATCATCGTCGCCGCTTTATGGTTTCAGAGATGCGTGCCCATGCCCATCAGAATCATTATTCGTAATTGCTACCGTGACAGCCCCCCAAAATCAATCATTAGACTGACTGGAAGTGGGAGGCAGAACAACGTCTTAGACAGTTTGGAAGGTTGAAGTTAATCTTAGTTTGGGACTGGGATTCAGAGCTGTTCCATGTGCAATCCTATCTCCCCAAATGTGAGGAAGTTGACCTTAAACCTCTAGATCTACTTTCGACTTGAGTACTCTAAAAGAAATAGAACTCGGATGCATTTTACCTATCTGGAACCAGTATCATATATAGCTTTGAATACGGATACAATGTCATATTTTTTATTTATATCACATAAAGTGCATAGTAGTAGAGCAATTGGTGCTCAAATCATGGAATGCCTTAACAACATATTACGGAATAGAGAAAGCAATTTTTTAGAATATATTAGATGTTCCACAAGTTCTAATATTGTCAGATGGTGTAATAAATCACATTTTGGTCTATTTTTTTACTGGTCTGACTGGTGATCAAATTGAGTAACGAAAAAATCAACCAGATACCTGCACGTCACAAGTATACCAGTTGCACATTTTGAAACCGTAACTAGGGTATATTTAAAGTCCAATAGACGGAACAAATTTGAAAAAATACAAGTCTTTTTTTAAATA
Organism: Poa pratensis; assembly: GCA_947311845.1. Lineage (NCBI taxonomy): Eukaryota > Viridiplantae > Streptophyta > Magnoliopsida > Poales > Poaceae > Poa > Poa pratensis. The sequence goes on from CAMZMU010000083.1 coordinate 26,012,567, forward strand.
AAAACAACTGTGCATTACAAATAAAGTATTTAAATATGAAATGGGTGCATACTAAAGTTCAATTGTAGAGTAGATAGACAAAACCAACTACGTCAATCATGTTCAATCGACTAATCGGAAGCGAATTCATCATGTAACACAAAAACTACATTGATTTTTTCTCAATAGGACTATTCCTCGCCACCACTTCTCTCCCACTCGAAGCCTCTTTTTCATTGATTCTAGTGTATTAATTTTTAGAAGTTACATACAATTCATCATTCTTTTAATTTTCCACTTACCGCGACACTAATGTTTGTAACCGCATCCTAACTATATGCATACAGATTCTACTATGTGAAAACATCTCTAGCCCTCCTCGAAGATATAATTTCCTCTCCACCTTAATAAAAATAACTTTGAATAATTTGTTTGGTTCGGGAAGAGGGAAACCTTTCCCCTGCAATTTAATTTCTTAAACCTTCCTGCACACAATGACAAACGCGGGTCTCGAATCTTCCTCCCAACCTAAACCCCACCTGGGTGCCCCTTTCAACTTCAAGTCCGATCACGGCCTCGGCGGGCTCTACTCGTCAATTTTTTCGGATGCACAACATGTCCCCGTCTCAGCTTTGAGTACGGCCTCGCAGACATGGCGGTGGTGGGGTTGCACTAACTATGGTTCAGGCAATAGTGGTGTGGCGATTAGGAAGGATGCATCACAATGATGATGGTTGTGGTTGCCGCCGCATAAGTGGCATATGAAGTGTAGCGAGAGCAGAGGTGGCGGCGCGGCTAGGGCATGGCGCGAGGGACTCACTTGAGGTTGCAAATATCATTTCTCACGGCGACGTGGTCACCGGAAAGGGTTAGAGGCGAGGTTATTCGGACCTAGCTTGTGGGCAGCATTTGGGTAGTGAAACTTCCTCAAGCAAAGAAAAAAAGACAATAAGGACCATTTTTTTAGATATACGGACAAGCTTGGAGGTGTTTTCCTCCAAATTATAAGGAGTTAAAAGGTTTTAGGAGAAGGGTGGGAGCATCTCCAACCAAGTCAGGACAAATTTTATCCCTATATCAATATGTACACGTGTCAGGGCAACCCCAATCCCCATACCAAAAGTCTCAAAAACATCCAAACACATGCACATACATTCAACACAAATTAATCACAAAGTCATCACAAATTCGGGAATGAGTCAATCACATGTTTTGTTGGCCATGGTGACTCTACTTGTCATCACCGGATTTGCCCTTCCCCTTTGATTTTCGGGGCGGGTACCACCTTCAGTGGATCCAACAATATGGCAATATAAATGGCCTTCTCTTAGGTTGATGATATAAAATAGTGGCCCGACTCCATCTGCCAAACAAAAAAATCATTCAACATATGCAATAAAAGTGAAACAAACAAAACTTACATTTTGCACTGTGTCTTAGCACCCACCACTTGTTCACAAAGTTTTGGACGCATACCCATCTATGGCAGAGAGCTCTCGGTGCGCATGGGTTAGAAATGTCCACCACAAGCGCATCGCTCGTGACCAGTGACAGTGAGCTCAGATGGACCAACAGCAGTTAGCAGTTTTAAAGCAAAGCAAAACAGGAGGCGCCTTGAATGCGCGTCGGTTGGTCCGTTTCCTGAGGATCTTGGGGCGAGGCGAAGACTTTGACGGCCATCCATGACCCCCCATCCATGTGCGCGGCTGTGGCGTCCAGGAGATGGATGGACCGACGGGCCAATGCCAATCGGCAATGGGGTTCTGTCTGACCCAGCCCACATGCGCTGCTGGCTTCGCGCTCGGTACGGTACTTGTTGGCTTTATTTATTTTACTACCTCTGGCTCCAGGCGTGCCAGTGTGCATGCACCTGGGTCTTGTGATCCGCACAGGTTTAATCGTGATCTCTCCTTGGTTTCGCAGTTCTTTTTGTACGTAACTGGTACTCCCGGCTCCTCCTTTGCTGATTCTCCGTTTTACTATTTGTTTCCTAGTCGTTCGAGTTTGTCATTTCTAGGAGGGGAAGATGGGGCTTTGAGATTTTTAAAACAAACGCCGGGCGGGCGACAAACCGGCAGCAGCATCTTCTTTTCTTTTCTTCTTTCTAGCTGATGATGGTACTCCATCCGATCCATATTAGTGGGCATAGTTTTGTCTAAATTCATATGTATCTAGTTAATTATTTAGACTAGATACATGTGTATCTAGACAAAGTTGTGCCCACTAATATGGATCGGAGGTAGTAATTAATTTGTAGACGTTGTGGAGTATGTCGGCAAAGGAGTTAAGTAATCAACGTAGTACAAAGTATCTTCCTGTTTCTGGTCCAAGTCGTGGTTGCCGATTGTTCATTGCATCTGTCTGTGCCATGCATCGATACGTGGTATGGACTATTGGAAGAGTACTATTGGATGTTCGTCGCACCAAAATGAGATCTCTAGATCGAAAGGTGAGCACGACGTGTTCGTGTGGAGACGGCTGTCTCTGTAAACACCTTTTCGTGCCTTCACGCTTGCGGCTGCTGCACAACTCAGCATATCTTCTCTTCTCCGGCGAGCTGCGGTGCACGTCGTCGAGACGTGTTGTGGGCAGGAAGCACAGAGATTGTGGACGTGACAGAACGACGCCGACGTGCCTCAAGCTACGGCTGGATAGATAAATCTCGACAACTCTTCGTTTGCAAATGGGCCCTACTTTCCGAACCATCAGAAACCTTTCCTCGTACGAAAGCATGCAGGCGTTGCTGCAGCTTCAAGTCATGGCATGACATATGGCCAGCAATGAGGATGAAGCGAAAACGATAGACAATTTCCCTCTTCCTCGACTATTTTGGGCTATAGGCCTGCCATGCTATCCTGGGCTCGTTGCGGTTCTGTTGTGGCTCGCGGGCTTTGGGGACAGGCCATAGTGTGCGCGCGATGGTCCGGGAGATGATGTACGCCGCGCCGCGCCGCCTGCGTGCTTCGTACATGGGCCGACCCAAGTATTTTACGCGCGGACGTTTCGCCAGCTGCTTCCTGCATGCTTCCTCTGTTTCGTACACACATGTTCGTACTAGACTAGACATGCATGCATGCCTATTACGAAGACCATGAGATATTTAGCTAGTAGACGCATGCATGCGTATCAGGACCCAGGAGACAGTTAGCTAGCTTTTAAATTTGGAACCATTTTTAAAAAGAAACCACTTTTAAATTTGGAACCATTTTCAAAATGAACCTATTTAAATTTGGAACCATTTTCAAAATGGAATCACTTTTAAATTTGGAACTATTACAAAATAGAATCACTTTTAAATTTGGAACCATTTTCAAAATGGAACCATTTTAAAAAATAAACAATTTTCAAATTTGGAACCATTTTTAATTTGGAACCATTTTAAAAAATGAACAATTTTCAAATTTGGAATCATTTTTAATTCGGAAACATTTTCAAAATGGAATCATTTTTAAATTTGGAACCATTTTCAAAATGGAACCATTTTAAAAAATGGACAATTTTCAAATTTGGAACCATTCTCAAAATGGAACCATTTTTAAAATGAACAATTTTTAAATTTGGAACCATTTAAATTTGGAACCATTTTTTAATATATAACCATTTTAAATTCGGAACCATTTTTAAATTTGGAACCATTTTAAAATTTGGAACCGTTTTCAAAAAATGAACAATTTTAAAATTTGGAACCATTTTCAAAAAACAATTTAAAAAAGAACAAAAAATAATAAGAAAAATAAAAAATAAAACGAAAAAATGGTTCCATTTTTAAATTTAGAACCATTTTTTAAATTAAACTATTTTTAAAAATGAACAATTTTCAAATTTGAAACCATATTTAAATTAAGAACCATTTTTCAAAATGGAAACATTTTCAAAAAATAACAATTTTAAAAAAACAATGGAAAAAATAAGAAAATGGAAAAAGAAACAAAAAAAGAAATAAAAATGAAAAACAAAAACAAAAAAAGAAATAAGAAAAAAGAGAAAAGGAAACGGAAAAAGGAAAAGATTGGAACCATTTTCACAAAAAAGAATGAAAAATAATAAGAAAAAGAAAACAAAACATAAAAGAAAAACAAAAACAAAAAAATAAAACGAAAAAAGAAAAAAGAAACAGAATCTGGGACTCCAAACGCACAGCCTCCGCACGAACGCAGCCTCGCGAATGCAGCCTCGCAGGAAAAAAAAGAAAACAGAATCTGGAAGCTCTTAAGCAGACGCGGAAGAAAAAAGGCCAGCCCAGTAACGCTCGCGAGCGAAACTCTTCAGGCGGCGCTGGAGTTATGGGGCGCAAACAGGCGGTATATAGGGTTCGCGCGCTAAAGTCATGCCCTGGTCGTAGTAGGGGCAATTCTCTCGGAGCAGCAGCGGGCCATATATGAGGAGTGTACTTTTCTTTGTCAAAACTTTGCTCGGGTTACTTTCTCTCATTGCCCTAGGGAAGCCAATGTAGCAGCTCACGAATTAGCTAAATTTTACTAGGTAGAACATGGTGTATGGCATGGTGATCCTCCAATTTGTATTAGAGCTGTAATTACAGACGATGTAACTATGATTTCTAATCAATAAAACAAGCCAAGATTCAAAAAAAGAAGAAGAACTAAACCCTTACTTCTAGCGAGTTTACAAGGATGGTGGTGATGGTCACGCTGTGGGCCATTTGGACAGCAAGGAGAAAGGCAATCCATGAAGATATTTTTCGGAGTCCATTATCTACCCATAGTTTCATAGAATCATATATTGAGGAATTGAGTAGTTTGCCCCTACTACATCTACCCGTGCTGCTAGTGCTCGGATCATCTCTCGGAATAGACGGATTGCCCCTAGTAGTGCTGGTTCTTTCAAAATCAATACGACGGCGCATTTTCTCGCAATGGCACTCGTTCAGCTGCAGCTGCTATTTGCCGGGATTCTGAAGGTAAATACCTAGGTGGTTCAACGCTGGTTCTTGAAGGCAGTCTTGCTTCGGATATGGTCCTTAATACCTTGCACATTGCATCAGATTGCAAGGAGGTGGTTGATGATTTATTGAGAGGATAACCGGGAAGTTATGGCTCTATCATCAAGGAGATTGTCGAACGAGCTACAATTTTTGATAGATGCTCTTTCCATCATGAATTTTGAAATTCCAATTTCGAAGCCCATATGCATGCTAAGTATGCTTCTTCTTTCGGTGTTGGCCGCCATGTGTGGCTGGGAACACCTCATGATGTAATTTCTGTACCCATGAACATTCGGCATGAATAAAGCTTAGCAAGTTTCCCTAAAAAAAGCCAACACGGTGGGACAATCCTATATCCCGCACATTACCGGCACCACACGCTTGCGCAGCCTACAACGCTTCCGCAATGGGCGGCGGATTTTTCTTCTCCACTGTTTCTTTTTAATTTTCTTTTCTGTTTTCCTTTTTCGTTTCTTTTTCACTTTTCTTTGTTTTAAAAAATGTTCAAATATTAAAAATATCCAGAATAAAAAAATGTTCAGATCTAAAAAATGTTTAGAATTGAAAAATATCCAGATTAAAAATATCAATTAAAAATGGTAAATATAAAAATTGTTTAAATTTGAAAAATGTTCAAAATTTAAAACGTTCAGATTTTGACGAAAATTAGATTTTTGGAAAATAATTCAGATTGAAAATATATTCATATTAAAAAATGGATTTTAAAAACACATAAATAATACTCCTCAACCTGAGATTTAATCACGCTCGCATTCAGGCGGCGTGGGGCTGCGTTGCTGGGTAGCTCCTATACACTGACCTACGCGGAGCGTTCTCGCATCGCACACACGCTCGTCGTCCTAGGCCGCGGCCCACCATCTCGTCCTCTTCTTTTCGGATCTCCTCCGCCTCCGTCGACTCCCTCGCCGCCACCAATTGCCGCAACCGCCTGCTCAAGGCCACGCGCTCGACGCCATAACCGTGCCGCCTCGGCGCCGTGGCCTCCGCCGGTCCACAGCCGCCCCCCGGCTTCCATGGCGCCGGCCACACCGCACCCGACCCCCTCCCCCCCTCCTTAAGTTCGTCCCTCACCTCCACCTGCGCCGCTGCGGCGTGCCGCGTTGTCGTCGGCTATAGTGAGGTCCTTTCGTCACCTGAGAGTCGATGTCATGGCCCGCCACGTCGTCGGCCTCCGTCTCCGGTGCTCTTCCATGTCTTCTCCTTCTTCGGCCGTACTTCATCCCTCGCCCCACCTCGTATTCCTCATCTCTTGTAGCCGTAAAGGGCCGGGCCCATAAGCGGGGTACGCGAGAGCGAATCGCTCCCGCGGTACGCGGCAACTGCTGGTTTCAGTTCAGGACAAAGACGAACATGATCTTGCTGCACATAGTTCGCCGGCTCGGGTGGAGCTCGGCGGCAGCGCGCGATCGGCGGTCATCGTGGTGAGGCGGCGCCGGTGGGGACTGGGTCCTCAAGGTTTAGTTGTAATTTCCATATTTTCAGAGGATTGTGCTGCTAGTTTGGTTTTCTTTCTATAATCCCATGTACTCAAAAAAAAAAAAGATCTTGCTGCACATAAAAATGAATCACTAGCACTTTGTAGACTCTCACTCCATCGGAGCAATGGCCTGTATGGCGCTGTGGCGCTGCTTGCCATGTGAAAGAAACCGAGAACATCTGAACCCATTACTTCAGCAGGGTAACACCTGTCACACTGCCAAAATTGTTCAATCCGAAAAATTACCCAAGCTCAGCAGCAGATACAGAACAACAGGTAACCACAAGTTGCCCAGGAGACGCATGCGCGAAATGCTACAACCACTATCAGTATTTTACGACAAACTTTACCGAGAACCGACCATAGCCGTTTGGTTACAAAAGCTGGGACCGCGTCCCAATCCCAATCACCAACACCACCCCAGATATTACACCCAGGCAAAGGAATGTACAATTCACGGTATACCGAAACTAAATATCACCATCCTTCTTTTTCTGAAGAAGCTTCTTTCTTTGTCCTATATAAGCTAACACCACCTGAACTCAAAATGACCCGTATGATCTTATAACTTACGCTGCCCGACGACGACCAACGGTATACGCCTCCTGGGCGATCTCCGCCTCTCGTTTCACATTTTCAAACAAGCTGGCCATGGCATCAGACAGCTTCGAGAGTCGATCGAACATTGTGGTTAGACCTCCCTGCAGGGTTGCCAGCTTCGCTTCACTCTCAGGTTTGCCATGCTCTGCAGCTTTGTCCTCTGCCCCAGTGTCCGAAGACCTCTTCTTCTTCGCCGCCTGCTGCTTGCACATTTTCTTGAGATCTGCTGCAAGGTTCTTGATGGAATCGCACGATTCTTCAGACGGCAGCGACGACATTCCTGTGGACCAATCTCCCAAGAGATCAAATAGCGGTGGCGCAAGGTGTTTGCGAGGCGAGAGGGTCAGCTTTCTTCCCCGTGAGCGGTCTCGTGGTTTTTTTTTTTCGAGAACCCGCAGAAAGAGCTGCGCGTTATCTTTATTAAGCTTACGAGAGAATGCCAAAGAATGGCTACAACGCCTTTCGGCAACGGTGCTAATCAGGGATTAGGCACCACCCACACAACACCAATAACAACAGAGCTCGCCATGCCCAACGTGAACACATCGGCCGCGTCTCGACCCACACCAACCAACTCCGAAGAGCCACTACACCTAGACTAACCGCGCCAACAGAAACCTCCACCCTTGAATGCCAGAGAGAGTCGGCAGGCGAGAGGCAGGGCTTGACCAGTCTTGGGGAAGTGGCAATCTTGGAGTCACCGGAGAAAGTGTACAATGCGCCCTCGATGCTCAAAGCTTGAGCAGACACCGCCGCGGGACCAAGGAACGAGTGCAGCACCGGGTCTTGTCTCCAAAGCGACGCTTTCAACAAAGAAACGACGTCGAGACGCCGTCATCGCCAATCCGGGAGGCCGGATCAAGGTTTTCACCCGGAGACAAACACCACGACGATGGGGGGGGGGGGGGGGGTGCCGGCGTTTCACGGCGACGCCTCCATGGAGCGAAACGACGCCCGAAGGCGCCATCGTCGCCGGCACCAACAGAAGTTGTGCAGGACTTTCGTCCGATATGCCGCACCCCCAACCAATCACCCACAGCTGCACACAATCCACAAAAAGGTCACCGGACTCGCCGGAGAGCACGGCTGGCCGCCACCCAGCCATAGCCCCGCGCAGCAGCTAGCTCCATGTCGTTGTTGGCGCCGTTTTCCACTCCACCGGCGCAGCTCGTCGAGTAGCCGTAGAGCCGGAACGGGCGCGGCCCGCGCCACCCCAGATCGGGCCCGCGCGGCCCAGTGAGCCCGCACGGCGCCGACAGCTCGCCATGGCTGCGCACCTCATCCTCTGCCGAGCGCCAAGCCCCAGAAGCTCCGCGCCCCCCACCGCGCCGTCGAGAGGCCGAAGCCAAGCCGACGACGGATCTGGGCGGGATCCCAGATCCACGACGCACCGCGCCACCTCACCACCCGCGTGGACGACGAGAGAGAGGCAGCTGTCGCCTCACGGCCAGGGGCGCCGCCCCGACCGCCGCGCGCAGTCGACTTCACCGGCGCCGCCCCAGCCGGCCGAAGAAGCTCCCTGCCGCGCACCACACGTCCCCTCCGCCTTTGGCTTTGGGGCCCGCCACCACCGCGGTCCACGCCAGCGGCAGCGGCGGCAGGAGAGCACGGCCGGGAACGACCTAGTGACGGCGCGCTCGGGGACGCCCCGGTGTCGTCCTGGGGGACGGCACGGGGGCGGGAGGCAGGGGGGTTGGGAGGGGAAGGGTGGTGGGCGGCGGCGGCGAGGACGGCCTGGCGGCGGCGACGGCCTGGCGGGAGGGGTGGTGGTTGCACCACACATCTCTGCAGCCAGGAGTGGAGACCACCTACATAGTTTTTGTAAGCATCGAACCAGCTTGACAAACTGGAGTGGAGGAATCCCAGTTCAGTGATAAGGCTCATGAAGGCATGTTTCTGCGACTCGCTTGAAGGAGATGTAGCTGAGATCTTTGCATCTGCCCGAGAGATGATGGTATGCTGCATTTGGTGAATTTCCTGCATCATTCTCCACGTGTGCGTCTGCCTGTCATAGTGTCATTCACCATAATAAGTATGACATCTACACTTAATATTGGAGCTTTCATATAAGGGAAATGATGAATATATTAGCCAATATCTTCAATCTTTGCTGCATAGACCAATACACCCTCAAAATAAATACATTATTCAACTGTAACAGGTGCAAAATACATAGCATCATGAAATAAAGGCTTACCCTTGAAGTAACTCAAGAAGTTGGGGCTGCAACTCTTCATCTCGTAACTTCTCAATTACTTTTGAATTTGAGTATAGTACTTCAGAACCTACCATGAGTCGCGAATACAACTCTTTGATAGTAGCCCGAGTTTTGTCAACTTGCCTGGCATTCACATCCCTTGCAAACTGATGGCTTAACTGAGCACATTTCTTGTCATATATCTGCTTGATTGATTCGCTATTCTACAGATCGCAACACCAGTAGAAGCAGTTAGGCCAGAGTGTAGCATGTGAACTTACAGAGGAACTGTTAACACCACACTAGTTCATGGGATCTAATTCTCAGTAGCTAGGAATTACAAGCCATGGATTCAGAGATTCAACCCTTTCAGAGAAGCAGAGGAACACGAACACCAGAGGAAGGAGCAGAAGCGAGGAGGCCGAAGCCGTCCTAATCCAAGCCACCCTCTCTGTTGTTGCCTGCTTAATCTTTATAGCAGTTCTCCTGGGACGCTGCCGGCCCATTCCCATGCCAACAGGCCCACTGACGATGTGGCCCACGGTAGTAGTGGAGGTAGTCGCTAACATTCCCCCTTCCTTGAAAGGCGGCTTGCCCTCAAGCAGCCACCACACAGTACCACCGGGATCCCATTGCACGACATGAAATTGAACAGGGTCAGAGAGGTCAAGGTAGAAGCTGATGCGGTCGAGCAAGGCGTTGTAGCAGTCATCATCGTCAGCACGGTAGTTGTCGAGGTAGCAAGTGTAGTCGAAGCAATAGTTGCGATATGCAGTTTTGACATTTTCCCCTTCTTTGTCTTGACCTTGTCCGTACTTCCTGTGGTAGGATTTCAGAAGTACCCATATGGCAGGATTCCATGAAAACTTTCCTTGACAATAGTTCATACCATTAATCAGTAGGGAACTTTGCACTGTTCTTGCGGAGAATGGTGGCACAATTGTGCTTCTCTTCTCAAGATAACCTTCAGATCTCACTGTTGTTGGAAGGAGTGACTGGCCAGACCTGTTGCCACTATCAGAGCGCCCCAAGTCAAATGACAGTGCCATTTTCCAGTGAAGTAGCTCAAAACCACACAGACTCTTTAGCATTGCACAAGTCCATGAGTTTAGTCCCTTGGGGCAGAGGTCACTAATCTGAAGTATATGAAGACAATGTCGAGTAAGGCCACCAGGGTCCCAGTGCAATAGCACAAAAATGGAATGAGTAGCCAATCTGTTGGTCTCCGTCGCCAAGTAATAGATCACACTAGAGCACTCCAGGGACAAGCTAGCCCTTGCCCAGAACATGTACCATGCAGCAAACCTATTCAGATTCAACCGAAAATTAATGTCAGTGATGCTTGAAGGTTCAGGAACAGCCCTCACGTTGCCCCCCAACTCACTAGTAGAAGAGTAGTTAGCGTAAAACTACCACTTTACAGACTAAATCACAAAAAACTACCACTTTTGCCCGCAATCACAAAAAACTACCACTTTTGCCCGCAATCGCAAAAACATACCAAATCGCGTTTGATAGTGAATTGACGCTCAAACTGACATGCCGGGCCCACGTGTAAGTGATGACACTAAATCTGAAAAATTTTAGCTTTGTTAGCTTACTTTTGCTAGCTTTGTTTTTATTGCCACGTCATCACTTACACGTGGGCCCGGCATGTCAGTTTGAGCGTCAATTCACTATCAAACGCGATTTGGTATGTTTTTGCGATTGCGGGCAAAAGTGGTAGTTTTTTGTGATTGCGGGCAAAAGTGGTAGTTTTTTGTGATTTAGTCTGTAAAGTGGTAGTTTTACGCTAACTACTCCTAGTAGAACTGATTGGAGTCAGATGTGACCATGGATGCTTCGGTTTATCAACTGAGTGTTCAACTGAAGTACAAGCATAACCAAGCTCATCTTCTAATGTACGCAGCTTGGTACCCCCACCATACCATGATTGGCCTGGATCCCAAGGAACCAATAGGTTTGTGTTACCTGTAGTAGACTGAAATATTGGCCAGAGCACTGCTTCATCACACATGACCGCAAGAATCAATGAATGTAAAATCACTGAAGTCACATTGTTCCTTTCTGCGAACATCTTACTGAAGATGCACGAATCTGGCTCGAGAAAAGCGCTGCTTCCATTCTGAATGGTAACACCGGCAAGAAGGCCTGTGTTGAGCCGACTGGCAACAGCCCTCACCGTCAGCGTTATGTTCCGAGGCACGATGACAGTGGCAAGATCCACAATCTCAACATTGATGATGGACTGAACGGTGTCAGCGTCAGAGTGGTTGCTCTCTGTGGAAGCTACTGCACCATTGGACACCGAAGTGAGCTCCATGTTACTCACAGATACATTAGCTGGTTCAATCTGGAGCATGTCCTCCATGGACGAGGGTGCCTCTGTGATGTGGTAGATACCATAAGCAGAGTCAAGATCATTCGTCAAGCCCTTGGCTGGAGGTTCTGCAGTGAGGATGATGTCCTCGAACGGAGCAGCCTTAGTGATGACGGCCTCAGGGGCTACGTCAAGTTCTTTGCTGGGAGCGGACATCAGGTGTTGGCATTGGACTGCGGTGACCGTTGTCGAAGATGCCGCTAGCAACAGGTAAGATGGAGTGGCGAGATTAGCCAAACTCAAACCAGAAATCACGCCGATATGGCTTCCCGAGCATTCAGTCGAACTGGTGGTCGGCATGGCAGAGTCGTGGTCCGTCTCGTGTATTGTAGCCTTCACGGGACACTGGTCAGTGTAGAGTCCAACAAAAACTCTGTGGAAACGCCTCTGGATGTCGCCGTGCTCACAGAGGCCGTGGTTGTACTGGTGGTGGAGATGACGCCGTGCGTGAGGGACTTCGCTGCAGTTGAGCGGGCGCCCGAGACGTCGAACGAGGTCGGAGTTGAGGTCACCGCAGCTGGCTCGGGATCGAAGCAGTAGCCCTGAGGAACGACGACGCCAGTAGTCGTGGACGAAGTTGGTGTTGCCGACGGAATGAGCGCAGACACCGACTCGGTGATGGCACGACTCGGACATTGCGTCGAACACGTGGCAGGCGTTGTAGCAGCGATGTCAACACCACATGGTACGGCCTGGGGCTTGACGGAGGCGTTGACGGTGGTCGTAGTTGCTGGTGCCCGGTTGAGGTCGTGGTTGTCCGCCACGGATGTCGTTGGAGCGGACGTGGTTGTCGGCACATGGACGAGGCCCTCGTGGTGCCCCACGCGCGAAGTCCGTAGCGCTGCTGCGACGGCGGCCGACACCTCGGCTGCCACCTGCGCCGCGATGGCCGGGATGAGGGCGGTGAACTCGGCCTGACGCCGCGCCGTCTTCTCCTCCAACTCTGCGCGACGCCTAGTTCTCTGTTCCCTCCAATCGGCAAGGTGCCGCTGCTGCGGGTCCTCCACCAGCGCGAACGCTTGATCTTGACGGGCAGCCCAAGCTGATCCACGCAACATGGTTGAATAGGACGGATCGAATCAAATTTGTTAGCTCGAATTTGAGGATTGTGAGGAAACAAAAATTGGCTGGAATTTTGGGGATTTTGCGTGGAGGAATCGATTGGCTCTGAATACCAAATGTTAACACCACACTAGTTCATGGGATCTAATTCTCAGTAGCTAGGAATTACAAGCCATGGATTCAGAGATTCAACCCTTTCAGAGAAGCAGAGGAACACGAACACCAGAGGAAGGAGTACAGGAGACAGAAGCGAGGAGGCCGAAGCCGTCCTAATCCAAGCCACCCTCTCTGTTGTTGCCTGCTTAATCTTTATAGCAGTTCTCCTGGGACGCTGCCGGCCCATTTCCATGCCAACAGGCCCACTGACGATGTGGCCCACGGTAGTAGTGGAGGTAGTCGCTAACAGGAACATTACGAACAACAGAAGTAGCTGAAAACTTTTGACAGTAGTAATTTATTTCTTAAGCTAAAAATATCACGACGCCTAGATTATCCCAAGGCAATTTCTGAACTATGTACGAATTTTATTATATAAATACAAATACTAATCTCAGTGCAGGTATTTGAACACTACAAAATGTAAGGGGTGTACTGCGTATTTGCTTTAAGATAAATAAACATATATTAAACATTCCCCTTTTTTATAGAAAACACACCCACTGCCTCCCTTGTCACTCAAAGTAACCTCCCCTCGGACAAGGTGCTGGAACTGTCACCCCACAATACCGCCCTGCAACAATCCAATGCCTGATTGCCGCTCAGCCCCTGTCCAACTCATCAGTCTCCCAATGCATCATCCAATTTCTTTTACTGTGAGCTGTCTACCTTCAATCCATATAAGTACTGAATTCTACTTTTATCGCAGTTACCAATCCTACTTTTATGTAAATTCTAGGTGATTTTTAGCCACTCCAAAATTATAATTAGGTGTTGTAGCTTTTCTTTTGGCCCACTAAATCACCATCGAATAGCTTAGATCTAAGTGAGTACATAAGCCTAATACTGCACATGCTAGTATTGGCCCATTCGCCAACAACGTCCATGTGAGCATTCATTTTCTGTCGTGTAGTAGGCATCGTCAAAGAGAAATGTTATTGCAAAAGAATGCAACGACAAACACAAAGAAAATGCAGCAACCGTCAAAATATAGTTATGTCACAAAACGGAGCAAATCTAAATTAAAAACCACAACAAATTAAACTATTGAAAGAGACAAAAAAGTGCCATTTACTCGTGAACGGACACATTGATTTTGAAAGAAAATAGCCTATTGCTACCTTTTAGACGTCGACGGCCAGGACATACGCCGACGGCCAAATATCGGGGCCATCGGCGTAGACCCCGACCAGGCTAGACTTGGTATTTCCTTTTTTATTTTAGCTACGCCGACGGCAATGCCGTCGGCCTATATTTTCTGGTTTTTTTTAGATACGCCGACGGCATGCCGTCGGCCTATATATATATTTTTTGAAATATTGCTGCAGTCGGCGTATATTTTCTGTTTTTTTACTTACTCACCGTTTTGAGCATAACTTTTGCATTGGAAGTCGGATTTCGATGTTCTTTAGCTCGTTTAGAAGAGGATAAGTAGATCTGCATCATCATACACATTGCTCAAACTATATTCTTCAAAAAAAATCATGAGTAAGGACAAAAAATTCCATGTTCAAATGGGTTTAGCCGAAGAGGGGCTCCGGAGCGTCGGAATCGAACCAAAAGCTAGGGGTGCCATAACATGTGTGTACAAGTGTGTTATGGGTTTTGGATGACCAAGATTGCACTCCGGGGTGACCTGCTTCACCGGCATCCACCTCTCTCTAGTGAGTTTCATGACTTACAGCCTGAAAGTTCCAGATCGGACAAACATGAGAAAATCTTGTCAAGAGTTGGGTTATACCTTTATCTTGTGACTTCCTAGGGTCTAGCCTAACACAACCAAGCAACTAGTTACATTTTGCTACCCCATTTTGACGTCGGTACCGACTTTAGTCGTATAAGTCTGGTTTTTCTCCAGTGGGGCTACGGTTTCACCGGAGAGGGGCTCCAGAGCGTCGGGTTCCCACCACAAGTTAGGAGGTGTCATACCATGTACTTATAGTTAGGGAGTTTACATGCACTTATAGCGTGATAGTCCCCGACATCCACGTCTCTCTAGGGAGTTTACATGCAGTTATAGCGTGATAGTCCCCGATTGGACAAGTCGGAGCAAAACTTGTCAAGAGTTGGGTTATGGATGATATGAATGTCATATTTCGATTTATCTTATTTTTCTAATCGATTTAGACATATTATTTGTCAAATTTCGATTTACGGATTTGTAGATATGAATTATTCAATATTAAATGGAAAAAGGCAAATAAGTTAATTATTATTTGAATTCAAGAATATTTTAATTCAAGATTATTATTAATGATTCATTTCATTTTATTCAAATAATTATTTGGATTCATAAAATAAAGGTGTGTGACATCATAGTCCATGAGTTAATAGGATTGATAGACTACTATTGTCAGTAAAACATCTGTTGTTTTTAGGTAGCTCACAGGGAAGGAACTAAGAAGTTAAGCGTGCTGGGGCTGGAGTAGTCTCAGGATGGGTGACCTGTGGGGAAGTGTTAGTAGAAACGAGTAATTAAGGTTGCAATTAATAATGGTTAGAGATATATGTGTCTCTAGTGCGATTAATTGGCTAAACAATTCAAAAAAAAATTGGGAAATTTTTTCAAAGTTTTTTGTTTTGAAATGTTTTTAAACAAAATTCTGCCAATTCATACGCCGACGGCTAGCCAAGTTTACGCCGACGGCTTTTCTACGCCGACGGCAGCTAGGCTACGCCGACAGCGTGATACGCCGACGGCCGCCGTCGGCGTATCCATACGCCGACGGCATACGTGCATACGCCGACGGCGCCCGGCCGTCAGCGTCTTGTGCGTTTCCTGTAGTGTACCAACATATGTTCCAAGTTTTCAGCAATTTAATGCACAAATCCCGAACTTATAAAGTAAACTAAAATACCTAATGTGGGAACAAATGAGCTAGTTCACTAGTAGATAGATACTACAATATAATTGCAATTCTCTAAAAAAAGAATATAATTGCAATAAATATGTTTAAAGCATCCGTACCGCAGTCACCCATTTCGTTGTACCACTAGTCGATTTGCTGAAAAGCTACGGGTTCCCCTGGTAATTTTTGGGAGGAAAACGTGCACATACACACACACCACGCTTGGACATACATCATTCATGGTGACAATGGTTTGGACACTATTGCAGAAAATAATAACCCGACTTGATTGTTTGACCAACACCGGTGACATAACGTGGGAAGTTCTGTTTTGTATCACATACTTTTTTCGAGAATTGACTCATGATTGTTTTGACCATCAGACCATGTACACTTTTTTGTATAAACATATATTTCTATACACTTGTTAAATAGCAAAAAAATGTTAAGCATATAGTTAGCGGGAATAGTAGAAACACCACACAATATGTTAGATATCACACTATCCAGTACTACCGACAATCAGAGTGCAAGGCATTCTCGTGAAACAAAATTGTCAAACGCACAGGAGCGACTTTTATAGTAGGTCTAAACAATGTACTCTGAGCATCATACAAGTTTTGCTTATATTCAATAAAAGCTCGAAAGATTAAGAAAAACGTGGTGGCAGTTGCGTAGCCATGGTCCAAATCTAGAAGGTAACTTATTTATTTGGAAAACCCGTGGAAGTTCTTACGGTGCTGGACATGACAGATCTAAAGACATGAACTCAGTAAAACAAAAGTTGCGCATGAAAAAAAATGCCACAAATAGAGGTCATCGTTATAAAGAAACGCAATAACGTGTGATAAACTGAACTTGGACAATAAACTATCTACGATAGTTGTCGTCGTAACGGCATCTTGGATAGGAGACGGGGTCCTGCTAGCTGAGAGAGAATCGTGGGGTAGAAGGTGGACGTCGTCGAGGTCGGGATCGAACAAGGCAGTTTACCCAGCTTCGGATCTCGCAGCGTTGGCGAGATCCTACGTGCTGCTATAACTCACTATAATGGCAATAGCCTTGATCGGGTTACAATGAGCGTGAAGGTGTGTTATCTGTTTCCCTAAAGGCGTCCCGAGGTCCGGCTTATATAGGCGACCAGACCTAGGGTTACAAGGAGATTACGTATCCGGCAAGTATACAGAGTCCTAAACCTAGCCGGCAAGTCTGCCGCCTTCCGTCTTGGTCCTGGTGGCTTCATGGGCTTCGGTCTTGGGCCTCCTCCTTGCCGGCATCCGTCTGCCTTGGTCGTCAGCTATCTGGGCCGCCCGGCAGGCAAAGCCTTTACCACCACTGCGGGCCACCCTGGACTAGCCGGATTGATCCATGCTGGTGATACCCCTAGTCAGTATATCCCCAACATTATCCCCTGGAAGGGTTGAAGTTCTCCGGGCGCCGTCTTCTTTATCTGCGATATCCGCTTTGTTCTTGATACAGTAGGCGGCTGAAGAGCTTGAAGCATTCCGAAGTTGAATCAAGCGGCAGTCCGACAAAAGTAGTCGGACGCGTTGCCGCCAACATGGGAAAGACGGCCTGACGGTTGTCAGGAATCTTCCAGGCAAAGGTCTTGTCATTTGACCGGTCCCGTCCAATGTTGACGGATGACGTCACGGAGTCCACGACAGTTTGAACTCGGTCATGCATCATGATTATCTCCCCACTACGCGCAGAAATCGAGGCAACGCGCGCCGTTACCACGACGTGCGAGACTTGGGCACGTGGCGGAGATCGTGACTGGCGTTTCGCGCACGAATCGCGGAGCAGGAGGTATAAATACCCCAAATTACCACGGGGTAATTAAGTTTTATTCCCCTTTCGCATTCACCGCAGCTGCTTCCTCACCTCGAGCGCTCCTCCACCCCTTACTCAACTCCAGCGAGCACACCAAGCGGCGCTCCGTGCCAAATGGCGAGCAAGGTCGAGCATGCATCTGCGGCGGCGACGGCGTCGGCTGCAGCGTCGGCGGCTGGATCTGGATCTACACCGGCGGCGGCGGTGGTTCCCGCGAGCACTACGCCGGCGACCTCTTCTTTCCCCGCCACGGCTACGTGCGGGGTGTCTTCATCTTCCCCTTCTCCGGCGGCCCCAGCGATAGCCGCGCCCATCTTTCCCCTTCCGTCCCTGACGACGACAGACGCCGAGCACACGGCGGAGCCAGAGGCTGCCGCCGGCGACGCCGCCATGGAAGAAGAGGAGGTGGCGGAGCTGGGATCCAGGTACTGGCTGCCATCATGCGTGACGTCAGAGTACCTGCAGGAGCTGGAGGATGGCGGCTTCATACCGCCCAAGACGGACTGCGCATAGCGGGTACCAAGCAACGAAGCTGTCCCCGATCCCCAAGACGGCGAGCGAGTCATGTTGGCGTCACACAGCCTCCGCGGTATGACTTTGCTGCTCTCCGCCTTCTTCTTGGATGTACTTAGCTTTTACGGGCTGCAACCACACAACATAGCGCCGAATAGCATTCTAGTGCTTGCCGGCTTCCAAGCGCTATGCGAGGGCTACTTAGGTATAGCTGCCTCCATAGAGCTTTGCCAGTATTGCTTTCTGTGTCGCCGGCAAACCGTACCAGGCCAACTGGCGACTTGTGGCAGTGTAACTTTCAACTGCCGCCAACCTGACTAGTATCCAAAGATTCCCTACATTGAGTCGGTGAAGAATTGGACCAGTACTTGGTTTTACTGCAAGGACATCCAGACACCCGCACCACAACTGGTCTTCCACCCTTCGTCAACGGTCCGCCTACCCATAAGGCATGCTGGACGGCAAAGGTATCACTCGGCAGCTTGTCGAATGATCTCCGCCTTGCCGTTAGGCGGATTGAGTTTTTGACCAAGAGGATGGAGGCTCCGCTGCTTGACGGAGTTGACACCGTCATCTGCTGGCTGTCGTGGAAGATAATGCCCCTCCGCCATCGCGCGCTGAAGATGTGCGAGTACAAGGCGGACATCGCCGGCAACAGCACCCTGGATGAGGCAACGTTGCTGTACCGGCTGAGGGAGCTTGTCAAACCTCTGCAGGTGAAAGCGGCTGAAGGCGTCGCCATGTTTACTCATGACAACCCAGCCCCAGAGGTAAGCCGGAGCTTCCCGTGTAAATTTATGTTTATCAACTGGATGCTAAATTTATATTGCCTTTTCCTTTGCAGCTACAGGGCTTGGAGGACGCCGACTTGGCTCCTAACTGGTACGACGCCGGTGCCAGTAAGTCGAAGAAGCGCAAGAGCGGTGGCTCCACCAAGGACCTGGAGAAGAAGAAGAAGGCGGCCACCTCTGCTGATGCAGAGGATGATACCTTGGGGAAGAATGTCCCCCTTAAGCGGTAAGTGAGCTTTTACTTTGCTACCTGTACCATTTGTTGTTTTGTTATTATAGGTTTGCCGACATTCTTTTTATCCCTTTCTCAAGGCCAAACTCCCCATGCCCAAGCTTCGCTCCAACGTTAAGGTGACAGCCGGCCGAGGCAAGCCGCCAAAGCCTTCTCCAGCCGTCGCACCGATTACACCTGCCGTCGGCGTTCCCATAGTCGTCTGTCCGGGAACGTACACGGCGAAAGACGTGGCGTCTACTGGCGCAGCAAAGACGGCTGCAGAGAAGGCGGCGGGCAAGAAAACTGCTCCTGGTGCCTCTACGTCGAAGATGGCTGAAGCTTCGGCTAATGATGCCAACCAATTTATTGCCATGAAGCAGGAGGCGGCAGAAGAGATGGCGGAGAGCCGCGGCGGCTCGTCTTGCCATCCCAGCTCTGGACATGGCGAAAGAGTGAAAGATCCTCGGCAAACGCTGAGAACCATGCGCGATGGTACCCGCAACTGGTACTCACACATGGATACACTCCACGACCAACTTGAGGTAACTTAGTCTATAGTCGCAGCCCCCGATCACTTTGGCGGTTAAAAATTGTTGTAGCCGGCAGAGTGGTCTTTTGGACTATATAGTTTAATCTCAATGTTGTCATCGCGTCCGCAGGCTGTCCTTGCTTCAAATCTTGAGCTATTCCGTGCTCAAGAGAAGAAGGTCAAAGAATGCCAGCAATTGCGGCAGGACATGGAGATCAAGGACGCCCAGATTGCGAGCTTGGAAGAAGCTCGCAAAAAAGATGAAGGTGACAAATTTCTTTGCCTTCTTTTCGTCCGTCTTCCTTTTGCTTTCTTCCGACAAGTATTTTAGTCGGCGATTGTTCCGCTTTGTAGAATTGTTAGATACTGCGCAAGAGGTTCTCAAGAACTCCACTGATATGCAAGCTTTGATGAACGAAGCTGCAGATCTTGCCGAGCTGGTGTCGAAGCTGAAGGCGGACCATGCCAAGGAGGTGGAGAAGCGGGATCTGGCCCAAGCCGCCGAAGTTAGCAAACTGACGGGGCAACTGGAAGCCTTGGGCAACAACCTTGCGGAGGTGACCAAGAGCTCCAAGCAGCAGCAGGACCAACTGTCTAAGGCGGTCCAGCTAGCCGAAGCGACTCTTGCCAGCCACGTGGATGAGGTAAACGCCATCCATGAGCATGTCCTGGGTAAGTTTTTCCTTCATCTCCATGGTGTCTTGGGTTCGTGAGATACCAACCGCAATGTCTAACAATTATTTGCTTTATGCAGTGCCGGCAAACTTAGGCGATGACGTTGATGCCTCGCCCCGCCTTGCCCGAATCTTGAAAGTTGGCGAAACAGTCAACCAGATTGTCGGCGCGGGCAAGACGTTTGCTGCCAAGTTCTTCCCTGGGGGACGACAGCGATCCTGTCGACTTCGAGGCCTTGCCAGACCTGCTAGAGAAGGCAGCCGCCGAACAGGACGGCCAGCTGCGATCTGCTGCACGAGGCGGAGCCAAGTTGGTGATGGCGTTGACGTCGGCGTGGTACCTAGAGGCCAATATTCACCAAGTCACCGAGTACTTCCCGACCGAAGACAAAAACGGCCAACCCATCGTGATGCAAGATGTGCTGCGGACTGTTCGGGGCTACGCGACGCGTGTTGCCAACATGGTGGACATCCACACGTTCTACAAAGAACACCCAGATCCCCATGCCACAGCAGCAGATCCCTCCTTGGCGGATCCGGAAGTTGCCGGAAGTGTAGAGGGTGAAACCGTGGCTGAGGAGCGTAGCCCCCAGGATGGCAGAAACAACCCCAAGGATGCCGACGCCAGCCCCCGTGACCTCCCTACAACTTCTACCAAAGCGGCGACTCCTTAGATGTCTTCCCCTGCAGTAGTAGCAACAAGCAAATGCGTTAAGCTATAACGCGAGAAAACTTTATTCATTTTGGTATGTAATTATGTTGGGCCAACTTTTATGCTACACTTGGTGGTAGGCTTACTTAAGTGGCCCGCCTTAATATGTATCTCGCTTATATGTTTGGCTGTTTCATATGTTGGCGGAACCTCATCACAGTTACTTTAGCTGAGCCAACCAGGTGCAATACCAATTAGTTTAGACTCAGAGACCAAAGCCGGTATGTTGGTGCCAACGACATACTACTAGGCGACCCACACATCAACAGACAGATGACTATACTAGGCGGTGCAAAGGTTGTTTGCTTAATTTTAGCCGGCAGACGGCAAATGTCAAAATAGTCGGACCCGTAGCACAGAGCAAAATTTTATCGGAAACTTTTGACATTATATGAGATATGATTGCAAGAAAATACAAAAGATGGCATGGTCTCAAAGCTGAATGAGCAAACCACAGACTTTTATTTCATAATCATATAGTACTTATTACAATTTGAAAATTGCTAAGTGTAAAAAGGACGTAGCTGCTCAATGTTCCAAGGCCGTTTGGTTTCGACGTACTGGTCGTCAACCTTCCTTTTGCGCTTGCGACCTCGTTTCTTCTTGTAGCCATCTCGTGCGTCCACCAAGTAATAAGATCCATTGAGCAACACCTTACTGACCACAAAGGTCCTTCCCATGGCGGGGATAGCTTATGCAAGCCTTTCCTGTCTTGGATTAGGCGGAGGACCAGGTCACCAACTCTAAAACTACGTTGCCGCTCGTGCGAGGGCAACATCGCGTTCTTCGTCAAGTAGGTCAAGGCCATCCTGTCTTGCATCTTCTGCGTCTTCCTGGACGTAGGCTTGTACTCTGGGAGAATCATACATCATGTCGGTCGGCAACACTGCTTATGTGCCATAGACTAAGAAGAAAGGAGTGAACTTGGTGAATCTGTTCAGGGTTGTGCGTAAACTCCAAAGGATAGACTGTAATTCATCCACCCAAGCCCCAGCTGCCCTGTGTAATGGTACGTCGAGACGAGGTTTGATGCCCTGTAAGACTAAACCATTTGTACGCTCTACTTGGTCATTTGCCTGCGGGTGTGCAACTGAGGCAAGATCTAGTCGGATGCCATGCTGATGGCAATACTCCTCGACTACGTCTTGCGATAAGTTGGTGCCGTTATCGGTGATAATGCTGTGAGGCACCCCGAACCGAGAGATTATTCCCCACAGAAAGTTTGCGGCTGTGGCGCCGTCTAGCTATTTGATGGGCTTAGCTTCAACCCATTTGGTGAACTTGTCTACAGCCACAAGTAAATGTGTGTAGCCACCAGGCGCCGTCTTAAACGGACCAACCATGTCCAAGCCCTAGACCGCGAAAGGCCATGTGATGGGTATTGTTTTGAGCTCTTGAGCCGGCATGTGTGGTTGTCTGGCATATAGTTGGCATCCCCTGCATCTTTTGACGATGTCTTCTGCATCGTCCTTGGCTGTCAACCAGTAAAAACCTTGCCGGAAAGCTTTGGCAACAAGGGAGCGTGAGGAAGCATGATGTCCACATACCCCAGCATGTATTTCATCCAACAGGTCTTTGCCTTCTTCTGGTGAATTGCAACGCTGGAAAACACCTGTGGTGCTGCGTTTGTACAATTCACCTTTAATTATTGTAAATGCCTTGGCCCTTCGCACGATCCGCCTTCTCAAAACCTCATCATCTGGTAACTCCTGATTAATCAGGAAGTCCAAATATGGCGTCGTCCAATCCGGCTTTACCAAGTAGACGTCATAGCTAGCTTCTTCTACTGGTTCTGCCTACTCTGGGTCAAGGAGGTCTGCTCCTTTTATTGACGGCTTGTGGAGGTGCTCCAGGAAAACATCCTTTGGTACTTTTTTGCGCTCAGACCCCAATCTGGCAAGTGTGTCTGCCGCCTCATTTTGAGCCCTTGGGATGTGGCGGACCTCGTAGCCTAGGAAACATTTAGCGAATTTGTCAACGGTAGCACGGTATGCCGCCATTGTCTTACTTTTTGCGTCCCAAGTACCACGGGTCTGTTGTGCCACCAAGTCTGAATCTCCGTAACAGAGGACGCGCTGGACGCCTAGTTCTTTGGCAATGTGTAAGCCGTGAAGGAGTGCTTCGTATTCGGCAACATTGTTTGTTGCTTTGAAGTGAATTTGTAGCACATAGCTAAGCTTGTCTCCTTGCGGGTTTCTTAACACAATGCCAGCCCCCGAGCCCTGAAGCATTTTTTATCCATCAAAGTGCATGATCCAATATGCTTCTTCGGGGATAGGTACTTCGTCCATGGCTTCTGTCCAATCTGCTATGAAGTCTGCCAAAGCTTGAGACTTAATGGCGTTTCTGGGTTTGTACGTGATGTCGAAGGCGGCAAGTTCAATGCCCCACTTGGCGACTCGGCCTGTAGCATCCGTATTGTTGATTATATCTCCCAGAGGTGCCTTGCTCACTAGCATGATTGAATGTTCATGGAAGTAGTGTCGTAACTTTCTGGCGGCGTAAAAAACACCATAAACCAGCTTCTGGTAATGTGGATAACGCTGCCTCGAAGCGGAAAAGACTTCACTGATGAAGTAAACCGGACGCTGTTCCAGGAACTCTGCTTTCTCCGTCTTGCGTTCCACAACCAGGACAACGCTGACAACTAGGTTGGTTGTCGCGATGTAAAGCAGCATTGGTTCCTGCGTTCGCGGAGCTGCTAATATTAGGGCAGACGTTAATGCTTCCTTGAGTTGTTTCAAGGCGGCATCTGCTTCGTCTGTCCACTTAAACTTGTCGGATTTCTTCAGAAGCAGGTAAAGAGGCATTGCCTTCTCTCCAAGACGGCTAATGAAACGACTGACGGCAGCCGCCGAGCCGGCAAGCCGTTGCACGTCCTTCAGGTCCTTGGGCCTGGATATGTCGAGGATTGCTTTGATTTTCTCCGGACTGACCTCTATTCCACGTTCGGAAATGATAAAACCGAGCAGTTTGCCGGCAGGAACCCCGAAAACGCATTTTTTCGTGTTGAGCTTCATCTTATATACCCGGAGGCTATCAAAGGTTTCTCCCAAGTCGTCAAGCAAATCCGCCTTCTTTTTTGACATGACGGCAATGTCGTCTACATAGACGTGAACATTGCGGCCAATTTGCTCATGAAGGCATCTTTTTATACATCGCTGATATGTTGCGCCAGCATTTTTTAGGCCGAAAGGCATCGTGATGTAGCCGAAGGTCTCGTAGGGCGTAGTAAACGATGTTTTGAGTTGGTCGGATTCTCGCATTTTAATTTGGTGGTACCCGGAGTACGCATCCAAAAAACACAGCAGCTCTGAGCCGGCTGTGGAGTCTATGACTTGATCTATACGTGGTAAAGCAAAGTGGTCCTTAGGACAGCACCTGTTCAAACTGGTATAATCAATGCACATTCTCATTTCCTTATTAGGTTTTGGAACCATTACAGGATTTGCCAACCAATCAGTGTGTACTACCTCCCTAATGAACTTGGCTTCTTGCAACTTGATGATCTCCTTCCCTATGGCCTTTCGCTTTTCTTCACCGTAGCGCCTTATTCCCTGCTTCACTGGCTTTGCTCCTTCGTAGACATTAAGAGAGTGCTCGGCAAGTTCCCTTGGGACACCAGGCATGTCGGCTGACGACCATGCAAAAATGTCCCGATTCTCACGGAGGAAACTGACGAGCACGCTTTCCTATTTGTCATCTAAGCCGGACCCGATGGTGACTTGCTTGGAGCTGTCGCTCGGGACCAAGTCTACCTTCTTTGTTTCCTCGGAGGACTTGAAGGTATTCTTGGGCTCAGTGGTCTTCACGTTTTCCAGCAACTTTGACGTATCAGTCTCCTTTTTCAACATGGCCAGTTCCTCTGCATGGAGGACTGCCTCGGCGAAGGCGGCGTTGCCACGTTCGCACTCTTTAGCTTTCTTGAAGTTGCCATTGACGGTGATGGTACCGTTGGGTCCAGGCATCTTCAGCTTGCTGTAGATGTAACACGGCCGAGCCATGAACTTGGCGAAAGCTGGCCGTCCAAATATGGCGTGGTAAGCACTCTTGAAGGGGACTACTTGAATCTGAGATATTCCGAGCGGTAGTTTTCCTCAGGTCCGAATGTAACCTCAAGCTTGATGCTTCCCATAGATTTGGCTTGCTTTTCCGGAACAATGCCATGAAACTTGACTTTACTGTAATCAAGCTGGCTTTCCGACAAGTTCATGCGCTTCAGGGTGTCTTTGTACAAGATGTTGAGGCTGCTGCCGCCGTCCATCAACACCTTGGTGAGTCTGAATTTGTCGACAATTGGGTCGACGACGAGGGCATACTTGCCGGGATGCGGCACATGGTCCGGGTGGTCGTCCCTGTCCCATGTGATTGCCTTCTCGGACCAATCTAAGTACCGAGGAACATCAGGCACTGTAGCATTGAGCTCGCGCAGTTCGGCCTTCTCTTCCTTCGCTGACGGAGTGCCCAAAAAGCAGACCAGTTGGCCATGAATTTTTGGATACTTTTTCTCCTTGCGTGGCGGCTTAGGGTCCTCGTCTTCCGACATGGAGACTGCCTCATCATCGTCTTCCTTCTTTGCCTTCTCAGCTTTCTTGATCTTTTTTGGCTTCCAGCCAACCTCGGGGTCCTTCTTGAAATCCTCCATGAACCGGCATTCCCCAGTGTATGGTTAACCTTTCCCAAGGATGTGTGGATTGGGCAAGGTAAGGCGTTTGCATGATCATAGGTCAGGCGTTGCTTGCTGGAGCCGCCTTCTTTACCCTTTCCCTTCCACTTGCGATTTCCGCCTTTGCCTTCGAAGGCGGCTGTCGTGGGTTTGTCACGTCAGATGTCATGGATGACTTCGTAGGTGTGGGATTTGCGCGAGTCAA
This sequence comes from Poa pratensis, assembly GCA_947311845.1. NCBI lineage: Eukaryota > Viridiplantae > Streptophyta > Magnoliopsida > Poales > Poaceae > Poa > Poa pratensis. Next base: position 26,038,367 of record CAMZMU010000083.1, read on the forward strand.
TCGTCTCCGAGCTTGGGATCGCAGGAACAAGGACGAACACAGATTTACCCAGGTTCGGCCCCTCAATGTGAGGTAAAGACCTACTTCCTGCCTACCCTAGATTGGTATTGATATGATATATGTGGTGTTACAATGGAGGCGATCCGATCTGGGTACTCGCCGTAAGAACTAGGGTTTTAGGGCTTGATAGCTTGACCCTGTCTAAGTCCTGCGAGTCCTCTTTATATACACAGAGGCTCGCTAGGTTACAAGAGTTCTACACGAAGCCGATCGTCTTCTTGTCTTCCAAGGCAAGTTTTACCACCGACCTTCTGGAGCCTTCCTTTGGCAGGCCGCGATCCTTGATCGGCCCATCTTTACACGGCCCAATAATAGCGTGATCATGAAGATAAGTCGCCGTTTTGGCTTTGAATAAGTCGCGGGTTAATTATTCCCCCGACATTAGCCCCCAAGTGTAGCCTGAACTTCATGGAATATCTTGATATGTTTTCTTGATCTTGAAAGGTTCCTTGGACGTTTAGGCTGCACTTTTTTCTTTCTGGCTTGCACTTCCTTGCTCTGCGACTCATGATCACGTTGGATTGGCTTTTACTCGCACTTTTGGGGCGGCCTTGAAATGCATCTGACTTCGTGAGCTTCTTACTCTGTCAAGGTTTGCCTGATAGCTTCAACACTTGATGATGACCAATCTTCAAATTTTTGATGACAATATGCTGTAGCCCCCAAGGATTGAGCTGATGTGATTTGACAATCATCTCAATTCTTCTCAGAGGTTTTGAAGATCGTCACCTGTAGCTTGATATCATAGATAAAAACAATTGTTAAGATATAAGCAATTGCAATTGGTGTTGCCGTACTATAAGCAGTACATTGACCTCTAGTTAGGCCTTTCTGAATCCATTAAGTGGGCACTCGCGCGACTCAGTATTTCCTAGGAACATGTGTGTTCAGGGTCGAGAGCGGCCATGATAGGCAATCAAGCTCGATTGACGCCACACCCCAGTACTTTGGACGCATAATGCAAGTTGCAATCCGACTTAAGGTAAGTTTGATAGTTGCCAGTAGGTTGGCTGTTTCAGGGTACAAAGCCCCCAAGAAACAAATGATATATAGCTATAAGCAGCTTTGTTTATGATGACACATAAGGTCGCGCCTTGGTGGCAACCGAGTGTTATACATAGGGTTGGGTCGCACGTAGGCGGCGATCCCAGTTTGAGACATACGGCCGCGCCTAGGTGGCGGCCGATTTCTGATACATAAGGTACGGCCGCGCCTAGGTGGCGGCCGATTTCTGATACAGGTGTTGCAGGTCGCGCCTAGGTGGCGACCAATTTTGAAGCAGAGCCCTTAGTGGCTAGGATGATACTCAGCTATAGGCAGCTGGAAAAGATGAAACTTAGCTCTGATTAGCTTTTTTATGTGTAGTAAGGTCGCAGTTGCGCGACGTTCCAAGGGCGAGGCGCTTCTAGACGATCCTCGAAATCATGGCGATCACTGCTTTCTTCTCTCACATCCAGCAGATAGTACGATCCATTGTTTAGTTTTTTGCTGATGATGTAGGGTCCTTCCCATGGAGAGGATAGCTTGTGCATTCCCTTGTGGTCTTGCTTGAGTCGCAGCACTAGGTCTCCTTCTTGAAAGGTGCGGGTTCTGATGCGTCTGGCATGATAGCGTCGCAAGTCTTGCTGATACACCGCTGACCTTGATGCTGCCAAATCTCTGACCTCTTCTAATGTGTCCACAGAATCCTGCCGAGCTGCTTCATTATCTGCTTCGACATAGGCCGCAACTCTTGGTGAATCATGTATGATATCGCTGGGCATAACCGCTTCTGCTCCATAGACCATAAAATATGGTGTAAATCCTGTGGATCTGTTAGGGGTTGTTCTTAAGCTCCATAGCACGGCTGGCAGTTCCTCCACCCAACATCCTGGAGATGCTTCAACCTTTTCAATAAGGCGCGGCTTAATTCCATGGAGAATTTCCTGGTTAGCTCGCTCAGCTTGTCCATTGCTCTGTGGATGTGATACTGACGTGAGGTCCAGCCTTATCCCATTGTTTGCACAAAATATTTGTGTAGCTCCTTCAGAGGTGTTGCTCCGTTGTCTGTAATGATACTATGGGGATATCCAAAGCGGAATATGACCTTCTTCAAGAACTTGACTGCTGTTTCAGCTTCACAATCTCCCACGGGTTCTGCTTCTATCCACTTTGTGAATTTGTCCACCACGACCAGGAGGTGAGTTTTTCCCGTTGGGGACCGTCTGAAGGGCCCTACCATGTCAAAACCCCATACGGCGAAAGGCCATGTGATGGGTATTGTACGAAGTGCTTGAGCTGGCATATGATCTTGCCTGGCGTATCTTTGGCATCCATCGCACACTCTGACAATCTGCTCAGCGTCTGCTAGCGCCGTTAACCAGAAGAAACCATGTCTGAACGCCTTTGCCACCAAAGATCTTGACGAAGCATGATGGCCACAATCGCCTGCGTGAATTTCGTGCAAGATTTTTCGTCCTTCTTCTGGTGATACGCATCTTTGGAATGTCCCCGCAACGCTGCGCTTGTATAGCTCATTGTTTATTATTGTGTAGGCCTTGGATCGCCGTGTTATTTTGCGCGCCTCTACTCATCCTCTGGTAGCACTCCGCGACTTAAATATGCCATGTATGGCTCTGTCCATGCTGGCTGTTCATGCAGGGCTGCGACTAAAGTTGAATCGTCATCTGGCTCTGCGATGTCAATCTCTGCTGGAGGCTTAACTGATGGGTTATGCAACTCATCCAAGAAAACATTGGGCGGGACTGATTGTCTATTGGATCCAAGCCGAGACAAGGCATCTGCTGCTTCATTTTGTCGTCGATCAATATGTTCAACTTGGAAGCCAGTGAAGTGTCCAGCAATTCTGTCCACCTCTCTTCTGTATGCAGCCATGTTTGCATCCTTACTGTCCCATGTTCCAGAAACTTGTTGAGCTACCAAATCTGAGTCTCCAAAGCAACGTATGCGACTGACATTCATCTCCTTTGCTATACGGAGTCCGTGAAGCAATGCCTCATATTCTGCCACATTGTTTGTGCAATTGAAGTGTATTTGGAGCACGTATCTTAGCTTGTCTCCCTTGGGGGAAGTAGTACAACTCCAGCCCCCGAGCCTTGTAGCTGTCTCGACCCATCGAAGTGCATGGTCCAGTATTTTGTTTCTGCCATGGTGGGAGCGACTTGAATTTCTGTCCAATCATTGATGAAATCTGCGAGAGCTTGCGACTTAATTGATGTGCGCGGCTCGTAACTTATATGGTGTGGACCCAACTCGATCGCCCACTTGGCTACTCTTCCTGTTGCTTCTCGATTGCGGATGATGTCTGCCAGCGGTGCCGAGCTGACCACAGTTATTGGGTGTTCCTGGAAGTAGTGCTTCAGCTTGCGACTCGCCATGAACACTCCAAACACTAGCTTCTGCCACTGAGGGTAACGCTGCTTTGAAGCCGTGAGCACTTCACTTACGTAGTATACTGGCCTTTGGACTGGGTACTCCTTTCCTGGCTCTTGTCTCTCTACAACCATCACGGCGCTTACGGCACGAGAGTTTGCAGCTATGTATAACAGCATGGGCTCTTTATCCTTTGGAGCTGCCAGAACTGGAGCATTTGTCAACTGACTCTTCAGGGCTGTTAAAGCTTCGTCGGCTTCTGAGTCCCAAACGAAGGTATCTGACTTTTTCAGCAATCTGTATAAAGGCAGGGCTTTTTCTCCCAGTCTTGATATAAAGCGACTTAACGCCGCGACGCAACCGGTGAGTCGCTGTACATCCTTGATCTTTTCTGGTTTTTGGAGGTCCATTACAGCCTTTATCTTGTCAGGGTTGGCTTCAATGCCTCTTTCTGACACTATGAACCCCAATAGCTTCCCCGCTGGTACTCCAAAGACGCACTTCGTCGGGTTGAGCTTCATGTTGTATCTTCTGAGATTTGTGAAAGTTTCTTCCAAGTCACTGATGAGATCCTGGCTTACTTGCGATTTAATGACAATGTCGTCCACATAGGCGTGAACGTTGCGACCTATCTGCTCATGCAAGCAACTTTGAATGCACCTCTGGTAAGTCGCACCTGCGTTCTTCAATCCAAAGGGCATGCTTACATAGCAAAAGGCCCCAAAGGGTGTGATGAAGGATGTCTTTTCCTGGTCCTCCTTCTTCATCTTGATTTGATGGTAGCCTGAATAGGCGTCTAGAAAGCATAACAACTCGCATCCGGCCGTTGAATCAATCACTTGGTCAATCCTTGGCAAGGCAAATGGGTCCTTCGGACAGGCTTTGTTGAGACTGGTATAGTCAATGCACATTCGCCATGTGCCGTTCTTTTTCATAACTAGGACTGGGTTTGCCACCCACTCCGGTGATATACTTCTGTGATGAATCCTGCGGCCAATAGGCGAGCTATTTCTTCCCCTATCGCTTTTCTCCTGTCGTCGTGGAAACGCCGCAGTGGTTGCTTTACTGGCTTGGCCAAGGGGTTCACGTTAAGGCTGTGTTCTGCCAATTCCCTTGGTACCCCTGGCATATCTGATGGTTTCCATGCGAAGATGTCCTTGTTTTCCTGAAGGAAAGCGATGAGGGCCCGCTCCTGTTCTTTTTCCATGTGCGCTCCGATGCTCGCCTGCTTGGATGAGTCGCCAGGAACAAGGTCTATCTGCTTGGTGTCTTGGGCCGCTTTGAATTTCATTGGTGGTTCGGTAGATGGCGTGGTAACTACGCTCATATCATTGGGATCCACCTGCGACTTATAACTCTTTAGCTCTTCAGCGGCACAAGCTGATTCTGCGAAGGCTGCATCTCCTTCCTCGCACTCTATTGCTTTTTCTCTATCGCCGTGCACTGTGATGACCCCTCTTGGTCCTGGTATCTTCAGCTGTAGGTAAACGTAGCATGGCCTGGCCATAAACTTAGCAAAAGCTGTTCGTCCGAACAGGGCGTGATACGGGCTCTGGAATTTTACCACTTCGAAGCATATGAACTCGCTTCTGAAGTTTTCTTCCGTCCCAAAGGTTACTCCCAGGGTTATCTTTCCCACTGGCTGTGCTGACTTTCCTGGGACGATGCCGTGAAATACGGTCGTCGTGTGTTGCAGGCTGGAGTCCATGAGCCCCAAGCGCTTGAACGTATCGTAGTACATGATATTTATGCTGCTTCCTCCCATAAGCACTTTAGCTTGTATCCTGCTTAGGTGCCACAACTAGCGCCAGCTTCCCTGGTTCTCGCACTTGCGGCGGGTGATCGTCGCGACTCCAAGTTACTGCATGTTCTGACCATTTTAGCCAATTGGGGGTTGCTGTATCACACGTTTACTTGCTGGCTTCTGCGGCCTAATTTCTCCTCCCTCTTGGAGGTGTTGATAACTATTGTATGGTACTGCCCCACCTGCCTGGGGTTACTCGCATTGTGCGGCCCGGCGCCTGAACCATGAGTCGCACCAGGGTTTCCTTCATGGTGGTTTCCCCTGTTGTGTTGGCTTTCTTCTTTCCACTTCTTGTAATAATTGCATTGCGCCTTGGTATGGTCTGCTGGCCGCCCGTCACCTCCCGTGTGAAGATCGCACGGCCGATTGAAAACTTCTTCCATGTTAATTGGACGAGAGCCGCTTCCTCGGCCTCTTCCTCGTTGGCCCCTGAAACCTCCACGTGTGTTGGCGACAAGCCCAGAGTTCCCTTCTTCACTCTTGCGCTTGTTTTGATTCGCGTTGTTGTGGCTAGTTTGTTGTGTTGAGGCTTGCTGATATTTTTCTTTCCTTCAACAGCGACCTTCTCCTCTTCTCCATCTGACGCATCTCTGGTCTTGTCCGAGCCAGCGTATTTGTTAGCCGCAGCCATTACCTCGCTGAGACTCTTGACCTTATCCTTCATGCGACCTAGCTTATGGATCAGCGGCTCGAACTTACAATTTTTCTCCATGACCAGGACGGCTGAACTTGGTGGTATATTATCTGAAGAGTGTATTATTTCTGCCACCCTTCTCATCCAGTGGCGGCTTGATTCGCCTTCCTTCTGAACGCAACGCTCTAGATCTTCTATATTGCAGAGTCGCTTGCAGGTTCCTTGGAAGTTTTTGACGAAAGCATCTTTCAATTCTTCCCAGGTATTTATGGAGTTGGGGGGTAGATTTTGTAGCCATATGTGAGCCGCGCCCTCCAACATCATGTTGAGGTACCTTGCGCATATCTCTTCTGAAGCATTTAAAATACTCATCCCCATCTCGTAGTTGTTTAGCCAGGTGGTAGGATCCATGCTGGCGTTATAGTTTGCCACCTTGCGTGGTCCTTTGAAATCTTCAGGGAAAGGTTCCGATCTGATCTTCTCAGTGAAACATGCCGGACCTTGAGTCGCGAGGACAAAGCTGTGGATGTGCCCATGGGGTTGTTAACTTCCACGAGCCGCGTCTGCATCGTTGGCATGATAGCCTGTGCTTCTGCGGCTTGTTCCTGCTGCCTCTGCGCGACCCTTGATATATCCTCTGGTGGCCTGCTTTGGACGCTTCTTTCTGCTGCAATCCCGCGGCTGGCCGGTACGGTGGGCTGCTGTCCCTCGGCTTCTGCCCTGTTGGCCTGTTGTAGGACAGCAGTGCTCAACATCTGTATCGCACGCCGTGCTTCAGTGTTGATTGGGTCGTCGCCTGTTGGTACCATCTGTGTCAAGATATTAGCCGCATCATACATGTTATCGACCGGGCTTTGGTAGTGGCCTTGTGGGGTGTGAAACCTCCTTGGTTGTTGCGATGGTAGTTGCTGGGCTTCGTGGACAATTGATGGTTCCAAAATCCTTGCGACTGGTTGGACTCCCGCTCCAGCTGGAGTGGGTGGAAGTTCTATCGTTGGTTGAGTCACGCGCGCTGCGCCTGCGAGTCAACTTGTCCTTGAGTCGCGGCGAGCGCGGCTATCCTTTGCCGTTCCTGTTGGATTCCTTGGTTCACCTGTTCGAGCCTGTAGCGTCTTCTTCCATCCTCCGAACCTCGTACAGGAGCTCGGCCCTGGCGGCCTCAATTTCTGTCGCGCGGACAGCAGCGTTTGCGGCTGACACCGGGATAAGTAGCGGGTTGCCGGGGGTGCCGATCTTTCGGCTTCTCCTGCAGTTCCTGACGTACTTGCACCTCCGGCCATGTAGACTCCAACTTGTGCCGCCTCTTGTTCTGACACTGGTGCGTAGTCCCAGTAACTTTCTTCAAAGCAGGTATGATGGACCCAAATTCTTGTGAGTCCATGCTCTCCAGGGACTCTTCTTCGTCACCAGCGACTTCTTCTGCTGAGTCGCCTTCTTGGGCTGAGCTAACAGATCCGCCGCCAATGAAACCGACGAAGACGTTGATATATCCAAACGGGATGATGCGACCGGTCTCCAGGTAATCAGCTTCTGGTCCCCAGCTTGAATCGTCAATGAGAGGCATGCCATCGACCATGATGATGTGGCCAATGGCGAGATCTTCAGCTCCTTTCATCGATCCTGCGCGGAACGTGACGCTCTTGACCGCAGGCCCCACGGTGGGCGCCAACTGTCGTGGGTTTGTCACGTCAGATGTCATGGATGACTTCGTAGGTGTGGGATTTGCGCGAGTCAATCGTCTCCGAGCTTGGGATCGCAGGAACAAGGACGAACACAGATTTACCCAGGTTCGGCCCCTCAATGTGAGGTAAACACCTACTTCCTGCCTACCCTAGATTGGTATTGATATGATATATGTGGTGTTACAATGGAGGCGATCCGATCTGGGTACTCACCGTAAGAACTAGGGTTTTAGGGCTTGATCGCTTGACCCTGTCTAAGTCCTGCGAGTCCTCTTTATACACAGAGGCTCACTAGGTTACAAGAGTTCTACACGAAGCCGATCGTCTTCTTGTCTTCCAAGGCAAGTTTTGCCACCGACCTTCTGGAGCCTTCCTTTGGCAGGCTGCGATCCTTGATCGGCCCATCTTTACACGGCCCAATAATAGCGTGATCATGAAGATAAAGTCGCCGTTTTGGCTTTGAATAAGTCGCGGGTTAATTATTCCCCCGACAGCGGCGGCGACCTCGTTTGATGGTCCGGCTTTATCGTCCTGGGGAGCCTTACGCTTGTGACTTGCTCGCCTATTTGGCGCCATGTCATGGGCGCCGTCAATATCGCGTGCATCGGCATCCGCCTGCGCGTACATGGCTGCTATTTCAAGCATGACTCCGAGATCCTTGACCTGCATGCGTACGAGCTTGTGTCTGAGGCTCGAACCCTTTAGGAGTCCGGTTGTGAAGGCATGGATTGCTTGATTGTCGTCCACGTTTTCACAGCTTGCCTTCGTCTGGATCCACCTTGCCAGAAAGCTTGTTGCAGTTTCATCCGGCTTTTGCACACATCGCACCAAGTCTGTATACGTGTTGGGTCGCTTGTATGTGCCCTGGAAGCGTTGTGTGAACACCTTTTCCATGTCGAGCCAGCTGTGAATGCTATTTTTCAGGCAAGTTTTCGATCCAGCTTCTGGCTGTCCCCTCCAGCATGAGGGGAAGGAAGCGTGCGGCAACCTGGCCATTGCCCCCGGCAATTTCGACTGCCAGCGCGTAGTCTGACAACCATGAGTTTGGCTTGTCCACGCCGTTATACCTCTGGTGAGTTTTTGACACTGATGTCATGTCTCGAGGTATCTGAACGTTGTGGATGCCTGGGCCAAAGCACTCAGGGCCGAGGTAGGCATCCTGCTTTCCTGCCTTGATGTCATTGAGATGATGACGTGCGTCTTTCGGATCGAGCTGTCTATTGGATCTGTCAGCGTTAGGCTCGTCCTGCGCTGCCCGGCAATGCCTGGGCTCATTGTTCTGTCCCGGCTTCCGCCTCGTGCCTGGGCACTGGCGGTGGGGACGGTGTGCGGTCCCTGCTTCTTCTTGGCGGCGGGGCATTGTCGCGATTGCCGCCACTCCTTGGCGGCTGCTTGTTTCCCCGGCTGTCACCTTCATCCCGTCTAGGCGGTGGAGGAGGTGAGGCCTCGCGTCTGTTACCGGTCCGGGACGCTTCGTTCCTCTGCCTCCTAGGAGGTGGTGACTTACGTGTGTCCTTGTCCTTTTCTTTCCCCTTCCCATGGCTACTGGAGCCGGATGGATCCTCGGGGTGACCACCAGCCGCAGCTTTGCAAGCGTTGGATTTGGACTCTAGCCTTCCTCCTCTTGCGTCCGCCATGCCGGCACGAGAATCAGCACGGGCATGCTGCTTTAAAGCTTTACGAGCAAGGATGGAGGCGTAATAGATCTTCTCGTCCTTGTCGTAGTCGTCGTTGTTGAGGATGTCTAAGGCGGCCGCAGTGTTGAGGACAGGGGTGCAGAGAACGACATCCCCGTTCTTGTCCTTACGCTGCGGTGCTGAAGCCCATTCGAAACCAAGCCTTTGGGCAGGGGATTTGAAGTTGTCGGGTGACCGACCCCTGCCTTTCTTGCTTTTCTTGTCTACCACATGTCCTGCTTTTCTTGTCTGCCACATGTCCTGCCGGCTTGGGCAATGGAGTTGTGGTGAAGAGGTTACGTTTGGGGTCTAACGTGGCGGTTATCTTGTCGTTTTCCTTCTTGGCTTCATCGAGCAACACCTGAACCTCTACTTGCTTGTTTCTGAGGTATTCGGTTTGCTCCACCAACGTGCTTTGGAGCTTTTCCAAATCAGCCGGATTAGTCTTGTCGGTCACCGGTGTGTGCAGGATTTCCGCCAGGGCCGCCATGTTCCCCACCTTGCTGGTTCACCTTTCTCCAGAATCCTCTTCTTCGGAGCCGGCGGGGGCTCTGGAAATAGTGGATCGGTTGCCGGTGTCCCAGCATTGGCGGCATCTACTGCTGCCGCTTGAGCTGAAGCCGTACCGGTGATATCCGCCACAAAGACCTGCTGCATGTTGACGGACGAACCTGTAGCTGCCTCGGATGGCGGAGGTTCGGGTGTATTGAAACACCTTTTGATCCGTTGCTCAAACATGCTTGCAGAGTCCTCTTCGGAATCAGAGTCTACGTTGACACGAGCAGTAGATCTGGATCCGGCATCCGACATAGCCTCATCCTGCAACGCAGGGAGGATTGATTCGGGATCATTGCTATCAGGCTGGGAGTCGGATCCCAGTCCTGTCATGCCGACAAGGTGTAGATCTAAATCTGCGGACTCCTGGGAGGAGGCGGACTCAGATTCGTCTTGAATGTAAGCTTCCTGATTGTAGGGCGGGTGGGATGGCAAATAAATTCGCGGCAACCCATACGCCTCCGATGTGTTGCCGATGAATACATCGACGCCGCCGAACGGCACAACCCCACATCCGACAATGTAGTCGTCCGCGGGGATGTAGGACTCATCACAACTGATGTAGTGATTGTTGCTGTAGCGCGTGGCGCGGCCGACGGCGATGGTTTCGCCGATGCCGCCTAGGGTTCCCGCCTGGAACGTGACGCTTGCCGCCTTATGCCCCACGGTGGGCGCCAACTGTCGTCGTATCAGCATCTTGGATAGGAGACGGGGTCCTGCTAGCCGAGAGAGAATCGTGGGGTAGAAGGTGGACGTCGTCGAGGTCGGGATCGAACAAGGCAGTTTACCCTGCTTCGGATCTCGCAGCGGTAGCGAGATCCTACGTGCTGCTATAACTCACTATAATGGCAATAGCCTTGATCGGGTTACAATGAGCGTGAAGGTGTGTTATCTGTTTCCCTAAAGTCGTCCCGAGGTCCGGCTTATATAGGCGACCAGACCTAGGGTTACAAGGAAATTACGTATCCGGCAAGTATACAGAGTCCTAAACCTAGCCGGCAAGTCTGCCGCCTTCCGTCTTGGTCCTAGTGGCTTCATGGGCTTCGGTCTTGGGCCTCCTCCTTGCCAACATCCGTCTGCCTTGGTCGTCAGCTATCTGGGCCGCCTGGCAGGCAAAGCCTTTACCACCACTGCGGGCCACCCTGGACTAGCCGGATTGATCCATGCTGGTGATACCCCTAGTCGGTATATCCCCAACAATAGTGGTAATTTATCTTTTGAAGATTGTCAAGTGAGATAATTCGTTTACTACTTACAACTCGTAATTCCTGCAAGCTATCCTTGCTGGAAAATATATCTGGAAAAAACTTAATGGAAAATAAGGACGGCAGAAGTAAAGATTTTGTTCGAGACACAAATATCCCCTAGGCATGAACATAGCTCATCTGTGCAAAGAGCATCTCCAAGTAAATGGGAAGATGTCCAAACCTCTTTTGAGCGGGAGAGTTGCAGGACATATTTTTATTTTAATACACAACATTTAGCTCCAAATGATATTACAAAAGAAATGGACATCGCAATAGAATTGAGACCATATCTAAGTTTTTGAAAATGCCAACAGCTCACTGGTAAATATATACTTGTTTTGCCCCATGGAAATGGTGTACTTAGATTGGATGACGTATATGGTTTCCTTTCTAGATGATCAATATGTGATACATGATAGCAATACCAAAAACTTGTCCACAAAATTTCTATATATACATTTGTAGCATGATAGCTTCAGAAATTTACTGAAAGTAGTGGTGACACCAACAAAAGGATTATTGTACAACTGGATAGATGCCATAAAGTAAAACAAAAAGTTGGTTAGCTCTGTATACTACAGGTCAAATATAAAACACAGGACAAGCACAATCTTATGGTTCTGTTGTAGACGTTCCATTTCCAACGTAGTTAACACTGTAAGCATCTGCTGAATAACATATGTTAGCTCACCTTTAACTCATCATAAATCTTTCTTTTCCAAGCATAGAGTCTATCTAAAGAGGATGCATGGCTTCCTGAAATCATGCAAAACTCTTCAACGAAATCGCTACAACTATCTGGAGGTTCATCCTCCTCCTTTTGAGCTGAAATCAATGGATTCTTAGATGACACTGATCTTGATGAAAGCGAGCGATTCCAAGTGGTCACTTTTGTGACATGCTGCTCTGATTCTGCAGTAAAACAGTTGAGTAAAATAACCATCCACTCGAGGCGGCTACTATTAAGAGTATAAGAAAACAGGCTAGACTTCACAAAATACTGTATTTGGTATGAAAAGAAAATATACCATGGGATGCTACATTTCCAGCGTTGCAACAGATCAAGGATGCTGACAGAGAAAGCACACCTGGTGGTTTCCCTGGAATAATTAGCACCAATATTAAGCAAGTAAAACCGTAGAAGTTCAGAAAAACAATATCGCTGAAAAATTACTGTCCTCGCCTGTTATCTGGGAAGAAATGCTTAGTCGAATCTTCATTGTCTCAAGCATCCTCGAGACCTCATGGCAAGATTCAGCTGCCCTAGTAAATTGATGCTCAAGTTCTTTCACACCGGATAAAAAACCTTTTGATCCTCTAGCGATGAAACCGCCCTTGTCTTCTTCACTGCATGATCGTTTGGGTACATTAACCTTGTCTTCATGGGCTTCATTTTTCTATCATTACTAATACTTGTAAGATTCTGCCCCTTTACAACCTGTTTCTGAACTTGATCAGTTCCTTTATCTAAGATTGAGTCATTTTGCAAATGCTTATCAGCAATCTCAATTTCATTACAATCATTGTGATTCAACTTAAGATTGTTTAAATTGTCATCGACTTCTTTATATCCATATTCCAGTTGTTCTTGCACCTCAACAATTGAACTTGTGTTGCTGATCGAAGAAGCTAAATCCTTTTCATCTCCATGGACACAATCCTCCAAACTACCCATGTGAATGCTCTGGCTATTATCTGAGACATGGGATGCAGCATTTTGAATCACATCATTTGGATCAAAGAAATCCCATGAGGAGCAAACCTCGGACTGCAGCGGTGCTGAAAAGGAAGTAGAAATAGGCTGCCCTACTTTGACAAAGCTAGCAGTACTCGGGTTGACTGTCACCGTCAAGGATGTGCTCACCGCGGACCTCAAGCGACTAACATCGAACGGCGGGGTTGTGGTAGTGGTGGATAGTTAGCACTGTCTGCAGGTGGCAATGGGGATGGTAAAGCAGACGAAGAGCGAGGAGACTTCTTCGGGTCACCCTCATGCTGTGACTCTACAAACTGCCTCAAAGCAACGCCGACATTGCGCAGAGATTGCTCGTACGACAGCTGAACAGCCGAAAGGGCATACCTTGCATCAATTGCTTGTCCAACGTGTTTCAGCCGACCCTTGCACATCTGCATTAAAGTGTTGCCATCTTGCTTCGAGACAGATGACCCCATGGTTCACTTCCTGACAACAAAATTCAGACCTACATTCAGAAGAGCGAAAACAAGTTATCATGGCCATGGTACTCATCATGGTTGTCAAAGGGGCTGATCATTTGCATTCATAAAGACATGTTGACTGAGAATACATTCATGCTCATCGAAATTGTAGGTTTTTTTCACGTTAAGTAACTACAAAAGCAGGGGAGCTTTTCTTTATGCAAATAATTTCAGAGTTTTTAAAGTATGTGTAAGCAAGGATTGTGCCCACCAATTAATTATCAAAATAAAAGAACTCAGACAGAAACATGAAAACTCTAATCTTATTTAAAGACAAGAAATCCTCACAATATCACTTTCTGAAGTAGGAAATAAAGTAGAATAAAAAGTCGCATATTTTACACAGAAATATCATCATTACAGCCCATCGATTCAGGCTACCTACATGAATGGAGACCACACGGCGCCTAATGATTAGTTCATCAAGTACATCGAAGTTAAAAGAAACACGACAGAGCAGGAAGAGAACAAGAAGAGTACTCAACAAGAACTACACAGAGAGGATCGAGGTCCATGCCTCCATGGACGAACACTCACCTGAGAGCATCTCCAACAGACACCCAACGCGCCGGCGCGCTAAATTTTTTTTGCAGCGCCAAATGTACGTTTTAGCGCGCGGAACGCCTGTTTTGCTTTAGCAGAAGCGCTATATTTAGCGTGGCGCGGCGCTTAAATTTTTTGCTCCAGCAGCGGCGCTAAAATTCCACCGTGTGCGCGCAGCACAAACAACATTTTGCATCAAACATATATACAACCGAATCAAAAGATGGACTGAAAATAAAATTTTATTATTAGAAGGAACAGACGAACGTTCGTTGACTAAAACATAGAACTAACAGACTCGATTAAACTAACAGACTACATTAAGCTCAACAGACTCCATAAACTAAATAAACAAGCTACTAGACATCAAAGTCGGAGTCCGAGTTCTCCGACATATCGGAGATGTCGGAAAACAGATGCTCCCACCTGGGGTCTTCGTCGTGCCAGGTGGTGTGGTTGAGCTGCGCCTCCGCCTCGGCCTTGCGCCGGCGCCGCTGGGCCGGAGCTCCGCCCACTCGTACTTCCGCTCGCCCGCTCAGACGCGTACATAGCCAAGAGCTGCACCTCGGCGGCGGCTTCTTGCGGGTGCCTCCGGCGATAGTCCGCCACCAGGTGCGCGTCCCTGTCCGCGATGAGAAGGCGGGCTTGGAGCTGGCGGTGGGCGGTCGCTCTTCGGTGGTGACGAGGCGCGGCGGAGGCGCCAGATCCATCGCCTGCTGGATGGTGTGGACGTCCGTGAAGTTCATCTGGCGCCGGCTCCGGCCGAGGCGCCATGCTGCCGCGTCGTAGGCGCGGGCGGCCTCGTGCGCCGTCTCGAACATCCCGAGGGAGATCCGCTCATCGCCGGAGCGGATCTCCGCGTAGAACGAGCCGTTCGGCCGCGCGCGCACGCCGCGGTAGCCGGACTGGTTCCTGCGGCGCGGAGGCATGGTGGCGACGGCTCGCGGCGCGGTGGCGGCGGCTGGCGGTGCGAATTCCGTGCGGTGGCGCTAGCGGTGGGGGAGAGAGGAAAAGCGGTTGGGGAAAAGTGAGGAGACGCATGGAGTGAGCGCGCGCGCGCCGCGGGGCGTTGTATTTAACGCGGAACGTAGCGCTTTGGCCAGCACGCGCTGCCGTTTTCTGAGCGCGCGCTTTTTTCCCGCGACTGCTGGAGCGCGCGAAATGGCCCCACGCGGGGAAAAGGCCGTTATATGGCGCGCGCGCTCCATTTGCCGCGTCTGTTGGAGATGCTCTGAGCCAACTGGCCAGCCAAGCACCACCTCCAAAACAGAGCACTCACTTCAGCATCCTGGGAACACCCACAGGAACAAGAGTCAGTTTTCCAATCAAAGAAACCAAAAGGAACCCAAACCCCAAAACCCCAGGGAAGAACTCCCCCTCCCTGCCCAACCAAATCCCCGGAGATATCAGGAAGCAATCTGCGGAACAAGAACCGAGGCGGAAGATCGCACCTTTCTAGGCGCACACCAAAAGGAAGCCAAAAAAGCAAGCCCCGTCCGTTCCAACGCTGAGGCCGAAGAACCGGAGGGTAAAAGACGAAGCCCTTGGCAAGGCAAGGCAAAGCAAAGCCGCCCCTCCGCTAAAAGGAACAAGAGGACAAGTTGGAGAGAGGGAAAGAGGGAGTACATTGATCTCTCCTTGAGCCGCCGCCAGGCCATTTCTCTCTCTAGGTTTGTCCCTCTCCGCGTGCTCTGTCGCAACCTGGCAGCGGTAATGTGGGGAGGGCGCGATGTGAGTGCCGAATTATCGTCCCTCCGCATGTACCACGTGTGACGCAACGGCGTCGCCGGTGGGGTAGGGTGGCTGGCTCTCGCTCGCTGCCTCTTCCGTTTCTTGTTTGCTCTGTGTGAAGAGAGAGACGTCAGGCCGCACCTCATTGATGAAGTGGAGATTGGGAAGGGTGCAGTTCAGCAGAGAATGCGGGCCCCGTAGGACACAGTTCCAGGAGGGCAAAGAAGGGTGGGGTGGCATGCGTCATAAAGTGCACAGTGTGGGCCTACCTGTCAGCTGGGGGAGTATGGTGTGGGCATTGATGGTGAAAGATCTTGATCTTTGCGAGATTTTTTTTGAGTAACCTCTCGAGAAGGGCAGGGCGTTCCTGCAATTCGTATAGAAGAAAGAATTGACCCAGTTTATAAGGAAGATCGGGCCCAAAAACCATACAAATGCCGTGTTTTTGAGGAAAACAGGGCCAGAAAACCGCACAAGCTAGGGGGTCATCGCCCACACGACGCCAGCCCACCAAACTCCACAAAACACACCACCATCTCCGGGCCGCCGCCCCGACTTACACCACTCGGCACCAAAGCCGCACACGAGTCACAACGCCGCACGACCCAGCCGTCTCGTAGCCCTTGCTACCCTCGCTAAAGACGACCGCCCGCAGACCTCAAACGTCGCGCCAATACCGGGGCCGCCGCTCTGGCGTAGCAACCAGATCAACCTTCGCATTGCCCGGAGGTGATCCAGCCGAGTCGACGAACCTGCTGCCCTCTTAACCCCAAGTCGCCACCCAAAAAACCTTTCTAGGAGAAGGCCCCGCCCCATAGGACCGTCTCTGCAGAGGGGACCAAGGCCGCCGCCTCGACGTACCACCACCGTCCGGGGTCGCCCAGCTGCCGCGAACCAACCGCACCGTGATGGCCTGGGTCTCCATGGCAACGCCTCCAAGAAGGTCGCAACGCGTCCGTTGCCGCCGCCCGCTCCCGAGGAGCTTAAGTTTTAACCCGGATAGCAGGACCGCTCACGTCGGTCAGGATGGAACCACCACAACGACGGAAACTAGAGAGGGAACGACGCGAGGGCGCCGCCGTCGTCGGCACTGACCGAAGTCCGTGCAGGGCTTTCGCCCAGGAGGTCCATCCGACCACAAGACGAGAGGAGCAAACAAACTGTCGACGAGAAGCAGCGTCGAACTCCAAGCTCGGCCGCTGGCCATGGCGGTCGCGACACCCATGGCCGCGACATCCATGCCGCACCGCTGCAGCAACCTCTGGTCTGGGGCCGCCGCCCCGGCTTCCACGCCGCACGGACGCCGGAGCACGGCGGCACGAGATGCTACCTCCTGCCTCCGCGCCGGAGTCTCCGCCACCTCCGCCCTTGAGCTCCCCATCCCCTGCCGAGCTGAACTCGGCCTCCACGCGCCGTCCGGGCGCCGGAGCTCCGCTTCAGAGCCATCGCCTCCACCTCATCGCTCCGCTTCGCTCGAGTGGCCGCACCAGCGCCTCCTCCGCGCCGGCGCCACCTCCTCCGCCTTGCTCCCTGCTCGACGCACGCTCCTCCGCCCTCTGCGCCAAGCTCGAACGACGCGTCGCCCGCCCAGGCCCGACGGGCCCAGATCGGGCCCGCCACTCCTCCGGCGATGGCGCCACCGCCTCCCCGCGGCTCCGCCCGCAGCCAGAAACCCCGGCCGCAACCGCCACCTGAGCCCGCCGGCTCGCCAACCACCGCCCTGACCGACGCTGCCCCCACGGGCCGGTTGCCACCATCTGGGAAACGAGGACCTCCCCCGACCACCTTTGTGGCGGCAGGGGTGCCACCACCGCCGCAGCGAGGCCGGCGACGGCAGCGGAAGCGCGGCTCCAATGGGAGGGAGGGAGGAGCGCCGGAATTTTTGCCCCTAGCGCCGCCTGGAGGGGCGACGCGAGGGGAACAGGGATTAAACAACCTATGGTTGTTCAATTTTTTGCGAGATCTTTTTAGCAGGAAAATGGAAACCTTTCTGTGATTATTCTGTAGGCTTGGTTTGGTGTATTTTTAGCAAAGGGTGATGTTTGACATAATTCAGGATTAAGTTTATCTAAACAAACTTGCCCTTTTTTGCCTTTGAACATAGCTCCTTTCACACAAACAAATTGACTTATATTTAACTGGATTTCGAAAAGAAGTTGAGATCTGTTTCGACCAATGTCGGTTGCAATTACTATAGGTAATTTTCCTTGAGCCTGCATGGCAAAAAGTTTGACATATTGTGGAAATTCAATAGTGTGAATTTCCATGACTTTACCATATTTGAGCAGTGTGACGATTCGTGGACGAACGTCGGGGAACTCCTCCACGGTTGCACCCCTCCTATGTCAATTGGCTAGGTGAAGTACATCGTTGTGGCTGGACTCTGCCAACCACCCCGATGTCTTGCTCATTTGTGACCCGCCCTGTCTTCATGGACCTAACCACCAGAGTCGATGCGGCCATCCTGCCCTGTCCCAATTGCCTCCTCCGCTGGTCCACCATCAGACAAACATCCCTGTAAACCTCACATGCATACTCACCTCTAATACTAAGTGGAGTCAGGGTCTTTCTGATTGAGCGCTCAACACCCCTTTCTTCGCCTCTGAACGCGGTCGCCCACGTCTTCTTTGTCTTTGGCTTGACTTTAGCTCGCCTGCACTATCGCCACCCCCACAAGTCTGTTTCGTCTCTGGATCGGTCCAATCTCGCCGGCATCAAAGTCATCGCGGCGATACATCGCGCCTCCTCTAGCACAATCTTGACAGCTGAGCTCAATGGGGTGGGTGGGGGAGGGGGATGGAGGACATGCTAACATTGGCTAAGGGAGTGAGATAATGAGCTTGGCTACCACAAAGAGGGAGAGCAGGATGGTGGAGGTTGTGCGGTATGGAGAAGAAGGGTCGACGAAGAGATGCATCAACTGCGAGCGAGAAGATATATAAAGAGAGCGGAGAGAGGCATGTCACGCACGTTGCTTTATTCTTGACCCTATCACAAGTTCTTAAGATATCAGGTCCAAGCGTTTTACTACCTTTTCTTGGTCGAATTGACATAGTCGATTGGTCAACCATCATAATCGACTGAATTTTATATAGATATAAATCTAACTTATAAATAAACGGCTCATAAGACTCATCCATATCTTCCGTGTTTTCATCGTGGTAATCGAGCGCCAAATTACTAGAAACCACATAAGAAGAGAGAAACAATCCTCTGTTTATTATTAGGTAGTAGATTTACTAGAACTTCATCAACACAATGTAAATTATTTTCCGATAAGTCTCTTGTAGAGTTCTTACTATCTTAGTCATGGGATCAAAGTGGGAGCTGATGTTTTGACTCATAGGACTAAAAACTCCGATTATGAAAAATAAAAACATTTTAAAATATAAAAAGTGCCGACAAACAATTTTTAGTGTACATCCGGACATTTGATGTTCATGCACAAAATTTCACTAAAAAAGACCTTTATGTAGCTTGTGTAAAAATACAAATTTCGGTGCTCCAAAATGACTTTTCACGGGATTTTTTTTGCCCTTTTTAACACATGAACAAAGAATGTCTCTTCTCGGTAAAAAAATTGTGTGCGAATAAAATATCTGGACGTACACCCAATTTTTTACATGTATTTCCACATTTCGATATTTGTTTTTGGACAGTAGGAGCATATGCGCCTATTACCCTAAGTGGATATCCGCTCAAAGTGCTCTTCAACTTCCTTTTGAAGATTGCGCCCATTTTTCGATGCAGGGCTAGGTCAAATACGAGACCATGACCCTGATCCGTCACAGAGCTCACAAAAGATCCCTTGAGTAGATAGATTCAGACGGGCCCTATACTAGTCTTTAGGGGCGCGTTTGATAGCCAGCAGCAGTTTTCCATCTCCTCGGGGGGCAGGCTCTCTAGGGCCCTTCTGAGCAAATACAACCTTTGAGCCGTGTCGTGTAGTTTGTTTGGTAGGCCGCAACAAACAACGTGGCATCGGCTGGGCAAGCAACTTCTCTTTGTTTGGTTGGATGCAAAATCTTGGTTATCCTCACCTATTTTCACATGGGTGAAGTTACCACCTACCAGCACATTTGGACAGCTCACCAATGGCGACGGAGGAGCTGGACGGCGACGGCACGGCATGGCGGCAGCAGAGCTCGATGACGACAACAATCCACCGGTCCATCAAGACCAACTACTACACTCACTCGATCGCAAAACCCACCCAAATTACTCCGCCGATTAACCCGAAGAGGTTCTCACAAAAATCAGCGTGCCGATACAGACACTCACATCGCCGAGCTCAGTTTCTATACAGCGGCACAGTGCCGACCTCTCTTTACTTGTCCCCTACTCGAAGCCGCCCATGGCGGAGCGCGTCCACATCTCCTTGAGCGTCCTGAGCACGTCGCTGCTGGCGGGCGCGATGTGTTGCACGCCTGAAAAGATCGGTATGGCCACCTAGAGGGCGGAGGGGGTGAATAGGTGTTACTCAAATGTTAACTCTTTTTCGAATTTAGGCTTGACACAAAGGTAAATTGTCTAGATATGCAACTACGGTGAATTTACCTATATGACAAGTTAACACAAGACTAAGCACGATACAAGTAAGAGCTAGCGAGTAAGGAGTAACCAAACGGGAAGCACGCGGAGACAAGGATGTATTCCCGAGTTCCTCCTTTTTAGGGGAGTACATCTCGTTAGAGGGGTGTGAGTTTCAAATTCAAACGCCACAAATGGCCTCACCCTATTCTCCGATGAACCTTGCCCAAAAGCTCGGTTCACCTTCCACTATCGGAATCCTTCAAGGCGGAATCTGGAGCCCTTACAACAAACTTGAGGCTCAACCCACAAAAGGATTGGGGGCTCCCAGGCACCAGCACACCTGCCACACAAAATTAGCAAGCAAGTAAATACAACAAGATGGCTAGGTTTTCCTAGTGGAAACCCTTGGCTCAAATCCCTCAAGTGAATGAGGGGTGTCATGGTATTGTGCACGGCATATGCCACGGAGGGTGGCTTATTGCGTGGGGACACAGGTGGCGTGCGATGGCGTGTGCCCGAGATTGGATACGAGCAAGGTGAACACCGAGACGTACCCAGGTTCAGGGCCCTCGTGAGGAGATAACACCCCTACTCCTGCCTAGCTGTGGTATATCGTGGTCGCAAGGTGTTACAATGGCGCTCCTCGAGCTGTATCAAGTGTTTCCTTCTTCCTCGGGGATGAGGTGAGCCTTTGGGGTAGACTAGGATCCAACCCTTGCTATGAGGGACTCGGCTCTCCTTATATAGGCAGAGTAGCCGGTTATAGAGGCGGCTACCCGGCGGTTGGGTAGCGGAGACAGGCCGCCGGTGGGGACGTGGCCATGGTGGGAGGCCGTGCCACCATGCGCGATAATGGTCTGCCCTCCCTGTCTTGTCGATCCCAGGCCGCGTGGTAGGGCGCGCGGCAGCTGACGTCGTCTTTGACTTCGGGGGCTCGGGGCAGACTGGGTCTACGCCTCCTTTGTCGTCTAGCCTTTGGACGCCTACAAATGGGATCCGAGGCGCCAGCGAGGCCAGCGGCCGGCAGCCGGACCCGGACGACTGGCTCGGAGGGGGAACCCGAAAGATTCCCTCTACCTGCGGTTACCCGGGGGGAATATCCCCGACAATAGCCCCCGAGCTCTTGGAGGTTTAGAAGCCGACACGGCTAGAAGCCTTCAGGAGCTAACGATGCCTTTGATGTCTTCCCTAGTATTGATGAAGTGGTTTGTGATTATGGAAACCCCGGCTAGCGGGGGCTCTGGCTAGCGGCGACGACTCGCACCGAGCCCTCTGTTGCTGGCGTCAAGGATGACATCGGCCACGTTGCGCGTGGCCAGGCGCAGGGCGTCCCCTCGATTTCCGGGGCGGGATCTTTTGCCGCAATTGCCCACACGCGGGATCGTGTGTGGCAACCGCTAGTTGGTGGAGATCGTGGCCTGCCGTTACCGCTCGCGCGTGATGATGAGGAGTCGCGTTTGCACGACGCATGGCAGATTGGTGCGTTAGTTACCATTTTCCTCCCCCCTTAAATATTCACCGTCGTGGGTGGGGATGGATTTTTACTGTGCATCGCTTCTTTTCCCATTCTTCTTCCTTGAGTCCATCGCCTCCCTCGCATCCAGCATAGGACCGAGATACTCGAAATCCGCCGACGCCGCCATTGATCCCTCGTCAGCGATGGTGCTGAAAGGCGACTGGATGGGCTCGACGGTGCTGAGGAGCGAGCTGAGGCGCTACCAGCGCGAAGGCTATCTGCCGTCGAAGGAGGTCGTGGAGTGGCGCGTCCCGCCGCCGGACGAGGTCTCGCCGGACCTGAGGGCGGGCGAGCACATCGTCTTCATGCAGCACATCGAGCGCGGGTTCGTGCTCCCTATTAGCCCGTTCCTGCGGAACTTCCTGGATTTCTTCGGAATCTAGATGAATCATCTCGGTGCCAACGCCATCTTGATGCTGTCCTACTTTGTCACACTCTGCGAGGCGTACTTGGGGGTCCAGCCCAGCGTCGGGGTTTTCAGGACCCTCTTCTACCTCAAAGGGCAGCCGGTGAGGGGCGGCGGCCGTCTCGCTACTTGCGGGGCCGCGATGGTCGCGTGTCGGACGTCGGGTACGCTCCTCAAGCTCTCGATCTCAGACTCCGTGTGGAAGTGGCAGCAGAGCTACTTCTATGTGAAGAACAAGACGGACGTCGACCACATCGGCCTGGGGCCGTACGTGCCTGGGGCGCCGGAGAAGGACAACAGGGGCGCGCCGTGATACGTCCAAAACGTATCTACTTTCCCGAACACTTTTGCTGTTGTTTTACCTCTAATTTGTGTGTTTTGAATGCAACTAACACGGACTAACACTGTTTTCAGCAGAATTGCCCTGGCGTCTTGTTTTTGTGCAGAAAGTCAAGTTTCGGGAAACTCCCTGGAAAATATCCAGGAGCTCCTATTTTTCCAGAAGACACCGGGAGCCAGAAGATGAGACGGAGGCGGGCCACGGGGGCCCCACACCATATGGCCGCGCGGCCATGGGGGGGGGGGGGCGCCGTGGTGGGGTGTGGCCGCCTCGGTCACCCCCTCGTAACCCCCTTTCGACTACTTAAAGCCCTTGACCTAAAAACATCAGGAGGATCGACGTTTTTCCCCGAAACACTCCAGAGCTACGCCGCCACCAAAAACCCTAATTCGGGGACCAGAAACTCCGTGCTGGCACCCTGCCGGGACGGGGAATTGGAGGAGATCATCGCCATCATCATCACCGACGCCTCTCCATCAACCATCCATGATTCCCCCATCCATGTGTGAGTAATCCCCGCTGTAGGCTGAAGGGGATGGTAGGGATTGGATGAGATCATTCATGTAATAGATATCAGATTGTTAGGGCATGGTGCCTAGTATCCGTTGTTAGTACTTTATGTCATTGTTGCAACTTGTTATGCTTAATGCTTGACACTTAGGGCCCGAGTGCCATGATTTCAGATTTGAACATGTTATTGTATCATGAGGATAATTATTGTTTTAGATCATATCTGCAAGTTGTTTACACATATGATTGTCCGGAACCCGAGTCCCCAAAGTGACAGCAATTGGGATAACCGGAGGGGATGGCTGTAATATGAGGATCACATGTGTTCACGGAGTGTTAATGTTTTGCTCCGGTGCTTTATTAAAAGGAGCACCTTAATTACCAGTAGTTTCCCTTGAGGCCCCGCTGCAAACGGGCTGGTAGGACAGAAGATGTTGTGCAAGTTTCTCATTGCGAGCACGTACGACTAAATACGGAACACATGCCTATGATTGATTATTACCTGGATACTTTATTATTATCTACCAGAAATTGCCCATGTCTTGACTATTATATGAATTATCTTATCCATGCAACGCCCGTTCATCCATCCCTATGCCTACAGTATTTTAATCCTGCTGTCTACTACAATTACTGTTGCTATTTTATCTTATTAATGCTATTATTTCACTACTGCTACTGCTATAAAACTGTTGCTACTGATAAACTGTGTCGAGCAAGTCTATTTCCAGGTGCAGCTGAACTGACAATTCATCTGTTAAGGCTTATAAATATTCTTTGGCTCCCCTTGTGTCGAATCAATAAATTTGGGTTTTACTTGTGGGTCATCAAGACTATTTTCTGGCGCCATTGCCGGGGAGCATAGCTCTATTTATAAGCTCAACTGAGAGTGATATTGTTCGTTGCATATTATTCATCATGGGTAAACCTCGTGATGAGAAGGTCCATATACTGCCATCCACTACAAGGAGAGGTACAACTCTGAGTACTTCTTTTGCTCTTGATTCACCGTCTGTTATGAGTCAACTTATTACACCACCACATGCACATGCTTCACGTGCTGCTACTTCTGCTGAATCTGAAAATATTTCTGATAGTTTTGATGATGCTTCTACTGTGCTTGATGAGAGTGGTTCATTAGGTCCTTTTCTAGATGCTACAATCGCTAAATCTAGACAAACTGAAAATGCTGAAACACCTAATGAAAGTCCCATTACACCTGTTAGTTCACCTGAATTAAGAGATCATACTAGTGATGATTTCGAGGAAACTTATGTTGAACTTGATGATGAATTTATTGAAGAATGCAATGCTTCTAAAGATGCTAGTGCTATTAAAAATCTTCTTGCAAGACGTGCTGTTAATTACAAACTGTCTCCTAATGCTAAGTTTGCTACATCTCCCATTGATATAAAAGATAAAGATTATGATTTCTCTATGGACTTGTCACATATATCTATTGTTGAGAAAGAACCTTTTCGAGGAACTGAAAATGAAAGTGTTGTAGAACATATGAACACTCTTTCTACTTTAAGTAGTGTGTTTTCTGATGACATTAAGGTACGCAGTTACTTCGTTACTAAAATATTCCTTTCTCATTAAAAGATGAAGCTAAAACTTGGTTTAATAGTTTATCTCCTGGATCCATTAAAAGTCTATGGATTTGGTTAATGCTTTCTTCCAGAAATATTTTCCTGCTAGTGCTCAACATGCTGCTTTACAGAGAATCTTTAATTTCAAACAATTGGAAGCAGAGAAATTGCCTGAATCTTGGGCAAGGTTTTGTTCTTTACTCAGAGCTCGGCCTGGACATCAATTAGCTAAAAATGAACTTCTTGATATATTCTATAATGGACTAACTGTTGAATCTAGGACATACCTAGATAGTTGTGCTGGCTGTGTTTTCAGGAAAAGAACTCCAGATGAAGCTGAGGAATTAATGGCTAAAATAAGCCAAAATCATGATGATTGGACTATACCTGAGCCGACCCCGATACCCACACCAAAGAAGAGAGGAATTCTTGAACTAAGTGATGAAGAAATGAGAGAAGCCAAGAAATCTCTTAAAGAGAAGGGTATTAAATCTGAAATGTGAAGAATCTACCACCAATAGAAGAATTATGTAAGCCAATTCCTCACCCATCAGTAGTTGAGGTACACTCTCTCCAACATTTTGATGATAGGGATATTCCTTATTCTAAAACTCCTGATCAATGCTTAGATGAATTTGATAATTATATTGTTAAGCAGGATAACTTTAATATGAGAGTGCAGAATCATCTGATAGAAAATTCTAGAGCTATGAGTAAATTGCATGATATTGTGGAAAGAACTTCTAATGATGTTAAAATGCTTATTAAACATTTCCATATGGTTCAAACTCAAATAGATCAACTCACTAAGGTACAAAAAGATCTGCTAGTTAATGCTTCTAGAGAAAATGAAAAACATGCTTATGGAGTAGGAACTAGAGGTGGTGCTTCTACTCAGGATCCCTTGTATCCTGAAGGACATCCTAAAAGAATTGAGCAAGATTCTCAACTAGCTAATGAAACTAGTACTCCTTCTAAGAAAAAGAAGAAGAAGAAACATAAACATGTTGAAGAATCTCCTGAATCAATTAAAGAAAATGAGCATGTTAATGATCCAAATAGTATATCTATCTCTGATGCTGAAACTGAAAGTGGTAATGAACATAACAATGATAAGGATAAAAATGATGCTTCTGATAAAGAGGAGAGTGAAGATGAACCTGAAAAGCATACTAAGAATAAAAAGTATACCAAAGAGGATTTCATTGCTAAAAAGCATGGTAATGAGAGAGAACCTTGGGTGCAAAAGCAAATGCCTTTTCCTAATAAGAAACATAAATCAAAGGAAGAGGAACACTATAATAAATTTTGTGATTGGATGAAACCCTTGTTTTTGCAAATTCCTTTGACTGATGCTATTAAATTGCCTCCTTATTCGAAATATATGAAAGATATTGTCTCTAACAAAAGGAAAATTCCTAATGAGGAAATTTCTACTATGCTTGCTAATTACTCTTTCAATGGTAAGGTTCCAAAGAAATTTGGAGATCCAGGTATAACAACTATCCCATGCTCTATTAAGAATAATTATGTTAGAACTGCTCTATGTGATTTAGGGCAGGAGTTAGTGTTATGCCTTTCTCTCTTTATAAGAGGCTTTATTTAGAAAAATTGATACCAACTGATATATCTTTGCAAATGGCTGATAAATCTACTGCCGTTCCTGTTGGTATATGTGAGGATGTTCATGTTCAAGTGGCTAATAATTGTTTAATATTAACTGACTTTGTTGTGTTGGAAATGCCCGAAGATGATAATATGTCTATTATTCTTGGGAGACCTTTTCTTAACACTGCAGGGGCTGTTATTGATTGCAACAAGGGAAAAGTAACCTTCAATGTTAATGACAAAGAGCATACTGTTTAATTTCCCAAAAAGCTGGATAAGATATATGGAGTGAATACAATAGCCAATCTTAGAACTATCAAAGTGGGAAGTATTGATTGCCCTATTTATGAACCTCAAGAAGGATT
This sequence comes from Poa pratensis, assembly GCA_947311845.1. Classification (NCBI taxonomy): domain Eukaryota; kingdom Viridiplantae; phylum Streptophyta; class Magnoliopsida; order Poales; family Poaceae; genus Poa; species Poa pratensis. The sequence continues at coordinate 26,064,758 of CAMZMU010000083.1, forward strand.
TCAAAGTATTATGATTGGATCTATTGCTATACAATTCAAGGTAACATGATTGTCTCATGTGGTTTAATTCTTTTATGTCATATAAAATTTATTTGGTGATAAGACTTGAACAACCTTGTTAACAAATATGTTTTAAATGCATAGAAGTACTAAACAACATTTTATTTCTCAACCTTGTTTTACCTACTGTTATGTTACTGAACTTGCAAAATTTTAGTTGAAATTGGTCTTTATAAAATCTTATTTCTGCCTTAAAGTTTATTATTTAAATAACCAGAAAATGTGAAAAATGAAAGTTTTCAAAAATTTCTAAAAATTATATCAAACATCCTAGTTTTTAACGAGGAACATGGGAGCACTTGGTGCTGACCAGGGGGACCCACCATGCCCCCACACCATATGGCCGCGCGGCCTGGTGTGTGGTCGTGCCATGGTGTGGTGTGGGCCCCACCTGGCCCTCCACTTACCCATCTTCCTCCCCTTTCTTTCTCTCTCCCGACCAAACACTCCACCATTGTTCAAACCCGTGTTCTTGCTGCCCTTGCTCGAATTTTTTGATCTCCTTGCTCAGCCCATCTTTGTTGCTGAGATTTGGATCATTTGTTCTCCGGTATGTGACTCCTCCGATTATCCAAATAGAATTTTGTTTAGTTGTGTATTTCTTGAGTATTTTGGTACTGTCGGTGACATGTTAAGTGAGATTGCATGCTTGTTCTATGCTTAGATTAATCAGTCTTGATGCATGTCTAGCCCTCTTACAAGTCTCTATAGTAGTTTCTTTGATTTAGTTACCCAAAATCATTTTTTATTAGGTTTTGTTAAAAATTTCAGAAAAGGAAGATGCATAATCACACTTATGGAGAGATTTTTGAGAGGGAAGCACCAAGAGCAACAAGTCCTTCAAGGTCTGCTGCTCGATGTAGGCCATCCTACAATGAGGACCTTATGACACCGAGGATTGGTGATGAGGGGGATGATGGTGTTTGACACGTCCAAAACGTATCTATAATTTTTGATTGTTTCATGCCATTTTTATGCTTTTAGCACTTGTTTTTATATTAAGTTTATTATTTATTTGGACTAACCTACTAATAGTTGCAAAAGTGCACAATGTTCTTGTTTTACTCTTTAATGTGTAGAAATTATCAAGAATACAAGAGGAAACCTTGTTGGAGTCGAATTGGGACTTTCCTGAAATCTGTCTGAGAACTTTTTACGAAGTTTGCCAGTTTGACCCTCGAAGATGACGTCAATTGGAGGTCTCCCCGAAAACAAAGTTGTCACAATTTTCCATACGAAGATTTTACGCCCGAGATCAGCCCAATCGGAGTTCGGACGCGGCCTGGAGGCCCGTTTTGGTGGAACCCTAAAAGGGAGTTACGGAAATCCGAGAAGATATATAAAGGGAGGAAACCTAACTCGTGGAGGACTCTTCCACCCACGAATTTCCAGCCACCAAAGCCACGTTTTTCCCTCCCCCATGGATCCGATCTCCATGGGGGAGGGTTCCCTTGAAGCCATGAAGGAAGGGGGCTAAGGGGCGGTGCTCCCCCATGGAACCGGCGGCGCAGGAGGAGCCCCCTGCGCCACCGCCGGTGCCGGCGCCGCCCTGCGCCTCTCGCTGCCCTCTCCGCCGTCTTCACCGCCATCTCCATCACCATCTCCTCCTTGTATTCAGTGTTTCATCCTCCCACAAACCTCTGTACCGTCCTATGTAAACATGGTGTTTGATGCTATAATATTTATCCTATGATCTATGTCATGTTTATGTAGTTTATTTGTCTTTCGATTGCTTTGTTGAATGTCTATGGTTCATTAGAGTTGTATGTTGATATGGTACTGTCCTTTGGTGTCCATTATACTTGTGCGCGCATGGATCAACACCATAGGGTTACTAGTATGTGCAAAGGAAGGGGCGTAGTTCTGCCGGAGTGACAGAAACCTGAGGACTCAAACCGGTTAGTTGCACGTATGGGAGTAAGAGGACCATAAACTTAAGGCTATGGTTGGGGAAACCTTAATGCATTGTTAGTATTTACGGATGTTTGCTAACAATCCAATCATATAGTAATTGTAATCCCAAGTAGTGGAGTGCATGTATATTTAGCCTCTCCCACATTGAAAACTGCATCAAAGACAATGAACTAAATGTCTTCACTAATTAATCTTGGACAAAGCCACCGCAATTACCACCACTTTTCCACACTCATGGTACTGTTAGTATATGGTTACTTAGTGTACTTTATTGCTGCAGCACTAACATTTACTTTCATGTATTTATTATCTTGCAAAGCTATCTCTCATACCCGTATTGCTACCGTAGTTTTATTTCCTAGATAATGCAAACGTTTAGTGCGCGTAGAGTTGTATCAGTGGTTGATAGAACTTGAGAGAATACTTATCCTACCTTTAGCTCCTCGTTGGGTTCGACACTCTTACTTATCGAAAAGGCTACACACGATCCCCTATACTTGTGGGATATCAGTGTTGCACATGCATCTATCTTCCCTTGTATTGACTTTTTGAGAGATGCAGGGATCCTTGATGATTTGTTATTCCTTGTTAACAAAGTTGGTTTGATGGAGTTTATGCAGGATGAGAGTGAGCAATATGCAAGGCTCACCAAGATTTTTGTTGAGAGCTTTACCTTCAATAACACTCCTTTCAGTCCCTCTGTTGCATTTAAAATTTATGATAAACCTTACACCATGGATCTGAAAAGATTTTTCAGAGTCATAGGTATTGCTCCATCTGGGACAACAAGAAGAATTCAGGGGCAACCTCGTGATCTACTGGAACTTTACCGGGAGGTGACTTATGATGATGACCGTACAACGCAGCGTGGCAAGATAAGGAACATTCAACTCCCAGCCATTAGATATTTTACTATTATCTTGCCACGAGTGTTCTTGCTAGAGAAAACTCTAGTAACATTTCAAACTACCATTTAGCTTTTCTGGCTGCTGCACTTAAGGATAATAAAACTTATAACCTCGGTGCTTTGATTGCTCGTCGCCTCGCCGCAAAAGGACCAATATTTGGAGGAATTATTGCTGCACGTGTTTTAGCTGATCTAGGCCTTCCTGTTGATCCCACTGATGAGTTGTTACCCCCTCAAAGGCTTGACCTTGCTGCTATGAAGCTTCATCATTTTGTTACTACTAACTCTTGTGCAGGATGTCTAGTTTATAAAATTTTGTTTACTGACGGGTCCGTAAAGGAAGTTCCTTTGCCGCAGCCTAGTTTGTTCAGTATTTTCAGGAGGCCTCTGTCACTGTCAAAGGAGGAATTGGACGAGCAGCTAGGTGTGCTTGCTTTCCACTCGCAGCACTACCCCGGGCAGCAGCAACCCACGTACGAGGCGCCCCCTGAGGATTATACCGTGTACTACACCGGTGCATCCTCGAGCTCATACCAGGACGAAGAACCTTCTTCGTCGTACACTGGAGGCGCCCCTGCTTGGCCCACATGGGATGATTGATCTCCACTTAGGCCAAAAGCCTAAGCTTGGGGGGAGGTGCACCGACATCTCACTCACTTATATATCATATTCTGTCGGTACTTTGTATATCCATGTTTCAGTTTCTTTCTTTTTCATTATTGTTTCTTGTTTGATTTTATCCTCCAAAACTTAAAAAGACCAAAAATATTTCTGTCATTTCTCTTTGTTTACCTCTTGTGTACTTTTAGTACTGGTTTGCTTTATCTTTTAGATTCGGTTTAGTATTCAAAAATCCAAAAAGATTTTGCTTTATTTGTTTGTTCCCTTCTTTGTTTGTTTCAAATCGAAAACCCAAAAATATTTGTTGTTCTTCTTCGGTTTTGTATAGTTGTTGCAGAGTTCAACAATCTTTCGTGACTCCATTGGAGCTTGGTTGTCATTTGATATCATTCAAGCCACACAAGTGAAAAGCAATAATGACGATTTATGACAACTCGAGTTGTGGTGAGAGGCTGGTATGAACTCTATTTGTTTTCATTTTTTTACATATACTCACTCATGTGGACATGCTTAGCTGATTCGTATGAGGGCAATGTTATTTAATGGATGCTTAGTAGTTTATGTTTTCATATGATCAGTTCCAATTCACTAATAGTATATAACATGTCATATAGATATTTGCTTGCATTGTTCTATTCATAAAAGGGTATGACATGGTGGTATCCTCCTCTGTATGATTCACTTGAATTGACTTGGCACATGCTCACGCATGCTCATGACTGAAAAACAAAAATTCAATTAAGCCTTGATGATTTATTTTGCCTCGGAGTTCTAGTATCACTTTTATGCCTCTGTTAATTTTATTCTGTCGCAAGCATGATTATGACGGTTAATGCTCTCTTGATTGTCGCTTCCCAGTCTATTGCTAGCCTTCACTTGTACTGAGCGGGAATGCTGCTCGTGCTTCCAAAATCCTTTAAAACCAAGTTATTCCAAAGAGTCCACCAAAAATTCCTATGCATGGTATTTCGAACCATTCCACGTAAATTTTCATGTGCTACCTTTAAAACCTTCAAAATACTTCTCATTTTGTGACACTGTTTTTAGCTCATGAGGAAGTAGTAGTTGGATTTGTTATCTTCCATACTAAATTAAGTTCACCGACTTGCATGCTTCATCTGCTCATCCCTAATTTTGCAAAGAGCTGGTTAGACCATTATAACATCTAAAAGTAAAATAAAAATAGGCACTCCTCCATGGTATGTGATTGTTGGCAGGCACCCGAGGATTCGGTTAGCCATGGTTTGTGAAAAGCAAAGGTTGGGAGGAGTGTCATACTATATAAAAGTGCATGCTATAAATGCCTAATATCAATATCTCGGAACCGCTCTCAACTTGTTTAGTATGGAAGATAACAAAAACTCTATTGCCATTCGTTGACAGGAACAACCACCTCCCAAAACATATTTTTACCTCTGTTTTATAAATAAAAAGCTCTAGAACATGTTAATCCCTGCTTCCCTCTGCGAAGGGCCAATCTTTTATTTTTATGTTGAGTCACCATCCTTTCTTTGAGCACCCTCTCGAGAGCATAACTGCCATTATTAGTGTAATGTGCTTGTCCCAGAATACGGTTAACTGTGGTATAACTTTGATGCTCTTATCTTTGATATTTTTACTTCTAGTCTTCACTTGAATTTCAGAGGTGCCTTGGCATTTATGTTTTGCTCTACAAATAAAGGCAAGCGAGATACCACTTTATCATATCTTATTATGAACATTGCAATCCTGCCGATAGACTTATTTCATGTTATTTATTCTTAGTGTGTTGGTATCTTTTCATAGTTCACATAGCTACTAGGTGGCATTATCTACATTTCCTTATTATGAATTGCCTAAGTACTTGATCATATAGTGAGAATATTTACATCATATGAAGCAAATGTGTTCGTAAAAGTTTCTTTTATCGCACTCAGTTGTTAACTGAATTGCTTGAGGACAAGCAATAAGCTAAACTTGGGGGGAGTTGATACGTCCAAAACGTATCTACTTTCCCGAACACTTTTGCTGTTGTTTTACCTCTAATTTGTGTGTTTTGAATGCAACTAACACAGACTAACGCTGCTTTCAGCAGAATTGCCCTGGTGTCTTGTTTTTGTGCAGAAATTCAAGTTTCGGGAAAATCCCCGGAAAATATCCAGGAGCTCCTATTTTTCCAGAAGACACCGGGAGCCAGAAGATGAGATGGAGGCGGGCCACGGGGCCCCACACCATATGGCCGCGTGGCCAAGGGGGGGGCAGCGCCGTGGTGGGGTGTGGCCGCCTCGGTCACCCCCTCGCGACCCCCTTTCGACTACTTAAAGCCCTTGACCTAAAAACGTCAGGAGGATCGACGTTTTTCCCTGAAACACTCCAGAGCTCCGCCGCCACCAAAAGCCCTAATTCGGCGACCAGAAACTCCGTTCTGGCACCCTGCCGGGACGGGGAATTGGAGGAGATCATCGCCATCATCATCACCGACGCCTCTCCATCAACCATCCATGATTCCCCCATCCATGTGTGAGTAATCCCCGCTGTAGGCTGAAGGGGATGGTAGGGATTGGATGAGATCATTCATGTAATAGATATCAGATTGTTAGGGCACGGTGCCTAGTATCCGTTGTTAGTACTTTATGTCATTGTTGCAACTTGTTATGCTTAATGCTTGACACTTAGGGCCCGAGTGCCATGATTTCAGATCTGAACATGTTATTGTATCATGAGGATAATTATTGCTTTAGATCATATCTGCAAGTTGTTTACACATACGATTGTCCGGAACCCGAGGCCCTAAAGTGACATCAATTGGGATAACCGGAGGGGATGGCTATAATGTGAGGATCACATGTGTTCACGGAGTGTTAATGTTTTGCTCCGGTGCTTTATTAAAAGGAGCACCTCAATTACCAGTAGTTTCCCTTGAGGCCTCGCTGCAAACGGGCTGGTAGGACAGAAGATGTTGTGCAAGTTTCTCATTGCGAGCACGTACGACTAAATACGGAACACATGCCTATGATTGATTATTACCTGGATACTTTATTATTATCCCGCTGCATTTGCCCATGTCTTGACTATTATATGAATTATCTTATCCATGCAACGCCCGTTCATCCATCCCTATGCCTACAGTATTTTAATCCTGCTGTCTACTACAATTACTGCTGCTGTCTTTATCTTATTACTGCTATTATTTCACTACTGGTACTGCTATAAAACTGTTGCTACTGATAAACTGTGTCGAGCAAGTCTATTTCCATGTGCAGCTGAACTGACGATTCATCTGTTAAGACTTATAAATATTCTTTGGCTCTCCTAGTGTCGAATCAATAAATTTGGGTTTTACTTCCCTCGAAGACTGTTGCGATCCCCTATACTTGTGGGTCATCACGCCGCGGGGCGCCACCCACCCGGAAAGCTCCGAGTTGGTGGGGCGGATGAAGATCCTGATTCGCGATGGGCTCACGTCTCGGGACCTGGTGCTCTTCTGGATAGCGCACCGGGTGATGCCGCTGCATACGAGGCAGCACAAGATGTGCTTCCTCGACGGGAATGCGGACCTGACGCGTATGTCGCGGAACGACCTCCCGTTCGAGGCGTTGGCCGGCTGGCTGATCACCGTCACCAAGCTGACGGTGGAGAATGGATGGGCCTACGGCCATTGGCCGTACTGTCGCGCGAGCCAGACCCCTCTGGTGAGTGCTTCCCCCCCTTTCGCGTTGACCTTGACGTCCCTGGGTGCCCCTGACTCTCGCCAGGTCTTTTGTATTTGTAGTTGTTCGCGTGCCAAGCTGCCGAAGACGGTCCGGATGGCCCGGACTTCGGCGCCAACTTGGCCAATCCCGTCGAGGGAGCCGGGGAGAATCAGCCTCAGGATGACGACGAGGATGATGACGTGGGCGACGTAGGCGTCAGGGCACCCGGCGGCCGGCGTCGAGGAGGAGGAGAGCCAGGCCGAGGTCTCGGGGGCGGCCTCCGGTCGGTCGGTTCCCCAAGTCGACATACGCGACTGGCCGGAGGATAAGAGCGATGATGGGAAACGCCTCGTCGCCGAGGAGTCCAACGTGGAAGAGATCCCACGCCCGACCAGCGCTGCGGCATCCAAGCGGGCGAGGACCTCCGCGGCGACGAGGACCGCCGAGCCGGGTCGGGAGCCGACGACGGCCGCGGGGTCGACCCTGGAGCCGACAAAGACCGCCGAGCCGTAGGCTTGGACTTGATCCCCGGGATGCCGGGCGTATTTGTGTTTAAAGAACTTCTTTGCTTTTGTTGTTTGACGCACTTGCTGGGCCTGCTTGTGAACCTTGGTGCGGAGCTCTTGGCTCCTTTCTCTACTTTGCTTTTGTAATTCTGGGTTTTTCCCTTCGTCTTGATGCCGAACGGGCATCCCCCAGCCCCCGAGTTTCGGGTCGGCGTGTCGTAGGGAGGCCGGGTCGGAACTTCTTCTTTTTCCCTTGGCTCCTTTTTTTCTTCTGTGTCTTGGTTCTTTCCGTCCCCAGCCCCCGAGTTTCTTGCTGGCTGGCGGTGAGGGAGCTGGGTCGGGTGCCGGCTGGCCGGGACCGGGCTCCGGTGTTCGTGAAACTCATAAGTAGGGGCAAACATGAGCACTGGTCGATTAAAAATTATGCGAGTAGACGAGTCGCCAGAACACATGCGAGTGGAAGAAAAACGACGCGCCCTCTTCCGAGTACGTCGACCCTTTTCTTGTGCGGCTAGCCGTCCAGGCGCAGGCTCTTGCCGGCTGGCCGGGTTGCGGTCTACAGCCGAAACCGAAGAGGTGCCGAACGCGCATGGCACTATACTTAGGTCTAAGTAGCTGGTTTTGGTGCTCCGCGGGGGCCGGCGACCGCTCTTTCCCCTTATGTTTTTTCGCGTGCAAGCGATCTCGGGCTTTTGCTCTTGCCAGCCGAACTGCCGGGTTGCGGTTCAGCGGCTAGAACCGATGAGTGGGCCTCTGGTGCACGTTACTACTCCATCTTTGGGAAAGAGTGAGCCGTAGGCGACCGGCGAGCCCCCGGGTTACGAGTCCGGGAGGCCGACCAAGAGAAGGAAGAGGTATGCAAACTGAAAAAGATACAAAAAGGCCACCCCCGAGTGTAGCTTGGGACTGCCTGCTCTTATTTATGATTTGGATACAGGGGTACGTACATCTTACACCTAGGTGTAGAAGGGACGGAGGAGGGCGGCGTTCCACGGCCTCTCCGACTCCACGCCCGACGTGTCTTTCTTGTTTTTTCTTGGTTTTCTCGCGTCGACGAGGTAGTAGGCATCGTTATGCAGGACCTCGCTTATGATAAAAGGACCCTCCCATGGCGGGGATAGTTTGTGCATGCCTTTCTTGTCCTGGATCCACCGGAGGACGAGGTCTCCTTCGCGAAATGCGATCGGCTTCACGCGACGGCTGTGGTATCGGCGCAGGCACTGCTGGTAGATGGCTGATCTCGACAGCACCAGCTCGCGTGCTTCTTCTAGGAGGTCGACTCCGTCCTCTCGCGCTTCTTTTGCTTCCGCCTCCGTGTATAGGACCACTCGCGGCGCGTCGTACTCGATGTCGACTGGCAAGACTGCCTCGGCGCCGTACACGAGGAAGAACGGGGTGTAGCCGGTCAATCGGTTGGGCGTCGTGCGCAGGCTCCAGATCACGGAGGGCAGCTCATCGAGCCAGCATCCGAGAGCTCGGTGTACTAGTGGTTCCTCTAGTCGGGGTCGGATGCCGGACATGATTAGGTAGTCCGTCCTTTTGACTTGCCCATTGGTTTCCGGGTGCGAGACGGCGGCGAGGTCGAGGCGGATGCCTCTGTGGCCGCAGTAGCGCGCGAAGACGCCCTTGGCGAACTTCCTGCCGTTGTCGGTGATGATGTTGTGTGGGTACCCGTACCGGCCGATGATGTCCACAAAGAAAGCGATGGTGTTGTATCCGTCGAGCGTTTTGATGGGTTTCACCTCGATCCATTTGCTGAATTTATCCACCGCCACCAGGAGATGCGTTAGCCCGCCTCGCGCTGTCCGGAAAGGACCGACCATGTCAAGTCCCCAGACAGCAAACGGCCAGGTGATAGGTATGGTCCTCAGAGACGACACCGGCTGATGCTGCTGTGACCGGAAGAGCTGGCAGCCCTTGCACTTGTGGACAAGCTCTTCCGCGTTCGCCAGAGCAGTGGGCCAGAAGAAACCGTGACGGAGAGCTTTGGCCACGATGGCCCGTGATGATGCGTGGTGGCCGCATTCGCCTTGGTGGATATCTTTGAGGAGGTCGCGGCCATCCTCTCGCTTCACGCAGCGTTGGAATACGCCAGAGATGTTGCGCTTGTACAGCTCGCCGTTGATGATGGTGTAGGCTTTGCACCGGCGCACGACTTGCCTTGCCAGGACCTTGTCCTCTGGCAACTCGCCTTTGACAATGTAGATGAATAAAGGTTGTGCCCAAGATGGTACTTCCTGGACGGCGAAGACGTCGTCTGCCGTCCATTCCCCAGCCCTCGGGTCCGTGGAGCCGGAGGGCGGCGTCGGGTTCCCAGCCCCCGAGTCGACGATCATATCTCCCGGGTCCACGGAGCCGGTGACCGCGGTGGAGGTCGGGGGTCCGAGATCCGGCATGTAGATGGACTCGGAGTCGGGTGACGGCACGATGGAGGGCTTGCGCAAGTGCTCGAGGGAGATGCCGGGTGGGATGGACCATCGGGTAGAGCCTATGCGCGCCAGGGTGTCGGCCGCTTCGTTGTTCGCGCGTGGAATGTGGTGGAACTCACACCCTTCGAAGCAGCCGGAGAGCTGTTGGATGAAGAAGCTGTAGGAGGCCATGTTTGCGTCCTTGGCGTCCCAATTACCCGACACTTGCTGCACCACGAGGTCCGAGTCCCCGAAGCACATGATCCGACGGATGTTCATGCCTTTGTGGAGGCGGAGTCCGTGGACGAGCGCCTCGTACTCGGTGACGTTGTTGGAGGCGGTGAAGTGGATCTGCAGGACGTACTCTAGCTTGTCACCTTTTGGAGAGGAGAGGACGATGCCGGCTCCTAAACCCCCGCGCATCTTGGAGTCGTCGAAGTGCATTAGCCAGTGCGAGGAGTCAGGAGCCGGTGGCAGGTACTGCGTCTCCGCCCAGTCGACGCAGAACTCAGCGAGGAACTGGGTCTTGATGGCCACACTTGGCTTGTAGAGGATGTGGTGAGCCGCCAAGACGACGGCCCACTTGGCAATCCGGCCGGTGGTATCCTTATTGCCAATGATCTCCGAGAGGGGAGAAGAGCTCACCACCGTGATGGGGTGCTCCTGGAAGTAGTGCTTGAGTTTTTTGGCGGCGACGTACACACCGTAAGCCATCTTCTGGTAGTGAGGGTAATTCTGCTTGGAGATCGAAAGCACCTCACTCAGGTAGTACACGGGACACTGTACGAGCTGCGTCTTGCCTTCCTCCATGCGCTCCACCACAAGGACAACGCTGACCACCCGGTTGGTGGCGGTGATGTACATCATCATCGGCTCCTTGGGCAGTGGGGGAGCGAGGACCGGCGCGGTTGGCAGGGCTTTCTTGAGGCCGATGAAGGCGGCGTCAGCTTCATCGTTCCAGTGGAAACCGCCTGCTCGCCTGAGGAGGCGGGAGGGCCTTCTCCGCTAGCCGACTGACGAAACGGCTGAGGGAGGCCAGGCAGCCGGCGAACTTCTGCACGTCTCGCAGGTTCTGGGGCCGGTGCATGCGCTCGATGGCAGAGATCTTGTCCGGGTTGACCTCGATTCCTCGAGCCGACACGAGGAAACCGAGTAGCTGGCCTGCCAGGACGCCGAACATGCACTTCTTCGGGTTCAGCTTCATCTGGAAGCGGCGAAGATTGACGAACGTCTCCTCGAGGTCGCCGAGTAGGGTGCCCCGCTGATGCATGTAAAATGCATACATGAACTTTGCACTTTAATTGCTTATATTCCAATCATATTTGCATCATATAAGGGTTATACCAATGTTTTATAATGATTTTGGGAATACTTCATAGTTTTCCCATTTATTTGGAATTAACCCTGTTTTTCCAGAAAACGTCTTTTTTAGTGTTTCAGACTTTCCGGGAGCTTCGGGACTCCAAAAAGGGCAAGGTCAAAGAGCACGGTTCAGAATTTTCGAGACGAACGCAATGGGCTTAAATTGAAGACCAGAAGCCCAACAGGCTGGAAATGGGAGGGTCCCACGAGCCTAAAGTACATGGCCGCGTGGGCCCAGCTCGTTTCCACCTCGGAGCTCCGTGGCCGTCGATCTTTCGTCCACCGACTCCGTCTTGACCTAAAAACGCCTATAAAAAAGGTCCCCTGGCGTTTCGCGAAAGGGGCGGCGGAGAAACACAAAACCACGAAACAGAGAGACAGAAGGCTGCCGCCGGAGAAGATCGGAGGGGGGAAACGCCGCCGGAATCGCCTCCGGAGGGCTCCACCCCCCTCCGGCGTGTTCATCATCAACATCTACAGCAAGAACTTCTTCACCATCATCACTATGATGAAGGGGGAGTAGTCCACCCCCTGGACTAGGGTTTGTGGTGGTAACTTTTGTATCTCTCCTCTCTCTTGAGCTTCACTAATTAGTACCGTATGAGCTGCTGAACATGATTACGGTCATCTATGTAATACCTTTGTGGTGAATATTGTGGTGTGAGATGATTTGTTATGCATTTACCGTTGTGTTGGAGCTTTTGTGATTTGTCATACTTTGAAGTATGATGTATGTGGGTACGGGATGGCCGATGTGACACGGCATAGGTATTGAGTGACACAGTACCGCCCAACGTCCTTTATCTGGGGGTAAAAAGAAAGAGTATGATGTGGGAGTGAGAGAAACCACGCTAGCCTTACGAGGGGTGACCTAGCAACACAAATGAGTATTTCTTTCAACTATGTGTTTTAGGACATATAGCCGTCATAAAAAGCTACCATTAAAACATGACAATTGTGTGTACTTTATCTATAACATGATGATCACCGTAGATGAGAGAGAGAGAGGATTAAGTGAACCCATGAACCATGTCCATTGTTCCTATAGAGGATTGGGCTTTCTCTCTTTGAGAGCTTTCACTTGCTACTACCTTTGTCTTGTCCTCTTGCAAAGAAGAGGATTGGGACACTTTTACATCCATCAAACCAACCATCTTGTTCTCTAAACTTGTTTAGTGCATAATCAACTAAAACTTGTGACACTTTAGTTGTAGGGAATAGATAACTTTTCCTTCTTGCTCCTGCGGATCGATACCTTACTTCCACATTGAGAGGTGCTACAGTGATCCCTTGCTCTTGGGGGTTATCAAGTACTTTTCTGGCGCCGTTGCCGGGGAGCGTAGCGCTTAAGTTTCTATTCTTGTGTGCACTAGACTAAGCTTGGGGAGGTTCCTTTTATATCTTGCAATCATCTAAGCTTGGGGAGGTTCTTTGACTTGTTTGATGATACTATGTCTCCCATTTATGATGATGAATATGATATTTTCAGTCCACCCACTATTGAGTATAAAGTTTATTGTGATTATGATATGCCTCCTATATATGATGATTACAATGATTATTATGAATGTTTTACTCCCACTATTCCTAATGAAACTGTTTATGCTTATGTGGAGAGTAATGATACTTTTATGCATATGGATCATGATAAGAATGTTTCATGTGATAGCTATATTGTTGAGTTTATCAATGATGCTACTGAAAGTTTTTATGAGAGAGGGAGACATGATTTCATATATCTCAAAAATATTAAGTCTTCTCTCTTTTTGTTGAAAATTTTGAAGTTGCACTTGCTTTGCCTTCCTATGCTAGTCACTTTGTGCTTTATTGATTTATTTTCTTACAAGATCCCAATGCATAGGAAGTGGGTTAGACTTAAATGTGTTTGATATTTGCTTCTTGATGCTCTTTTATATTCAACTCTTATTCCTATGGGAGCATCATTAAAACTATCAAGCCTAGCTATATGGCTATAAAGAAAGCGCTTTGCGGGAGGCAACCCGGTTATTTTTGTGTGATTTTCTTTGTGTCCTCTTGCTGTAACAAGAGACTTTGTGTCTAGTTTAGTTTCTGGAGTTTTAATAAAGTGCCAAGTTTTACCCATTTTGGTCTTGAAAAGTTGCTTATAGCGTTCGGAGATTTTATTCCTGCACGAGTCAGTGCACGGTATGATTTTTAATTCTTATTCTGTAACTCCGAATGAGCTCATATTTGAACTGTAGTTGCAACTTTTCATCCTCTGTATGCATGAATTTTTTCGGAATTTTTCGAGAAAGTTTGGTAGGGTAGAAAAATACGTTTTGCTGCTGCTGTTTTTCTGGACAGATTCTGTCCCATTTTGTTTGATGCATGCTTTGAGCTTTTAAGTTGAATCTTTTTGATCCAATTGAGTTTATGAGTAGGCATACAACATTATACACTTTCTGGACATTCATATGAATTTTTGTTCAAGGATTATATGCAGCAAGAAACTATTTGTTTATCACTATTAATGCACCCCACAGAAAAGAATGGGAGAAACGGTGTTTTGAAGTTTTTTCACAGGGATTGGAGGAGATGCACCAAGAGCTATCCAAGGATGGTGAAGACCATAAGCTTGGGGATGTGAAGACAACCCCTGGACCTACACACTCTCGGTTTGCACACGTCCAACTTCTGTTTTTCGATCGAAACACTTTATCGCATAAACTTGGAGCGTCGTTTTTTGTTTTTGTTTGAGTCTTGAGAGACCACCACACTATCATTATATATGAGAGAGCTACTGGAAATATGGGTTGAAATATGTTGGATGCTTTTATAAGATTGGGAAAAGGGATGTTTGATTGATTTTTAATGATACATATAGTTGCATGATTCATGAGCTTGTTTATGAGTAATAGTTTGCAAATTCTTTTTGTAGAGCTATCACTTATTCATGTTTTGGTGCTGATTGTTATTTACTTGGTTTAACATGGATTAGTTAGTTCTATGGACACTCATGCATGCATCTAGATGGTCAACTTTCTCCCTTTTGCTAGCCCAAAAACTCCAACAAGCAAAAACTTGTTTCCAACACCTTCAACCAAAGTTATTCCAGTGAGTCCACCATATCTACCTATTGGCTTTATGCTATTCCGAGTATGTTTAACATGTTGTTTGTGTTATCTTACCTCTGAATGAAAATGTTTATGTTATTGATTGCAATGGAAAAAAGTTGGTTATATAGCTCTCACGAACTTGATGCACAATGTTTTTTTTATTGAATAAAACATGACCCATTGTGATTAAGATTATGATGTTTGTGGCTTGATAATGTTTTGGGTTGGAAGTTAGCCCATATGTGCTGTCACATGGCAAGCTTTCAACACGCTCTTCATCTCATTTAGTTGATATCATGTGCTTTTGTCTATGGATGCTTATCATGTTGAAATAAATGTGGAAATAGAGTGAGTTTAAATGAGTTTGTGTAAATGGTTAGAGAGACGCCTGGGCCGCTAATCTAAGCCATGCATCATTCATGGTGGAAATTTACTTACATACTATGGTGAACCTTCTGTGATACACCTTGCAATAAAAAACTATTCCAAATGGTAAATAAAAAGGGTGTTGAGATTGTTCATTTTGTTTGTTTGTCTTGTCATTTTGATATGGGCTTGTTCCATATCTTGGGACAAGAGGTACCCCAGTTGACGCTCTTGATGATACTATTATGCTTACAATGATATTTAATTGAACTTGCTTTGTTTCCCAAGTTGAGTAACACATGGTGTAAGTACTTGTATTCAAGGGGCATGAGACATTCAACCCATTCTTTATCAAGCACACTACTCATATTTGCTTTCACTTTAACCTTAATCATTCAAGATGCTATGATAGGGGCAATGAGAGCTTGACACCAATGAATACCTTATTGCAATCATTAACTTAAGTAGAAGAGTTTGGAAGTTGGATGAAACTTATGCATGCTTTACCTCTACTCACATATACATCTTTCCAAAGTGTACACCTATCATATTCAGATTTTCATCTACACTCTATGACCATTGTAGGATGTTCTACTTATCATTATGCATACATGTGTTCCATATTACTTGCTACTATGTTACACTTTGTGAACTATCAATGAACATCCTTGTCTTGAATACTTGATATCACTTCATAAACTATTTGCATATTGCTACTCCTTTGAAGAATGAATCATTTGACTATATGTAGCAATAGTAATCATCTTTGATATTCATTGTTAAGTATTAAATTGCAAAGTCCATGTTAGTTTTATCATCTTCATACTCGAGGACGAGCATGGATTAAGCTTGGGGATGTTGATGCATGTAAAATGCATACATGAACTTTGCACTTTAATTGCTTATATTCCAATCATATTTGCATCATATAAGGGTTATATCAATGTTTTATAATGATTTTGGGAATACTTCATAGTTTTCCCATTTATTTGGAATTAACCCTGTTTTTCCAGAAAACGTCTTTTTTAGTGTTTCAGACTTTCCGGGAGCTTCGGGACTCCAAAAAGGGCAAGGCAAAGAGCACGGTTCAGAATTTTCGAGACGAACGCAATGGGCTTAAATTGAAGACCAGAAGCCCAACAGGCTGGAAATGGGAGGGTCCCACGCGGCCTAAAGTACATGGCCGCGTGGGCCCAGCTCGTTTCCCCTCGGAGCTCCGTGGCCGTCGATCTTTCGTCCACCGACTCCGTCTTGACCTAAAAACGCCTATAAAAAAGGTCCCCTGGCGTTTCGCGAAAGGAGGCGGCGGAGAAACACAGAACCACGAAACAGAGAGACAGAAGGCTGCCGCCGGAGAAGATCGGAGGGGGGAAACGCCGCCGGAATCGCCTCCGGAGGGCTCCACCCCCCTCCGGCGTGTTCATCATCAACATCTACAGCAAGAACTTCTTCACCATCATCACCATGATGAAGGGGGAGTAGTCCACCCCCTGGACTAGGGTTTGTGGTGGTAACTTTTGTATCTCTCCTCTCTCTTGAGCTTCACTAATTAGTACCGTATGAGCTGCTGAACATGATTACGGTCATCTATGTAATACCTTTGTGGTGAATATTGTGGTGTGAGATGATTTGTTATGCATTTACCGTTGTGTTGGAGCTTTTGTGATTTGTCATACTTTGAAGTATGATGTATGTGGGTACGGGATGGCCGATGTGACACGGCATAGGTATTGAGTGACACAGTACCGCCCAACGTCCTTTATCTGGGGGTAAAAAGAAAGAGTATGATGTGGGAGTGAGAGAAACCACGCTAGCCTTACGAGGGGTGACCTAGCAACACAAATGAGTATTTCTTTCAACTATGTGTTTTAGGACATATAGCCGTCATAAAAAGCTACCATTAAAACATGACAATTGTGTGTACTTTATCTATAACATGATGATCACCGTAGATGAGAGAGAGAGAGGATTAAGTGAACCCATGAACCATGTCCATTGTTCCTATAAGAAACACACACTTGAGCTTGTCCTCTTGCTACATAGAGGATTGGGCTTTCTCTCTTTGAGAGCTTTCACTTGCTACTACCTTTGTCTTGTCCTCTTGCAAAGAAGAGGATTGGGACACTTTTACATCCATCTTGTTCTCTAAACTTGTTTAGTGCATAATCAACTAAAACTTGTGACACTTTAGTTGTAGGGAATAGATAACTTTTCCTTCTTGCTCCTGCGGATCGATACCTTACTTCCACATTGAGAGGTGCTACAGTGATCCCTTGCTCTTGGGGGTTATCACCCGCTCCTTGGTTTTGACGACGATGTCGTCCACATATGTGTGCATATTGCAGCCGATCTGGCTGTGCAGGCACTTCTGCATGCACCATTGGTAGGTGGCTCCTGCGTTTTTCAGTCCGAATGACATGGTGACGTAGCAGAAGGCACCGTACGGGGTGATGAAGGATGTTTTTAAATAGTCCTCCGGGTTCAGTTTGATCTGGTGGTAGCCGGAGTAGGCGTCGAGGAACGAGAGCAATTCGCAGCCGGCTGTGGAGTCGATGACTTGATCGATCCGGGGCAAGGCGAAGGGATCCTTGGGGCAAGCCTTGTTCAGGCTGGTGTAATCGATACACATGCGCCAAGTGTTATTTTTCTTCAACACCATTACAGGGTTGGCTAGTCACTCAGGGTGGAATACTTCCATGATGAACCCGGCTTCCAATAGCCGGGCTATCTCTTCTCCGATAGCTTTCCTTCTCTCCTCCACGAAGCGGCGGAGGGCTTGTCGCACCGGCTTCATGCCTGGTTTCACATGGAGCGAGTGCTCGGAGAACTCCCTCGGCACACCCGACATGTCTTTTGGAGACCACGCGAAGATGTCCCGATTCTCACGGAGGAAGTCGATGAGCTCGCCTTCCTATTTGCTGTCGAGGCTTGTCCCGACGAGCACGAACTTGCTGGGGTCGGTCGGGTC
Organism: Poa pratensis; assembly: GCA_947311845.1. NCBI lineage: Eukaryota > Viridiplantae > Streptophyta > Magnoliopsida > Poales > Poaceae > Poa > Poa pratensis. Next base: position 26,082,618 of record CAMZMU010000083.1, read on the forward strand.
GAGGAGAACCTTCCTGGTATCTTTGGCGGCCTTGAAGGCGGACTCGCCCGCCGGCTTATTGTCATCGGGAGCCGGATTCGGGTCGCCGGCGACCTTGCGCTTGATTTCTTTAGCTCCTCGGCCAGGAGGGTGGCGTCCGCCATCTTCACGCCAGCCGACGCCCAGTCCAGGGAGCGTCGGTAGTCGCCCACGATGGTGATGATGCCCTTTTCGCTAGGCATCTTCATCTTCAGGTAAGCATAGTGGGGGACGGCCATGAATTTGGCGAGGGCGGGACGTCCGAGGATTGCATGGTACGCGCTTTGGTGGTCCACCACCACGAACCAGATGGATTCGCGGCGGAAATTCTCCTTCGTGCCGAAAATGACATCCAGCTTGATATGGCCCACTGGGGAACATGAGAGCCCTGACACGATGCCATGGAAGGTCGTCGAGCTGGGTTCTAGGCGGCTCAGGTTGATGCCCAGCTTCTCCGCCGTGTCGTGGTAGAGGATGTTGATGCTGCTGCCGCCGTCGATGAGGACGCGGAAGAACGTGATGACGGTGCTGTCTGTGAGGATGATCAGATCCAGGAGCAGTGCGTAGCCACCTGGCCAAGGCATGACTGCCTGGTGGTCCTCGCATCCCCAGGTGATGGGTTTCTCCGACCAGTCCATGTACTAGGGGACGGGAGGGACGGTGGCGTTCACCTCTGCATGACTATGTCGCCTGGCACGCTTGTCATCGCGCTCGCTGGTGTAGATGACATAGGCAGCATCCCGGTTGGGGAAAGCTCCGCGGTTGTCGGGTTGCCGAGCCGGGGACCGGCGAGGCGGAGTCCGACGTTGGTTGTCAGGTGCCCAGTGGTTGCCGTCGCGGCCGCGATCGTCGTTGCGGCTGCGGTTGTTGTCGCGGTTGCCGTCAGCTGGTGCGCGGGGAGGGGCTGCAGGCAGGCCCTCACCGCGGGTGATCTGAGCAGTCCAGCTGCACTGCCGGGTGGTGTGGTTTGCCGGGCTGCGGTCGATGTTGTGGTACTTACAGGGCATGTCGAGGGTGTACCGGTTCTTTTGCCACGGACGGCTTTCCCTCAGGCGGTCCCCGTCTGGGCGACGGCGGCCTTCCTCGCCAAGGGCGACGTACTGAGAGTCGCGGCGGTTTTCCGAGTACAGGCCTTTCCTCTTGTTGCGGTCGTCGCACCGGCCGTCCGCGTATCGCCTGGAGGAGCCGGCCTAATCGCGGTCCCGGGGCGGGTCTTTCTTCTTCGCCTCGCTGGCAGCCGACTTGGCGGGGTCGGGTAGCCGGACCAGCGCCTTCAATGCAGAGTCGGTTGGGCATACTTCTCGGCGATGTCCAGGAGGTAGGCCATGGTGTCCGGCTCTGCCCGCAGGAGCTTGTGCTTGAGCATGGTGTCGCTGCGGCAGCCGTCGGTGAAGTAACGAATGGCCTCGCGCTCGTCGATGCCTTCGCAGGAGTTGCGCAGCTCGGACCAGCGGGTGAGGTAGTCAAGGTCGGACTCCTTTTCGCCTTGGGTGCAAAGCTGCAAGTGGCACGGGCGACCTGGGTGCTTGTAGGTGCTGTTGAAGTTCCCGACGAACACTTCCTCGAAGTCCAGCCAAGTATTGAGGCTGCCGCCCGGCAGGCTGTTCAGCCAAGTGCGGGCCGTGCCCACCAACATGAGTGGGACGTAGCGCACGACCACCCGCTTGTTGCCGCCGGCTATGCCGACTGCGGTCAGGTAGTCCAACAGCCAATCTTCCGGCTTGGCAGAGCCATTGTACTTGGCCGTCTCCCGAGGGAGGTAGAAACGAGGCAGGAATGGCTCCTTCCGGATGCGGGGGCCGAAGCAGTCGTGGCCGTGGCAATCCTCTTCTTTGATGGCGCACGAGGCGGCCACTTTGCTGATGCGACCACGCAAGTCGGCATCGGGTTCCGTCCCCAAAGGGCCTAGCCAGCTACCGATGGGCGCCTTGCCGCCAGCCCGAGTCGGCTCGGGGTTGGCCTTCCCTTTCCCGGTCCGCGCTCTGTCGCGGTCCCGGTCGCCATTTTGTCGGATGCCGGTGACAGGTACGATCGCCGGTATCTCGGTCATCCTCTCACCAACCATCATCGTGATGGGTGTGGTCGTGCTCGTCGGGCGGTGCTTGTCTTTGCCTGAGTTGACGCTCTTCTCGGGTCCGCCGGATGCCCGCCGCTTGTTGCCGACTAACGAGGAAGCTCCTCTGGACTTGCTGGTCTCCGGGTGGGGGGTCGCGTCAGCGTTCGACGCAGCCTGCATCCGGTTGGCGGCGTCAAGAAGCTGCTGGACTCGCAAGCACTGGGCGGCCAGCTCGTCGCCCTGGAGGTTATCGAGCTCGCGCGAGGCAGCTTGGGCCGCGCGCATGTTTTTGGCGGGGTTGTCGTAGACGGGCATGACGAAGCTCGGCCGGATGGGATCCTCGTTCAGCCAGCCGCCGAGCGCACCTCCCTTGCGGCGGATCTCCTCCAACCGGCTGGGGATGGTCGCTGGCCGGGGTGATGTTGTGGGCGGAGTCGTATTCACGCATCCTGGCGGCGAGGCGGCGCTTGGTGCCGGCAACCTCTGCGGCCGCAACGGCCGGGTCGATGTTGACGTTGAGAGGCGTGCGGAGCGCATCGATGGTCGCCTGGAGCGCGCCATCCTCCGCCGTGGAAAACATGCTCCCGTGCTCGCGGCGAGCGGTACGCCCGTCCGCGTCGTGATCGACACCGGTGGTGAAGACCTCCGCGTAGACACGGAACTCGTCGCTGGAGTCGGAGCAGACGGACAGAGTGTCCGAACAGGGAAGTACGGTGTTGGGGTACTCACTAGGGATAACGTCGATGTAGACGCGATGGCTGCCGAAGTGGACGATGGAGCCTCCGCCTGTGGGAGGGACGTCCGCAAAGCAGGCGGCGTTGTCAATGACGCAGTCTGTGGGGACCCCGGACTAGCTGTCCGAAATACCCGATTATGCTTAACACAACGATCCCGTGATCAGTCTGTCGTTGCACATAATCCGAATTGGATACCAAAGTTTACATCCATTACAATACCGAATTAAAAGTCTTACATAAGTGGTCATTTAGACCAAGTCTTACATAGGTGCCTTCATGGGCCAAACCAAAATATCAGCGGAAGCTACGGCGTAGTAGATCATATTCTACCGATGACAACCCGACAGGCAGCTGACTTGTGGAGATCCTTAGTTGGCGTAGAAGTCGCCATACTCCTGCTCGGCGTAGTGCTCCTCCTCGTAGTCTGGCTAGGACAATAGCCAGGGACGAAACCAATATGAGTACATTTGAATGTACTCGCAAACTACCCCAACATGAGTATGCACTAGTTTTATTTTAGTTGACAACTTTTATTTATTTAAAACATCTCTATATCTTTATTGAAAAAGGTAAGAAGAGTTTTATAACTATCTTTAAAGAAGTCACCATTTTTATCTGTTTCTCCAAAACTCCTCCTTTTTCCGACCATAGCCCGTCATGGTCCACTTTCATCCAACCACCTCATACCGATCCGTTGGTATAGGTGTAGGAAACAATCTCCACTTCATTTTCTTTTTAAAACTCAAAGTCTTTCAAAAACTTGCACAAGGTCTTAGGACAGTCTCCCAATTGTCCATATCCGAGGACTCGGCTATTCGAATAGTTTTAACACTCTGCAGAGGTAGCACGCTTTAACCCACATCCATCCGGCAACTCATCGTGTCTGCCACGTCTCGCCATACCAGGTGTATGCGAAGTAAGCCGCCGTCCATAGCCCCTTATTTGCTCATGCTAGTATAGGATCCTTCCCATATGACACTTTCCATCGACACCCAGTCCAGTTTCCCGTCAGAAACCCTAAGTGTGAGGACTCATAGTTTTGTCCAGCGGTTTATGGTGGAACCTTCTATCCTCCCCACCAACTTGTGTGAGGACCCGGGTCAGGGGGTAGGTCCTCGGACCATCCCCTCATGCATAACGGAGTCATCTCCGTCGATGAGGTATCCCATACTAATAAGAGCAAACTACATGACTAAGCCTTTTCCCATATATGGTAAATGTGGTCGCACAGGGTAAGATTGGTCGTCATAGTACTAGGACACTGTGCATTTTTCATAAACATCACCATTTTTCCACTTCTCCATTCCAACACCGACATCTCGGCATTCCATAACCACACAAGAAATTTCAAAGGAGTTTTGAATAAACAACATTGTTTCCCATCCTAAAGTTTTATATAAGCTACTACATAGGGTGGCAAAATAATATCCATATACTTTTCGAAAAGGTTTTGTAAACCATTGCCTTAAGAGTAAATCATTTGATCAAAGTAGATGCATATGTATTTAGGTGCAAGCTCAGGGAGTAGCTTGCCTTGCTCGGCAAAGTTCTCGGGTTCTTGTGCTTGATGATCAGAGAATTCCCCTCCTCGTAGACTCCGGCAACGTTCTCGTCTAAACGTCAAACAAGCAATGCAAACAATTACTAAACTACTCAAGCAAGCATCACAACAGAACAATCATAAACATCACAAATAGCTACTGCACACACCAAACCATACAATTTGGTTTCAAAATAATGGAATTAACATCATTTATTTATGTTCAAAATTATGGCAGAAACTTGTGGAACATGTTTAATTGCACAACTAGAGTTCTGTTTGTCACAAAAATACAAACTAAATTTCTATAGAAAACTACTGATGTGTAGAAGACAACACAATTGAGTTTGGATTAATTTGAGTTACCAAACTCCCTACACATTTGTTTGAATCCAGAAGCATAATAATCAAGTTTTAGCTACCAATTAAATTCTGTTGCTCCTAAAATTAAATCCTTTTAGGGATAACTAAACATGACTAAATGTAACCTAAAAAATTGGTCCTAAATCATTTGGGTTAACCATTTAACATATTTAAATGTTTGAGTGCAGAAGGGTGTTCAAACTTCAACTTCACACTAAACAATTAATAATACACAAATAATTCTACCAAAATTTGGGAAGCTAATACATGACAGTACTAAGCTAGCAAAATTGGTTTGGAATTATTTGGACTAACAGAGTATCAGAAACAAACAAGTTTAGAATTTAAACCTTCTGTAGTATTTTTAATAATACTTTTTAACTATTTATTTAAATGGAATGAATCCAATTGGGTTGGTTAAACATTTTCATAAGATTTTCAGAACAATTGGGTTTGATTTAATTGGATGTATAGATCTCAAGTTATTGAATTTATAAAATGGGTCCAGTACTGATGTTATAGCAATGTTTTAATTCGAAAATTACTTAGTTGTGGATAATGCTGAGAATCCTGACGGGTGGGGTCTACCCGTCAGTGGCTCAGCAAAACTCTGCGCGCACTGGATAAAGTTGAAAACGCTGACGTGTGGGGTCCACTTGCCAGTGTCTATTCTAAACGAAGGGGTATGCTGCCGTAGATCGAAGATCTAACGGTCCATGTTTAATCTCATCCGCGACGACCTAATTCCGGCGGCGCTGCCGCGCCGGCGACGGCGAGGTGATGGGATAGCTCACCTAGGGGGCTCGGGAAGGTGCGTAGGTGACGTAGATCGACGGCGGCGGCGTGGGGAGAGCTTCTGGCCGAGTCCTGCTTGCTGGGACGAGCACAGCGTCCACGGCGAGCTTCTGAACTTCGCACGGGCACGACAGCAACTCCGGTGAGCTCCCTACGGCGTTCCTGTGCACGAACCAGAGGGGAAACGATGCGCGTGAGTGTGGTGAAGTTGGGCAAGCAGAGCAGAGGGGTTGGAGGGGAGAAAGGTGCAGCGAGGCGCTGCGGCCACGACGGACCTCAACGGCGGCAGAGCTTCGGCAGGGCACGCCCTCCTGGCGGCTCTCGGTGAAATTGGAGAGGGGGAGCGAGGGAGTGGGATGGTGTGCTGCTTCCAGAGGGGTGCGCGGTGGTTTTATAGCGTGGGAGCCGGCGTATCGTGGACGGGGCGCACGGCCGTGTCCATGGCGCATCGGCGATCTTTCGGCTCGAATTCGAGGCAGTGGTGCACGAGGCGTGGCGCTGTGAGGTCGAGCGGGGTCCGGGCACGTTCTAGAAGGCACTGGCCGAGCCGTGCGTGTCGGGGAGCAGCGAGCTGGGCCAATTTGGCCGGTCGCCGTCCGTTTAACCACGGCGGAGATACAGGGGACAGGGGGCGGCATTGGGTCAAGGGAGGTGCTCGAGCGACTGCGGCGGCTGCAGAGGCACGGAGCGTGGACGGCTGCGAGCAAGGGAGGGCCTGGGGGGCCGGGGAACGGCGTCGAGCGAGCTGCGGCCACGGCGACGACGCGGTACAGTGAGCTAGGGGAGGTAGACGATGGCACTTTTGCCAAAACCCCCTGGCTCCTGTGCGCTTCTTCTTTTCCTTCTTCTTTCTTCTATTTACTTTTTAGTCCTTCTGTTAATTGCAGTAGTACTTCTTGATTTAATTTGAGGCACTAAATCAATTTATAAAAATTTGCCAAAATTTGTGGGGCCTTCTCATAATGTGCAGAAGCTCCACAAAAATTGGCTTTGCAAAATAAAATGTTTTGAAACATTTTCTTTCATAGGGTTTTAATTATTGAATTTGGTTTTTTTATTCCAATTGAATTTTACTTTTGAATTTTAAAACTAATTCAAAATATTATTTGAGAGAGAAAAGTAGTAAGGACAAAATGGGAGTGTTTACATTACCACTCCTCTGAATTTTATTGTAAAGGAAAACAATTTCTTACTTGGAGAATTTCTATGTGACACTTGTCACATTATTTTCTTGCTTTTCTTTTTATTTTATTTCTCTTCTTTTCTTCATGTCTTTATTTAGAGCAAACAACACATATAGCAAGAAATAAACCACACAAGCAACAATATGAGATCAACACATATAATTAAGCAAAAGTTTTTGTTGGCTCTCATTGTTGGAACAATAATACTGGTTAATATTTTTGGGATGTTACACAGTCGAAGGCGCCGAGCGTCAGGATGAGGCCTGACGCGACGCGCTGGCCGGAAGCGCTGAGGGGTCCCGTGCAGAACGTGACTCCGGTCGCCGCGCTTTGCCCCACGGTGGGCGCCAAATGTCGTGGTATTGTGCACGGCATATGCCACGGAGGGTGGCTTCTTGCGTGGAGATACAGGTGGCGTGCGATGGCGTGTGCCCGGGATTGGATACGAGCAAGGTGAACACCGAGACGTACCCAGGTCAGGGCCCTCGTGAGGAGGTAACACCCCTACTCCTGCCTAGCTGTGGTATATCGTGGTCGCAAGGTGTTACAATGGCGCTCCTCGAGCTGTATCGAGTGTTTCCTTCTTCCTCGGGGATGAGGTGAGCCTTTGAGGTAGACTAGGATCCAACCCTTGCTATGAGGGACTCGGCTCTCCTTATATAGGCAGAGCAGCCGGTTACAGAGGCGGCTACCTGGCGGTTGGGTAGCGGAGACAGGCCGCCGGTGGGGACGTGGCCATGGTGGGAGGCCGTGCCAGCATGCGCGATGATGGTCTGCCCTCCCTGTCTTGTCGATCTCAGGCTGCGTGGTACGACGCGCGGCAGCTGACGTCGTCTTTGACTTCGGGGGCTCGGGGCAGACATGGTCTACGCCTCCTTTGTCGTCTAGCCTTTGGACACCTACGAATGGGATCCGAGGCGCCAGCGAGGCCAGCGGCCGGCAGCCGGACCCGGACGACCGGCTCGGAGGGGGAACCCGGAAGATTCCCTGTACCTGCGGTTACCCGGGGGAATATCCCCGCAAGGGGGAAATGAAGAACGATTTGGTGAAGATATAGATCCGGGCCTTCTCGTTCAATCCTCAAAAGATCAATGCAACAAGTTTGGGTGGAGGGATTGGGAGATCTAGTGAACTTGAGCTTGCAATAATGGTGGTCTTCAATTTTGGGCGAGCTAACTGAGGTTGAAGACGAAGTGGGGTATATATATCCATCCACCAAAACTAGCCGTTGAAGACGCATGCAGAAAACAGAGGGCCGGAATATCCAGCTTAAGTGAGGGGCGGAATATCCGGCCTCTGGGAAAAATATCCGGCACCAATATTCCGGTTTAGACAGAGCCTTGTACATTTTCCTGGAAATTGGTCCTTAGATGAAATCTTCAAGGGAAACCGGATATTTCAATTCTCCGACCCCCAGATGAAATATCCGGTGCAAATCTCCGGTTTAGATAGTGACTTGCACACTTCTCTGGAAAAAGATCCTTAGGCAAATTCTTGGATGGAAACCGGATATTTCAAATCTCCGGCCCCCAATATGAAATATCCGGCCTAAAACTCCGGTTTAGACAGAGGCTTGCACACTGAATTTTGCCATAGAACTTCACAAGCTCTTTTCACTTATCTTTTTGGAATTCGATGCTTATATGTTTTATTCACCTAAAACCTGCACCACTTGGTTTATAATTAGATTATCACTAGTGTTGTTGCCTAACACACAAAACCAACAAGGGATCAAGAAATGTTCTTCCAACGCCTGGCCCGTCGTGGTAGTCTTGGTAGGTTCCGTGCACGGGCTCGCTGAGCGGCAGCAACACGGCCTCTGAGGTCCGCGGGCGCACGCCGGCGGCGACGCTGGCGTGGAAGGCCTCAAACCCCGGCGACGCGGACCGCGACGAAGCGCACCATGAGGCCGTGGGCGGCGGAGAACGTCCGCGCGGCGTCGGCGGAGAAGGAGGGGATGGTGGCGTCGAGCGCGTGGCACGGGGCGGGGCCGGCGAGCGCGCGGCACGACATGGCACGGCGAGGGTGGGTGTCGCGTGGCGTCCGACAGGCGCAGATGCCCAGCAGGCCTCCGACGGCATGGACGCGGCGACGGCCTTGGTGCGAGACCAGCAGGGCCTGGCGGCGGTCGGCGGCACGGCCAGCAAAAGGAGAGTGAGAGGAAGCAAATCTCACATACGAGATTGTATCGAGAGCGCTTGCTTTTGCGGCTACGTAGCCTGGCTCCAAGGAAACTGCCGATTCGGCAGTTCCCACTGGGCCTAGCTGAGCATGCTTTAAACAGCGTGCGGGCCAAATTTTTTGCTGCACGTAAACAAACGAGTGGCCTGGTTTTGCAGCTGGCGGGCCTGGCCCGACCTCATGCTGGATACCAAACGTGCCCTAGACCCTTTTTGTTCTTCTTTGCACAGTTCTAATCTATATAAAACATATAGAATACAATTTATGTCTCCCATATAGAATACAATTTATGTCTCCCATACAATTTATAATTTTCGATTCGGCAATTCCCACTGGACCTGGCTGAGCACTGTTTTAAACAGCGTGCGGGCCAAATTTTTTGCTGCACGTAAACAAACGAGTGGCATGGTTTTGCAGTTGGCGGGCCTAGCCCGACCTCATGCTGGATGCCAAACGTGCCCTAGACCTTTTTTGTTCTTCTTTGCACAGTTTTAATCTATATAAAACATATAGAATACAATTTACGTCTCCCATAAAAAAGGAAAATAAAAAGTCAGGAGTTCATAAATATATCGAGCTTAAAACGACAAACATTTTTTTCTAGAACCAAGTGTCAAATGGCTGGTAAGAAATTCCCATACTCCTCCGAAATCTGGATGTTTCATCGGGTGCTCGTCAAAGAAGCTTTATACCAATTGTCATATACATTCGGCAAAGATATTGCACTCGGCAAATTATCAATAAAACACTCGGCAAGTTTGACACTCGGTCAAAAAAAGAAACACTTATCAAAGCCGGACACTCACCAAAGACGCTAGACACATGGTCCCTCCCATACTCCCATGCACCGTGGCTGATGGAAAGGGAAACCACGCATCCAGCATCCCCTATATAGGTGTTTGATCCCTACATGCCTACACCACAAGAGAAACTTTTTAAAGGTAAAAATACAACCAAATTTCGAAGCACTACGTACGCAAGTTTTATTTTATTTTAGAAATAAGGCACAACACCCAACCTTAAATTAATAAGGCCAGCAAAGGTTCACAACAAAGCGATTACATGCTGCGGCATACAGCTTAGCCAGAGACCAACACCCACAACAAACCTAGAAGGGAAAGACCACAACCAGTACAAAGATCAGACAGTACGGATCCACCAACATAGACACTAAGATTCAGCACTGGGGCACCTAGCCACCCGACGCACTAGGGGAGGACGATTTTGTGTATACAACCGCCTCAGCTCGCCCGCGAGACTTCTTAATCTTGGCATGTCTCCCGCCTTGGCGTTGAGAGTCCACAGCTACAAGAAGATTGCACATTTGAAAATATAGTCAGCAGGGTGTTTCGGAAGTTTCTTCTCAATAGCAAGCTTATTACGGATGCCCCAAAGGGCCAAAGACTGAGCAACAAACAAGGTCCACACCACCCGCCGGTGCTGACCCGAAAGAGCATCAAGGATAGCGAAAAATTGATCAAAGTTTGCTGGACACCAGTTACACCCAAGAAGGGCATGCAAGATACTCCACGCAAACTTAGCCAAGGAACAGCTAAAGAACATGTGTGTGGCGTCCTCCCCGGCGCCACACAACGGACGGACCCATCGGACGGGCCAAGCCGGGTTGCAAGCTGCAGACCAGACGGCAACCGGTCAGGCACAAGCTGCCACGAGAAGATCTTTATTTTAAGAGGAAGTTTGGCCCTCCAAACCTCCTCAAAATGCGTCAGCGTTGTCCCATGAGCCAACTTCTTGTACATCGAGGTAACCGAGAAGATCCCCGACTCCTCGAGAGACCACGACACCTGATCATCCCCTTCCACGAGAACAGTATGGTTGATCAACTGGGACAGCTCAGCCCACTGAGCTGTCGCGGCCGGGTCAAGCGTCCGTCGAAGGCCCACTTGACAAGTAACTACTTCTGAAACAGAGGCGTGCTGGTTGGAGCAGATCGCAAAGATGAGAGGGAACCGCTCGCTTAAAAACTCCGGCCAGCCCAACTGTCCAGCCAAAACAACGTTATCTGCCCATTTCTAACCGAGTGCTTGGCACCCACTTTGAACATATGTTTAATCTTATTCAGACTTCTCCAAAACGGTGATCCCACCCCTGCGGGAGACGCGAAAATGTCATTGGTTGGTAAGTACTTTGCCCTAATAAGTTGAGCCCAGATTGAGTCATCCTGTTGATACAGCTTCCAGATCCACTTGAGCATCAAGGCTTTATTCATGTGTCCGGAATTGGTGATCCCCAGACCACCAAACTCTTTGGGTCTACAAACCGCAGTCCAATTTACTAGGTGGTATTTGCGCTTGGGACCACACCCTCCCAATAGAATATGGCCCTATGTAACATCCCAAAAATTATAACAATTATTATTAGTCCAAAAATGTGGGCCAACAAAAACTTTTGTTATTTTATATGTGTTGATTGTATATTATTGCTTGTGATGTTGTTTGCTCTAATTAAAAACTTGGAAAAGCAAAAGAATAAAATAAAAAGATGAAACAATAAAATCATGTGACAAGTGTCACACCATTTCTCCAAGTGAGAAATTATTTTTCCTTCAAACGAAATTCAGTGGAGTGATAATATGGGCACTCCCATTTTATTCTCACCACTTTTCCCTCTCAAATACATATTTCCAAAAAAAAGCCTAAATTGAAATTCTAATTCTTTCTTTATCTTATTCAAATAAAAAATGTGCTAATTTACAATTACCAAATAAATTCCACCACAGCACCACAAATCCTTATAATTGTATATGAACCAATAATGAAAACAATTTGCAAAAATATGAATTTTTATTTGGGTGAGGACGCGGTCGAACACCTGGTGGCAGTGCCATGTTCTTCCCCAAATCGAAGATCAAATCGAGCAAATCCGAGTTTAATTCGTCGAATTCCTGGCACCAATCGATCCCTCTCACTCCACTCACCTCACTGCGCTCACGGGAGCCGAAGAAATCGAGCAGGGAGCAGCCGCCGTGGTCGCCGCCAGGGGACAGGCGCCGCGCGCCCATGCCGCCATGGTCGCCACTGTGGAGAAGGAGGTGTCGACGCCATGGAGGCCTAGGGCCGTGCCTCCCTCTCTCCCTCGCTCTTCTGCTCCCTTGGACACAAAAACACCGGCTAGACCGCGCCCCACTCGCGCACATAGCACGCGTCCGTGCTCACCGTGCGCCATGGCCGACCCGAGGACACCGCGGTCGAGCCAGCGCTCCACTGCACCCCTCGCCGCGTGGCCGCGCTCGGACGCTCCACACCTCACCTGCGGCCCCCCAGACAACCCCAGCCGAGCTCTCCCCCTCGCTAGACCTCGTGTGAACCGCGACCACCATGCGCCGAGCTTCGCCTTATAAGCCACTCGAGCTCTCACTCCCTCTCCACTGCGCACCACTCTCTCTCCCTTGCTCCACCTTCACTCGTGCACCGCCAGGAGGGCGGAGCCGTAGCTGCGAAGTTGCTGCAGCCCGTGACCATCTCCGAGCTCGGCCGTGCCCGAGGTAGGAGACGAACACGGCCACGCTGTGCTGTTGCCCCTTTCGCTTCACTCTGACCTGGACACTCTTCTCCATCACCACCGCACTCACACGCCCCCTTTTCCCCTCTGTTTCGCGCTCAGGAACGTCGCCAGGAGCTCGCCGGAGTTGGTCCCGTGGCCACGGAAGCGGAGCTGCTCGACGCCGTCGATTGGAGCCGTCCCAGGAAGCGCAACTCGTCCAGCAAGCTTCCCCAGGCCGCCGCGTTCGATCTGCCCCACCTGCACGTCCTCCGAGCCCCTAGGTGAGCGAATCACCGACCTCGCCGTCGCCGGAGCCACGGCGCCGCCCATTTTAGGTCGTTGCCGATGTGCTTGATCCTCAGCCGTTGGATCTTCTATCCACGTAGCGTACCGCTTCGTGTAGTTGTGCCGCTGACATGTGGGCCCCGCTGTCAGCGTTTTAAACATTTCTGCTCGCGCGAGACGTTTCCGGTTGAGTCACTGACGAGTGGACCCCACCCGTCAGGATTCTCAACATTATCCAGAACAGAGCAGTTTTCTAATTTAATTTCTCTAGAAATTTCAGTACTGGACATAACTTTGAAATTCAATATCTCGAGATTTATAAATCCAAATAAATCAAATCTAAATGTTATGGAAAGATTATGAATTTTTTTAACCAACCCAAGTGGTTTAATTTCATTTAGATAAATAATAAAAATGTATTATTAAAAATGCCACAGAAGGTTTAAAACCTAAACTTGTTTGTTTCTGATACTCTATTGACCCAAATAATTCCAAACCAATTTTTTTAGCTTGGTACTGTGATCTATTAGCTTCCCTAATTTTGGTAGAATTAATTATTCCATGATAATTGTTTAGTATAAAGTTGAAATTAGAAAACCCTTCTGCACAAAAATAATTATAGATGTTAATGATTAATCCAAATGAATTAGTACCAATTTTGTTAGGTCACATTTAGTCATGGTTAGTTACCCCTAAAAGGATTTAATTTTTGGATCAACAGAACTTAAATTGTAGCTAAAACTTGACTATTAAGTTACTGGATAAAAACAATTATGTAGGGAGTTTGGTAACTCCAATTAATCCAAATCAAATTGTGTTGTCTTCTACACATCAGTAGCTTTATGTAGAATTTTAGTTTGTATTTTTGTGACAAACAGGACTTGAGTTATGTAATTAAACATGTTCAACTAGTTTCTGCCATAATTAAGACATAAATAAATAATGGTTAATTCAATTAAATTGAAACCAAATTGTGTTGCTTGATGTGTGCATTGGCTGTTTAGAGAATTTAAGATTGTATTGTTGTGATGTTGATTGAGTAGGTTAGTGATTGTTTGTATTTGTTTGTTTATTAATTAGACGAGAGCGTTGTTGGATTTATCGAGGAAGGGGAATTTGTTGAACCTGAAGATCAAGACCAAGGTCACTTTGTCGAGCAAGGCAAGCTACTCTCTGAGCTTGCAACCCAAATATATGTATCTACTTTGATAACATGATTTACTCTTAAGGCAAAGATTTTCTAAAACCTTTTCAAAAAGTATATTGAAACTATTTTGCCACCCTATGTAGAAGTATAAGATAGTTTATATAAAATTATAGGATGGGAAAAATAAATATTGTTTATTCAAAACTCTTTGAAAATACTTGTGTGGTTATGGAATGCCGAGCTGTCGGTGTTGAAGTGGAGAAATGGAGGATGGAGGTGTTTATGAAAAATGCACAGTGTGTCCTAGTACTATGACGACCAATCTTACCCTGTGCGACCACATTTACCCACATATGGGAAAGGGCGTAGTCATATAATTTGCTCATATTAGTATGGGATGCCTCATCGACGGAGATGACTCCGTTATGCATGAGGGGATGGTTTGGTGACCTACCCCTGACCTGGGTCCTCGCTCAAACTCTATGGAAAGATAAGGAGGAGGATTGAAGACTTCACCATGGGGTCGCCGGGGAAAACTATGAGTCCTCACACTTAGATTCCGACGGGCTGGGTTAAGTGTGGATGGAAAGTGTCATAAGGGCAGGGTCCTATACTAGCATGAGCAAAGGACAGGCTATGGTCGGTGACTCAACTTTGCATACACCTTGTATGGCGGGACGTGGCTGACACGATGAGTTATCGGATGGATGTGGGAAAAGCGTGCTACCTCTGCAGAGTGTAAAACTATTCGAATAGCCGAGTCCTCGGTAATGGACAGTTGGAAGGCTGTCCTAAGACTATGTGCAAGTTTTGGAAAGATTTGAGTTTTAAAAGTAAAATGAAGTGGAGAATGTTTCATACACCTATACCAACGGATCGGTATGAGGTTGTTGGAGGCAAGTGGACCATGATGGGTTATGGTCGGAAAAAAGGAGGAGTTTTGGAGAAACCGATAAAATGGTGATTTTATTTAAAAATAGTTATAAAATTCTTCTTATCTTTTTCAATAAAGATATAGAGATGTTTTAAATAAATAAGAGTCTGAAATTAAAATAAAACTAGTGCATACTCATGTTGGGGTAGTTTGCGAGTACAATCAAATGTACTCATATTGGTTTCGTCCCTGGCTATTGTCTTAGCCAGACTTCGAGGAGCACTACGCTGAGGAGGAGTATGGCGACTTCTATGCGAACTAGGGATCTCTATAAGTCAGCTGCCTGTCGGGTCGTCGTTAGGATATGATGTCTACTACGCCGTAGCTTCCGCTTGAATATTTTGGTTTGGCCCATGAAGGCACCTATGTAAGACTTGGTCTAAATGACCATTTATGTAAGACTTTTAATTCGGTATTGTAATGGATGTAAACTTCGGTATTCAGTTCGGATTATGTGCAACGACAGACTGATCACGGGATCGTTGTGTTAAGCATAATCGGGTATTTCAGACGGCTAGTCCGGGGTCCCCACACCCTATGCGAGTCAAATTTCTTGTGCATACCTTCCTGAAGCAAGAACAAACCCATGGCAAATAGCGGCAAATTCGCAAGACAAGCATTGGATAGGATTAGTCTCCCTCCCGAAGACAAAAACCTACCCACCCAAGGCTCGACCCTCCCGGCCAGCCTGAGCACCAGGAAGTTCCATTGATCCACCGTGAGTTTTCTGTCCGCAACTGGTAAGCCTAAGTAGATGAAGGGGAAGGCTCCCAACTTGCAGTTGAACATGTTACCACCCTTTGCTGCTGCACTTTGGGCTTACCCATGACAATCACCTCGTTTTTAAGGTACGTAAGTTTTTCTCGTTGTAGTTAAGGAAGAACGTAAAGCTTCTCTTTTCCTTCAAAGAACATAAAAAACTTAAGGCTCACTTGATTCATATGATTGTAAAAGTGTAGGAATAACAAGCCTACAGTATTAAGATGGCATCTCTTCAATATCTAAGCTCCCTAGGATTGGAACTTGGAGGTTGAACCATGTGGTAGCCTCTCATTGGTTCCCGCTAAATACATTGGTGTACATCAGGTTAAGGTTAGAATAATAATATTTGTTGGTTTAGCTGGACAAAATTTAGCGATGATTTTTTTGACCATCGCAGATGAATCTACGAACCGCCCTTCTATTAAACCATCTCTAATAGCTTACATATTTTAGGATTTAACTACTTTTTAGGACATTTGAGTCCAAAAAACCTTACTCCAACAACCGTAATTGATTTAAATTTTGTCCAAATTTATAGAATAATACTATTTGTTGGTTCAGCAAGACAAAATTTAGCGATGAATTTTTTTACTATCGCAGATGAATCTGCGAACCGCTCCTCTTAAACCATCTCTAATAGCTTCAATATTTTAGGGTTTAACTACTTTTTAGGACATTTGAGACCAGAAAACCTTACTCCAACAGTTGTATTTGATATAAATTTTGTCCTAAATTTAATTAGTGCAGTACAAAAAACACCTTGTGCTGCAAAATACAACACTCGGGCTGCTGCTATATGGAAAAGTGCAACGTGGACACGCTAACTGCTAATTAAAAGTTTCATGTTGCCATCCCGCCTCTTCTCTGGTGAACGCGCTGCCTCCTCTGCCATCGGTTTGGCCTCGAACTGGCCGCTCCATCACAACTCTTACTGTCATCGCTTCTTGGTTATCCATAGATTCGGCTGACGAGCCACTCGAGCAGCCCTCCTCTCCTCCCCTCCTCACCGTGCCTCCTCCTTCCCGACAAACACGCGCACAAGTGGTGCATGCAAGCTCTGCCTCCGGATGCACCTTGACCAACCCCGTGTCGCTAAGACTCCTTTGCCTCCATGCACCAGGCGCAGGGCTCGGCTCATTCAGAGATTAAGAAATTTGAAGTAGTTACTTTTGCATTATATGGTTATGAATCTGTACCTGATCATATATGTATGATCGACTAATTTTATTCAGACAAGCATGTCATGTATCGATCACCGCGATAGTACCATTGAGCGCAGCAAAGCGCACCATCCCCTTCTAGTGATTGGATCAATCCTCTGCTCTTGTTCCTCCTCTTAGGATTGGAAGATTGCAAGAGGTCACCAATCATGTTACAACTAGTGGATAACCGCAAATTATATGCATATTCATTGTCATGTTCTAATCCCTTTTTCCCCTTTTGGGAAAACTTAACCTGATACCGATTCTTCAATATACTCTGATGAACAAAACAATCTGATACCGTGTGTTGCTTTGCACTTCTAAAAGAGGTAACTATGGTCTATTGAAGATGTGTATAAGTGCATTCCGAGAATTATGGTCGTCGTGCACCACCATTGCCCTATATCCATGTCATCATGAATTCGCTCCAAGATTGGATCGACCGGTGTACACTGGTTAAGAACCGATCGAATTATGATCTTGTTTGTCTCGCAAGATTCTAGAAACACAAGTATAGGAGAAACTTAGGAAAATGATAGGAATGGAGGTGCAAAAATAGAATTAAAAAACATGACAATTCCGTATATCTGTTTGTTTGATTCGCAAGGTATGAATAGTACATAATTACTAATAACCACGGTTAAATTAAAGTCAAACCACTTCAATAACTAGCAAGTTATTCCGCCACTAGAGACCCGGCCTCGTGTGTAATTGAATCTTATGGGAATAGTAACTTTCTTTAATTGGTAGTGAAGAAATTATCCATGAGGTTGGACCTCATATTATTTTCTATGAATTTTACACTATAATATTCCTCCGAGGGTAATATTCCCATCGGATTCCATTTCTATACAAATCCTTTCCAAATCAATGAATCAAAGCCCTTAATAGGCCTTTAGATTTTACATAAACAGATTTTTTTTTCTGTTTTGTAGCATAAACATATCCAGGAGCATGGTCATATATGAAGGGGGCCTGAAAGGTTCTACAAGCCGGCCTCTCGAAGACCCAGACAATTGAACTAGCATCTTCGTACGGATAAACAATCTTCCGGCTAAAACAAGGTCAGCTCGGAATAGGCATTTACCGTACGTTAAGGGTGTGTTCGGTTCTAGAATATGAGGGAATGGAATGGAATGGTTCCATTCTACTGTCACGGAACCATTCCATCTCTGTGTTCGGTTTGGATAAAAAATTGTCACGCAACCATTTCAGCCCTGTGTTCGGTTTTGGAATAGGGTTTTGGAATAGGATGAGAATGAAATGGGATGGAGTGAGAATGGAATTATTCTAAACTCGATTAATTATTTCCTAAACTAGATTAATTATTGCTAATCTTGATTTATTATTCTTAATCTTGATTAATTATTGCTAAACTTAATTAATTAGCGCGTGACAGTCACCTGTTCCACTCGGTCCGACCGGTGCATTCCGAATATTGAGAGAATATTCCCTTTTCTGAAACCAGTGAATTCCATTCCATGTCCTAACCGAACACAAGAATAACCGAACACAAGAATGGGTTCGAAACGGTTCCATTCCATTCCACTCATCCGAACACATCCTAAGTCATCGCCTCCGCCGGCCGACAAAACTGTAGCGAAGCAGTCAAGCAGATGGCTGCCGGTGTTGGCCGTTATTACAGCGATTGGGTTGCTGTTTGCCTAAGCCACGGCGGCGCCGGCGTTGGTTGGAGCTTTTCTAAACCATTGCCGCCGGCACCGCCCGCTAATCAAGCGCCGGTTGTACACTCTGCCCGCGCACTAGTGCTCAATCTCTCTCGCCCGTGCACCGGCTCACCATTGTCACCGGTTGTACACTCTCGCCCGTACCCATCAAGAGGGGAGTGCCAAACACATCTAACGATAGAATGGCAGAAGAAATCAAGGTAAAGCACACATATTGAAAGATCATTATGCCACATTATCTGAATGCTTTAAATCACTTGAGATTGCTTATATATGTAGATTTTCTGCTTTTGCTTACTTTCTTAAGAAAATGCAATATGTTACCCGTTGCCCATTAGGATTGGTTCTATAAGTCATAAATCAGACTTTCTTCTGAAGTATGTTTTGGGCTCTGAAATATGATCATTGTGATTGCAGCATATGCATTTTTTTGTGAGAATGTGTCTTGAATCTGTGTAACAAAACACTTGCAGAAATTGACAGGAGGAGTACTTATTTCGAGGAACAAGGAGTATATTATTTTCTATAGGGGAAATGACTTCGTAACGCCTAAAGTAAGGCAGGTCTGGGTGGAACAGCAACAACAAGCAATCAGTCAGCAGGATCACGAAGAGCTGGCCCGGCTTAAAGCATCAGCCTCAATTACTCCCATCTCCAGTGCATTAAAGAATCCTCTAGTTGCTGGCACCCTTGCAGAAACCACAGAAGCCACATCTCGATGGGGAGATTCGCTTAATGACGAGCTGAGGAAAAAGGAGAACAATCGCCTGATTTTGGCAAAACATACCTCTCTTTTGAAGAACATGAAGAGGAAACTGATTTTGGTATGTTCTTCAAAATATACATGCTGAGAAAAAGTCAATATTTTCGTATTTTTGTTGTACGTTTACTACAGAATGTTACACCTTTTCTCCCCCTGTTTAGAAAATATACGATCACCGTCTCTGGATAATAATATAAGATATAACTCTAAGTGAAATAACAACTCTCATGTACTTGAACTCGCTCCATGTTTTTACTTGAACTTGGACCGACACCGAAGCACGCGTCGTCCGGCGAGGAGCAGTTGCTGGTGGGGGTGGGCGAGGTGGCTGCGGCGGTGGACGCGGATGCGGACTTCTTGGCGTTCTTGGAGGCGGTGATGTTCTGGCAGAGCGTCTGGAGCTTGGCGTCGACGGAGGCGTCGAGCGGGCCACGGGAGGCGGCGTTGTCGGGGAAGTTGAGCTGGGCGGCGTCGCCACGGAGGCGGTAGGCGGCCTGGTCGTAGGCGAGGGCCGCCTCCTCGGCGGTGTCGAAGGCGCCGAGCCAGAGGCGGGTGCGGTTGCGGGGGAGGCGGATCTCCGCCACCCACTTGCCCCAGTGGCGCTGCCTGACGCCACGGTAGAGCTTCTGCGGCCGCGGCGGTGTCGCCCCCGCCGCCGCCACCGAAGCGGGCTTCATGGGCTGGGCCCGCGGGCCGAGGTGGCCCGGCTTGGCGGTCTGGCGCTGGAGGTGGAGGCGTGCCTGGTTGTAGTGCATCTGGGCCACGTAGATCTAGACAGGGGCAGCAAGGAGGTGTGGAAAAAGAACCTCTCTTGGCGACCAACTACTACGCCAGAAACGGAAGAGAAAAGAACAGATCTTAAGCCCGGGATCTAAAAGGCCCTGGATACCTCACCGACTGCTCTGTGACCAACAAGAAAGACGACGGGGGAAGAACCGGAAGAGGGTTTGAGACTGATTTAGAAGATGAACTTACCTTGGAGACGCAAGAACTCGCTCGGATCTATGCTTACCTCGCTCGAACTCACGGAGGCTTGTGTGTGGGTTGGGTTTGTGGGCTTTTTGGTGGTGGTTGGCTGTGGAGTGTGGACGAAGGTCGGAGTGGGCGAAATGGAAGGCGGGGAGGAGGACTGGAGGGCCATTGTTTTATCTTCTTCCTCCGGATAATAATTTCCCTTTTCCGTCCTCTCGCGGCTGTTTAGACCTGTGATTAGTGGTTCCTTCGCTCTTACTCCTCCCCCTAATCACTTTCAGTGACGACGGAGGCAAAGAGCTGCGCTTCTGCCGTGTGGGACCGCCGGTACATGATCGGATATTAAATGCACGACGATTTGGGATGAGAATATGTGATGTACGTGATGAGTCAGCAAACCGAGCAGCGCGTACCAGTTCCACCACTGGGAGGAGGCCAGGTGTCCTACTCACTGACACGTGTGAGGTGAGGGAACCGAGTGTCGCCGGTGAAGACAACTTGGCGGGAACTTACTGGATGTTCATGGTGTTTGCTGATCGACGACGATCAGCTTCGCCGGCGCCGCGAATATTCCGCAGGAATCGTTGCATCAGCCGCTGCAAGTGGCGAACGACTCGTTTCCGTCAATCACTCGCAACTTGCATATACTCCAGTGGAGTATAGAACTGTGCTAACCGCCAGCGGTTATCAGTAACATAACTAAGCTCCTAGGGATCTCGACGCTGTGGTTGATCGCTGGTTTTTGATGATATCAGTCGTTCGATCAGCTGTTCGACGGTGTAGATGTACCTCGTGTGATACCGACTATCAGCGTCTTCTGGTAATTTCTTTTTTTTGAGGAGAGGATCCGATCCAAATACAAGGCAGCTCAGTACACTTTACAAGAAAGTCCAAAAGAAAAACAGAAATTACAAAGCTACCAGGAAAGATCACGAACAGATCCTTCGTCGCTCCCAAAGCTCCGAGGCGACGCCGGAGACGCCGTACCACGCACCGCCGGAGAGACAGCACCACCACGCATAGTAGACGGCCGCATGAGCCACCCGCCGCCAGCACCGGGATCTGGACTTGCTGAACGTGCCCGGCCACAGCGCCGTCTTCCCGCAACCACCCATCATCCAGCCGCTCCACCATCGCCACGGACCACCACCACCAGCACACCGGCACCGTCGACGAAGACCACCTCCACCAGCACCAACAAAAGCAGGACGCCCACCACGACCGAGCCCCCACCTCGCCACCACGGCCGGCCTGAGGAGCAAGGAAGAAGAAGCGCACCTGACGAACCACCTTCACGTCCTCCCCGGCGACGAAGCCGCCGGAACGGAGAAGGAGAGGAAGGACCACAGCCAACACATCAACTCCGCCGCCCCGTCATCGACGTCGTCGAGAGGCACCCACACCTAGAAAGGGACCTATCTACACACCAGGACGGAAACCAGAGCTCCCCCCCACCTCGCGGTGCCTCTACGGCGGCCGGAGGCGGGGGGAGCGGTGGATTCGCCGGCGGAAACCAAGCTCGCGCGGTCGCCTCTTCTTCCGCCTCTCAGTACTGTAGACGAGCGGATAAGAAGCGATCTACCTTTGTCTTCTGGTAATTTCGATCACGCGCTGCTTGACACCACGCGGCCACTCCCCCCTCACAACCGACCATTGACTCGACTCGCCGCATTCCTTCCCTTCCCTTCCAATCATCACTATCCAGAAAACCTAGGAAGCAATAACCGGCTTGGGCAACGGTGGCGGCCGGCGGCGAAGTGTTGGCGTGGAATGAGAGGCTAGGAAGTAGACTGTGGAGGAGGCGAGGATGAAAAGGGAGGAGGCGCAGCAACACCTCCTCTGCCTGAAAATCTAGCAACGGGCAAAGGCGGCGACGCCAGATCCAACAATCCCGTGAACGCGTGACGCCGTCGATCTGGTGAAACCCTAAACTTTGTGGGCGATTAGCCGATGGTAGGTGTGAGGCGCTAGCGACGGCAAGGGCACCCGGTGGCTTCTCTATCCCGGTCTTTCCCAGCTCTCACGGGCCGTATTTTATCGTCGTCTCTGATATTGTGGCCGCTGCCGCTGCAGGACAGTGTGGCCGCATCCCACTGTTTTATTTTTCTACCCAACCCGTCTCCATCCCCGTTGACTTCAACCAGCTGCAGGTGCAGGAACAGATTTCAATTTTTCTGCGACAAAGGAGACGGCAGCATGTCTGCCCGAGATGCTGCTCATGTTGTCATAGAGGTGGATTACGCCATGTAGTATCAACGTGAAAAAATAAGGCAAGCTGAATCACATCTATTTTTTCAAGCTATGTTAATTCCATATATTTTCTCAGGGACCATTGGCGATCTGAAGAATCATCGATCTAATGTTTTATTCACCAACAGGTCAACACAACTGATGAGTACAGCAGCACGAATAGTCCAGCCGGAAGCGTCACCAGCCCTCAACTCTGCGAGTAAGATGTATGTACTGAAAATCAACCCTGTTACTTCATTCTTTGACTGTAATTTCTGGTGTAACTGATTCTGTATTTCTCGCAAAACAGTAGTAACAACAGTACCGATGAGCTCCAAGTTTTGTCTGACGAAAATATTTGTCTGAATGACAGGGTGACCACCACAACACTGTCTATGATGTGGCTGACAATAACTTATTTCAAGTCCCCCCTCAATGGGTGTACATTGGTGTCTTTGTAGTTGATTTATGTAACATTACCTGTAGGTCTCATGTCTCTCTAATGTTCTGTACTGAGATGGTGGGTTGGACTACCTTCTGAATGATAAGTATTGTCCATCAGGTCTTTTTCTTTTATTGTTGTGCATGATACTTGATGAGGTTGTTTCCTTAAACGAAGAATTTGGAGGCATGACCTTATGAATCTGTCCACTATTCTGATTTTTGAATCATATTTTAGATCAATATTTTGAAGTGGGATTTAATTGTTTTTGTAGCTGACCACTTTCTCTACCTATGCACATATACATGCTAAACTATGGAGCATGTTCTCATTCCAGTGAATGGGGTAAGGTAAAAAAATGTGTAATTGCACATTAACAACTTCCAAGTTCATATTTAAGCTCATGGCCAGCTTAGCACATGTGGTTTTCCATGAAACGAGTGATATATTGTGTTTTTTCCATGGCTACCTATGCCAGTAAAAATATTTGGGTATTTTTGTTCCTTTTACATCCCTAATACTGAGCAGGACATTCTTTCGAACAGTTTTGAGTGTGGGCAAGCACATTGTGATGTATTTGTAGGTTCATCATGGGTGCCAGTGTGGAAATTTGTTGTTATTTGGTTTTAGACATCATTGTAATTCAAGATGGTTCAAAATAACTTAGTTGACACCAAGGTTTTGGTTCCCGAATGAAAAAATTCCCGAGGGGGCTCGGGATTCCCGGTTACCGCGGTAACCGAGAAATCCCGGATGGTTACCGGACAAATTAAAAAAAATAAAATTTGAATTCAAATTTTACGCGAAATGAATATTCAGCGTTTAAACTCTTTTAGTACACAACTTTGATAGTAGCCTAGCGGTATATCTTTTGTGCTGCAGCGTGCGCAATTAGCAGGTCTCAGGTCCGAAACTCGGGTAGACTATTTTTATATTTACGGAGATTTAGTTTTGTACAGAGGGAATAATACTCAAAAAGTTGAGACGGACAGTGAACTCGAACACGAGACATCCGCTACAGCGAAGCGCATTGTTGCCACTGGGCCGCGTCTTCGAAAATGTAAATAAAATGACGACAGCCCTAATGTAAAGAATCTCCACGTTTAAATTCAAAAACTTTAAACAATCTCGGGATTTTTTGACCGGTAAGCAAGTTTACCGTGGGTGCTCGAGAAGCTCGGTTACCAGTCGGTAACCAGATTTACCGACCGGTAACCAAAACCTTGGTTGACACTTATATTGTAGTTACCTAGGTTTCCAACAGAATATATCGGATTGAACTGTATGCACGTATCTGGACCCACTCAGTGGCCTTTAATAAGTATTTGGGACGGAATTTTCAGATCTGGTAGGTCCTTCTAGGGTGCTTATAATTAGAAACTACACCAGTTTTAATATTGTTGGCTTAGTTTTATTTACTCAGTTTTTCGTTGTTGATGTTTTCAACAAGAATGCACTTTTCTAATGTAGGGCTGCAAACATATTCAATTTCAAATTAAAAACAGTCACGCGGTTCTGGACTCCGAGATCATCCCAGGTTACTTATAAAACACAATTATTAACTACTATGTGTTATAAAAAAATTCTCTCTGTGCGAGTTGAATATTTGCTAAATTATATGTGCAGTTTTGTTTCTACATTTTCTTGCTAAAGTTTTTCGCTACTTTATTTTACATGTCTATTGCTTCCTATAACTTTCCAGGACATCCTTTCTCCCAAAAAATGTTTTCGCAGTATTGCTTTTGCCCAACCTGCACTTGCACATGAATGATCATCAAATGAATGTTCCAGTACAATTGACGTTATCCCTTCAACCTCTAACCTCCCTAGAAGTTGCTACCATTTTATGCAGGATTAAATTATAATTTTTCATTATTGTTCTTTGTATAAAATTTGAGAAGGATTATACTACTCTATCCACATTATTTTATTTCATAGAGGTACGGATTATTCACCTCGGTAAGATGTAAGTATGGTGCGGGCCTCTTTTATTTTTCTCCATGAATCGAAAGTGAACTAAATGTTTAAGAATGTATAACATATGAAAATATCCTGGGACAAATAAATAGGTGTTTATACATCTTCCGTTTGGCTGGGATTGGGTGGGTAGAATACCGTAAAATGGGAAATCTTCTATCTATTAGCACTGCATACTCACACCCAAGAGAAATGAGCTGCGGAATAATACATGTTCGCATTTTTTATTGTCGGCTATTGCATTATAATAACACAAGTAGACATCCTATTATTTACGTTTTAGACTAGGTGTAAGTAGATTAGATTATCCACTAGATTATCCGTGACATAAAATTATCTAAAACATACCGTATCTTATTAAGTGAAAATTATAGTTGTAGTTGTTCAAGTTAGAGGGTCACATCAATTTTGCACGCTGTGCCTACTTTGTTAGCCTCCTATATTTGCATGTATAATGAAATACTAGCAAGAGAAAGGAAGATACATCTAAAGATTCATGTCCTTTTTTCCGTTGCCGCTTTAGTGCTCCCTTCTCGCTGAGCATGTTCTGGTGCGGATATATACCTCCAAATCAGAATGTTCTTCTCACTTTGCTTTGATTGTTCGGTCTGTAAGGTGTGAGGTGTCGCCAACTTTCTCTGTTTCGTTAGAGCAATGGAATGTTTATTGTGCTATTAATGTTGATAATGGAACATGGAGCGATGCTTCATGTGGAAAAAAATATAGGAGTATGTATCTTTTATGTTCTGTTGACCGAAGAATGTACAACTATGTAAGTTGATTAAAATTTAACCTATTGAACTGATCCTTGGAGATTATATCATTCCTCCTAGGCTCTAATGGGATATATTAAAACATAGATTTGACTGATGGAGGATAAATGCGGTAACTGTAAGATGTTGTTTCTTACTAAATTTAGAGACAATAGTGCATGACAATGTATACTGCAGAGATCATGAATCTCAGCATGCTGCGAACTAAGGTATATAGGAATAGGTGATAAGTAGTTATGCTTTGATGTTGATTGATAGGAAATTGACGTGCATTTAGTGTGTGCCGAAAGTTAGAATGATTGCATATAACAAGAGATGATGGCATTGGTTCTGTTACAACTAAACATTTTTTATTGTATGCCTCATGTTTGGGGATAATTTAGTTGCTGTAACTAACCTGTGGAGATAATTAGTAGGAGACATACATTTTACATATTCGAATCTTTATCATAATGTACGTGACAAGGTGACATCGGAGCGCAGCAAAGCGCGCCATCTCTAAAGATACTAAGCTCCCTGGGATTGCTGCCCTGTGGTTGATCCACGTTTTGGGCCCACAAATTAGTGACACAGAAATCCTTCGGGCCCACAGGTCAGCGACAGATGAATTTGATGTCTCTTGGTTATCCCCACGAGTTCGTAAATATTACAGCTCTTGCCACCGCCAAGTGAAACAGTACCCGTTCCTCTCTTCTTCCTCTCCTCTCGCGACAGCGCCGCCTAGGGTTCTCCAGCCGCAACATCCATTGACGCCGCCGCTCGCCTGGAGCTCCTCCTCCGCCGCCCCCGCTGCCGCTTGCTCCTCCTCCCGTGAGCTCCACCGCCGCCATGCGCTTCCTCCTCCGCCGCTGCCTCTCCTGCTGCTACATCGCCGACCGTCTCTCGACCATCTCCGTGCCCGCAAGGTCGCCTCCATGGGAGCCCTGCTCCTCCTCCACCAGTCCCCGTCGCCTCGATTCGAATTCGCCATCACACGGGCCCAATCGAGCCCGCCGCGGAACCCTAGCCACCATAGCTCGGTTCGCCGCCGCTGCTTCCCGGGCTCCCACGCCTCCGTGCCTCCTGCTGCGCCTCCTCGTCCTCCTGCAATCGCCCGCATATCCTTCTCTCACGCCATGAGTGGAGCTGCTGTGGTGCTTGAGGTTCGGATTCCATCGCCGGCGACCACCACCAGAAAATGGCGCAGCCGCTCTTCCCTGCCTCTCTTTTCCAAGGCCCCTCCTTCCTCCTGCTCCTTGATGACGTGAAACACACGTTCGTTGGGAGACCCCAAGAGGAAGGTATGATGTAGTCAGCAGCAAGTTTTCCCTCAGAAAGAAACCAAGGTTATCGAACCAGTAGGAGCAGCAACTCTTCAGAAGGTTGTCAACGGCGCCAGAAAAATAGTGTTGTTGATGGGAGTCTGGACTGTTGACGTGGAATCTGCACACAACACAATCAAACTACTTTGCCCCAACGAAACAGTGAGGTTGTCAATCTCACTGGCTTGCTGAAAACAAAGGATTAAACGTATGGTGTGGAAAATGAGTATTAAATTGCAGAGAATGAAAAAGGAACAGTTTGCAGTTTGTGGTTGTTTAATCAGTGTAAAAGAATGGACCGGGGTCCACAGTTCACTAGTGGTGTCTCTCCATAAAAGATAACTAACATGTTGGGTGAACAAATTACAGCTGGGCAATTGACGAATAGTGAGCGCATGACAATGCATATACATGACATGTTGACTACTATGATATTTAATTGGGCATTACGACATAATACATAGATCGTTATCCAACAGCATCTATGACTAATAATCCACCGCCGGGTTGTCATCCGAGTCCCCTTGGTATTAAGTTGCAAGCAACGGATAATTGCATTAAGTAAAGTGCGTAATGTAAACAAACACATATGTCCGTGGACATAGCATCGTTAGGTTATCCCTAGTGGCAACAGCACATCCACAACCTTAGAACTTTCTGTCACTGTCCCAGGTTAAACGGAGACATGAACCCACTATCTAGCATAAATACTCTCTCTTGGAGTTACAAGCATCTACTTGGCCAAAGCATCTACGAGTAACGGAAAGCATGCAAGATCTTAAATAACATATAAGATAGATTGATAATCAACTTGACATAATATTCAATATTCATCGGATCCCAGCAAACACAACATGTAGCATTACAATAATATGATCTTGATCATGTAGGGCAGCTCACAAGATCTAAACATGATGGCACAAAGTGGAGAGACAACCATCTAGCTACTGCTATGGACCCGTAGTCCAAGGATGAACTACTCACGCATCACTCCGGAGGCAGGCATGGCGATGTAGAAGCCTCCGGTGACGATTCCCCTCTCCGGCAGGGTGCCGGGAAGAGGTTCTGAACCCTCCCGAGCTAGGGTTGACGACGGCGGCGTCTCTGGAACTTTTCGTGGATATTTGCTCAGGTACTTAGGGTTTTCGCGTCGGGGGAATAAGTAGGCGAAAGGGCGGCGGCTGGAGACCCGTGGGGCCCACACCACCCCAGGGCGCGGCAGAGGGGGGCCCGCGCCCTGGCGTGTGGGGCCCACGTGGCTCCTCTCGTCGCTCTTTGGTCCGTCAGTGAGTTCTGGTAAAATAGGGACCCCGTGTAGTTTCGTCCAATTCCGAGAATATTTCCAGACTAGCTTTTCTGGAATACAAAAACAGCAGAAAACAGGAACTGGCACTTCGGCATCTTGTTAATAGGTTAGTCCCAAAAAATGTATAAAAGTGATATAAAGTAGATGCAAAACATGTAGCAATTGGTATAAAACAAGCATGGAACATCAAAAATTATAGATACGTTTGAGACGTATCAGCATCCCCAAGCTTAGTTCCTACTCGTCCTCGAGTAGGTAAACGATAAAAACAAATAATTTTTGAGGTGACATGCTACTATCATAATCTTGATCATATAATATTGCAAGGCACATGTAAATGAATGAAGTGATCCAAGTCAATGGTCTATAATTTGCTATCAAATAGATAATGAGTAAACAATGAATCACACAAGCTAAACGTTTTCATGAATAGTACTTTCGAGACAAGCATCAAACAGTTTTGCATAAGTGTTAACTCATAAAGCAATAGTTTCTAATAAAAGGTATTTAATCAACACAAAGGAAGAATTTAGTTTCAGCATTTGCTTCAACTTTCAACATATTTATCTCATGGATATTGTCAACACAAAGTAGTATAACAAGTCCAATACATTGCATATAACGCATGTTGTAACAAATTGACACTAGTGTTTGCTTGTGGAAGACAGAAAGAATAGGAAAACTGACTCAACATAAAAGTAAAAGAAAGGCCCTTCGCAGAGGGAAGCAGGGATTAAATCATGTGCTAGAGCTTTTAGGTTTTTGAAAGCATATAGAGATTGCATAAAATATTTGATACTCCTCCCAACCTTGCTAACACAAGCCATGGCTAACCGAATCCTCGGGTGCCTTCCATCAATCACATACCATGGAGGAGTATCTATTTTTGAGAGGTGTTTGTTAATTGTCAACGAATGGTAGCGGGTGAGAACAGTATTCTACCTGTCGAACGGACTTTTAAGAGCGGCTCCCATGAAGGACGTTATTTCTACCAGCAAGGCAGATCATCCCTCTTTCTCTTTGGTTTACACACATTCAGGTATTTCACTGTTTGTCATTGCTTACTGATGAATCAGGGCAAAAGTGTGAAGAGAATTAATTGGTTAAAGTTGTAATTAATTGGGACTGGGCACCCCGTTGCCAGCTCTTTTTGCAAGTTATTGGATAAGCGGATGTATATGCCACTAGTCCAGGTGTAAAAGTCCACTCGACAAATAGAATAAAGAATAACCACACTAATTCCTCATGAGCTAGTAAACATTGACACAAAAAGGGAATAATAACATTTTGAATAATTTAAAGGTAGCACATGAAAAATTTACTTGGAGTGGCAAGGAAATACCACATATAGGTAGTTATGGTGGACACAAATGGCATGGATTTTGGCTCAAGGATTTGGATGCACGAGAAGCATTCCCTCTCAGTACAGAGTTTAGGCTAGCAAGGTTATGTAAGCAAACAAGAATATCAACCCGTACACCAAGTTTTATATGACAAACATATTGCAAACGTTATAAGACTTCATACCGTCTTCCTTGTTAACCAAACCCTGTTATTAGAAAATATCTAGACCTTAGAGATACCACGATGCAAACCAAATTTTCAACAAGCTTTACGGTAGTTCTTCACTAATAGGCTTAACTCATGTGATGCACAATTTAATCATGATCTACTTGTTAACTCAAAACAATTGACAAGCATCAAGTTATCCATTTTAGTGATCTACAAGATTAAGCAAGTTTTTCCTTATACCAATTACCACATGCAACATTTTCTGAACCAACCAAACACCAATCAATTTATTTCATCAACTCTCCAAACAAATATAAGTGAAGCAAGAGAGTACTTTCTACAAAAGAAAGCTAATAGCTCTGACAAGAGATACATGAAAACAAGAGCTAAAAGCTGAACAGCGCTAGATATGAATACTCAACAAATATAAGTGAAGAATAGGAGTATTCTCATGAAAAAGCGGAGCGTGTCTCTCTCCCAATCAAGAATGCTAGGGTCCAGTCAAGCTTTATTGAAAATAAAAGTGCAATACTGAAAATAAAAAGCACACAGACGCTCCAAGAAAAGCACATATGATGTGAAAGAATTAAAATATAGTTTCACTAGAGATGACCTGATAATTTTGACGATGAAGAAGGGGATGCCTTGGGCATCCCCAAGCTTAGACGCTTGAGTCTTCTTGAAATATGCTGGGGAGATCCATGGGAGCCTCCCCAAGCTTAAGCTCTTCACTCTTCTTGATCCTATTATATCATCCTTCTCTCTTGACCCTTGAAAACTTCCGTCACACCAAACTCAAAGTAGATCTCATTAGAGGGTTAGTGCATAATCAAAAATTCACATGTTCTGTAAAGACGCAATATGATTTGTTACTTTAAACATTAGCTACAGCCACTGATGTTATGTGAAGCTCTTCCACCCAAAAAAGAATTTCACTCAACACTAGTAAAAGAGAGAATGCGAAAAATAAAAAGGCATAATCTGTCTAAAACAGAACAGTCCGCAAAGACGAATTTTTTCGAGGCACTTACGACGCTCAGATCGAGAAACTCTGAACTAATGAAAGTTTCAGACATTCATAAAGATTACGCACAAAAATTTCAGATTTTTTAACAATCTGGTGATTTTAGGAATTTCGTACAGTGAACAGCAAAAATCTGTTTCTGCGCAGCAATCAAAATTAAGCATCATCTTATCATTAGAGGCTACTCTTGGCACAACAATGCGAGAAAATAAAGATACAAAGGAGTTGCTACAGAAGTAAACAAACTCCTTGACTCAATAAAAGAAAAATTGCAGAAAAATAAAATGGGTTGCCTCCCATAAGCGCTTTTCTTTAACGCCTTTTAGCTAGGCACAAAGCATGCATCAAGTATTACCAAGTGAAGAAGCATCAACAGAGGTCGGAAGTTTTCTCAACAATGCAATTTATCTTGTCTATGTAGTTTCGGAATTCCCTTTCTCAATACCTCTAGGCTCATCATTTTCATCAAATGGGTTCTCAGGAACAATCCAATCAAAATTCTTTTCTAGTGCCTCCTGCATTCCTATAAGCTTAAAAGGTATTGGTATTTTAACTTCCCCCTCACCATTAGTTTCCTTAGTGTACTTGAGCCTCTCTTTTTCAAGTTTTTCAAGTGTATTAACAACGTCAATACAATAACCAAGCATCTTGTATTTAATAAAAACTTTTCTAGCTTCCCTAGCAACATCACCAAATTCTTTAAGTAGGGTTTCTAAAACAAAATCTTTCTTTTCACCATCTTCGTATCATGGAGTTTTAGAAACATGTGCTGCATTATGGGACTAAGGTTGACAAATCGAGCTTCCAACATGTGAACTAGAGAAGCTGTAGCAATTTCATAATTTGGAGCAAGTTCTACCAAGGATCTATCTTCAAAATCTTTAACCATACTAACATGATTAAGAATTCCTCAATGTTATCTCTTCCAATGATAGACCCACTACCCACAGATATTTCTTTTAAAGTGTACTTAGGGAGAAGCATGATGAAATAATAAAAACCAAACAGAAAATAAACTAGATGCAAGTAACTAATTTTTTTGTGTTTTTGATAATTGAAAGCAAACAAGATAAAATAAAATAAACTAAGCAAGACAAAAACAAAGTAAAGAGATTGGAAGCGTGAAACTCCCCTTGCAGAAGACTGCTGTCTCCCCGGCAACGGCGCCAGAAAAATAGCTTGATGACGTGAAACACACGTTCGTTGGGAGACCCCAAGAGGAAGGTATGATGTAGTCAGCAGCAAGTTTTCCCTCAGAAAGAAACCAAGGTTATCGAACCAGTAGGAGCAGCAACTCTTCAGAAGGTTGTCAACGGCGCCAGAAAAATAGTGTGAGGGAGTCTGGACTGTTGACGTGGAATCTGCACACAACACAATCAAACTACTTTGCCCCAACGAAACAGTGAGGTTGTCAATCTCACTGGCTTGCTGAAAACAAAGGATTAAACGTATGGTGTGGAAAATGAGTATTAAATTGCAGAGAATGAAAAAGGAACAGTTTGCAGTTTGTGGTTGTTTAATCAGTGTAAAAGAATGGACCGGGGTCCACAGTTCACTAGTGGTGTCTCTCCATAAAAGATAACTAACATGTTGGGTGAACAAATTACAGCTGGGCAATTGACGAATAGTGAGCGCATGACAATGCATATACATGACATGTTGACTACTATGATATTTAATTGGGCATTACGACATAATACATAGACGTTATCCAACAGCATCTATGACTAATAATCCACCGCCGGGTTGTCATCCGAGTCCCCGTTGGTATTAAGTTGCAAGCAACGGATAATTGCATTAAGTAAAGTGCGTAATGTAAACAAACACATATGTCCGTGGACATAGCATCGTTAGGTTATCCCTAGTGGCAACAGCACATCCACAACCTTAGAACTTTCTGTCACTGTCCCAGGTTAAACGGAGACATGAACCCACTATCTAGCATAAATACTCTCTCTTGGAGTTACAAGCATCTACTTGGCCAAAGCATCTACGAGTAACGGAAAGCATGCAAGATCTTAAATAACATATAAGATAGATTGATAATCAACTTGACATAATATTCAATATTCATCGGATCCCAGCAAACACAACATGTAGCATTACAATAATATGATCTTGATCATGTAGGGCAGCTCACAAGATCTAAACATGATGGCACAAAGTGGAGAGACAACCATCTAGCTACTGCTATGGACCCGTAGTCCAAGGATGAACTACTCACGCATCACTCCGGAGGCAGGCATGGCGATGTAGAAGCCTCCGGTGACGATTCCCCTCTCCGGCAGGGTGCCGGGAAGAGGTTCTGAACCCTCCCGAGCTAGGGTTGACGACGGCGGCGTCTCTGGAACTTTTCGTGGATATTTGCTCAGGTACTTAGGGTTTTCGCGTCGGGGGGAATAAGTAGGCGAAAGGGCGGCGGCTGGAGAGGCCGTGGGGCCCACACCACCCCAGGGCGCGGCAGAGGGGGGCCCGCGCCCTGGCCACGTGTGGGGCCCACGTGGCTCCTCTCCGTCGCTCTTTGGTCCGTCAGATGAGTTCTGGTAAAATAGGGACTCCCGTGTAGTTTCGTCCAATTCCGAGAATATTTCCAGACTAGCTTTTCTGGAATACAAAAACAGCAGAAAACAGGAACTGGCACTTCGGCATCTTGTTAATAGGTTAGTCCCAAAAAATGTATAAAAGTGATATAAAGTAGATGCAAAACATGTAGCAATTGGTATAAAACAAGCATGGAACATCAAAAATTATAGATACGTTTGAGACGTATCACTCCTGAGTCCAGATTTTGATGAGTTTGTGCGGTGCCAGTTGCCCCTGTTCCTCCCGCCGTCGCCCTGCAGCACTCTTCTACCCACGCACCTCCTCTCTTCGCTGTCAGGTACCTCACTCATATGATGCTTGTTGCCGCCTGACCTGCCTCCCACCATTGCCTCCCGATCCTCTTCTTGCGCATCTCCTGGTCGGACGCTGCTGCCGACGACGACCGGCAAGAGGGCCGCCTGCCCACACTCAGGCCGCACATCGTGTTTTTATTTCTGTTGATGGATGGAATCTAGCAGCTGTCGGGGAATAATTATCCCGCGACTTATTCAAGGAAAGCGCGACTTATTCGCAATCGCATCACTATTGGGCTTACATGAAAGTGGGCCGACTCAAGTTCATGGGGAAGGATCTAGAAGACCGGAGAAGACATAACTTGGAAGACACGAAATTACATTACTTAGTCGCCAAGTAGGACTCCGGCTTACCTTTCCTTAACACGCAAGTTTCCTTGTAACCCGGGGAGCACCGTCTTTATAAGGTGGACTCCAGGATCTAAAACCCTAAGTTTTCATACATCCAGAGAGAGGCGACTCAACACATCGATCGCCAACCCCTTGTAACACCATATTCATATCAATATCAATTTAGGATAGGCAGGACGTAGGTCTTTACCTCACATTGAGGGGCCGAACCTGGGTAAAAAAACATTGTCTTCTTCGTGCCCTGCGATCTTAAGCTCGGAGACGTTCGACTCGCGTAATCCCACACCTACGAAGTCATCCATGACACCTGACGTGACAAACCCATGACAGTTGGCGCCCACCGTAGGGCTTGCGGTCAAGAGCGTCACGTTCCGCGCTGGATCTGAGCCAGGGACAGAGGATCTCGTCGTCGATTAAAGCTCGCGACTTCAAGAATCTCGGCGACTTCATTGCCGTGCCGTTTCAAGCTCGCGATATCAACATCTACATCAAGATCTACCTCAAGCTCAAGTAGAAAGCATGGAGAAATTCGAACTTCGACAACGCCCCTCACGCGCGGGTTACAGGACAGCAGCAACGTCCGTATGGCGGACATCACCGGCGGCGGCTCGAAACTCATCTCGACGATCCCTTCGATGGAAAGATGCGCAATCGAGTTTCCTAGCAGCTGTCCAAAGCGCATCGGATTCCAACGGTTAGATCTCCGTGGCCGACTCAAACACTGAAGGCCTGTCGAAATCTGATGGAACTCCGCACGTCCTTGGGAAAATAATTATCGAAGTCGACTCGGACATCAAATTGAAGATCCCTCCGTGGAACCCTGCGGAATACACTCCGGCAGCGCTCCAACAAGTTTGAGACAATTCCAACGGTTAAATCTCCGTCGGCGACTCAGGCACTGCAGCAAGTTCTCATATCTAGATCCGGCGACTCAGAGTTTGAGACATCATCAACAACACGATCGCGGAGGTTACACATCCATAGTTCCCTTGTGTGCGGTAGACCGGATTTACAAGATAAATATTTTTTGAGGCGTTCCATGAAAGGTCTGTTACAATTGGAATCTCAAAGTTACAGAGCAGTTTCTGTTCGTCGAGTCCGACCGGAGTTGGAATTCAAGGTTGTTAACTCGCTTAACAAAGCTATCAATTGTCTACTGGATCGGACACCCGTGGAAGGCAGAATTTTCTACGGAGTAGCACAAAGCCATCAGCGCCTCAAGTCCTAATACAAGACACGTTCATGCGCTGCACGAGGAGGCGTTGCTGCTCGAGGTGCTCCTGGCGGCGCTTGGGTGCCATGGCGGTCCTGGCGGCGTTGGAGCGCTCACGCCGAGCACGACGATCCGTGGCCGTCTGCTGGCGGCGGATGGCCTCATCGGCGCTCTGCTCCGGTCGTGGCTTGCGGCTGCCTGGTGATACGTCTCAAACGTATCTATAATTTTTGATGTTCCATGCTTGTTTCATACCAATTGCTACATGTTTTGCATCTACTTTATATCACTTTTATACATTTTTTGGGACTAACCTATTAACAAGATGCCGAAGTGCCAGTTCCTATTTTCTGCTGTTTTTGTATTCCAGAAAAGCTAGTCTGGAAATATTCTCGGAATTGGACGAAACTTCACGGGGGTCCCAATTTTACCAGAACTCACCTGACGGACCAAAGGAGCAGCAGAGGAGGGCCACCAGGGCCCCACACGCCACTAGGGCACGGGACCTCCCTCTGCCGCGCCCTAGGTGGTGTGGGCCCCTCGGGGTCGTCAGCCGCTGCCCTTTCGCCTACTTATTCCCCCCGACGCGAAAAGCCTAAGTGCCTGAGCAAATATCCACGAAAAGTTCCAGAGACGCCGCCGCCGTCAACCCTAGCTCGGGAGGGTCCAGAACCTCTTCCCGGCACCCTGCCGAGAGGGGAATCGTCACCGGAGGCTTCTACATCGCCATGCCTGCCTCCGGAATGATGCGTGAGTAGTTCATCCTTGGACTACGGGTCCATAGCAGTAGCTAGATGGTTGTCTCTCCAATTTGTGCCATCATGTTTAGATCTTGTGAGCTGCCCTACATGATCAAGATCATATATTGTAATGCTACTTGTTGTGTTTGCTGGGATTCGATGAATATTGAATACTATGTCAAGTTGATTATCAATCTATCTTATATGTTATTTAAGATCTTGCATGCTTTCCGTTACTCGTAGATGCTTTGGCCAAGTAGATGCTTGTAACTCCAAGAGAGAGTATTTATGCTAGATAGTGTGTTCATGCCTCCATTTAATCTGGGACAGTGACAGAAAATTCTAAGCTTGTGGATGTGCTGTTGCCACTAGGGGTAACCTAACGATGCTATGTCCACGGGCATATGTGTTTGTTTACATTACGCGCTTTACTTAATGCGATTATCCGTTGCTTGCAACTTAATACCAACGGGGACTCGGATGACAACCCGGCGGTGGATTATTAGTCATATATGCTGTTGGATAACGGTCTATGTATCTTGTCGTAATGCCCAATTAAATATCATAGTAGTCATCATGTCATGTATATGCATTGTCATGCGCTCACTATTTGTCAATTGCCCAGCTGTAATTTGTTCACCCAACATGTTAGTTATCTTTTATGGAGAGACACCACTAGTGAACTGTGGACCCCGGTCCATTCTTTTACACTGATTAAACAACCACAAACTGCAAACTGTTCCTTTTTCATTCTCTGTAATTTAATACTCATTTTTCACACCATACGTTTAATCCTTTGTTTTCAGCAAGCCGGTGAGATTGACAACCTCACTGTTTCGTTGGGGCAAAGTAGTTTGATTGTGTTGTGTGCAGATTCCACGTTGGTGATCGTATTGCGCCGTGCGAGCCACCAACAACCTTCTGAAGAGTTGCTGCTCCTACTGGTTCGATAACCTTGGTTTCTTTCTGAGGGAAAACATGCTGCTGAACTGCATCATACCTTCCTCTTGGGGTCTCCCAACGAGCGTGTGATTCACGCCATCAAGCTCTTTTTCTGGCGCCGTTGCCGGGAGACAGCAGTCTTCTGCAAGGGAGTTTCACGCTTCCAATCTCTTTACTTTGTTTTTGTCTTGCTTAGTTTATTTTATTTTATCTTGTTTGCTTTCAATTATCAAAAACAAAAAAAAATTAGTTACTTGCATTTAGTTTATTTTCAGTTTTGTTTTCTGTTAGTTATCATGTCTGGTTCGGCTCATCATGTTTCGGTTCCTGAAGTTGAGGTTCGATCCTTTAAGCAACAAAGTGGAGAAAGTTTGAAAGATGCTTGGTATAGAATCAGCGATGCTCATCGTAGGTGTACTAAAAATATTTCACTATGATCCTGCTTAGAAATTTTTATGTTGGCATAACTAGCTGGTATAGATATGTCTTGGACACTTTGACAGGAGGTAACTTTCTTGGTACTCCTGCATTGGAAGCTAGTTATATTATTGAGAGTCTAGTAGGAACACCACCTGTTAGTAACATTAAAAATGAGATTACCTTGAAAGATGTTATAAAGAAATTGGAGTCTATAGAGAAAAATTTGCCAAATCTCCTTGATAGTACTAGCAAAGTTGATGAATCACTGGGAACCATTAATGAAAGAATTGCTGTTTTAGAAACTAGTACTATTCAAGATAATCAAAATCTTAGGATTGGTGAATTAGAGGAGGCTATGGATGTAATAAGTTCTACTTTTACCTCTCTTAAAAACTAAAAAGCAAAAGGCTTTTGTGGGAGAGAGCAAAAATTTATGTATATGCCAAAAATTTCTAAACCAAAACCCACGGGTGTGTTTAAAACGGATAACGTGTTCAATGAGCTTGAGGGTGAGTCACATAATGGTCTATTTAAATTTTCTTTCCAAGAATTACGTAAACTAAAAAGTCCTAGTGTGACAAACCCTGTTCTTGATGAAGCTTTTGACGAATTAGACCTTTCTTCACTTGGTAATACTTGATGCATGCTTTGTGCCTAGCTAAAAGGCGTTAAAGAAAAACGCTTATGGGAGGCAACCCATTATTTTTATTTCTGCAATTTTTCTTTTATTGAGTCAAGGAGGATGTTTACTTCTGTAGCAACTCCTTTGTATCTTTATTTTCTTACATTGTTGTGCCAAGAGTAGCCTCTAATGTTAAGACGATGCTTAATTTTGATTGCTGCGCAGAAACAGATTTTTGATGTTCACTGTACGAAATTCCTAAAATCACCAGATTGTTAATTAAATCTGAAAAATTTTGTGCGTAATCTTTATGAATGTCTGAATCTTTCATTAGTTTAAAGTTTTTCGATCTGAGCGTCGTAAGTGCCTTGAAAAAATTCGTCTTTGCGGATTGTTCTGTTTTAGACAGATTATGCCTTTTTATTTTGCATTTTCTCTTTTACTAGTGTTGAGTGAAATTCTTTTTGGGTGGAAGAGCTTCACATAACATCAGTGGCTGTAGCTAATGTTTAAAGTAACAAGTCATATTGCGTCTATATAGAACATGTGAGTTTTTGATTATGCACTAACCCTCTAATGAGATCTACTTTGGGTTTGGTGTGACGGAAGTTTTCAAGTGTCAAGAGAGAAGGATGATATAATAGGATCAAGAAGAGTGAAGAGCTTAAGCTTGGGGAGGCTCCCATGGATCTCCCCAGCATATTTCAAGAAGACTCAAGCGTCTAAGCTTGGGATGCCCAAGGCATCCCCTTCTTCATCGTCAAAATTACCAGGTCATCTCTAGTGAAACTATATTTTAATTCTTTCACATCATATGGTACTGTTAGTATATGGTTACTTAGTGTACTTTATTGCTGCAGCACTAACTTTACTTTCTTGTATTTATTATCTTGCAAAACTACCTCTCATACCCGTATTGCTACTGTAGTTTTATTTCCTAGATAATGCAAACGTTTAGTGTGCGTAGAGTTGTATCAGTGGTTGATAGAACTTGAGAGATTACTTATCCTACCTTTAGCTCCTCGTTGGGTTCGACACTCTTACTTATCGAAAAGGTTACACACGATCTCCTATACTTGTGGGTTATCAAGACCTTTTTCTGCCGCCGTTGCCGGGGAGCCATAGCGTAGGTTAATGTTCTTGTGTGCACTTGTTTGCTTTATCTCTAAATAGTTTTTATTTTTAGTATTAAGTTGTTCTTTATCTTACTATGGATAGGGAATGCGAATTACAAAAAAAATTAGGTGTAGTTGTTATCTAAATACGTTTTCAAAAAGAAAAGTGATTGGAAAGATGAGTAATGGTTAAATGGGGTCGACCTTGAACACTTGTGTTCATGCCTATGAAGCCAAAACAAATCTTTTCATGGAAGCTTTTCATTACAAACATGTAAATATATAAATATTGTGTATATACCTCTGTACATAAAAATAAAATGATAATAATAATCTCTAGTTAATTAGAAGTTGATAGTTTTACTTTGCTGTCCATAAACAGATTTTCTGTGCTCCACCGTATTAAATGTTTAAAATCACCAGAACGTGATCTTGATCTGAAATTTCTTGAGTGCAAAGTGATGCTTATTAGCTTTCTTTCATTATACTAACTTTTTGTGATTTGAGTTACGTAGCTGTCTTGAAAAATTCGATCTTCACCGACTGTTCAAGTGTAGACAGATTTTTGTGTTCTCTGTAAATAAAATCGTGATAAATCTCAGAATATTATTTTGACCTGAAATTTTTTGTGCATCAACCTGAGATCATAATCTGTCTTTAATTAGTTTTAAGTTTTTTCATTTGAGCTACGTAACTATCTCGTTGAGTGTCATCTTTACAGACTGTTCAGTTTTGGCAGATTTCTCTATTCTGTTTATTTAAATATTGTACTTAGGATTCAAAAGTTTTCTTAGTTTTTCGACGGACAACGGAAATAATAAGAAACCTCGGTATTACAGTGGCTAATGTTTAATAAATATTATGAAATTTGACAACACTTGAACATCAGTGGATTTTATTTAATGAGTACTAACCCTACTAATGAGTTTTGTGAAGTTTTATGTGGATGTAGCTTATAAGATCTAATTAATATGGTGATATGAGATGAACAAGAAGACGCAAGAGCTCAAGCTTGGGATGTGTAGGTGTATCCCAAGAACATATTCAAGAAGATACAATCATCTAAGCTTGGGGATGCCCGAGTCATCCCCCTATTCATCAACTAACATTAGGTTGTCTCCTTCATACTCTATATTACCCGTCCACATGATATGAATTGTCTTAACTTGTATTATAATTGCTTTTATATGTCTTGGTTTTACCTTCTTTAGTTTTATTAGGCTCTTTATTTGGTTTCTATTGCTTCTTTACTTTCACTTATAAATTCAAAACAACAAAAATATTTTTTTTTTTGTTTTGCTTCTTCGTTTGGTTCTCTATTTTGATTTTATTTGGTTTTTACTTTCGATTTTTATTTAGATTTTTCATTGATGTAGCTAGCATGTTTAGGTCCTGCTTAGCCTCTGGTCTTTTAGTTTATCAAAAGTAATGTACCAAGTTTTACCCTTTTAGCTTAGTTGATGCATATGTAAAAAGTGATTTTCTGTTTTTGGTATCTACTACTCATTGCGCGATTTTTAATATTTACTGGAAGCTCTAAAAATCACGAAAAAATTACTGATGTTGTATCACCGAATCCTCTGCATGCACAAAAATTGGCTAAAATTTCGGGCATGTTTAAGTGCACCTAAAAATTACGTTTTCCAGCTGCTGATTTTCTGAACAGATTCTGACTTTTGTTGCAAGAGTGGCCTCTTTGCGTTTTCATTTGATTCTTGATGGTTCTTACCTTTCATTTAGAAGTTGGCCATTTAAGCAACCTCTCTGTAACTTAGAAACAAAATTTGATTTGGTTTAATAGCAGCACTTTGAAGATATTATGTATTGCAATAAGTGCCTAGCTAAAAGGCGTTAAAGAAAAGCGCTTATGGGAGGCAACCCATTATTTTTATTTCTGCAATTTTTCTTTTCTTGAGTTAAGGAGTTTGTTTACTTCTGTAGAAACTCCTTTGTATCTTTACTTTCATGCATTATTGTGCCAAGAGTAGTCTCTAATGATAAGATGTTGCTAAAATTTTGATTGCTGCGCAGGAACAGATTTCTGCTGTTCACTGTACGAAATTCATAAAATCACCAGATTGTGAATTAAATCTGAAATTTTTTGTGCGTAATCCTTACATATGTATACATCTTTTGTTAGTTCAAAGTTTTTTCGATCTGAACAACGTAAGTGCCTCGAAAAAATTCGTCTTTGCGGACTGTTCTGTTTTAGACAGATTATGTCTTTTATTTTGCATTTTCTCTTTTACTAGTGTTGAGTGGAATTCTTTTTGGGTGGAAGAGCTTCACATAACATTAGTGGCAGTAGTTAATGTTTAAAGTAACGGTCATATTGCGTCTTTACAGAACATGTGAGTTTTTGATTGTGCACTAACCCTCTAATGAGATTTACTTTGAGTTTGGTGTGACGGAAGTTTTCAAGGGTCAAGAGGG
The DNA here is from genome assembly GCA_947311845.1 of Poa pratensis. Taxonomy (NCBI): domain Eukaryota; kingdom Viridiplantae; phylum Streptophyta; class Magnoliopsida; order Poales; family Poaceae; genus Poa; species Poa pratensis. The sequence goes on from CAMZMU010000083.1 coordinate 26,124,046, forward strand.
AAGAGTGATATAATAGGATGGAGAAGAGTGAAGAGCTTAAGCTTGGGGATGCCCCCATGGATCTCCCCAGCATATTTCAAGAAGACTCAATCGTCTAAGCTTGGGGATGCCCAAGGCATCCCCTTCTTCATCGTCAAAATTATCAGGTCATCTCTAGTGAAACTATATTTTTATTCTTTCACATCATATGTGCTGTTCTTGGAGCGTCTGTATCTTATTATTTATTTATCTTAGCATCAAACACCAGTTACAATAATAAGTTAATCGTCACATATTTTATTTATCCTCTGTTCTCAACGTTTACTTGGTTAATGTATTATTTGTTAAAACTTAAAAATGATGTGTGAATGATATTGTTTAGAAGTTTATGTTTTCTTATGGTTGGCCTCAACTAGCTAATAGTGCATATCATGTCATATAGATATTTACATGCATTGTTCTTTTCGTAAAACGGTATGGCAGGATGGTATCCTCCTCTGAATCATTCACTTGAATCGACTTGGCACATGCTCACACATGTTATGACTGAAAAATAAAAGTCAATTAAGACTTGATGATCTATTTTGCCTCAGAGTTTTAGTATCGTTTTTATGCCTCCGTTAATTTTATTTTGTTGCAAGCATGATTATGACCGTTATCGCTCTCGTGGTTGTCGCTTCCCAGTCTATTGCTAGCCTTCACTTGTACTGAGCGGGAATGCTGCTCGTGCATCCAAATTCTTAAAACCAAGTTATCCCAAAGAGTCCACCAAAAATTCCTATGCATGGTATTTCAAGCCATTCCAAGTAAATTTGCATGTGCTACGTTTAAAACCTTCAAAATATTTCCCTTTTTGTGTCAATGTTTACCAGCTCATGAGGAAGTAGTGGGTTATTCTTTATTCAACTTGTCAAACAGACTTTTACACCTGGACTAGTGGCATATACATCCGCTTATCCAATAATTTTGCAAAAAGAGCTGGCAACGGGGTGCCCAGTCCCAATTAATTGCAACTTTAACCGCTTAATTCTCTTCACACTTTTGTCCTGATTTATCAGTAAGCAATGACAAACAGTGAAATACTTACGTGTGTAAACCAAAGAGAAAGAGGGATGATCTGCCTTGCTGGTAGAAATAACGTCCTTCATGGGAGCCGCTCTTAAAAGTCTGTTTGACAAGGGGAATACTGTTTTCATCCGCTACCATTCGTTGACAAATAACAAACACCTCTCAAAACATTTTTACCTCTGTTTTTAAAAACAAAAAGCTCTAGCACGTGTTAATCCCTGCTTCCCTCTGCGAAGGGCCAATCTTTTATTTTTATGTTGAGTCACCATCCTTTCTTTGAGCACTTCTTCGAGAGCATAGCTGTCGTTCTTAGTGTAATGTGCTTGTCCCAGAATACGATTAATTGAGGTATAACTATGATGCTTTTATCTTTGATATCTCTATATCTAGTCTTCACTTGAAATTCAGAGGTGCCTTGGCATTTATGTTTTGCCTTCAAATAAAGGCAAGCGAGATACAATTTTGTCATATCTTATTACGAACATTGCAATCTTGTTGATGTTTAGAAATTTCATGTTATGAGCTCTTAGTTCGTTGATACTTTTCATTAGGAAACATGATTGCTAAGTTTTATTATCCATACATCATGCAATTGTTAAAGATCTGAGCATAACATTTACAATCAAAAATTATTTTGTTATCATTTACCTACTCGAGGACGAGCAGGAATTAAGCTTGGGGACGTTGATACGTCCAAAACGTATCTATAATTTTTGATTGTTTCATATTAATATTATGCCTTTGACACTTGTTTTTATATTAAGTTTATGATTTATTTGGACAAACCTATTAATAGTTGCAAAAGTGCACAATGTTCTTGTTTTACTCTTTGATGTGTAGGAATTATCAAAAATATAAGAGAAAACCTTGTTGGAGTCGAATTGGTACTTTCCTGAAATCTGTCTGAGAACTTTTTACGAAGATTGTCAGTTTGACTCTCGAAGACGATGTCAAATGGAAATCCAATTAAAGAGAAAGTTGTCACAATTTTCCATACGAAGATTTTAAGCCCGAGATCAGCCCAATCGGAGTTCGGACGCGGCCTGTAGGCCTGTTTGGTGGAACCCTAAAAGGGGTGACGGAAATCCGAGAAGATATATAAAGAGAGGAAACCTAACTCGTGGAGGACTCCTCCACCCACGAATTTCAGCCACCAAAAGCCGCGTTTTTGCCTCCCCCATGGATCCCATCTCCATGGGGGAGGTCTCCCAAGAAGCCATGAAGGAGGGAGGCTAAGGGGCGGCGCTCCCCCATGATGCCGGCGACGGGGAAGGAGTTCCCCGCGCCGCCGGCGCCGCCGCCGCCCTACGCTCCTCGCTGCCCTCTCCGCCGTCTTCACCGCCATCTCCATCACCATATCCTCCTTGTATTCAGTGGTTCATCCTCCCATAAACCTCTGTACCGTCCTATGTAAACATGGTGTTTGATGCTATAATATTTATCCTATGATCTACGTCATGCTTGTGTAGTTTATTTGTCTTTTGATTGCTTTGTTGAATGTCTATGGTTTATTAGAGTTATATGTTGATATGGTACTGTCCTTTGGTGTCCATTATATTTGTGCGCGCATGGATCAAACACCCTAGGGTTGGTAATATTTGTAAACGAAGCGGGGGAAGTTCTGCCGGAGTGGCAGAAACCTGAGGGCGCGAACCGGCTAGTTACACGTATGGGAGTAAGAGGACCTTAAACTTAAGGCTATGGTTGAGAAAACCTTAATGCATTGTTAGTATTCGCGGATGCTTTCTAACAATCCAATCATATAGTACTTGTAATCCCAAGTAGTGGAGTGCATGTATATTTAGCCTCTCCCATATACCTTCACTAATTAATCTTGGACAAAGCCACCACAATTACCACCACTTTTCCACACTCATGGTACTGTTAGTATATGGTTACTTAGTGTACTTTATTGCTGCAGCACTAACTTTTACTTTCTTGTATTTATTATCTTGCAAAACTATCTCTCATACCCGTATTGCTACTGTAGTTTTATTTCCTAGATAATGCAAACATTTAGTGTGCATAGAGTTGTATCTGTGGTTGATAGAACTTGAAAGATTACTTATCCAACCTTTAGCTCCTCGTTGGGTTCGACACTCTTACTTATCGAAAAGGCTACACGCGATCCTCTATACTTGTGGGTTATCAACGACACGTGCGCGCCACCGCCTGACCTTCCAGTGCTGCGCTCGACGCGTCGCGTCGTCTGCGCCCACCAGGGGAACCGCTGCGTCATTAAAATGGGCATATCTGCCACAATAAATCCGCTGGCCACTCGTTTTGCGGCTGACGCGTCATCCCCACCCATCAGGATTGGATGAGGCGCGCGTTGCCGTGGTTGCCGGCACGCCCGGTTGCGTCCCTAGAACCTGGCCGTGAAGCGGGGTTGCCGGACGCTCTATTGGGACGTGCCGGCAACTTTTGGCCTATTGGGCGCGCTGGGTGCCAATTTCGTGCCGGCGCGCCCAATAGGCCTATTGGGAGGGCGCGCCGGTGGATATGCTCTTAGTTTTGCTTTTATTCATGACTTCGATTTGAAAGGATGGTCCGAGTCCAGACTTGTATAGTCCCTAGCTTTCTGATAGATTTATAGTGATAACCATACAGATGGGGGAAACCATACCGTCCCAGCCGCCGGCCACCCTCCCAACCTCCCTTCCCCGCTGCCGTCAGAGGAAGTTGTCCGACGGCGGACGGCGGCGACGGAGCGCCCTCTGCCAGTATTTTATTTTTAGATAAGCCATGTGCACTCTTCTACGAATCGATCGTCTCCGGTCCGATCTGGAGCTGAGATCCGGCCAGCCGACGTCCATGTCTGTACGCACGTACATAGTGTGCCCGCGTGCATGTGCTTGGGTAGGAGGCAGTCGCTGGTAGCTTGCTGCCTGGACTCGTGCGTCCAGCTAGCTTCGACTTTCAGATTGGAAGGCCTGCTTCATGAGAGATAGAAAGGCTTGCTACCTGCGAGATCGGGAGGCCGCGATGTAGGAAGGCGGCGGCCAAAAAAACAACAACCAGGACTAGCCCTTGGTGGCTTCTTTTTATAAATAATTGCTCCTTTGTGAGAATTCCAGAAATTCGCTCCCGATGGGATTCGAACTCTGGTTGCTAGGTTGAGCCACTGCTACCTTTGCCACTGGGCCTCTGCCCTGGCCAGATCGTGGGGCCGGGGAAAGAGGACGGTGATGTCCGGATCGTGAGGCCTATGACACTTGATGGCTGCAGTCAGAGCATTAGAGCATCGACAACCACTTGCGGACGCGGGTCTGGTTAGCGCGACGTCATTTTGAAACGGATCATGTTCGTGAGTGCAGTTAGTCCGTAGTGTCATCGGCAATCTGTCGTCGCAGCACATGGACCACCGGGTGCCGAGGAGCTCGGGGATGCGCGTCTCGTCAGCGCGACGCCGTGCTGTGAACGAAGCAAGTTCGTGGATGCCAGTGTTGTCTGTGGTGTTGCCGGCAGTCTACTGCCGCAACAAATGGACCACCGCGCGCCAAGAGTGATCATCCCCAAAAACGGGCTCAGGAGTGACGGTACATGGAAGGAATGGCTTCACGAGGTCGGTCCAGCTAAGCTACTCGACCAGATCTCCTCGTTGGTCCATCATAGTGGACCTGTCACAGTCCGATTTGTTGACACCATGAGGTATGCCATGACATGTTTAGCTGCGATTACCGTGGTGCTGATATTGACGGAATTTGAAGATGATTGTGCCGGATGACCAGTGGATCTCGATGACTCGTGTCGAGTTCGAGATTGCAAGTGATGACGGATGCGAGTTTGGATGTGGTGAAGACTGTTGAACCGAATAGTCGATGTTTTCCATCAGTCTTGGCAAGCGGGAGCGATAACACATGAGGACTTCTTCTTGGTGGTGCTCTTTGAGCATAAAGTTTTGACTTCCGGGGTGAAAACTCGAGGTATGACCTTCACTGGTTGTACCTGGCAATGATGGATCTCTATTCGTTTCCTCGTTGAATGCATTGCCTAGATTTCGGTTGGACTTTCTTCACGGTGAAAACCCATGATCCATGATCAGAACGACGACGGTGTTTGTGCACAGTTACCTTCTTGGAGGTGTCGTTCTTGGAGAACATTTTGTGGAGTCCGGGTGTGGCCTCTGGTGGTCAGGGGCGGTGCCAGATCTATTCCTGGGTATGCAAGTGAATACCCATGATTTTTGCAAAACAATGTTGATTATAGCAGAACATTGACGATTTTGACGAAAACAGTGATGATTTTGACAAAATGAATACATATGAATACCCTATTATAAATTTCTAGTGCTGCCACTGCTGGTGGTAGTTCATGTTGCTTCACCGATCAGTTCGGCAAGGTTTTTCTTTTTTCTTTATTTTTTATTTTGGTCGTGTGCATCCTTAATGTCAATTGTATAAGAGAACTTTACACCACATAAGTTGTGCATTGAAACATAGACTAAACATGATCAATTGATGTACTATGCAACGGTCGCATGTATTAAACCCGCAACTCTAAAAAAATATACGTAGAAAAAGTAGGTAACACAATAAGGCATTTACAGAAATAATTACATATTCAATAAACTAAAATACTATTCGTATTTTGGCTGCATAGAAAATATTTTCAAAGTATCACACCAATAAACATGCACCATGACTTATCTATCCACGAGTGGAAGTCCTAGCCACATGCTTCCTTCTCTAGAAATCTTTCACAACCACGACAAATATAACCCTCGCCCTACCCATTTCCGTACTTCAATTCTACTTTGCATCACTCATCATCGCTGAATAGTTACCTTCACGGAGAACTGCCATGAACCAATAGGGGTCACACATTTAACTCACTATCGACTTAAGAGAGTGGTGCACTTAAAAAGTTACGATTTTTTCAAGGGGTCATGAACCAATAGGGTCACACATTTAAGGGTTACATAACTCACTACGATCTAAGTGAATGAAACCAACTCGGGTTGAACCCCGAGTGGTTGAGATAAGAGTCCCGTTCGGATTGGATCAGTGTGATCCTAAGATTAGAGTCTAGTAGGGCCACAAGTGTTGTCTGACTAGGCAGATGCCTATATAATGTGGAGAGACACATGGCCGGAAGTTAAGGAAATTGTTCTAAGGGTTTTGAAAACCCTAGCCTCCTCCAGCTCTCAATTCATGTGATCGGATCTAGCAATTCGTCGCTCGACATTCTGCCCCGAACGTGTGGATATCATAGATGCGTTGGATGTGTGATGCTCAAGATGATGAGTTCGTGGAAGCCACAAGGAGATGTTCGTGAGGTCGGACGATGATGGCTACACTTTCTCGATGTGCCACATCGAATTTCGTCGATCAAGTATGAAATCGTATCGCCTTAAGGTACCCTATGGATAGTAAGCTTGATGACAATCTCGTCTTCAAGAGTATTTCGTGTTCACGGTCCCGCCGTTCTATTTTGCAACTTCGTGAGAGGGTAGAAAGCATGCAACAATCTTTGAAAGAAAGAAAATGGATTGACATCAGACTATAATTTAAAAAGTGGTTGTTCCACTTCCATGTCCATGTGGAACTCTCACCTCCCCAAATGCAAGGAGTTGACCCGGCCTCTAGATCCGCAATGAGCAGCTTGATAGATTTCGAGACGCTGAAGCATGCATATGCATCTTACTTAGCTGGAAACAATACCCAAATCCACTAATTAATCCAGCTCTGACCTTACAACTGAAGTCAAACCAAAGCAAATACTCTATCCCGCGGCATCATCGACGAGTACTAATTAATCGATCAGTGGGCTGTCAGGTGTTCGTATACAACTCACGCAAAGCAAAGGTGTTCGTTGCTTGACTTGCTTGTAAATCTGTGATGGATGCACTTATTCTGCTAGACCAAAATCCATTTCCTAATCAGCTCCTATTTCCATTCTTTGCATCTCATCTTCAGAGATAGAAGAAAGCCACACTCATCGTGCGCGTCTCCACTTCTCTAGGCTCCACCACCTCCCGTGTGATCTCCACTATCCATGTCGATATAGTTGGTACACCAACATCATGTATGGCCACTTTGTCTGGTGTCACTCTCGCGCACATACCCACGTCCTAATCGTTGCCGCCATAACCACCTTGCTTCTGCTGTGTCTACCCATGAACTACGCGTGTTGTGTTGTGCTCACAGATAAGTATATACTAGGGAATTTAGCGCGGCAAATGCCGCGCCTGTTTGGTGAAAGTCAAATTTGAAAATGTCGATATGTACTCCCTCCGTTCACAAAAGGATGTCTCAATCTTTTCTAAATTTGCATGTATCTAGACACACTTTAGTGTATAGATACATCTAAATTTAGACAAAGTTGTGACATCCTTTTATGAACGGAGTGAGTAAGAGTTGTGAAGATTTGAATTTTGTTTGAAAAGCGAAGAAAGTTTACGTTTAAAAATTGTTCAGATTTTGAAATTTAATCAAACTGGAAAGTTATTCAGATTTGAAATTCTTTTCGCGTTTATAAAATGGGTAGATTTGAAAGGCATTTAATTTTTTGGAATATTCAAATGTATGTGCCATGCACGTGTGGTAAAATTCAAATTTGAAAATGTTCGCATTTGAAAATCGTGCAGGCTTGAAAATTATTGAAATGCAAAGAAAGTTTACGGTTAAAAATTGTTCATATTTCGGAAATAGTTTAGAAGAAGAAATACTGTGGTGTGAAAAATTCAAATTTGAAAATGTTTGCACTCTAAAGTTGTTCAGATTCAGATCTGTTGGGACTGAAAAAAAGTTTACATTTATAAATTGATCGAATTTGAAAAGTTGTTACAATTGGGAAGATGTTCATATTTGAATTATATTTACGTTTATGAAATGTTTAGTTTTGAAAGGCATTCAAAATTTTGAAGTATTCAAATTTGAAGTTTGATCATATGCTATAAGTAGTGAGCAATTTTTTTTTTGTGTTCATGTTGATCTATTTGTCACATTTGTAAATACCGTGGTGTAAAAAATTTAAATTTGAAAATGTCCACATTCAAAAGTTGTTCAGATTTTAATGTATCGTAATTTTTTTTAAAAAATTAGATTTATAAATTGTTGAAATTTTAAAATTGATAGTAGTGAGAAGTTATTCATATGTGATTTCTTCTTTTAGTTTCGAAAGGCATTCTAAATTTTGAAGTATTCAAATTTGAAGTTTGATCATATGCTATAAGTAGTGAGCAAATTTTTTTTTTGTGTTAACGTTGATCTATTTGTCACATTTGTAAATACCGTGGTGTAAAAAATTTAAATTTGAAAATGTCCACATTCAAACTTGTTCAGATTTTAATGTATCGAATTTTTTTTAAAAAAGTTTAGATTTGTAAATTGTTGAAATTTAAAAAAAATTAATAGTGAGATGTTATTCATATGTGATTTCTTCTTTACGTATTTTAAATGCTCAGATTTGAAATGCATTTAATTTTTTTAAATATTCAAATTTTGGGATTTTATCATATGACATAAATAAGCAACAGGTATTTTTGTGTTCATGTTGATATATTTGTCATATTTTGAATTTTCTTTGCGTTTATTAAATGCTCATATTTAAAATATTTTCAAAATTTTGAAGTATTATAATTTGGAATTTGATCATATGATATAAATAGTCAACATTTTTTTTTGTGTTCATGTTGGTATATTTGTCATATTTTTTCCGCCTGTGTGGTAAAATTCAAATTTGGAAACGTGCACATTCGAAAATTGTTCAATTTTGGATTTTTTTTGAAATTCAGAGGAAGTTACGTTTAAGATTTGTTTGGATTTAAAAAATTGTTCAAATTGGAAGTCATTTAGGTTTGAATTCTTTTTATGTTTACGGAATGTTCAGATTTGAAGGATATTTGAAATTTGAATATTTTTATTACATACTCAGATTTGGAAGGTATTAGGAGTTTTAAAATATTCAAATCTGGAATTTGGTCATACGTCATAAATAGCCAGCGTTTTTTTTTTGGTGTTCATGTTGATGTATTTGTCATATTTGAATTCTCTTTGCGTTTATTAAACGCTCAAATTTGAAATGTTTTCAAAATTTTGAAGTATTACAATTTGGAATTTGATCATATGATATAAATAGTTAATCTTTTTTTTTTGTTCATGTTGATATATTTGTCATATTTTTCCCGCTCGTGTGATAAAATTCAAATTTTGAAATGTTCACATTCGAAAATTGTTCAAATTTGGAAAATTTTAAAATTCAAAGGGAGTTACGTTTAAAAAATGCTCGGATTTTAAAAATTGTTCAAATTGGAGGTCGGTCAGGTCTGAATTCTTTTTACGTTTACGGAATGTTTAAATTTGAAGGGTATTTGAAATTTAAAAATATTTAAATCTAAGAATTTCATCGCATGGCATAAATAGTCGGCATTTATTTTTGTGACCATTTTGCTATTTTTTTTTTCCCGGTGTGTAAATTTAAAATTATTGAATTTGTAATATTTTCCATTTTCTGGAATTTGTGTGGAGTAGTAGGGGCCCACCTGTAAGGAATTTTGCAATTTATGTATTTTTTTTTTGCGAAAAGGGAAAAACGCTGACAGCCTGGGCCCACGCTGAGGTCGTCGTGACGTCATACGTGGACGGGATCTGCCGCGGCGGCGTGGAGCACGCTGGCGCCGCGCCATCGCGAGATGGGACAGGCGCATGGGTTCGCCGGAGGCGCGTGGATGTGGGGTGCCTGGGAGCGGCGGCGCCGCCTCTTTTGGGTCGCCGGAGCATCGCTGGTAGCCTGCGAACGCGGCGGCGGCCTGCGAGCACGGCCGCGTCGATTCCGGCGAGCTCGCGGCGTTTCGGCACGCGCCTGTCGGCGAGGAGGGAGAGCGCGCGACGGCGGAGGTCGCTGTGTTAATCGATCTGAACAGGGAGAGGCGGAGCGGCGGGGGCACGCGTCAGCGGCGCCGGCGAGCTCGGGTTCGCGCGGGGAGAGGAGAAGAGAGAGGGTGAGGTGTGGTGATGTTTTTGGCTATTTTTTTTTAATAATACATTTTTTAATTAAATTTCACAAATATTATGTAGTTTAGAAAATTTACAAGAATAATACAGCCTCGGGCCAGCCTAAGCCGAAAGGGGCCTATCGGCCCAGCCTAAGACGAAAGGGGGCTGTCGGCCTAGGCGAGGCCGATAGGTCCCTGTGGGCCTGCGTGCCAGACCCGACAGCCCAGTCGGTCCAGCCTAGGCCGACTGCGTGCTAGCCTAATTAGGGTTCCTCCCCCGTGGCCGTGCGTGCTCGCCGTGCCAACGCCTCACCCCCGCCTCCTCCAACTCCTTCCGCTGCACGCTCCAGGGCCGTGCCTCACCCCCGCCGCCTCCGCCGAGGTCTCCGTCCGGCCCCGCCTGTGCGCGCCCGCGCCGGCCTCCCGTGCCCGTAGCCATGCCCGTGCCGCGCCGGCCTCCTGCGCCCGTGCCCGTGCGCCAGTGCCACGCCGCCGCCGTCCTCGCGCCCGTGGCCGTGCGCGCCCGTGCCCGTGCCCCGCCGGCCGCCGTGCGCGCCAGCCTCCCGCGCCCGCGCCCGTGCGTGCTGGTGCGTGCTGGCCGCCGTGCTGGTGTGTGCTGGCCGCCGCGCCCGTGCATGCTGGTGCGTGCTGGCCGCCATGCTCGTGTGTGCTGGCCGCCGTGCTCGTGGCCGGCCGCGCCCGTGCTCGCCGGCAAGTCGTCCACGGCGTGCTCCGGCGGTGGCCCGTCACCAACTGCCAGAAGGAGGTGCTGCCATCGACGAGCTGGAGGAGATCGTCGAGGCACTCGAGCAGCGCCAGTTCGACGCCCTCGCCCCGCCCATCTGCAACCGGATCGCGCGCTCCGCCACCAGCAGCGCCAATTCGACGCCCTCATGCAGCAGTCGGCTTTGCGCCAGCCGATTAGCACATGTCGGCTTCGCCAAGGCCGATTACGTCTGACATGGTGAGCGGCCGACTCCGACAAGCTTATCGGCCTTGGCTGGGCCGACAAGGTCCTATCGGCTTAGGCTAAGCCGATGCCGTATTATTTGTGTAATTTGTTCAATCTGCATAATATTTGTCAAATTTAATTAAAAAATGTATTTTTAAAAAAAATTAGCACGTTTTTGCACGGAGGACCCTGCCGTTTCCAGGATTTGCGTTCCAGTCCTTCGCGGGGGTTTCGTGTAAAAAGTTGCGCCAAAAAACGTGCGGTAGGGTGACCGGCTGGCCACCGGCGTCACCGGGTGGTGACCGGGCGACGTGTCAGCGTCTGATTGGTAGAAAATCGGAAACACTGTAGCTGTAAACAGTGGCGCGCGGGGGGCGACGTGGCCGTTTCCTGGACGCTGGATCGTGCTGATCGGACGGCCGTGAATAGGGAGCGACGTGGATGCTGCGGATCTGGGGTGATTCTTTCACGCTTTTATATATTGATCTATATATATATATATCATCGTCGCCGCTTTATGGTTTCAGAGATGCGTGCCCATGGCCATCAGAATCATTATCCGTAATTGCTACCGTGACAGCCCCCCAAAATCAATCATTAGACTGACTGGAAGTGGGAGGCAGAACAACGTCTTAGACAGTTTGGAAGGTTGAAGTTAATCTTAGTTTGGGACTGGGATTCAGAGCTGTTCCATGTGCAATCATATTTCCCCAAATGTGAGGAAGTTGACCTTAAACCTCTAGAACTACATTCGACTTGAGTACTCTAAAAGAAATAGAACTCGGATGCATTTTTTTGTTTGAACACAACTCGGATGCATTTTACCTAGCTGGAACCAGTATCATAGATAGCTCTGAGTTAGACAGCTAAGATTGGGTGGTTCAAAAATTGAGGGAATTGACCATCATAAGAACTAGAAGAAACCCCGCGCGTTGCAGCGGGTATCACTTTAGAAACTATATCATGTAAATAAAATGATACAAAAGGTATGACACATTAAATGAATATACGGGTCATAGTCGACATACTAAATTTTCATAGACATGAATTGCGTGTGTATTATATATTGTTAATGTTAACTATTAGATGGTTGGAGAAATGTATGATGTATATATTAATAAGTATTAGTGGAAATGACATGGACAATTGATTGGCTAATAGCATGGATGATGTGGATAGCTTGCATGTTGAGATAGAAAAATAATAAATGCACTTAGTGGGGTTTTGCTTTATAAGAGGTATAGATTTCATACTTTGCAACGACAGGTCTCTTTGATTTAAAGGAAATTCAGACGGTGTTTGATACTATTACGTAGGATAGGACAGGGCTCATCAGTTTGCCGTTGTTGATATGTGTTGTGCTGAAATTATTTTATAATTTAATTTAAAAATGCCAAAAGGAAAAAAACTGAAACATGATATTGGGAAAGCCAATGTACAACATATTAGATGTTCCACAAGTTCTAATATTGTCAGATGGTGTAATAAATCACATTTTGGTCTATTTTTTTACTGGGTCAGACTGGTGATCAAATTGAGTAACGAAAATATCAACCAAATACGAGTACAAAAGTCAGCTGCACGTCACAAGTATACCAGTTGCACATTTTGAAACCGTAACTAGGGTATATTTAAAGTCCAATAGACGGAACAAATTTGAAAAAATACAAGTCTTTTTTTAAATAAAAACAACTGTGCATTACAAATAAAGTATTTAAATATGAAATGGGCTCATACTAAAGTTCAATTGTGGAGTAGATAGACAAAACCAACTACGTCAATCATGTTCAATCGACTAATCGGAAGCGAATTCATCATGTAACACAAAAAACTACTACATTGATTTTTTTCTCAATAGGACTATTCCTCGCCACCACTTCCCTCCCACTCGAAGCCTCTTTTTCATTGATTCTAGTGTATTAATTTTTAGAAGTTACATACAATTCATCATTCTTTTAATTTTCCACTTACCGCGACACTAATGTTTGTAACCGCATCCTAACTATATGCATACAGATTCTACTATGTGAAAACATCTCTAGCCCTCCTCGAAGATATAATTTCCTCTCCACCTTAATAAAAATAACTCTGAATAATTTGTTTGGTTCGGGAAGAGGGAAACCCTTCCCCTGCAATTTAATTTCTTAAACCTTCCTGCACACAATGACAAACGCGGGTCTCGAATCTTCCTCCCAACCTCAACCCCACCTGGGTGCCCCTTTCAACTTCAAGTCTGATCACGGCCTCGGCGGGCTCTACTCGTCAATTTTTTCGGATGCACAACATGTCCCCGTCTCAGCTTCGAGGACAGCCTCACAGACATGGCGGTGGTGGGGTTGCACTAACTATGGTTTAGGCAATAGTGGTGTGGCGATTAGCGAGGATGCATCACAATGATGATGGTTGTGGTCGTCGCCGCATAAGTGGCATATGAAGTGTAGCGAGAGCAGAGGTGGCGGCGCGGCTAGGGCATGGCGCGAGGGACTCACTTGAGGTTGCAAATATCATTTCTCACGGCAACGTGGTCACCGGAAAGGGTTAGAGGCGAGGTTATTCGGACCTAGCTTGTGGGCAGCATTTGGGTAGTGAAACTTCCTCAAGCAAAAAAAAAAAAGACAATAAGGACCATTTTTTTAGATATACGGACAAGCTTGGAGGTGTTTTCCTCCAAATTATAAGGAGTTAAAAGGTTTTAGGAGAAGGTTGGGAGCATCTCCAACCAAGTCTGGACAAATTTTATCCCTATATCAATATGTACACGTGTCCGCGGAGAGGGTCAAGGAAACCCCAATCCCCATACCAAAAGTCTCAAAAACGTCCAAACACATGCACATACATTCAACACAAATTAATCACAAAGTCATCAAAATTCGGGAATGAGTCAATCACATCTTTTGTTGGCCATGGTGACTCTACTTGTCATCACCGGATTTACTCTTCCCCTTTGATTTTCTGGGGCGGGTACCGCCTTCAATGGATCCAACAATATGGCAATATAAATGGCCTTCTCTTAGGTTGATGATATAAAATAGTGGCCCGACTCCATATGCCAAACAAAAAAAATCATTCAACATATGCAATAAAAGTGAAACAAACAAAACTTACATTTTGCACTCCGTCTTAGCACCCACCACTTGTTCACGAAGTTTTGGACGCATACCCATCTATGGCAGAGAGCTTTCGGTGCGCATGGCGTGGATTGTATGCGAACGTAATTGTGAACTCGCTATATTTTTCCCCAAGAATTTGAGGTCTTTGTTTCATCAACGGAGCTCATGCTTGTGGCAAATTAACCAAGATTTGCACAATAACTCATCCTTATATACGGAGTAGAAATTCCGTCTCGATGGCTTTGTATTTGGCATTGAACTAACAAGCATCACAATTAAACTACTATTCTAAATAGATATGATTATGATATAATAGATGTAGAGGATAAACCTACGACATGCCGAATAGTTGGCCGGCTCTGGCCGCGCCGGATTTGCCCGATCTACGACTGCATTCATGATTTCACCTTGACAAGCACGCGGCGCGAAGCTCTTTCCTTCAGCAAGCGGCGGAGGGCGAGCTCCTCATCGTCCAACACGGGGTTAGAAATGAACACCACAAGCGCATCGTCGGCTTCGGACCCGGATCCGTTGCCGTAGTTGACCATGGTCGAGGGGAGGGGATGAGAGTGAAATGTAGCGGAAAAGATTGGTCGAGAGTGAGGCTAGAGTTTTGTTTTGTGAAGGAATGGAGTGTGGTATGTGTCGTGTCGGATTGGGCCATCCCGTGCCGAATCCAACATGGCGGACGTCCCGACACGTGTAGGTGGGAAGTGGGGGTCCGGTTGGAGATATTCTTAGATCCATTTAACCTACTCTATTTTTACTACCTCTATACCGAAATATAAGATGTTTTAACATTTTTTGATACTGATGTATCTAGACACATATTAGTTGCCGATTCACTCATTTTCGCCCGTATGTAGTCGGTATTGAGATATCTAAAACATCATGTTAGGGAGTAGTAGTTTAGCGAGTTATGCATTTTTAGACGAAAGACTAGAGATGCTCTTCCAAAGAGACACTTCCCTACATAAAACATCTCAATCTCTCAATCCACCGTAATAAAACAGAAACTGCAGACATACACACACACATCGCTCGTGACCAGTGACAGTGAGCTCAGATGCCTCATTGTATCGCTGCTATGTGATGCCTCATTGTCGGTGTGTATGGTAGGACGTGTCCAACAACACCGAGCCTACTCGGAAAGTTGGGGACGGAGACACATTTTCATGGGGAGTAGACCAATGGGGCACCATTATGGCTGGTTTTCGTGTCCAAACACCGTTAGACCGATGGAGAGGCCTAATTAGGGAGTTACAAATTTTTAGGGATGCACTAGAGATTTTCTTTAAAAAGACACCCAATTAAAACCTTTTTATTGCTTGGAACAAATAAAACCATGTCAACCCACCACAAACAGAAACTTTGGAATTCAGGCAGGCATACACACATCGCTCGTGACCAGTGACAGTGAGCTCAGATGGACCAACAGTAGCAACAGCAGTTAGCAGTTTTAAGTTGGTTGAACAAGCAAAGCAAAACAAGGGGCGCCTTGAATGCCCGTCGGTCGGTTGGTCCGTTTCTTGAGGATCTTGGGGGGGGGGGGCGAAGGCCATGAGCCCATGACCCCTCATCCGGGCGGCTGTGGCGTCCAGGATTTCGATCGACCGACGGGCCAATGGGGTTCTGACCCATGGCCACATGCGCTGCTGGCTTCGCGCTCGGTACGGTACTTGTTGGCTTTATTATTTTACTACCTCTGGCTCCAGGCGTGCCAGTGTGCACGCACCTGGTTCTTGTGATCCGCCCACAAGTTTAATCGTGATCGCTCCTTGGTTTCGCGGTTCTTTTTGTACGTAACTGGTAGATCACGTAGTACATACAGAGGGAGCTGCTTTCCCGGCTTCTCCTTTGCTGATTCTCCGTTTTACTATTTGTTTCCTAGTCGTTCGATTTTGTCATTTCTAGGAGGTGAAGACGGGGATTACAGATTTTTTTAAACGCCGGGCGGGCGACAAAACGGCAGCATTTTTTTTTCCCAGCTGATGCTAATTTATAGACTAGACGTTGTGGAGTATGTCGGCAAAGGCAGCGTAGTACTACGAAGTATCTTCCTGTTTCTGGTCCTAGTCGTGCGTGCCAATTGTTCATTGCATCTGTCTGTGGCATGCATCGATCGGTACGTGGTATGGACTATCTCCTGGAAGTAGTAGTACCAAGTATGGGGCGCATTGCATGTGCGTGCACCTGGGCCGACACGCGCGCACACGAGCGAGCGAGCGCGCGCTGTTCGTCGCACCAAAATGAAATCTCTGGAGTAGATCGAAAGGTGAGCACGACGTGTTCGTACGTGTGGAGACGGCTGTCTCTGTGGCGCACCAGAAACGGTGCTATTTCTGTGGCGCATTGGGCTGGGTGCGCCACAGAATTTCTATGACAATGGGAAGTGGACTCAGGGGCTGGCTCTACGACTAACCTCCTAACCAATCTGTCACATCATAGAAGGATGCCTAGCTGAGACAACGCTTGTGCACGACTCACTCACCGAGCTTTCCATTAATCTTGCGTGGCAGCAATAAGCGGAGCGACGAGATTGAATTTCATTTCTTTTTTCATCATAAAATCCGTAATTCGAACGAAGTCTGTGTGACCGGCTGAGTTGGATTCCTCTCGTCGAACTGGGACATTTCCCGAGATTAGAACTCCCCAGTCCTTAGATTCGGGAATAAGGAAATTCGATGATACACGACGATATAAAAAAAAAATGACTACTCAACAAATTAATGCAAAATAGATTCTAGAATTTTGAAGTGCAGATTTGCAGTCCAATTAGTCTATTTCGTTTCTGTGGCGCACCCAGCAAACCTGGGGGTGCGCCACAGAATTCCAAAACCGTGCGCCACTAATAGCCGTTTCTGTACTAGTGAGTGAAACTTCTTCAAGCAAAAAAAAAAAGACAATAAGGACCATTTTTCTAGATATACGGACAAGCTTGGAGGTGTTTTCCTCCAAATTATAAGGAGTTAAAAGGTTTTAGGAGAAGGGTGGGAGCATCTCCAACCAAGTCTGGACAAATTTTATGCCTATATCAATATGTACACGTGTCCGCGGAGAGGGTCAGGGCAACCCCAATCCCCATACCAAAAGTCTCAAAAACAACCAAACACATGCACATACATTCAACACCAATTAATCACAAAGTCATCACAAATTCAGGAATGAGTCAATCACATGTTTTATTGGCCATGGTGACTCTACTTGTCATCACCGGATTTACCCTTCCCCTTTGATTTTCCGGGGCGGGTACCGCCTTCAATGGATCCAACAATATGGCAATATAAATGGCCTTCTCTTAGGTTGATGATATAAAATAGTGGCCCGACTCCATCTGCCAAACAAAAAAATCATTCAACATATGCAATAAAAGTGAAACAAACAAAACTTACAGTTTGCACTCCGTCTTAGCACCCGCCACTTGTTCACAAAGTTTTGGACGCATACCCATCTATGGCAGAGAGCTCTCGGTGCGCATGGCGTGGATTGTATGCGAACGTAATTGTAGACTCGCTATATATTTTTCCCAAGAATTTCAGGTCTTTGTTTCATCAACGGAGCCCATGCTTGTGGCAAATTAACCAAGATTTGCACAATAACTCATCCTTATGTACGGAGTAGAAATTCCGTCTCGATGGCTTTGTATTTGGCATTGAACTAACAAGCATCACAATTAAACTAGTATTCTAAATAGATATGATTATGATATAATAGATGTAGAGGCATAAACCTACGACATGCCGAATAGTTGGCCGGCTCTGGCCGCGCCGGATTTGCCCGATCTTTGACTGCATTCACGATTTCACCTTGACAAGCACGCGGTGCGAAGCTCTTTCCTTCAGCAAGCGGCGGAGGGAGATGTGGGGACCCCGGACTAACTGTCCGAAATACCCTTGTGCCTACATAACAGCGATCCCATGATCAGTGCGTCGCTGAAGCACAATTAAACTTGGTAACCAAAGAACATCCATACATACCGAATTTATTTACTTACTTGATGGAAGTGATCAGCTTCATCAGGTGCTTGCAGCGGAAATCACCAAACAACGTGGAGCCCAAGTCATTTGCCAGAACCCTACAGGCAGCAACTGACTGGGAAGCGCCCTAGTTCGCACTGACGTCATCGAAGCCGTCTTCCTTAATCTGCTCTTCTCTAGAATCTGGCTAAGACAATAGCCAGGGACGAAACCAATATGAGTACATTTGATTGTACTCGCAAACTACCCCTACTTGAGTAAGCACTAGTTTCTTAAAACTTCTACTTAATTTTAAAACATCTCTAAAATTCTACTGAAAAGGATAAGAAGAAGTTTATAACTATTCTTTAAGAAATCGCCCCTTTTAGTTACTTCTCCAAACTTCTCCTTTTCCGACCATGTCTCAAACATGGTGCCAAGCCACAAAATAGCTTCGTACCAACTCATTGGTACAGGTAAGAAACAACATCTTCACTTCCCACACTTTCCAAAACTTGACTCAAAACTTGCACATGGCCTTAGTAGTTCTTCCCAACTGTCCATATCCGAGGACTCGGCTATTCGAATAGTTTTTACCCTCTGCAGAGGTAGCACGCTTTTCCCACACCCATCCGGTCACTCATCGTGTCAGCCACGTCCCGCCATACCAGGGGTATGCGAAGTTGAGTTTCCGGCCGTAGCCTGTCCTTTGCTCATGCTAGTATAGGACCCTACCTCTACGAAACATTCCATCGAAACTTAAATCCTCAGAAACTAAGTGTGAGGACTCGTAGTTCTGCCTGGCGAATTTTAATGGCCCTACAAATCCTCTATCTCCAATTCAATCATAACATCCCTTAGGCGTGCCCTTAGGCGTTCTTCTCTTTAGAGGACCCGGTCAGGGGGTAGGTCCTCAGACCATCCCCTCATGGAACGAGGTTATCCTCGTTATTGAGGCATCCAGTACTAACACGAGCAAATTATATGACTACGCCCTTGCCCATATGTGGGTAAATGTGGTCGCACAGATTTTCGGCTGGGGATGTAAGTACAAGGACACAATGTGCATTTTCATAAACATCACCATTCTCCATTTCTCCATTTCATCACCGACATCTCGGCATTTCACCTTCAATCAAGTACTTTCAAGGGGTTTTGGATAAACATTGTTTTCCCATCCTATAGTTTTAAATAACTACCTAATACTCCTACATAGGGTGGCAAAATAGTTTTCATGTTTTGAAAAGGTTTTTTTTTTCCAAAATCATCGATACTTTTGAATAACCCTTGAGACTAAAGGAGAGGTATATAAATGCAAGCTCAGTGAAGTAGCTTGCCTGATTGCAGCATAAAGCTCCTGGACTTCTTCTTACTGATAAATAAATAAACTCCCATCATTCTTCGATAAATCCTCTCCAAAGACCACTCCGGTAGCGTTAATGTCTAGCGTCGCAAACATGAAAATAAAACAACACACAATAAGCAAACCAACTCACACGTGGGATACCAACAAGGAATCATACCAAAACATAGCACTCATTTAATCAAGCAACAATCATCAAGCCATACTAACAAACAACAATCATGAGGGAACATTATTATTTAACAAACAAGTTTAGCAATCACCACACTTATCTAGATGCAAACAAGAAATTAATCCAAACACGCAAGACATCACAACATAACACTCATAAACATCATACCTAGCTACTGCACACACAAGGCAACACACTTTTATTTCCATTTAATTATCTACTATTTAGTGATGTCTTAAATAGGGCAGAACCTAGTTATTCAAGTTTAATTACACAACTTGGATTCTGTTGATCACAAAAATATGAACTAAAATTCTACAGAAAGCTACTGATGTGTAGAAGACAACCCAATTGGATTCAACTTGATTGGATTATAAACCCCCTACACAATTGTTTTATTACAGAAACTAATAAATCAAGTTTTTGCTACAACTCAAGTTATTATTATTCAAAAATTAAGTCCTTTCAGGGGTAACTAACCCTGATTAAATGTGACTAACAAAATTGGTCCTAACTCATTTGGATTAACCATTATTTTTCTATAATTGTTTTAGTCCAGAAAGGTTTTCTAAACTTTAATCTAATGCTAAATAATTAATAATGCTCAATTAATTCTACCAAAATTAGGGGAGCTAAGTTATCACAGTACTAAGCTAAAAAAAATTGGTTTCATGTCATTTGGACTAATATAACTCCAGAAACAATTCATATGGTGTTTTAAACCTTCTGTGGCATTTTAAATACCATATTTTAATTAATAAT
This sequence comes from Poa pratensis, assembly GCA_947311845.1. Taxonomy (NCBI): domain Eukaryota; kingdom Viridiplantae; phylum Streptophyta; class Magnoliopsida; order Poales; family Poaceae; genus Poa; species Poa pratensis. The sequence goes on from CAMZMU010000083.1 coordinate 26,144,346, forward strand.
CTAAATGAGATGAAACCACTTTGGTGAGTTAAAGATTTTCATAAGATTTCCAGAACATTTGAGTTTGATTTATTTGGATTCCTACTTCTCGAGATATTGAATTTGGTTTACTTAAATTCTCAAGCACCCAAGCAAAATTGATTATTAGTTGGAAACATCATATTCATCTTTAACCACACATGTTTAACTCAAACAAGATTAGCACAAGCCACCAACAGTACTAACATACTTTATCATGTTAAAGATCAGTAACACACAAGCAACAGCACCAAAATAATCAACAATAAACATAAACCACAAATTCATAACTAAAAGCAATTAATCTAATTTCTTTTTATTAGTGGCAGAACAACATTTTTACTAAAAATTTCACCTAGATAGTTCTGTAAATCAAACAACCATGCCAAGCTAGGAATATGTTCTCCTACAAATATAGAAGACAATCCAATTGGATTTACTCTAAAAATCATTTCACAAAAATCACTAAAGTGCTACTGGTGTGTTTACAAGGATGATTAGAACTTTTGTTTTAGGAGTCATTTGCATACAAGACCAACTGATCTAGAAAGGTATCACTTCAAGCATTCCAGGGAATTTTAGTTTGCAATATTTGGAGTTATAAAACTCTAGATATTGAATATTTAGTGGAAAATACACTTTCTACAAGATTTAATCTACACAACAAGTAAAAATGTATTTTGGCAAGCAACCAGTTCTGCATGTCTAAGAAAACTCATAGGAACACAACAAAATTTGAATCACTCAAATATCTACCCTAGATCCACCACAAATGATTTAAACCTACACTGCCAGAAACAGATCTATAAGAAATAAATAAACAACCTAAGAAAAAGGTCAGTAGGCTGGATCTGGCTTGGTCCAGGCAACGCGGTGCTGGGCCGGCCCAGCCAGCGGCTCACACGCACGAGCGAAGGGGTACGGGCCAGACTTCTTCTTCCTCGACACAGGCAGAGCAGAGGCGGAGCAAGGTGATGACGGCGCGGCGGCTCCGGTGATCCTACGAAGAAAAAGAGAGGCTCATGAGGAAACTCGCGAGGAGGGAAGCACAGGAGTACAACAATGGCGAGGAATGGTGGCCCATGTCAACCGCGAGCTTGCTCGCAAGGCGGCGGCTGGAGAGAAAAGGGGATGCGGATGTCCAGCTCGATTCGCAGCCTCCCGCGTCGATTCCTTGGATGAGGATGGAGAGGGCGACGCGGGGAACCTGCTGGTGGCCTTGGATTCGGACGGGGAACTCTCCATCGTCGGCGGCAACGACGGCCGTGGTGGCTCGGCTTCGGGGAGAGTTTAGAGAGAGAGGGAGAGTGAGGGAAATGAGTGAGCAGGTGGAGGATGGGGAGCAGAGGGTGGCGTCGAGGCGACTCTTATCCTCCCAGGGCGAGGCGTGAGGCAGGGGCGAGGCAAGGGGAGGGGAGCACGGCGTCGTCGGCGTGAGGAGCACGGTGGCTTGCCGTGCGAGCAACGTGCTACAGGAAGTCAATGAAGTTCTTGCGAAAAGCCCCCTGGATTTCTTTTTGCACTCACAACTAGGTCCTTTTTTTCTTTTCTTTTATTCCTTTTTGAAACCAGTAGGTCTTAGGGATTTTAATTGGGGCACTTAAACATTTTATACAAATTTGAGAAAATTCAGGTAGCCTCCCATATACATGGGGAAGCTCCACAAAAATTGGTTTTTGAAAATAAAATGTTTTGAGCAATATTTGTTCATAGGGTTTAAATAAATCATTTTTGGAAATTAGTATTTGATACTCCTTTAATATTTTTAAAGCATGTGATAAAATATGGTTTTGAACTTTTGGAACTTCTTTGACAAATATGATAACTTCAAATAAGTTTTATTTTCATAGAGAAAACATTTGTTTTGAGGAAATAGAGAATTGGGGAGGGAAATTATTTATGAAGACCATTTCTAACTCATGACCTTCATTTCCTTTTTAATAAATGATTTGAGGGGTTTGATTTAAATCGAAAGTAGGTTTACTTAAGGAGGGAGTGATATGAAGTGGGGATGATTATTAGTTCATCTCACTCCTAGAATTTTGATAAAGAAAATATAATTGTTTTCATAGAATAGAGGAATATAGACAGAGAGGGAATTTTGATAGGATCATTTCTTGTAATCAAGATTTGATTTGAGGGTGTAAGTAATTATAGAGGTCTTGTTTTGTTTTCAAGTCATATTACAAATTGGTGGTCAAGTTTGTTTTACTTTAGTATTGAGCACAACTGAGGAATTATCCTCACAAGCAAACAATCATAACAATCACAACATTACAATATCAATAACACAACAATATCAACAACACAAATCAAATCATACCACACTTTTCATAATTAACAATACTATCTTGAAAGTGATCACACTTAATTATGACAAGATGTTGTTTACGGAATATATCAACTCATAACTTAATAGTTTTCAAAAAGGTTTGATAAAGAGAAATATGTGAGGTAATATATTTCCCACTAGTATTCCTTTTAAAATGGAGTTGAAACATAGGAGGTTACAAAATAGGAATTGTAAAATATCAAGGTTGAAGAATAGATAGGAGACAACATATGTATCTCCATATTTTTGAAAACACATAACTTTGGAAATACTTTTACTGTCTCAATTAAAGGGTATTTTATTTGTTGCTAAAACCAAATCATTGAAATGGACCTTGGCCAAAATAAGAATGTAAAAGATATATGAAATATATTCTTGTCATAACATGATCACCAAACTTTTAAATATATTTTTACTCAGGTTGATTTCTTGGGTTGACATTTACTAGTCAAACAATCATAAGCATCAAGTTACACAAGGTCAAACAGAACAATTTAAAGGAAAACACAATCATTAGTGAAGTAATTCAAAAAGTTTTTGTTGGTTCTGAATTTTGGGTCTTATTTATTCTTATTATAAATTTGGGATGTTACAGATCCTTCCCCCCTTAAAATAAATCTCGTCCTCGAGATTTGCCCGGGGGTACAGGGGAGTACGAGGGCACGGGTTTTGGGCTGAATATTCTTCCGAGGTCGTTGCTTCTTCAGTAAGGTCGCTAGGTGAGATCTTAACAACTTGATGTTGCGAGGCCTTCTATGGGTTAGTTGTATAAGAATGTGGGTGTCTTTTATGACATCGAATTGCCTTAGTCATACAAGAAGAATTTGTTAACAAGGTAGCTAGTCTTGTCATCAAACTACTTTTCATATTCCAGAGGCTGAGATGTACTGAATTATCTGACGTTCTGTTTATTTGTGTATGACACTCAATTGTTTGAGCATACAAAAGTGAGTTGCTAACAAGTTCATGAGGCTCGTTACCAAATCACTTCTATATAACCCGAACATTGGATGATCACACTATTTCTAGAGAGGTTAAGAATAATAGATTCTGATATAAAGTTTCCAAATACTCAATGATGGTCTGGTATATCGCTTCTTTGGTTCCGGGTCTTCACACAGCTTCGCAGGTGTCTTCACACATAAGTTAGAGTGCACCGGAATAGTTAGGGTTTCCGGGAAAACTTTGTGGTTGAGGGACTCATGTTAGTTTTCAAGGGAGTTGGGTGCCATACCTTAAACATCAAACCTATTATACCTAAGATCCTAAACGACCAACTTTACATAGGCCTCAAATTCTCGATTTTTCAAAATACCATTCCAATATCTCTGGTAAGGCCACTACTATCAACCAGTTAATTTGAAACATGGTCCTGCCCAAGTTAATTTTTTTTAATCCACCCTCATCTTCCTCGGGTATACTCTTTATCATAGTATAGTTCAATCTATCGGGTACCATCAAACCTTTTTAGGCATAGTCTTCCCATTACATTCTATCACAAAATCATAGTGCTCCACCAATTATTTCTTGATTGATTTTTCTCTCCAGATGGCATATCTCATAATATCTGACTCCTTCAGGTTGTCATTTTCCCACGACCATATCATCAAAGCTAAATAAAGCATCCAACAATCATGTGATCATATCATCAAGAATTGACCCACTTTATAACCAAATTCAGATTTTATCTCAACACTTTTGGCCTTGATCATAATCAAAGATAAATGATCTTTCTAAGAATAATCCAAACAGAGCGTGACAAGCTCTGAAAACTACTGTCACCTAGAATGTCTGGCTACTAGACCAAGTCATATTGATTCCTAGAATCCGATAAACATTCATTTATCCTCCACCAATTATTTCTTGCATACAACGATCTGCTCATTTGCTAATTCATCTCTGACCACTTCCTATATTCCGATAAGAATTTATTACAAAGGTCACTTGCGCTAAGAATCACCCTAAACATTCCAACACCGGAGTATTCTTCTTAATTTACTTGCTTCTAACCAATCCAAATATCATTTTATCAGCAAGTGCTTCCTAAAAATCCAATATCTTTCACCTTTATTTCTAAACCTTAAATCAAGAGCCACATCTTCTAGCTCCAGATAACCACCAATGGTTGGGGACCACAACTGGTTAGCCCTAGAGCATTAATCAAATATATCATTTGTCCAAACCCAATTAATTTATCGATCCACTCCAAGTTTTCACTTTTATTCTAAACCCCAAATTTTTGATATTACCAACATCATCCACCAAATTTTGATCTCATCAACTAGATTCTTAAGGGATCCTTTTAACTAATAATCTTATAGTCCAACAATCTTATATCCTTCTAAAGTTCTCCTTCTTACCAAATAGTTTTGAGTCGTCCTATGGCACCTCTTTCCTTTGTCCAGAAAAAGCAGTTAATAATTTTGCAAAACTTGGTTAGATGAGAGATTTAAAGTTAGATCAATTATGTTAGTTATGTTAGTTTTCATATTTTTTTGTTAGTCCGACGGAATACGACTAGTGTCATCGAACGTCGGGTCTTGAATCTTCATCTTTCTCGATAGCTTGATGTGGTTGTACAAAACGACGTACGAAGGCCACTATCCGTCTTGCAGAAGGTCGTAGAGTCTTGGGCCTCAAGGTTGGAGTAGAGAGTATTCCATACCTTGCTCCTCTTACTAGGACAAAATTTTCTGGAGGGTTCTCTAAGTCGGTCTTTTGAAAGGATACACAAAGTGCATCTATGGCCAATAAGGCAAAAAGGTTTTTGCAAACAGTCGAAAATAAAGCAAGCGATAAAAGTGGGGTTACGTGGTGCTGCCGACAAGGCGTGATTGTGAACATACCAGAAGAACAACACTCAAACAGAGACTCGCAAACAACAACACACAAACAAGGAACAAACACATAATCAATCCACACAAGGTACACTTAGTACCAACGGTCTAATACTCGGGTAAATGGGTGTAGCTCAAGAAAGAGAAGTGAGTGTATCCTAAACATCCTATGGGTCTGGGTCAAACATGGTTGCTGAAATCTTCATTTCATCGCCTTAGTCTTCAGCTGGAGAAATTGAGATTGTCGAAGTTGCAACTTGAGTATAATTGTTCGGAGATCTCTTGCTTTGTTGGTGTCGACGATCTTGGCATTTGCAAATCAACCACCTTGATGTTGAATGTTGAGTATTTGCGATGGAAGCTTCTTCTTGTAGGTGCTAGCTAATTAGGTCTCACTTGGGTTCATCGTCAAGTATTTTGAACGGGTAAGAGGTAACAGAAGACTCCTGGGAAAATCTTAAAATAGCGGGGTAAGACTTTGAAATATTTGAGAAGACGAGAAGTATTGGAAGCCATTTTCGGACTTCTCTAGATAAAAATATATTTTGGTAGTAATATATTTTTAACAAAAATATTTCCTTTCCTAACTAACGTCCATGCTAACTAAGGTCTCCTACCGTCAGGATTGCTCTGATACCAAGTCTGTGGGGACCCCGGACTAACTGTCCGAAATACCCTTGTGCCTACATATCAGCGATCCCATGATCAGTGCGTCGCTGAAGCACAATTAAACTTGGTAACCAAAGAACATCCATACATACCGAATTTATTTACTTACTTGATGGAAGTGATCAGCTTCATCAGGTGCTTGCAGCGGAAATCACCAAACAACGTGGAGCCCAAGTCATTTGCCAGAACCCTACAGGCAGCAACTGACTGGGAAGCGCCCTAGTTCGCACTGACGTCATCGAAGCCGTCTTCCTTAATCTGCTCTTCTCTAGAATCTGGCTAAGACAATAGCCAGGGACGAAACCAATATGAGTACATTTGATTGTACTCGCAAACTACCCCTACTTGAGTAAGCACTAGTTTCTTAAAACTTCTACTTAATTTTAAAACATCTCTAAAATTCTACTGAAAAGGATAAGAAGAAGTTTATAACTATTCTTTAAGAAATCGCCCCTTTTAGTTACTTCTCCAAACTTCTCCTTTTCCGACCATGTCTCAAACATGGTGCCAAGCCACAAAATAGCTTCGTACCAACTCATTGGTACAGGTAAGAAACAACATCTTCACTTCCCACACTTTCCAAAACTTGACTCAAAACTTGGACATGGCCTTAGTAGTTCTTCCCAACTGTCCATATCCGAGGACTCGGCTATTCGAATAGTTTTTACCCTCTGCAGAGGTAGCACGCTTTTCCCACACCCATCCGGTCACTCATCGTGTCAGCCACGTCCCGCCATACCAGGGGTATGCGAAGTTGAGTTTCCGGCCGTAGCCTGTCCTTTGCTCATGCTAGTATAGGACCCTACCTCTACGAAACATTCCATCGAAACTTAAATCCTCAGAAACTAAGTGTGAGGACTCGTAGTTCTGCCCGGCGAATTTTAATGGCCCTACAAATCCTCTATCTCCAATTCAATCATAACAGCCCTTAGGCGTGCCCTTAGGCGTTCTTCTCTTTAGAGGACCCGGGTCAGGGGGTAGGTCCTCAGACCATCCCCTCATGGAACGAGGTTATCCTCGTTATTGAGGCATCCAGTACTAACACGAGCAAATTATATGACTACGCCCTTGCCCATATGTGGGTAAATGTGGTCGCACAGATTTTCGGCTGGGGATGTAAGTACAAGGACACAATGTGCATTTTCATAAACATCACCATTCTCCATTTCTCCATTTCATCACCGACATCTCGGCATTTCACCTTCAATCAAGTACTTTCAAGGGGTTTTGGATAAACATTGTTTTCCCATCCTATAGTTTTAAATAACTACCTAATACTCCTACATAGGGTGGCAAAATAGTTTTCATGTTTTGAAAAGGGTTTTTTTTCCAAAATCATCGAAACTTTTGAATAACCCTTGAGACTAAAGGAGAGGTATATAAATGCAAGCTCAGTGAAGTAGCTTGCCTGATTGCAGCATAAAGCTCCTGGACTTCTTCTTACTGATAAATAAATAAACTCCCATCATTCTTCGATAAATCCTCTCCAAAGACCACTCCGGTAGCGTTAATGTCTAGCGTCGCAAACATGAAAATAAAACAACACACAATAAGCAAACCAACTCACACGTGGGATACCAACAAGGAATCATACCAAAACATAGCACTCATTTAATCAAGCAACAATCATCAAGCCATACTAACAAACAACAATCATGAGGGAACATTATTATTTAACAAACAAGTTTAGCAATCACCACACTTATCTAGATGCAAACAAGAAATTAATCCAAACACGCAAGACATCACAACATAACACTCATAAACATCATACCTAGCTACTGCACACACAAGGCAACACACTTTTATTTCCATTTAATTATCTACTATTTAGTGATGTCTTAAATAGGGCAGAACCTAGTTATTCAAGTTTAATTACACAACTTGGATTCTGTTGATCACAAAAATATGAACTAAAATTCTACAGAAAGCTACTGATGTGTAGAAGACAACCCAATTGGATTCAACTTGATTGGATTTATTAAACCCCCTACACAATTGTTTTATTACAGAAACTAATAAATCAAGTTTTTGCTACAACTCAAGTTATTATTATTCAAAAATTAAGTCCTTTCAGGGGTAACTAACCCTGATTAAATGTGACCTAACAAAATTGGTCCTAACTCATTTGGATTAACCATTATTTTTCTATAATTGTTTTAGTCCAGAAAGGTTTTCTAAACTTTAATCTAATGCTAAATAATTAATAATGCTCAATTAATTCTACCAAAATTAGGGGAGCTAAGTTATCACAGTACTAAGCTAAAAAAATTTGGTTTCATGTCATTTGGACTAATATAACTCCAGAAACAATTCATATGGTGTTTTAAACCTTCTGTGGCATTTTAAATACCATATTTTAATTAATAATCTAAATGAGATGAAACCACTTTGGTGAGTTAAAGATTTTCATAAGATTTCCAGAACATTTGAGTTTGATTTATTTGGATTCCTACTTCTCGAGATATTGAATTTGGTTTACTTAAATTCTCAAGCACCCAAGCAAAATTGATTATTAGTTGGAAACATCATATTCATCTTTAACCACACATGTTTAACTCAAACAAGATTAGCACAAGCCACCAACAGTACTAACATACTTTATCATGTTAAAGATCAGCAACACACAAGCAACAGCACCAAAATAATCAACAATAAACATAAACCACAAATTCATAACTAAAAGCAATTAATCTAATTTCTTTTTATTAGTGGCAGAACAACATTTTTACTAAAAATTTCACCTAGATAGTTCTGTAAATCAAACAACCATGCCAAGCTAGGAATATGTTCTCCTACAAATATAGAAGACAATCCAATTGGATTTACTCTAAAAATCATTTCACAAAAATCACTAAAGTGCTACTGGTGTGTTTACAAGGATGATTAGAACTTTTGTTTTAGGAGTCATTTGCATACAAGACCAACTGATCTAGAAAGGTATCACTTCAAGCATTCCAGGGAATTTTAGTTTGCAATATTTGGAGTTATAAAACTCTAGATATTGAATATTTAGTGGAAAAATACACTTTCTACAAGATTTAATCTACACAACAAGTAAAAATGTATTTTGGCAAGCAACCAGTTCTGCATGTCTAAGAAAACTCATAGGAACATAACAAAATTTGAATCACTCAAATATCTACCCTAGATCCACCACAAATGATTTAAACCTACACTGCCAGAAACAGATCTATAAGAAATAAATAAACAACCTAAGAAAAAGGTCAGTAGGCTGGATCTGGCTTGGTCCAGGCAACGCGGTGCTGGGCCGGCCCAGCCAGCGGCTCACACGCACGAGCGAAGGGGTACGGGCCAGACTTCTTCTTCCTCGACACAGGCAGAGCAGAGGCGGAGCAAGGTGATGACGGCGCGGCGGCTCCGGTGATCCTACGAAGAAAAAGAGAGGCTCATGAGGAAACTCGCGAGGAGGGAAGCACAGGAGTACAACAATGGCGAGGAATGGTGGCCCATGTCAACCGCGAGCTTGCTCGCAAGGCGGCGGCTGGAGAGAAAAGGGGATGCGGATGTCCAGCTCGATTCGCAGCCTCCCGCGTCGATTCCTTGGATGAGGATGGAGAGGGCGACGCGGGGAACCTGCTGGTGGCCTTGGATTCGGACGGGGAACTCTCCATCGTCGGCGGCAACGACGGCCGTGGTGGCTCGGCTTCGGGGAGAGTTTAGAGAGAGAGGGAGAGTGAGGGAAATGAGTGAGCAGGTGGAGGATGGGGAGCAGAGGGTGGCGTCGAGGCGACTCTTATCCTCCCAGGGCGAGGCGTGAGGCAGGGGCGAGGCAAGGGGAGGGGAGCACGGCGTCGTCGGCGTGAGGAGCACGGTGGCTTGCCGTGCGAGCAACGTGCTACAGGAAGTCAATGAAGTTCTTGCGAAAAGCCCCCTGGATTTCTTTTTGCACTCACAACTAGGTCCTTTTTTTCTTTTCTTTTATTCCTTTTTGAAACCAGTAGGTCTTAGGGATTTTAATTGGGGCACTTAAACATTTTATACAAATTTGAGAAAATTCAGGTAGCCTCCCATATACATGGGGAAGCTCCACAAAAATTGGTTTTTGAAAATAAAATGTTTTGAGCAATATTTGTTCATAGGGTTTAAATAAATCATTTTTGGAAATTAGTATTTGATACTCCTTTAATATTTTTAAAGCATGTGATAAAATATGGTTTTGAACTTTTGGAACTTCTTTGACAAATATGATAACTTCAAATAAGTTTTATTTTCATAGAGAAAACATTTGTTTTGAGGAAATAGAGAATTGGGGAGGGAAATTATTTATGAAGACCATTTCTAACTCATGACCTTCATTTCCTTTTTAATAAATGATTTGAGGGGTTTGATTTAAATCGAAAGTAGGTTTACTTAAGGAGGGAGTGATATGAAGTGGGGATGATTATTAGTTCATCTCACTCCTAGAATTTTGATAAAGAAAATATAATTGTTTTCATAGAATAGAGGAATATAGACATAGAGGGAATTTTGATAGGATCATTTCTTGTAATCAAGATTTGATTTGAGGGTGTAAGTAATTATAGAGGTCTTGTTTTGTTTTCAAGTCATATTACAAATTGGTGGTCAAGTTTGTTTTACTTTAGTATTGAGCACAACTGAGGAATTATCCTCACAAGCAAACAATCATAACAATCACAACATTACAATATCAATAACACAACAATATCAACAACACAAATCAAATCATACAAAGTAATCATACCACACTTTTCATAATTAACAATACTATCTTGAAAGTGATCACACTTAATTATGACAAGATGTTGTTTACGGAATATATCAACTCATAACTTAATAGTTTTCAAAAAGGTTTGATAAAGAGAAATATGTGAGGTAATATATTTCCCACTAGTATTCCTTTTAAAATGGAGTTGAAACATAGGAGGTTACAAAATAGGAATTGTAAAATATCAAGGTTGAAGAATAGATAGGAGACAACATATGTATCTCCATATTTTTGAAAACACATAACTTTGGAAATACTTTTACTGTCTCAATTAAAGGGTATTTTATTTGTTGCTAAAACCAAATCATTGAAATGGACCTTGGCCAAAATAAGAATGTAAAAGATATATGAAATATATTCTTGTCATAACATGATCACCAAACTTTTAAATATATTTTTACTCAGGTTGATTTCTTGGGTTGACATTTACTAGTCAAACAATCATAAGCATCAAGTTACACAAGGTCAAACAGAACAATTTAAAGGAAATCATTAGTGAAGTAATTCAAAAAGTTTTTGTTGGTTCTGAATTTTGGGTCTTATTTATTCTTATTATAAATTTGGGATGTTACAGGAGAGCTCCTCATCGTCCAACGCGGGGGTTAGAAATGTACACCACAAGCGCATCGTCGGCTTCGGACCGAGATCCGTTGCTGTAGTCGACCATGGTCGAGGGGAGAGGCCGGATGAGAGTGAAATGTAGCGGAAAAGATTGGTTGAGAGTGAGGCTAGAGTTTTGTTCGGTGAAGGAATGGAGTGGGGTATGTGTGGCGTCCGATTGGGCCATCCCGTGCTGTAGTCCGTATTGAGATATCTAAGACATCATGTTAGGGAGTAGTAGTTTAGCGAGTTATGAATTTTTAGATGAAAGCCTGAGATGCTCTTCCGAAGAGACACTTCCCAAAATAAAACCATCTCAATCCACCGTAATAAAACAGAAACGGCAGACATACACACACACATCGCTCGTGAGTCGTGACCAGTGACAGTGAGCTCAGATGGACCAACAACAGTTAGCAGTTTTAAGTTGGTTGAACAAGCAAAGCAAAACAGGGGGCGCCTTGAATGCGCGTCCGTTGCACCGTTTCCTGAGGATCTTGGGGCGAAGCGAAGACTTTGACGGCCCTCCACGATCCATGTGCGCGGCTGTGGCGTCCAGGAGATCGATGGACCGACGGGCCAATGCCAATCGGCAATGGGGTTCTGTCTGACCCAGCCCACATGCGCGCTCGGTACTTGTTGGCTTTATTTTACTACCTCTGGGCTCTGGCTCCAGGCGTGCCAGTGTGCATGCACCTGGGTCTTGTGATTGTACTCAAAAAAAAAAAAAAAAAACCTGGGTCTTGTGATCCGCACACAAGTTTAATCGCGATCGCTCCTTGGTTTGGCGGTTCTTTTTGTACGTAACTGGTATAGTATTGCAATCGGTACGAAGTACGTACAGAGGGAGCTGCTTTCCCGGCTTCTCCTTTGCTGATCCTCCGTCGAAGTAATCGCTGTTTTACTAGTATTGGTCTCCTAGGCGTTCGAGTTTGTCATTACTAGGAGGTGAAGATGGGATTACAGATTTTTTTTAAAACGCCGGGTGGGCGACAAACCGGCAGCAGCATCTTCTTTTTTCTTTTCTTTTTTTCCAGCTGATGCTGGTAATTAATTTGTAGACGCTGTGGAGTATGTCGGCAAAGGAGTTAAGTAATCAGCGTAGTACTACGAAGTATCTTCCTGTTTCTGGTCCTAGTCGTGCGTGCCGATTGTTCATTGCATCTGTGCCATGCATCGGTACGTGGTATGGACTATTGGAAGAGTACTATCAAAGTATGGGGCGCACACGAGCGAGCGCGCGATGTTCGTCGCACCAAAATGAAATCTCTAGATCGAAAGGTGAGCACGACGTGTTCGTGACGAGACGGCTGTCTCTGTAAACACCTTTTCGTGCCTTCACGCTTGCGGCTGCTGCACAACTCAGCATATCTTCTCTTCTCCGGCGAGCTGCGGTGCACGTCGTCGAGACGTGTTGTGGGCAGGAAGCACAGAGATTGTGGACGTGACAGAACGACGCCGACGTGCCTCAAGCTACGGCTGGATAGATAAATCATATCTCGACAACTCTTCGTTTGCAAATGGGCCCTACTTTCCGAACCATCAGAACCCTTTCCTCGTACGAAAGCATGCAGGCGTTGCTGCAGCTTCAAGTCATGGCATGACATATGGCCAGCAATGAGGACCGATGAAGCGAAAACCAAAGACAATTTCCCTCTTCCTCGACTATTTTGGGCTATAGGCCTGCCATGCTATAATGGGCTCGTTGCGGTTCTGTTGTGGCTCGCGGGCTTTGGGGACAGGCCATAGTGTGCGCGCGATGGTCCAGGAGATGATGTACGCCGCTCGTTAGCGGCGCCGCGCCGCCTGCGTGCTTCGTACATGGGCCGGCCCAAGTATTTTACGCGCGGACGTTTTCGCCAGCTGCTTCCTGCATGCTTCCTCTGTTTCGTACACACATGTTCGTACTAGACTAGACATGCATGCATGCCTATTACAAAGACCTTGAGATATCTAGCTAGCAGACGCATGCATGCGTATCAGGACTCAGGAGACAGTTAGCTAGCTAGCTCGCTCCAATGATCAGCGCGATTCATTTTCGATTTTCTGGCACGTTTGACATATACAATAATAAGGCACGAAGCAGACAAAAGTATGAAAAATAATTCTCTTGGAATTAAAAATATCGGAAATACATGTACACTGAACCAAAAAATAATAGTGAACCAAATGTGCAGATGGAACCATTTTAAAATTTGGAACCATTTTTAAATTTGGAACAATTTTCAAAATGGAACCATTTTCAAAATGGAATCACTTTTAAATTTGAAACCATTTTCAAAATGGAACCATTTTAAAAAATAAACAATTTTCAAATTTGGAACCATTTTTAATTCGGAACCATTTTCAAAATGGAACCAATAAATTTGGAACCATTTTAAAAAATGAACAATTTGAAACCATTTTTAATTCGGAACCATTTTCAAAATGGAATCATTTTTAAATTTGGAACCATTTTCAAAATGGAACCATTTTAAAAAATGGACAATTTTCAAATTTGGAACCATTTTAAATTTGGAACCATTTTTCAAAATGGAACCATTTTTTAATTTATAACCATTTTAAATCCAGAACCATTTTTAAATTTGGAACCATTTTAAAATTTGGAACCGTTTTCAAAAAATGAACAATTTTAAAATTTGGAACCATTTTCAAAAAGCAATTTAAAAAAGAACAAAAAATAATAAGAAAAATAAAAAAGAAAACGAAAAAATGATTCCATTTTTAAATTTAGAACCATTTTTAAAATTAAACTATTTTTAAAAATGAACAATTTTCAAATTTGAAACCATATTTAAATTAAGACCATTTTTCAAAAAGAAAACATTTTAAAAAAATAAACAATTAAAAAAACAATGGAAAAAATAAGAAAAGAAAAAAGAAACAAAAAAAGAAATAAAAATGAAAAACGAAAACAGAAAAAGAAATAAGAAAAAAAAAGGAAACGGAAAAAGGAAAAGATTGGAACCATTTTTAAAAAATTAAAAAGAATGAAAAATAATAAGAAAAAGAAAACAAAACACAAAAGAAAAACAAAAATAAAAAACTAAAACGAAAACGAAAAAAGAAAAAGAAACAGAAAAAAGAAACAGATTCTGGGACTCCAAACGCACAGCCTCCGCACGAACGCAGCCTCGTGAATGCATCCTCGCAGGAAAAAAAAGAAAACAGAATCTGGAAGCTCTTAAGGAGACGCGGAAGAAAAAAGGCCAGCCCAGTAACGCTCGCGAGCGAAACTCTTCAGGAGGCGCTGGAGTTATGGGGCGCAAACAGGCGGTATATAGGGTTCGCGCGCTAAAGTCATGCCCCTGTCGTAGTAGGGACAATTCTCTCGGAGCAGCAGCGGGCCATATATGAGGAGTGTACTTTTCTTTGTCGAAACTTTGCTCGGGTTACTTTCTCTCATTGCCCTAGGGAAGCCAATGTAGCAGCTCACGAATTAGCTAAATTTCACGAGGTAGAACATGGTGTATGGCATGGTGATCCTCCAATTTGTATTAGAGCTGTAATTACGGACGATGTAACTATGATTTCTAATCAATAAAACAAGCCAAGATTCAAAAAAAGAAGAAGAACTAAACCCTTACTTCTAGCGAGTTTACAAGGATGGTGGTGATGGTCACGCTGTAGGCCATTTGGACAGCAAGGAGAAAGGCAATCCATGAAGATATTTTTCGGAGTCCATTATCTACCCATAGTTTCATAGAATCATATATTGGGGAATTGAGTAGTTTGCCCCTACTACATCTACCCGTGCTGCTAGTGCTCGGATCATCTCTCGGAATAGACGGATTGCCCCTAGTGCTGGTTCTTTCAAAATCAATACGACGGCGCATTTTCTCGCAATGGCACTCATTCAGCTGCAGCTGCTATTTGCCGGGGTTCTGAAGGTAAACTAGTGGAATTTGGCGCGGCGGCACGCCGCGGCCTTGATGAAAGCTTTTGTTGATGGTCTGTCATTTGAAGTAGCTGACGGGAAGGTGAAACAAAATTTCGTAGTGTTATGAGAGGGAAAGAAAGGAAGGTACTAATCGAGACAAAATGTTGTCAACTGGTAATATGATCAAAATGACATCAAATAATACCAACCTAATATGGATTGTACACATAAGACTTTATTTTATATGCGATCTTGCACAAAACTTATTGTGCATGACCTGCCGTTCGCTTTGATAAAACACCTCTTCATTTCCTGCTGACATGTGTACTGATGTCCTGGTCTCTTAGATGTCTACTCTTGTAAACCTATAAATCAAGTAGCCACATTTATAGAAGATAGATTCAGTAGCCAAAGCAGCATGTAAATTTCAGCGATATTTAGAAGCTGGCTCTGATTCTATACTGCCGTACCGTCTGTAGAAGTAGCTCCTTGGTCATTTCCTTGTGGTGTAGCAAGTACGTCATAGGCAAGGCGAGATCTTCTTACGGTGAACACGACATAATTCGATCTTTGAATTGCTGCGCTGTCGGTCGATATGAACTACAAAATATAATTTGGAAGGTAATGAGTAAGCGAATTCGGACGATATGAACTACAAAATATAATTTGGAAGGTAATGGATAAACGAATAGCCTTCTTACTCAAAGCCACTAACGTAGAAAAAAATTATATGAGAAGGAGCATCCAACTTATTTTGAATGTTACTATTAACTGAGAATCTGTAGCTGTCAAATCTGAACAAAGATATTTTTAGCATGCTCAAGCAAACTGACATTTTAAAGCATATTGAGCCTATCGACATGTAAAAGATAGGAAAAATTGCAGTTGAGTTGAGCGCATGATTTTCACCACAAATGAAGGCTTATAGGGATGATATAGTGTTCACTGTGGACTTTATATACCACATTAAATCAGTAGATCAGCTCAAGTCCTATGACCCCTGCTCAACGGTATGATAATGCTCGTAAATATAACACAATAGTCGACAGTTACTGTACATGTAGTGTTATCATAGTTTTCGAGCAAAGCACAATGTTGTTTCATCCATAATTAGAAAAGAGAGAATAACAGGCAGAGGATAACTATAGTAGAAGTGTAGAACATATTCTACAGAAACACCCTCATATGCGAATAAACCTTTTTATCTTTTCTGCATATTCATACTAAAATGTGCATTAATGTAAACAAACAGTATTCCCTGAACAACAACAATAGATAATCATCTCAAGCGAAAGAAGAGCACCAAACAATCTGAACACATGCAAACCATGGCAGGGATTCGAAATCCTATAGCACAATAAAGATACAACTTTAAAGTCTTTATTTAGAGGGATCACATACTAAATCGAGAGGCTCGTGATCTATGTTTAAGCAATATTTATTGTCATAAGATGAAAATACACCAGTGGAAGATGGTGTTTTCTCTTATCCAAACCACAAGCATTCTGAAAATAAGGTTCATACAATTGATCACGTAACTGGATATATATTTGCGCAATAGCTAAACAAACATCAGTAAATTTATTTCAAGAACCAGAAAAGAGTCGTCCCCTGCAAAGAAGAAGGAATCTAACGGTAGTCGGAATATGATCTGTAACTTTATTTCAAGAATGATAGCATACAAAAGCCTAAACATGTTTAAAATTGACACATGCATAGGCCTTAGATCCGAGAACTGATATTGTTCCCACAAATCACTCATCTATTTAGCAAATATATGTACAAAGGCCTAAACATGTTTAAAACTGACACAGGCATGGGCCTTAGATCCGAGAACTGATATTGTTCTCACGAATCACTCATCTATTTAGCAAATATATGTTGCAGATGGAACTCATATAACCAAGATATATTGCAGATAACAACGACCTTATTCAGGGCAAAGATTGATATAACAATATTTTGTGGAAGGCGCATATATTATTACTAATATTGTTAAATGAAAGATGCTTTGTGGCTCGTTCAGCTTAATATTGTTACATGCCATGAGAAGTTAAATATACGGTCAAACACAATCACTGCTGAAAGATTTGGAAAACTTAAAAGTGGGGTGCTCACCTTAATGTTCCAGGTAAGAAGATTTAATGATTTCAGATACATAGCACTTCCAGCAACAGAATATTTGTAGATGGAACCTATAACAATTGCCAAGCCCAGTTCTTCTAGCTTGTTGGTCAGCCTGCACTTATTTATCCATGAACACAAATCAGTAGATATCGTTGCATTATAGCTAGACGTCAGTGAGTCAAAGTAATCTGACAATAAATTAGATGCAGACCGACATCCCATAGCGCATATTCACAGATAAAACAAAAAAAACACCAAGAATTGATCCTTTCCAGAAAACAACTGAAGGAAGCACATGTAGATTTAACCTTGGAAGGGGATTGACTTTCTGAACCCAGCAGCTATCATGCCATCTTTTAGTCTGCAATATAGCCTGTTACCTGTAAATCTGCAATACACTGAATGACAATATATCCTGTTAACATCATAAGTGCATGACCGAGTGATACAATGACCCTACCTACCTACTCCATGATAAAAGAAATTATATGCCATATGTAGTGCTCGCAACAACAAAAAATCTACAGGATAAAAAGACAGCACCAGCTTACAAAATCTTACCATAACACGGGGCACGGCGCCCCGTTGTGCATATAAATGGGTGCAGTCTGGAAGAATACTGATGCTTCTAGATTACAATTGCAAATAGCCTAATGAAAGTACAAAAGGGAATTAGCATATGTCAAGTGAATGGTAACAAAAGGAAGTTAATATTTATCTGCTCCAAATAATCAGGCACTAAGATACTAACACCATACAGAATCACAGAATTTCTAATGCTCCAAATAAGCAGGCAGTAAGATTTACATACAACATGGGGTCTGAAACTTTAGCACCACAATCATCGTCAGCTGCAGCTCTGCCTTGCTGCTCGGCCGCTCGACATGCCAGCAAACCCTTCCACTGCAACGGATCTGTATTCAGAGAAATTATGTAGAATAGAAAAGAGAGGGGAGTAGGAAAATCAAGAGAAAGAGAGAGGTGGGTACCTTGAATTGGCAGGGGCGTGGAGGTGGAGAGATGGGAGCGACACAGCCGGGCGCCTCTTTGTGCTGCTGTCCTCTAATCAATCCCCATCTCTGTTCTCGTCGATGGCTGCGCTTTCCCCGCCAACCACCAGCCGCTCCGCGGCCGGAGAGGATGGAGAGGACAGTGGCGCGGGGCGCAGGGACTCGGCGGGCGTGCGGCCTTCTCGTCCTCCAACGCAGGGATTCAGCGGCGTGGGCAGGGGCACGGCAGCCGCGGACTGGGCGGGCCGGGCGCGCGGCCTTCTCATATGGCGCGGCCGCAGGGGCGAGGAAGGGGTCGGCGGCGGCGTTCTTCTCCTCCAGCGCGGCCGCAGAGGCGAGGAAGGGGTCGGCGGCGGTGGAGTGGAGGTAGCCGCATCGGGGAGGAAAGCTGGGAGGAGAAATGAGAAGGATTGCGATTTTAGGGTTAGGGTTTGTATTATATACGTAAGGACGTACTCGTAATTTCCGGAAAGTGTAGGAGCTTTTTTACAAAATTACCACGGGAGGGGGGGGGGGGGGGGGGGCGGGGGGGGCACTGTCCAACACTGTAGCTATTGTTCATTAGAACAATAGCCGAGCGCTGAGGGGTCGCTAAACGGCTGGTCTTTTATATAGTTAGTAATACCTAGGTGGTTCAACGCTGGTTCTTGAAGGCAGTCTTGCTTCGGATATGGTCCTTAATACCTTGCACATTGCATCAGATTGCAAGGAGGTGGTTGATGATTTATTGAGAGGATCACCGGGAAGTTATGGCTCTATCATCAAGGAGATTGTCGAACGAGCTACAATTTTTGATAGATGCTCTTTCCATCATGAATTTTGAAATTCCAATGTGTGGCTGGGAACACCTCATGATGTAATTTCTGTACCAATGAACATTCGGCATGAATAAAGCTTAGCAAGTTTCCCTAAAAAAAGCCAACACGGTGGGACAATCCTATATCCCGCACATTACCGGCACCACACGCTTGCGCAGCCTACAACGCTTCCGCAATGGGCGGCGGATTTTTCTTCTCCACTGTTTCTTTTTCATTTTCTTTTCTGTTTTCCTTTTCGTTTCTTTTTTCACTTTTCTATGTTTTAAAAAATGTTCAAATATTAAAAATATTCAGAATTAAAAAATGTTTAGATCTAAAAAATGTTTAAATTAAAAAAATGTTTAGAATTGAAAAATATCCAGATTAAAAATATCAATTAAAAATGGTAAATATAAAAATTGTTTAAATTTGAAAATGTTCAAAATTTTACAACGTTCAGATTTTGACGAAAATTAGATTTTTGGAAAATAATTCAGATTGAAAATATATTCATATTAACAAATGGATTTTAAAAACATATAAATAATACTCCTCAACCTGAGATTTAATCGGCTGGCCCGTCTCCGCTCGCATTCAGGCGGCGTGGGACTGCGTTGCTGGGTAGCTCCTATACACTGACCTACGCGGAGCGTTCTCGCATCGCACACACGCTCGTCGTCCTAGGCGGCGGCCCACCATCTCGTCCTCTTCTTCTCGGATCTCCTCCGCCTCCGTCGACTCCCTCGCCGCCACCAATTGCCGCAACCGCCTGCTCGAGGCCCCCGCGCTCGACGCCATAACCGTGCCGCCTCGGCGCCGTGGCCTCCGCCGGTCCACAGCCGCCCCCCGGCTTCCATGGCGCCGGCCACACCGCACCCGGCCCCCCTCCTTAAGTTCGTCCCTCACCTCCACCTGCGCCGCTGCGGCGTGCCGCGTTGTCGTCGGCTATAGTGAGGTCCTTTCGTCACCTGACAGTCGATGTCATGGCCCGCCACGCCGTCCCCGTCGACGACGTGGTCGGCCTCCGTCTCCGGTGCTCTTCCATGTCTTCTCCTTCTTCGGCCGCACTTCATCCCTCGCCTCATCTCCTGTAGCCGTAAAGGGCCGGGCCCATAAGCGGGGTACGCGAGAGCGAATCGCTCCCGCGGTACGCGGCAACTGCTGGTTTCAGTTCAGGACAAAGACGAACATGATCTTGCTGCACATAAAAATGAATCACTAGCACTTTGTAGACTCTCACTCCATCTGAGCAATGGCCTGTATGGCGCTGTGGCGCTGCTTGCCATGTGAAAGAAACCGAGAACATCTGAACCCATTACTTCAGCAGGGGTAACACCTGTCACACTGCCAAAATTGTTCAATCCGAAAAATTACCCAAGCTCAGCAGCAGATACAGAACAACAGGTAACCACAAGTTGCCCAGGAGGCGCATGCGCGAAATGCTACAACCACTATCAGTATTTTACGACAAACTTTACCGAGAACCGACCATAACCGTTTGGTTACAAAAGCTGGGACCGCGTCCCAATCCCAATCACCAACACCACCCCAGATATTACACCCAGGCAAAGGAATGTACAATTCACGGTATACCGAAACTAAATATCACCATCCTTCTTTTTCTGAAGAAGCTTCTTTCTTTGTCCTATATAAGCTAACACCACCTGAACTCAAAATGACCCGGTATGATCTTATAACTTACGCTGCCCGACGACGACCAACGGTATACGCCTCCTGGGCGATCTCCGCCTCTCGTTTCACATTTTCAGACAAGCTGGCCATGGCATCAGACAGCTTCGAGAGTCGATCGAACATTGTGGTTAGACCTCCCTGCAGGGTTGCCAGCTTCGCTTCACTCTCAGATTTCCCATACTCTGCAGCTTTGTCCTCTGCCCCAGTGTCCGAAGACCTCTTCTTCTTCGCCGCCTGCTGCTTGCACATTTTCTTGAGATCTGCTGCAAGGTTCTTGATGGAATCGCACGATTCTTCAGACGGCAGCGACAACATTCCTGCGGACCAATCTCCCAAGAGAACAAATAGCGGTGGCGCAAGGTGTTTGCGAGGCGAGAGGGTCAGCTTTCTTCCCCGTGAGCGGTCTCGTGGTTGCACCACACATCTCTGCAGCCAGGAGTGGAGACCACCTACATAGTTTTTGTAAGCATCGAACCAGCTTGACAAACTGGTGTGGAGGAATCCCAGTTCAGTGATAAGGCTCATGAAGGCATGTTTCTGCGACTCGCTTGAAGGAGATGTAGCTGAGATCTTTGCATCTGCCCGAGAGATGATGGTATGCTGCATTTGGTGAATTTCCTGCATCATTCTCCACATCTGCGTGTTAGCTTTATAATCTTGATTTGTATCTGCATATTTTGTTTCAGTCATGCATGTAGCTTAGCTTATAGAGATGTTGGCCGGTGAAGCTTCTGTGCGCAAAATGGTGAGATGCCAAGCTGATGGTGGCAAGGCGAGATGCTGTTCTGTGCGATGCAGCACTTGCGTGGAGGAAGGAGAAGGCCTGCAAGCTCAGCCGAGTGATTCGGTTCAGTCAGCCAGTTAGTTGTTGCATGCAAGTTAGTTAACTGCAAGGCCAAGTCGTTGGAGTGCATGCAGCTAGTGTGTGCGTGAGTGTATGGCTAGTGGCGTTAGTGGCGTGAGTGGCCTCCGGCCGTGTATGCGTTTGTGCCTATATAAGGCGTTGTAATCTGCATCAGAGTTAATGAGAATAGAAAGAAAGGAAAGCTCGGCTGTGTGAGGCAGTCCGAGGCCAAACCATCGTGTCTCCATTTCACTTACGTGAGCTGTGAGAGGTCTCACCGTGGAGGAAGAAGAGGAGCTGCCTTTGGCAGCTCCTACACTGCGTCTGTCTGTCATAGTGTCATTCACCATAATAAGTATGACATCTACACTTAATATTGGAGCTTTCATATGAGGGAAATGATGAATATATTAGCCAATATCTTCAATCTTTGCTGCATAGACCAATACACCCTCAAAATAAATACATTATTTAACTTTAACAGGTGCAAAATACATAGCATCATGAAATAAAGGCTTACCCTTGAAGTAACTCAAGAAGTTGGGGCTGCAACTCTTCATCTCGTAACTTCTCAATTACTTTTGAATTTGAGTATAGTACTTCAGAACCTACCATGAGTCGCGAATACAACTCTTTGATAGTAGCCCGAGTTTTGTCAACTTGCCTGGCATTCACATCCCTTGCAAACTGATGGCTTAACTGAGCACATTTCTTGTCATATATCTGCTTGATTGATTCGCTATTCTACAGATCGCAACACCAGTAGAAGCAGTTAGGCCAGAGTGTAGCATGTGAACTTACAGAGGAACATTACGAACAACAGAAGTAGCTGAAAACTTTTGACAATAGTAATTTATTTCTTAAGCTAAAAATATCACGACGCCTAGATTATCCCAAGGTAATTTCTGAACTATGTTTGAATTTTATTATATAATACAAATACTAATCTCAGGGCAGGTATTTGAACACTACAAAATGTAAGGGGTGTACTGCGTATTTGCTTTAAGATAAAAAAACATATATTAAACATTCCCCTTTTTTATAGAAAACACACCCACTGCCTCCCTTGTCACTCAAAGTAACCTCCCCTCGGACAAGGTGCTGGAACTGTCACGCCACAATACCGCCCTGCAACAATCCAATGCCTGATTGCTGCTCAGCCCCTGTCCAACTCATCTCTGACTATATGAAAGACGGAACCTTTCTCGCGCTTCGGCCGGCGATCGGACGGCCAACAGAGCGCACCATGACGGTTTTGCAAAAACACCCCTCCCAAAAACAGATATCAAACCCACAGTCCAGGAAATCGCGAGGTAATTTTACAAAAAAAACCTGAAAAGGACTAATTTGTAATTTTGGCAAAGCTCAGGAACTTCGGTGCAAAACCGAGCATAACCCCCCTCTTCCTTCCCTCTCGCGCACGAGCCGAAGCTCGCCGGCGGCGCCGCCGCGCCATTCCGCCGCTTCGGTGCTCCCCGTCCAAATCTACGGCCACGGCGGGCCCCGCCGTCCTCGCCTCCACCTCCTCGCAAATTTTCGCGTCCCGAAACGCCGTGGCCTCGCCGGAATCAACACCGACGCGCTCGCAGCCCGCCGCCGCATCCACACGATGTAGCCACCGCTCCGGCGACCTACAGGCGGCGGCGTCGCCACGCACGGGTTGCCCGCGTCGAGGCGCGTCTGAAGCGCACCTCCGCGCGTCCTGGCTCGCCGGCGTTCGACGCCGGCATCCGCATCGCCGCCGCGGCAGCTCCGCCGTGGGTGACGTCATTGTAATGTCACAACGGGCCTGGGCCGGGCAGTGGGCCATCTATTGGGCTGGCCTGCTTACAGCGCCCCTCCGTCGGCCCTGTCTTTTTTTTCCCCTCTCCTTTTTTTCCTTTTCTCCAAATTTTCAAAACTTTTGAAACAATTCAGGTACATCTCTAAATCAATCCAGCCCAAATTCTAAAAAAGGTACAAAACCAAACAAGTCATTTCAAATGCTTTGGGACCTTCTCTAAAATATTCTAATTTTTTCTCCCAAATAAATATATTTCAATCGAAAAACAAAATTTAAGAAAAGAAAATAATACTTCAAATAATCCTCGGCCCTCTCTATTTTTTCCCCATCTTTTTGTTCTTTTTTCTAATTCCCAAAACTTTTGAAACTTTTCAAGCACAACTTCAAAACAGTTCAAACCAATTTCTTAAAAAATGTAAACAACAAAATAGTCATGTCAAATGTTTTTGGACTTTCTTTACATTATTTCAAAACTTATCTTTCCAAACAAATATATTTCAATCGGAAAACAAAATTTTAAAAAGAACATGCTTCAAAAAAAAACATTTTATATCTACTATTTTATGGTATTTATATAATTTTAGAAAACTACTAAATGCTACAAAATCAAAAACTTATATAAGTTAACATTCAGAAATAATCCAAATACAACTCCTCTGAGTATGAATTGAGAACAATTTAACTGAACTCTCCCAAATTATTTTTTTCCCTCCTTTTGATCTTCTTTTCCCTATTTTCCAAAACTTTCGAAACTTTTCAAATACAACTCCAAAACATTTCGAACTAACTTCTTAGAACACATAAACAACAGAACAGTTATCCCAAATACTTTAGGACCTTCTCAAGATTATTCCAAATTTTATCCTCGAAATAAATAAATTTCAACCAAAAAACACAATTTAAGAAAAAACATGCTCCAAAAAATTACTAACACTTTATAGATACTGTTTTACGTTGTTTCGAAAATTTCAAAAAACTACTAGATGCTATAAAATCAAAAACTTATATAGGTAAACATTTAGAAATAATCCAAATTCAACTCCTCTAATTATGAATTGAAGACGATTTAACTCAACTCTCTCCAATTATGCACATAAATTTAATAAATGCTGAAAATAGACAATATTCTACCCTAACCATAATATATTACCTCATTCAAATGCATTTCCTCTAATTATATATTAACTTTAACTAACGCTCATGTACTGTACATCCTCTGATTATGAAACTTAAATAAATATTTCCACAGCATACAAACATGCATAACCATTCCAATTTGCTTGCCATTTAGAGGTACTCTACAATACATGAAGATGCTCAACAATATTACCATGTTCACATTTCCAACTTCCTAAATGTTTGGAACTACGATAAAATACATCATAATTCCCACAAAAAAAAAACATGGAACCCATTTGAAAATTTTAATTTGCTACAAAAGTAATAAATACTCTAAAATGTATATACCTCACATACTATCTCACATATTTAATTCTTCCTAATTATGTAGTTCAAATAGATATTTATGCCATTTGATTACCAATTATGAAGTTCAAATGAATATGTCCACAACATACAAACATGCATAACCATTCCAATTTGCTTGGCATTTAAAGGTACTCCACAATATATGAAGATGCTCAAAAAAAAATATATATTTGAGAATACTTTCCATAAAAAACTAACACATTTGAAATAAATGTTCAAATAAATGCAGCACATTTGACCACTACGAACTGCTGAAAATTTGTACACACTCTAAAATATATCTCACAAATTACGTCCTCCCTAATTATGGAGTTCAAACAAATATTTATGGCACACTACAAATATATCCAAACATTCCAATTTTCTACACATATTCAATATGCCAAATTGCTTATTTCCTTTAGATGTTTTTATTTTTCCTACTCTTTTATCTTTTTCTCCGTCCTCTCCCACCGCCACCAGACTTACAAATTTATTAACAATGGGTCTATTTACAAAATTTACGTTTCAACTGCAGAAGTTGCGACAATATACAAACATTTTTCAACATTTCAACTTACCAACCATTTCAACAAAACCTAAATGCGTTCCTTCTAAATAAATGGATTTGAATTTACAAAATACTTATATAATGTATTTCTCCTTATTAAATAGATTAATTAAATATCTATGTCAAACTACAAACACACTTGAACTTTCAAATTTGCTATAAAAAAATTGGAATTACTCCGTACGACAAATTACGAACAATTTTAACATTTCAAATCACAACATTCCAGATGGAGTCTACTAAATGATGGAATATAAGATCTGTTTATATTAAATTTCAACATTTTTTTTATGATCTACAAAAAAAATAAAAGAAATATAAAATATTCCGAGTTCTGTTTAAACACAATAAAAAGATAAAAAAAAGAAGTACTGTTCATGCAATGTTCCAATTCCTTAAACAAATGATAATGGAGTCATTTTTTAAAATACTCCAAATGCTTCACATCTCACTTAATAATGGCGTCATTTATCTAAAAAACTACAAGTACTGTTTCACTTTATAACAACAAATAAAAAAACATGTTTGCAAGTTGCAATTTGTCCAACATTTGAGTGAATATTCCGACATTCCATAAAATAAAACAAAAATGCTCACCAAATATAACCGCAGTATACTCATAACAAATACCAAATTTATTTCAACATTTCAATTTGTCCAACATTTCGACACAGCACGTACAAACTTTCCCCAAATGTGGAATCAAATTCAAATGGATTGTTCTAATTTTAATTAAATACTGACGTCGAAATACAAACATGTTTGAGCATTTCAGACCTTCAAATATTTGAATATTGTACACAATATATCAGAAATACACACAAAAAATTGCTACCTATTCATAACAAAACAAATAAATGTTTCAACACTCCAATTTAGCCAACATTTTGGTTATCAAAAAAATATATATTGCACAAAAAAAATCACCAAGGGCGTGGCGTGACGCCACGCCAAAATTCAACTAGTCAGTCTCCCAATGCATCATCCAATTTCTTTTACTGTGAGCTGTCTACCTTCAATCCATATAAGTACAGAATTCTACTTTTATCGCAGTTACCAATCCTACTTTTATGTAAATTCTAGGTGATTTTTAGCCACTCCAAAATTAT
This sequence comes from Poa pratensis, assembly GCA_947311845.1. Classification (NCBI taxonomy): domain Eukaryota; kingdom Viridiplantae; phylum Streptophyta; class Magnoliopsida; order Poales; family Poaceae; genus Poa; species Poa pratensis. The sequence goes on from CAMZMU010000083.1 coordinate 26,170,832, forward strand.
AATTAGGTGTTGTAGCTTTTCTTTTGGCCCACTAAATCACCATCGAATAGCTTAGATCTAAGTGAGTACATAAGCCTAATACTGCACATGCTAGTATTGGCCCATTCGCCAACAACGTCCATGTGAGCATTCATTTTCTGTCGTGTAGTAGGCATCGTCAAAGAGAAATGTTATTGCAAAAGAATGCAACGACAAACACAAAGAAAATGCAGCAACCGACAAAATATTATGTCACAAAACGGAGCAAATCTAAATAAAAAACCACAACAAATTGAACTATTGAAAGAGACAAAAAAGTGCCATTTACTCGTGAACGGACACATTGATTTAGAAAGAAAATAGCCTATTGCTACCAACATATGTTCCAAGTTTTCAGCAATTTAATGCACAAATCCAGAACTTATAAAGTAAACTAAAACACCTAATGTGGGAACAAATGAGCTAGTTCACTAGTAGATAGATACTACAATATAATTGCAATTCTCTCAAAAAAAGAATATAATTGCAATAAATATGTTTAAAGCATCCGTACCGCAGTCACCCATTTCGTTGTACCACTAGTCGATTTGCTGAAAAGCTACGGGTTCCCCTGGTAATTTTTGGGAGGAAAACGAGCACATACACACACACCACGCTTGGACATACATCATTCATGGTGACAATGGTTTGGACACTATTGCAGAAAATAATAACCCGACTTGATTGTTTGACCAACACCAGTGACATAACGTGGGAAGTTCTGTTTTGTATCACATACTTTTTTCGAGAATTGACTCATGATTGTTTTGACCATCAGACCATGTACACTTTTTTGTATAAACATATATTTCTATACACTTGTTAAATAGCAAAAAAATGTTAAGCATATAGTTAGCGGGAATAGTAGAAACACCACTCAATATGTTAGATATCACACTATCCAGTACTACCGACAATCAGAGTGCATGGCATTCTCGTGAAACAAAATTGTCAAACGCACAGGAGCGACTTTTATAGTAGGTCTAAACAATGTACTCTGAGCATCATACAAGTTTTGCTTATATTCAATAAAAGCTCGAAAGATTAAGAAAAACTTCGTGGCAGTTGCGTAGCCTTGGTCCAAATCTAGAAGGTTACTTATTTATTTGGAAAACCCGTGGAAGTTCTTACGGTGCTGGACATGACAGATCTAAAGACATGAACTCAGTAAAACAAAAGTTGCGCATGAAAAAAAATGCCACAAAGAGAGCTCATCGTTATAAAGAAACGCAATAACGTGTGATAAACTGAACTTGGACAATAAACTATCTACGATAGTGGTAATTTATCTTTTGAAGATTGTCAAGCGAGCTAATTCGTTTACTACTTACAACTCGTAATTCCTGCAAGCTATCCTTGCTGGAAAATATATCTGGAAAAAACTTAATGGAAAATAAGGACGTCAGAAGTAAAGATTTTGTTCGAGACACAAATATCCCCTAGGCATGAACATAGCTCATCTGTTCAAAGAGCATCTCCAAGTAAATGGGAAGATGTCCAAACCTCTTTTGAGCGGGAGAGTTGCAGGACATATTTTTATTTTAATACACAACATTTAGCTCCAGATGATATTACAAAAGAAATGGACATCGCAATAGAATTGAGACCATATCTAAGTTTTTGAAAATGCCAACAGCTCACTGGTAAATATATACTGGTTTTGCCCCATGGAAATGGTGTACTTAGATTGGATGACGTATATGGTTTCCTTTCTAGAAGATCAATATGTGATACTGATCATCATCATTTATATACATATTCAGAGCACTAAAACCTTCCAAAAACCTCTCTGTATATCATCCAGTATTGCATTTATCTGCAATTTATAGCACTTTACATCCATTTTGCAGTTCAGTGTGCAAGTCACACTATCTTCAGAAGATTTAGTGTAGAAGTGAAGCAAGAAGCACCACAAATGTGATCCCAATACAACAGAGAAGATGGACATGATCATCAAGTTGAAATTCAAGACGAAGCAATGCAAAAGTGTGGAAGCAGCAGTTCCCAAGGAAGATATGAAGGAATTCAAACGAGTTTGAACCAGAGAAGGAGGGAAGATCAACTTGGAGATCAAGCAAGCCAAAAAGGTAAAAAGGTGATAAAGTTGGAAACACCCCATGTGCACTGTGAGCTAAAGATAGGAAAGGGAAACTTCCTCCTCTCCTCCACCTCGTGCCACTCCACCTCAGAAATGCTAAAGTAGTATAAAGCCACCACCACACCACCACAACACCGATCGATCCGCATCCGCATCCACAACCATCACCCATCCATCCACCTCACTCCATCCCATCCACAACAGCAACAACACCTTTTCAGCCACCAACTCCAACAACCACCAAGAACAGCAAGAACACCTCAAGAACAGAGAAGAACAAGACCAAGAACAAGAACAAGATGAACACGGAGTCCAGGAGAAGAAGCCCAAGGCCTTGGTGACCTGAAGATCATGTTCCGCAACTCTGCTTCCATCCTTGTCTTCACCTCTGCTTCCCCTGCTTCGACTAGGTTTTCAGTGAGCCACAACCAAGGAACTCTCTCCATTCTTCTGTGTAATCTTGTGTCGAACTGAGTAGATCATTCATCTTTAAGTAGAGCTTGTAAAAGTTTGGATAGTGCAGTGAATTGAGTGACACAGTTTTCTGCCTCTACTGAATGTTTGCATGTTTTGCTTGTTGTGTGATTTGATCTGTGTGTGTAAGGCTAGCCCCTGCATACTTGTGTGTGGAAATTCCATCCCTAGCCTCTTATGCTTGTTAACTTACTTGGATCTGGCTTGACATCCCAGAAAAGAGTGAACTTTGTGTTTAAATTTTGCTTCTGCCTTAAACCTGCTAAAACCTCTTGCTTGCAAGACTAGCCTCTGCAAGCTGTTGAAGAATCTCTTGTTCCCTGTCTAAAACTTGCTAAGATCCTTGCCAGATGCTTGCTTGACAACAAAGTAGCTGCAAGTTACTTTCTGAAAACAATTCCCAAAACCCTTTTCCAAACCCCTTTTCTGTCCTAAAGTAAAAACCTGAAAACTTTGTTCTAGCTTCTGCCAACCCTTAGAACCAGCATAACTTTGTTGATCCCTGTGGAGACGATAAACAAACCCCCCTAATACTCTTCCTTGATCAAATTGGCGCCGTTGCCGGGGATTGACTTATGTTTGGAACTTTGTAGTGCAGTAGACTAGACTGTGTGGTTAAATTGTTGAACTTTCTGTAGAATTTGTGATGTCTATGATGTTTGATGTTCTGTGAGCTGAAACTAGAATTGTTATTAGGGGATTTAGTTCACTAACCCTTGATAAAAGTTCTTGTTTGTGCTTGTGTGCAAGGGAAACATGATCACCTTTCTGCAGTATTTGGTTTTTGTTGATGCAGTCTTCTGAAGATTCTCCTCTAGCTCCCTTTGATCCTGAGCCAGAGAGAACTTTTCTTGCAAGAAGAAGAGCAGCATCAGTGTCCTCAGTAGAAGAAACAGAGGAAAGACAGTCAGTTTTCAATATGGGTGATAAGAAGTTGAGAGATTTGTGGATCCCCAAGGATCAGGTTTCAAATGCAGATGTTGTTATGCCTGCCATTCAGGCAAATAACTGGGAGATCAAGCCTGCATTAATCAATATGGTGCAGCACAATCCATTCAAAGGCAGTGCCTTGGAGAGTCCACATGAACATGTTAGGAATTTTCTGGAATATTGCAATACTCTGAAGCACAATGGTGTACCTCCTGAAGCAATTAGAATGCAGTTATTTCCATTTTCACTGTCAGGCACTGCAAAAATTTGGTTTCATGCATTGCCAGCTCATTGCAGAGATACTTGGGAGCATTTGGTTCAAGCTTTCTTTGAAAGGTACTTCCCACCTACCAAGGCAGCTGAGTGCAGAGACAAGATTACAAGGTTTGTGCAGTATGAAGGTGAAAGCTTGTATGATACTTGGCAGAGATATCAAGGACTGATCAGGATGTGTCCCAATCATGGTCAGGAACAGTGGTTAATTCTGCAGACTTTTTACAAGGGCCTGACAGAGCAAACTAGAGCATTTGTTGATTCTGCAGCTGGTGGAGGTATTATGAACAAGACCTTAGATGAAGCTACAGAGCTTATTGAGAGTATGGCCTCACATAATTTTTCCTGGACTAATGAAAGAGCAGTTCATCCAATACATCAAGCTAGCAATGGTCAGAATGCCTTGGAAGCTAAGCTTGACAGCCTGACAACCCAACTAGCTCAGCTCATGCAGGAGAAGAACAGTAAGGCAATTGTGCCTGTGAATCAAGTTTCAGTGACTTGTCAGATATGTGGTATTGAAGGACATGCTTCTCATGAGTGCTCATTGTTGACTCCTCCTGAAAGTCAATTGGCAGAAGTGAATTATGCTCAGAATCAGGGTGTTTATTCTCAGAGCTACAATCCTGCTTGGAGGAACCACCCCAACCTCTCCTACAAGAATGCAAATCAACAGAGCTACCCTCAAGCAAACCAACATATTTTGCCCATCAAGCTCAACAAAATTTCAGACCTCAAGGTAACATGCAGTACCAGCACCATCAACAGCAGCAAGCAGCTCAACCACATGCTTCTGCAAGCAACAGTCAGGCAGAAATAAGTGAGATGATGAGGCTACAGAAAGAAATGTTCAGTGGAATGCAAGAAACAATGAAGATGCAGTCAGAATTGTTTTTCAAGACAATGCAGACACTTACAGCTGGAATATCCAACTCCCAAGCAGTCCAGCCTGAGAATAAGTTGCCTGCACAAGTAGAGAAAAATCCTAAACAGTGTGGAGCTATTTCAACCATTGAGACAGTGGAGGCAGTCACAACCAGAAGTGGAGTAAACACTGCCCAGTGCTAAAATCACCACCAATGATGCCTTATGTTGCTCCACAAAGAAGACCACAAGTACAACAAGCTGTCGTTCCTGAAAACACTGTAGTAAACCCTGAAAAGACAGTTGAACCAATAGTTGAAGCTGAAAAGCATGAAAATTCTGTGGAAAAAGCAGTGGAAAAAGCAGTGAAAAAACCTGATAACAATGTAGCAGATTCAGTGCCTGCAGTTCAGAGAACTGTTGTCAAAAGTACCATTTCCAGAGAGATTAGAGAAAACAAGGAAGAAAAGCAATATGCCAAGTTCTTGGAGACCATGAAGGAAGTGCAAATTACCATTCCCATTCTGGATGCAGTATTACACATCCCTTTGTATGCAAAATTCTTCAAAGACTTGATTACAAAGAAGAGAAGCTTGGAAGATCCAGAAATAGTTGCTCTGACAGAGGACTGCAGTGCTGTCATTCTGAATTATATGCCCAAGAAGCTTGGTGATCCTGGAGTTTTAGTATCCTTGTGTGGTTGGAAAAGAACATTCACAGCTTGTGTGATTTGGTTCATCAGTGAGTGTTTTACCTCTGGCTGTCAGTCAAGTTTTGCAGCTAGGAGCTCTGAAGCCAACTTCCATGACTTGCAGTTAGCTGACAGAACACTGAGGAAGCCAGCTGGAATTCTTGAAGATGTGCCTGTCCAAGTTGGAAATTTGCTTATCCAGTTGATTTTGTGGTATGGAAATGGAAGACAATTCAGAATCCATGATTCTAGGCAGGCCATTCTTGGCAACAGCAGGAGCAATAATTGATGTAAAAGGTGGAACACTGAAGTTGCAGTTTGGCTCAGAACAAGCAGAATTCAGCATGAGCATGCTTCACATTTACCCAATGTTCTGGAGCAATGCCATTCTATTGATGTTGTTGACAGAAGTGTTCACAATGCCTTAAAAGAATTGCAGTCAGAAGAACCTGAAGTTCAAGTATTTGTTACTGCAGAGAATACAAGTTTACAGGAACTTTGTGCAATAAATCTTTGTGAAGAAAGATCAGAGGAAGTACAAAGTGAAATTCCTCAGCCAGCTCACAACTCCATTGTTGAGCTAAAAGAATTACCTGATCATCTGAAGTACTCCTTTTTAGAGAAAGAAAAAATTCATCCAGTGATAATTAGCTCTGCTTTGGACAGTGAACAGGAAGAAAACCTGTTGTCTGTGCTGAGATTGTACAAGAATGTGATTGGATATTCTATTGATGACATCAAGGGAATTGATGAGAAAGTTTGTTCACACAGGATACACTTGGAAGAAGAAAGTAAACCTACTAGAGAAGGGCAGAGAAGATTAAATCCTGCTATGCAAGAAGTAGTGAAAAAGGAAGTTCTCAAGCTCCTTCAGGCAGGCATGATTTACCCCATTTCTGACAGTGAGTGGGTGAGTCCTATCCACATTGTGCCTAAGAAAGGAGGCTACACAGTGGTAGAAAATGAAGAAGGAAAGTTGATTACCACAAGACCTGTCACTGGTTGGAGAATGGTTAATGATTTCAGAAAACTGAACAAAGCAACAAGGAAAGACCATTTTCCTTTACCTTTCATGGATCAGATGCTGGAAAGACTAGCAGGGCAGGAATTCTATTGTTACCTGGATGGATATTCTGGATTTCTCCAAATCCCAATACACCCAGCTGACCAAGAAAAAACAACTTTCACTGTCCTTATGGAACTTTTGCTTACAAGAGATTGCCTTTTGGTTGTGTAATGCACCTGGCACATTTCAGAGATGTATGATGTCAATATTCTCTGATTACATTGAAAGAATCATGGAAGTGTTCATGGATGATTTCACAGTGTATGGAAAGATTTTGCCACTTGCCTGAAGAACTTGACAGCAGTGTTGCACAGATGTTCAGAGCAGAACCTTATCTCAACTGGGAGAAGTGCCACTTTTTAGTAACTGAAGGTATTGTGCTTGGGCACATGGTTTCTGCCAGAGGGATAGAAGTGGATAAAGCAAAAGTCGATGTGATTGCAAAGCTACCTCCTCCTGAAAATGTGAAAGGAATTCAGAGTTTCTTGGGTCATGCTGGTTTTTACAGAAGATTTATCAAGGATTTCTCTCTCCTTGCTAAACCACTCACTCACCTGCTAAATCATGATGTGCAGTTTGTGTTTGATGAAGCATGTATGCAGGCCTTCAACAAGCTAAAAGAAGCTTTGGTTACAGCTCCAATAGTGCAGCCACCTGACTGGAATTTGCCATTTGAGCTGATGTGTGATGCAAGTGATTTTAGTAGGAGCAGTGCTTGGCCAGAGAAAAGAAAAGCTGTCCATGTGATTCATTATGCAAGCAAAACACTTGATGATGCTCAGATCAACTACACCACTACAGAGAAAGAATTGCTAGCAGTAGTGTTTGCATTTGACAAATTCAGGCCATACCTTGTTGGACACAAGTGCATTGTTTTCACTGATCATGCAGCAATAAGGTACTTGGTGAGAAAAAAGGATGCAAAGCCAAGACTGATCAGATGGATTCTCTTGCTGCAGGAGTTTGATATTGAAATCAAAGACAAAAAGGGTTCTGAAAATACTGTTGCAGATCACTTGTCTAGAATAAACAGTCCTGAAAACAGAGAGATTCAAGATGGTATACCTGGTGAGCAACTGATGGAAGTAAAAGCTAGTACTCCTTGGTATGCTGACATAGTAAACTTCCTTGTCTGTGAGATTGTGCCAGCAGACATGTCCTACCAACAGAGAAAGAAATTTCTGCATGATGCCAAGAGTTACTACTGGGATGAACCATTTCTGTACAAGCATTGTGCAGATGGAATAGTGAGAAGATGTGTGCCATCTGAAGAAATTGGTGATGTGATGTTTCAATGCCATGCAGGCATGTATGGAGGCCATGCTGGAGTGATGAAAACTCAAGCAAAAATTCTAAGGCTGGATTTTATTGGCCTAATCTGTTCAAAGATGTGCATAATTATATCAAGCAGTGTGATCCCTGTCAAAGAACTGGAAAGATGTCAAGAAGAAATGAAATGCCACAGAAGGAATCTTGAAGTGGAATTGTTTGATGTGTGGGGAGTTGATTTTGTTGGACCCTTGCCATCATCAAAAGGATACAAGCATATACTAGTTGCAGTGGACTATGTGTCCAAATGGGTTGAAGCAGTACCTACTGTGAGTGCAGATTCCAAGGCAGTCTGCAAGCTGTTCAAAGATGTTATCTTCCCTAGGTTTGGGGTACCAAGAGTTGTTATCAGTGATGGTGGAGCTCATTTCAACAATGAACAGCTAGAGAAGCTACTGAGCAAGTATGGTGTGAAGAATCACAGAGTAACTACACCTTACCACCCACAGGCTAATGGACAAGTTGAGCTTTCCAACAGAGAAGTTAAGCAAATATTAGAGAAAGTTGTGTCCAAGTCCAGAGGGGATTGGTCAATGAAGCTACCAGATACTTTGTGGGCATACAGAACTGGATACAAGACACCTATTGGTATGTCACCATTTAGGCTTGTCTATGGAAAAGCATGTCACTTACCAGTTGAGCTAGAGCACAGAGCTCAGTGGGCTATCAAGAAATTGAACATGGACTTAGGAAAAGCTGGAGATGCAAGAAAGTTGCAGATGTGTGAGCTAGAAGAGCTGAGGCATGATGCCTATGAGAGTTCCAAGATTTACAAAGAAAAGACCAAGAAATGGCATGACAAGCACATTCTCAGAAAGGAATTCAGGATTGGACAGACAGTGCTTGTTTATGATTCCAAGCTGCATTTATTCTCTGGCAAATTCAAGTCCAGATGGTTTGGACCTTGTATCATCAAGAGAGACCTGGGACATGGTGCTTTCGAAGTTCAGAGTCCATCTGAAGGAATGTTCAAGGTTAATGGTCAGAGAATGAAGCATTATGTTGTGGGAGAGAAAGTTAATTATGAAGATGCTGAAGTTACAGAAGAAGATGAGATACAGGATGTTGCTAATGCATCCTCTGCAGCGTGAACCAATGAAGAAGCTACAGTCAGGCTCATGACTATAAACAAGCGCTCATCATGAGGCAGCCTGATACCTTTTTATATTGTTTACATTTTTATTCCTTTATTTGCTATTCTGTTTTGTGTGTTTCTTTTGTTTTAGTGTTTCAGTTTAGGAATAAAAGAAGAAGGAGAAGTTCGTCTGTGATATCATGAAGCAAGGAGCAGAAGTGATCACCAGGTGGAAACATTCCGATCCTTAAACCCTTTTTACAAGCATGAATATTATTGCTATGCCATGGTTCTAAATTATTATCAATTTGGCAATTTAAAGCTGTTTCAGTGAAGTTTCATGAAGTTGCTTTGTTCTGATTAAGTAGCATTACATTTTATTGTGAATGTTGTATTTTATCTGCTTGTTATCTTTGCAAATGCTCATGTTCAGAAGCATTTATCAATGTAGTATTTATTTGTTTCTCTGTTCAAAGCTTTTGGAATACCTGATAATGCAATTTGCTAAGAAACTGAATGTGATGATCCATTTTAGAGCCATTTAATTAACTGCATTTCTTCATTCTCATTTTTTGCATTAGCAATCATGATCCCTGGATTGTGATTTGTGAAGCACTGACAGCAAAAGTATTAACAGTGGAATTAACTGAAAGTTTGGCAAACAAGTAATTTTTTGCATTAGCTACTGTGATCTCTGGATTGTAGTATGTGAAGCACTAACTGAAAAGTCTATAACTGAAGTTTGAAGCAAATTTTGGCATTAGCAGTTATCCTGGGATTGTAACCTGTGAAGCACTAACTGTGTTACCTGACAAATAAATTAACTAACCAACTCATCCTATGCATTTGCATTAGTCTACTATGTTCCTGGGAACTGTAGCAGGGAAGCACTGACCTTGCATGCATATTAACACTCGTCTCCGCATTATGGCTATTATCTGGATCCTTTCTATTCAATTTCCTTGTAAATGGCCCTATCATGTTATTCCAAAGTTGTTGAACCTAGAAATGATTAAATCCTGCTATTTGAAATTTGTTTCCAAACTGGCTCTTGCACTAATCATAAGCAAAAACTGCAATGAATCCAGATTAAATGAACTACTAAGTTTTCAGACATTGCACTAATCATTATCAGTCTATTATCAGAGTTTTGTCACTAGATCATCTTTTATCAGATTTTGCTTCACTTGGGGACAAGCAAAGGTTTTGGTCTGGGGGTTTGATCATCATCATTTATATACATATTCAGAGCACTAAAACCTTCCAAAAACCTCTCTGTATATCATCCAGTATTGCATTTATCTGCAATTTATAGCACTTTACATCCATTTTGCAGTTCAGTGTGCAAGTCACACTATCTTCAGAAGATTTAGTGCAGAAGTGAAGCAAGAAGCACCACAAATGTGATCCCAATACAGCAGAGAAGATGGACATGATCATCAAGTTGAAATTCAAGACGAAGCAATGCAAAAGTGTGGAAGCAGCAGTTCCCAAGGAAGATATGAAGGAATTCAAACGAGTTTGAACAAGAGAAGGAGGGAAGATCAACTTGGAGATCAAGCAAGCCAAAAAGGTAAAAAGGTGATAAAGTTGGAAACACCCCATGTGCACTATGAGCTAAAGATAGGAAAGGGAAACTTCCTCCTCTCCTCCACCTCGTGCCACTCCACCTCAGAAATGCTAAAAGTAGTATAAAGCCACCACCACACCACCACAACACCGATCGATCCGCATCCGCATCCACAACCATCACCCATCCATCCACCTCACTCCATCCCATCCACAACAGCAACAACACCTTTTCAGCCACCAACTCCAACAACCACCAAGAACAGCAAGAACACCTCAAGAACAGAGAAGAACAAGACCAAGAACAAGAACAAGATGAACACGGAGTCCAGGAGAAGAAGCCCAAGGCCTTGGTGACCTGAAGATCATGTTCCGCAACTCTGCTTCCATCCTTGTCTTCACCTCTGCTTCCCCTGCTTCGACTAGGTTTTCAGTGAGCCACAACCAAGGAACTCTCTCCATTCTTCTGTGTAATCTTGTGTCGAACTGAGTAGATCATTCATCTTTAAGTAGAGCTTGTAAAAGTTTGGATAGTGCAGTGAATTGAGTGACACCGTTTTCTGCCTCTACTGAATGTTTGCATGTTTTGCTTGTTGTGTGATTTGATCTGTGTGTGTAAGGCTAGCCCCTGCATACTTGTGTGTGGAAATTCCATCCCTAGCCTCTTATGCTTGTTAACTTACTTGGATCTGGCTTGACATCCCAGAAAAGAGTGAACTTTGTGTTTAAATTTTGCTTCTGCCTTAAACCTGCTAAAACCTCTTGCTTGCAAGACTAGCCTCTGCAAGCTGTTGAAGAATCTCTTGTTCCCTGTCTAAAACTTGCTAAGATCCTTGCCAGATGCTTGCTTGACAACCAAGTAGCTGCAAGTTACTTTCTGAAAACAATTCCCTTAAACCCTTTTCCAAACCCCTTTTCTGTCCTAAAGTAAAAACCTGAAAACTTTGTTCTAGCTTCTGCCAACCCTTAGAACCAGCATAACTTTGTTGATCCCTGTGGAGACGATAAACAAACCCCCCTAATACTCTTCCTTGATCAGATACATGATAGCAATACCAAAAACTTGTCCACAAAATTTCTATATATACATTTGTAGCATGATAGCTTCAGAAATTTACTGAAAGTAGTGGTAACACCAACAAAAGGATTATTGTACAACTGGATAGATGCCATAAAGTAAAACAAAAAGGTTGGTCAGCTCTGTATACTATAGGTCAAATATAAAACATAGGACAAGCACAATCTTATGGTTCTGTTGTAGACGTTCCATTTCCAACGTAGTTAACACTATAAGCATCTGCTGAATAACATATGTTAGCTCACCTTTAACTCATCATAAATATTTCTTTCCCAATCATAGAGTCTATCTAAAGAGGATGCATGGCTTCCTGAAATCATGCAAAACTCTTCAATGAAATCGCTACAGCTATCTGGAGGTTCATCCTCCTCCTTTTGAGCTGAAATCAATGGATTCTTAGATGACACTGATCTTGATGAAAGCGAGCGATTCCAAGTGGTCACTTTTGTGACATGTTGCTCTGATTCTGCAGTAAAACAGTTGAGTAAAATAACCATCCACTCGAGGCGGCTACTGTTAAGAGTATAAGAAAACAGGCTAGACTTCACAAAATACTGTATTTGGTATGAAAAGAAAATATACCATGGGATGCTATATTTCCAGCATTGCAACAGATCAAGGATGCTGACAGAGAAAGCGCACCTGGTGGTTTCCCTGGAATAATTAGCACCAATATTAAGCAAGTAAAACCGTAGAAGTTCAGAAAACAGTATCGCTGAACAATTACTGTCCTCACCTGTTATCTGGGAAGAAATGCTTAGTCGAATCTTCATTGTCTCAAGCATCCTCGAGACCTCATGGCAAGATTCAGCTGCCCTAGTAAATTGATGCTCAAGTTCTTTCACACTGGATAAAAAACCTTTTGATCCTCTAGCGATGAAACCTCCCTTGTCTTCTTCACTGCATGATCATTTTGGTACATTAACCTTGTCTACATGGGCTTCATTTTTTCTATCATTACTAATACTTGTAAGATTCTGCCCCTTTACAACCTGTTTCTGAACTTGATCAGTTCCTTTCTCTAAGATTGAGTCATTTTGCAAATGCTTATCAGCAATCTCAATTTCATTACAATCATTGTGATTCAACTTAAGATTGTTTAAATTGTCATCGACTTCTTTATATCCATATTCCAGTTGTTCTTGCACCTCAACAATTGAACTTGTGTTGCTGATCGAAGAAGCCAAATCCTTTTCATCTCCATGGACACAATCCTCCAAACTACCCATGTGAATGCTCTGGCTATTATCTGAGACATGGGATGTAGCATTTTGAATCACATCATTTGGATAAAAGAAATCCCATGAGGAGCAAACCTCGGACTGCAGCGGTGCTGAAAAGGAAGTAGAAATAGGCTGCCCTTATTTGACAAAGCTAGCAGTACTCGGGTTGACTGTCACCGTCAAGGATGTGCTCACCGCGGACCTCAAGCGACTAACATCGGAACGGCGGGGTGGTGGTAGTTGTCGTGGGTTTGTCACGTCAGATGTCATGGATGACTTCGTAGGTGTGGGATTTGCGCGAGCCAATCGTCTCCGAGCTTGGGATCGCAGGAACAAGGACGAACACAGATTTACCCAGGTTTGGCCCCTCAATGTGAGGTAAAGACCTACTTCCTGCCTACCCTAGATTGGTATTGATATGATATATGTGGTATTACAATGGAGGCGATCCGATCTGGGAACTCGCCGTAAGAGCTAGGGTTCTAGGGATTGATAGCTTGACCCTGTCTAAGTCCTGCGAGTCCTCTTTATATGCACAGAGGCTCGCTAGGTTACCAAGGAAACTTCCTCCACAAGGAATATATCGACCGGAACCTACTTGGAGACTAACTCCCCTCACGTCTTCCAGGATGTGTCTTCTAGATCCTTCTCCTTGTGGTGGTACGATGTTGGGCTTGCTTTCATGCATGCCTTTATTGTGCGAGTAAGTTGAGTCGCACTTTACCAAATATGGGCCGCGGGTTAATCTACAAAGTATTCCCCCGACATTAGCCCCAAGTTCAGCTTGGACTTCGGACGAAGGCTTCTTTGTCTTATTGAACCATTGAACCGCTCACATGAATGTCCCAGCCGAACTCCAATTTTTGTATCGCCATTTGCGACTTATAACCTTCTTAGCGGCTCAAGGGCGCGACTCATCTGGTCGTGCCTGTTGGTTTTCAGATCTGAGCGTCTTCTGCGCCTGGGCTTTTTATGTTGGCCCATCGGCCCCCCTGGCGTTCTACTTCAATTACGCTGCCGCTACTCTTCTCCGCCACCTTTGGTTCCGCTTCTTGTGCTTGCAATCTTCTGGCGGAAATCCCCTTGGTTGAAAGAGATGTATGGCCGTAGCTGCAACTGGAAAGGCTCGTGGATTGATGAGGTATTTTTGGAGTCTTTAGCTGCTCACGGCCTTCTTCCTCCGAGGGATCAATGCGAATGGCGCGCCGCTGGCGAGGAGATAATTCCTGATCCACAGCCAGGAGAAATGGTGATTTTTGCGGAACACGTCGAGCGCGGATTCAAGCCTCCTGGTTCTCTTTTCTTTCACTCCCTGATGCAGCGGCTGGGTCTTCGCCTTCATGACATCGTCCCAACTCAATATTTCAAGTGAGTAACTTCCACGTCCTTTGCGAAGATTACTTAGGCATCTCTCCTTCAATAGACTTCTGGCTCGCTCTCTTTAGCTGCAATAGTCAAAAAGAAGCAATAGATGCATCTTTCCTCCAATGCGGCGCCATATCTTTCCAACGCCGTAAGGGTAGTATTTTCCCAAAGCTAGCCCTTGCCAAAAAAGTTAAGGACTGGCAAAGAACTTTCTTTTACTGCAAAGATACTTCCCCTGAGGGCGAGATTCATCTCCCCCCTTGGTCTCCACTCCCTTTCGAGGCTACCTCTGCTTTGTCTTCCAAGCCCGATCCTTCCTCATTGGCCTCCATCGAAATTCTTTTAGACAAGGTGAGGGCGCTGACGCTCCATGGTCTTACCGGATTGGATCTTATATCTTGCTAGACCAAATGGCGAATTCAGCCTGTGAGTCACCGTCTGCAACTTATGATGGACTTCACCTGCCATGCCGATGACGTTGATCGTACTTGCCCTGAAGATTGGGACAAAGGGGAGTGGATAAACTTCATTTGCCGAGTGACAAACGAGGACATTGACTCGTATGATAACATCGGTCTTTGCTCCCTTCTGGGCTGAACACAAGCCTTTTGTGGTAATTATTCTTGTAACTTTTTCCCTCTAGGATTCCTTCTTCAAAGTTGACTATTTCTGACGTTGATTCTCTTTCAGATCGATCCTTACTTTTGGACTCTCCCATCCGAAGAGGAGACCGGCTCAGGCCAAGAAACCACTGTGAAGTTGCCAGAAGAAGTCGCTGATCCTGGCGAGGAAATGATCGCACTTGGCACTGTTTCCGAGCCTGGTGGTAGCACATCTGAAGAGGAGCAACAAATGGTCAACGCTCTCTTGTCCACGGCTCCAGGCACATCTTTCCTGGCGCTTCCTGAAGTACCTCGCAGGTCCTCTAAGCGTCTTCTCTCTGAGAGCTCAGAAGATCCCTCGCAACCTGAGAAACGTCGCAAGGCCTTGGCGTTGCTTGTGGATATCAAAGCTGCCAAATCTTTAAAACTTGCTAAGCCTGGCAGCGCTGTACTTCCCTCCGAGCCTGCGATGAAGAATTGTCCCTCGACAAGCTCGGGTATTTCCTTGTGACATTCTTTTCTTTGTATTCATGTGTCTTTATGAAGGGTTGTTTATTCACCGTTGTTTTTTCTATCCCGTAGGCTCAGACCTGCAAGATTTGTCTTCTCCTTCTTCTGGTTGCCTGATGAGGAGCGTCCGTATTACTTCTGGGTAAGACTTGCTTTCCTTCTATAACTGTTGTGCTGCCATTTTGGTCTATAACCATCAATATCTTGCAGGGCCATGGTTGGAGGAGATACAAAGTCTACCTCCTCCACTGATCTTTCTCAGCCAACCACGAGTGAAGGTGATGTTGCTAGCGAGAACATGGGAACTAGCGATGGCGCAACTTATCTGAAGCCTTCTTTAGAAGAGGTATTGGCGATGCGGCTCCTGCCATGGTTCCAGTCGCAGCGCCATCTGCGACTCCTAATGTTGATGGGATGCCCCTTCAAGTTGGAGCTCCTATTTCTGAAGCGGCTGACCTCCCTAGCGCTAGTAGTTCCAAATCAATTGCAGATGCTGTCGGGATGTAACCCCGGATACCCCAAAGTGGTTGGATCCGTTGAATTAATAAAAGAGAGAAACAGTGAATAAACAGTCAAAAGATAAAGAAAAAAGCAGAGGAAGGCCGCATGGGCCGACATTGGCATGGCGCGTGCCAGCATACCAGAGGCCAGGCCGACACACCCTGGGCGGGCTTTGTTATCCGCCGCGCCCCGGGCAGGCCGAGATATCCGCCGCAGCTCGCTTGGGCCGAGTGTCGGGGGAATGATTAACCCGCGACTTATTCGAATTTAACAACCAGCAACTTAAGGTTGCGCTATCATTGTTGGGCCACGAGAAAGATGGGCCAATCTCGCATCGTGACTCGATGAAGGAAAGCTCCAGAAGGTCGGTGCAAACTTGCCTTGGAAGACAAGAAAGATAATCAGGCTTCGTGTAGAACTCTTGTAACCTGACGAGCCTCTGTGTATATAAAGAGGACTCGCAGGACTTAGAGGGTCAAGCCCTAAAACCCTAGCTCATACGGCGAGTACCAGATCGGATCGCCTCCATTGTAACACCTCGATTATCATATCAATACCAATCTAGGGTAGGCAGGAAGTAGGTCTTTTACCTCACATTGAGGGGGCCGAACCTGGGTAAATCTGTGTTGATCTTTGTTCCTGCGATCCCAAGCTCGGAGATGCTTGACTCGCGTAATCCCACACCTACGAAGTCATCTATGACACCTGACGTGACAAACCCACGACAGTTGGCGCCCACCGTGGGGCCTGCGGTCAAGAGCGTCACGTTCCGCGCAGGATCCATGAAAGGAGCTGAAGATCTTGTTGTTGGCCGTATCATCACGGTCAATGGCACACCCCTCATTGACGATTCAAGCTGGGGGCCGGAAGCAGATTACTTGGAGACCGGCCACGTCATCCCGTTTGGATCCATCAACGTCTTCGTTGGCTTCATCGGTGGCAGGTCCATTAGCTCGGTCCAAGAAGGCGACTCAGTAGAAGAAGTCGCCGATGATGGGGAAGAATCCATGGAAAGCATGGACTCGCAAGAGTTTGGGTCCATTGTACCTGCCTTTGAAGAAAGTTGCTGGGGTTACCCACCAGAAATCGCATTATCACCAGATCGAGAGACGGCGCAAGTCGCGGTTTACACGACCGGAGGAGCAGGTGCATCAGGAACTGCTGGAGAAACCGAGGCATCGGCACCCCCAAGCAACCCACTTCTTGTCCCTGTGTCAGCCACTAACGCCGCCCTCCGTGCAACAGAAATTGAGGCCGCCAGGGCCGAGCTCCTGTATGAGGTTCGAAGGATGGAAGAAGAGCGCCGCAGGCTCGATCAGATAAACCAAGGAATCCAACAGGAGCGGCAAAGTAGCCGCGCTGGCTGCGACTCAACGACAGGTTGACTCGCAAACACAACTGCGCGCGACTCAACCAACAGTGGAAATCCCGCTTACTCCAGCCGCGGGAGCGGGAATCCAGACAGTTGCGGAAGGATGGGGACCAACAAATCAAGAGACCCAGCAACAACCAAGGAGGTTTCACACCCCGCAGGGCCATTACCAAAACCCTGTCGATAATATGTATGCTGCGGCTAATATCTTGACTCAGATGGTACCAACAGGCGATGACCCGGTCAATGCTGAGGCGCGGCGCGCGATTCAGATGCTAAGTACAGCAGTCCTGCAACAAGCCAATAGGGCGAAGCCGAAGCACAGCTGCCCCTCGTACCAGCCAATCACAGGATTGCAGCAGAAAGAAGCGTCCAAAGCAGGCCACCAGAGAACATATCAGGAGTCGCACAGAGGCAGCAGGAGCAAGTCGCAGAAGCGCAGGCGAATATGCCAGTGATGCAAACGCGGCCCGCAGAGTCAACAATCCAACGGGCACATCCACAACCCTGTCCTCGCGGCTCAAGGGCCCAGCATGTTTTACTGAAAGATCAGATTGGAACCTTTTCCTGAAGATTTCAAAGGGCCACGCAAGGTGGCAAACTATAACGCCAGCATGGATCCAACCACCTGGCTGAACAATTACGAGATGGGGATGAGCATTTTGAACGCCTCAGAGGAAATATGTGCAAGGTACCTCAACATGATGCTAGAAGGTGCAGCGCACATATGGCTGCAAAATTTGCCTCCCAACTCTATAAATACTTGGGAGGAACTGAAGGATGCTTTCGTTAAGAACTTCCAAGGAACTTGCAAGCGACTCTGCAATATAGAAGATCTCGAGCGTTGTGTCCAGAAGGAAGGCGAGTCAAGTCGCCATTGGATGAAAAGGGTGGCAGAAATAATACACTCCTCAGATAATATACCACCAAGCTCAGCCGTCCTGGTAATGGAGAAAAACTGCAAGTTCGAGCCGCTGATTCATAAGCTGGGTCGCATGAAAGATAAAGTCAAGAGCCTCAGCGAGGTAATGGCTGCGGCTAACAAATATGCCGGCTCGGATAAAACCAGAGACGCGTCAGACGGAGAAGAAGAGGAGGTTGCTGCCAAAGGAAAGAAAAACTCCAACAAGCCCCAGCAGCAGCAAACAAGCCACAACAACGCGAATCAAAACAAACGCAAAAACGAAGATGGTCACTCAGGGCTCGTCGCCAATACGCGTGGAGGATTCAGAGGCCAGCGAGGAAGGGGCCGAGGATACGGCTCCCGTCCAATCAATATGGAAGAAGTTTTTAATCGGCCGTGCGACCTTCATGCAACAGGTGATGGACGGCCAGCGGACCATACCAAGGCACAATGCACTATTACAAGAAGTGGAAAGAAGAAAGCCAGCACAACAGGGGAAATTCCCACGAAGGAAACCCTGGTACGGCTCATGACGCAAATGTTGGGCAGCACAGCACGAAACCACCCCAGGCAAACGGGGCAGTATCACACAATAGTTATCGACACCTCCAAAAGGGAAGAGAAATTGAGTCGCAGGAGTCAACAGGTGAACGCCGTGATACCAGCAACGCCCAATTGGCTAAGGTGGTCAGCACACAGTAACTTGGAGTCGCGACGATCACCCGCCACAAGTACGGGAACCTGGCAAGTTGGCGCTGGTTGTGGCACCGTACGTAGCAGGATACAAGCTGACCAAAGTGCTTATGGATGGAGGAAGCAGCATTAATATCTTGTACTACGATACGTTCCAGCGTCTAGGACTCAAGGATTCCAGCCTGCAGCCCACGTCAACCGTGTTTCACGGCATTGTCCCAGGAAGGTCCGCACAGCCAGCGGGGAAAATAACCCTAGGGGTAACTTTTGGGACAGAAGAGAACTTCAGAAGCGAGTTCCTATGTTTCGAAGTGGTAAAATTCCAAAGCCCATATCACGCCTTGTTTGGAAGAAGAGCTTTTGCTAAGTTTATGGCCAGGCCATGCTACGTGTACCTACAGTTGAAGATACCAGGACCAAAAGGGGTCATCACAGTGTACGGAGATAGAGAAAAAGCGATAGAATGTGAAGAAGGAGATGCGGCCTTCGCAGAATCTGCCTGTGCCGCGGAAGAGCTAAAAGGTTATAAGTCGCAGGTGGACCCAAATGACATGAGCGTAGTTACCACGCCGTCTGCCGAGCCACCAATGAAATTCAAAGCGGCCCAGGACACCAAGCAGATAAATCTTGTTCCTGGCGACTCATCCAAGCAAACCAGCATTGGAGCACACATGGAAGAAGAGCAGGAGAAGGCTCTCGTCGCTTTCCTTCAGGAAAATAAGGACATCTTCGCATGGAAACCGTCAGATATGCCAGGGGTACCAAGAGAATTAGCAGAACATAGCCTCAAAGTGAACCCTGCGGCTAAACCAGTGAAGCAGCCACTACGGCGTTTCCACGATGATAGAAGAAAGGCAATAGGGAGGAAATAGCTCGCCTACTGGCTGCAGGATTCATCACGGAGGTATACCATCCGGAGTGGGTGGCAAACCCAGTCTTGGTTATGAAAAAGAACGGTACGTGGCGAATGTGCGTTGATTACACCAGTCTTAACAAAGCTGTCCAAAGGATCCATTTGCTTTGCCGCGAATCGACCAAGTGATTGATTCAACTGCTGGGTGCGAGCTGTTATGCTTTTTGGATGCCTATTCAGGCTACCATCAAATCAAGATGAAGAGGGAGGACCAAGAAAAGACGTCCTTCATCACACCCTTTGGAGCTTTTTGTTATGTCAGCATGCCCTTTGGGTTGAAGAACGCAGGTGCGACTTACCAAAGATGCATTCAGAATTGTCTACATGAGCAAATAGGTCGCAACGTTCACGCCTACGTGGATGATATTGTGGTTAAGTCGCAAGTTGGCCAGGATCTTATTAGTGACCTGGCAGAGACATTCACAAATCTCAGAAAATACAACATGAGCTCAACCCCACAAAGTGCGTCTTTGGAGTACCAGCAGGAAAGCTATTGGGTTCATAGTATCAGAAAGAGGCATTGAGGCCAACCCTGACAAGATAAAGGCCGTGATGGATCTCCAAAAGCCAGAAAAGATAAAAGATGTGCAGCGACTTACCGGTTGCGTCGCAGCTTTGAGTCGCTTTATATCAAGATTGGGAGAGAAAGCACTACCTTTGTACAGATTGTTGAAAAAATCAGACACCTTCGTTTGGGATGCAGAGGCCGACGAAGCTCTAACAGCCTTGAAACATCAATTGACAAATGCTCCAGTTCTGGCGGCTCCAAAGGATAAAGAGCCCATGCTACTATACATAGCGGCAAATTCCCGCGCTGTGAGCGCTGTCATGGTTGTGGAGAGACAAGAACCCGGAAAGGAATACCCTGTCCAGAGACCAGTATATTACGTGAGCGAAGTCCTCACAGCTTCCAAACAGCGTTACCCACAGTGGCAGAAGTTGGTGTTTGGAGTGTTCATGGCGAGTCGCAAGCTGAAGCACTACTTCCAAGAACATCCAATAACTGTGGTTAGTTCAGCACCGTTAGCAGATATCATCCGTAATCGAGAAGCTACTGGAAGAGTCGCTAAGTGGGCGATCGAGTTGGGACCACATCATATCAGTTACGAGCCGCGCACATCAATTAAGTCGCAAGCCCTCGCAGATTTTATCAACGATTGGACAGAAATCCAAGTCGCTCCTAGCATGGCAGAAACCAAATACTGGACCATGCATTTTGATGGGTCAAGACAGTTGCAAGGCTCGGGGGCTGGAGTTGTTCTAACATCCCCAAGGGGACAAGCTGCGGTATGTGCTACAGATACACTTCAACTGCACAAATAACGTGGCAGAGTATGAGGCACTGCTTCATGGTCTACGTATAGCAAAGGAGATGAACATCAGTCGCATACGCTGTTTTGGCGATTCAGACTTGGTGGCACAGCAGGTCTCTGGAACGTGGGACAGCAAGGATGCGAATATGGCTGCATACAGAAGAGAGGTGGACAGAATTGCTGGACACTTCACTGGATACCAAGTTGAACATATTGATCGGAGACAAAACGAAGCTGCAGATGCCCTGTCTCGACTTGGATCCAATAGACAGTCAGTCCCACCCAATGTTTTCCTGGATGAACTGCACAATCCATCAGTCAAACCTCCAGCAGAGATTGACATTGCAGAGCCAGAGGACGATTCAACTTTAGTCGCAGCCCTGCATGAACAGCCAGGATGGACAGAGCCATACATGGCATATTTAAGTCGCGGAGTGCTGCCAGACGATGAGATTGAGGCGCGCAAAATCATACGGCGATCAAGGCCTATACAATCATCAACAACGAATTATACAAGCGCAGCGTGTCAGGAGCATTCCAAAGATGTGTCTCACCAGAAGAGGGACGAAAAATCTTGCACGAAATTCATTCAGGCGATTGTGGCCATCATGCTTCGTCAAGATCTTTGGTGGCAAAGGCGTTCCGACATGGATTCTTCTGGTTAACAGCATTAGCAGATGCAGAGCAAATTGTCAGAGTGTGCGACGGATGTCAAAGATACGCTAGGCAAGATCATATGCCAGCTCAAGCACTTCGCACAATACCCATCACATGGCCTTTTGCCGTATGGGGTTTTGACATGGTAGGGCCCTTCAGACGGTCTTCAAATGGAAAAACTCACCTCCTGGTCATGGTGGACAAGTTCACAAAGTGGATAGAAGCAGAACCTGTGGGAGATTGCGAGGCTGAAACAGCAGTCAAGTTCTTGAAGAAGGTCATATTCCGCTTTGGGTACCCCCATAGTATCATTACAGACAACGGGAGCAACACCTCTGAAGGAGCTACACAGATATTTTGCGCAACAATGGGATAAGATTGGACCTCACGTCAGTAGCACACCCGCAGAGCAATGGACAAGCTGAGCGAGCTAACCAGGAAATTCTCCATGGAATTAAGCCGCGCCTTATTGAAAAGGTCGAAGCATCTCCAGGATGTTGGGTGGAGAATTGCCAGCAGTACTGTGGAGCTTAAGAACAACCCCTAACAGATCCACAGGGTTTACACCATATTTTATGGTCTATGGAGCAGAAGCAGTCATGCCCAGCGATATCATACACGATTCACCAAGAGTTGCGGCTTACATCGAGACAGATAATGAGATAGCTCGGCAAGACTCGGTGGACACATTAGACGAGGTTAGAGACTTGGCAGCATCAAGGTCAGCGGTATATCAACAAGACTTGCGACGCTATCATGCCAGACGCATCAAAACCCGCACCTTTCAAGAAGGCGACCTAGTACTGCGACTTAAACAAGATCACAAGGGAATGCATAAGCTGTCCTCTCCATGGGAAGGACCCTACATCATCAGCAAGAAGCTAAACAATGGGTCGTACTATCTGCTGGATGTAAGGGAAGAAAGCAGCGAACGCCATGATTTCGAGGATCGTCTCGAGGCACCTCGCCCTTGGAACGTCGCACACCTGCGACCGTACTATACATAAGAAAAGGCTAATTAGAGCCAAGCATCATCCTTTCCAGCTTTATAGCTGAGTATCATCACAGCCACTCAGGGCTAGAACTTCAACTTTGGTCGCCACCTAGGCGCGACCTATGCAACATCTGATCGCCACCCAGGCGCGATCGACCCTTGTATCAGAAACCGGCTGCCACCTAGGCGCGGCCGTAAACTTTGTATCATTTCTGGTCGCCACCTAGGCGCGACCGACCCCATGTATCACCATGGATCGCCACCTACGCGCGATCCAACCCTATGTATAACACTCGGTTGCCACCAAGGCGCGACCTTATGTGTCATCATAATCAAAGCTTATCATAGCTTAGCCTATCATGGCCATATCATTATGTTTCTTGGGGCTTTGTTACCCTGAAACAGCCAACTTATTGGCAATTATCAAATTTACCTTAAGTTGGATTGCTACTCGCATTATGTGGCCAAAGTACTGGGGTGTGGCGTCAATCGAGCTTGATTGCCTATCATGGCCGCTCTCGACCCTGAACACACATGTTCCTAGGAAATACTGAGTCGCGCGAGTGCCCACTTAAGGATTCAGATGGCCTAACGAGAGGTCGATGTACTGCTTATAGTACGGCAACACCAATTACAATTACTTGTATCTTAACAATTGTTTTATTCATGATATCAAGTTACAGGTGACGACCTTCAAAACTTCTGAGAAGAATTGAGATGATTATCACGTTACATCCTCTCAATCCTTGGGGGCTACATCATATTATCATCAAAAATTTGAAGATGGATCGTCATCAAGTTTTGAAGCTATCAGGCTACTCTAACAAAGAAGCTCACGAAGTCAGATGATCCTCCAGGTGCGAGTCAAGGCCAATCCAGCACAATTATAAGTTGCGAAATAAGGAAAAGCGCGGCCTAAACATTCAAGATCAAGAAATCCTATGAAGTTCAGGCCACGCTTGGGGGCTAATGTCGGGGGAATGATTAACCCGCGACTTATTCGAATTTAACAACAGCACTTAAGGTTGCGCTATCATTGTTGGGCCACGAGAAAGATGGGCCAATCTCGCATCGTGACTCGATGAAGGAAAGCTCCAGAAGGTCGGTGCAAACTTGCCTTGGACAAAGAACTCTTGTAACCTGACGAGCCTCTGTGTATATAAAGAGGACTCGCAGGACTTAGAGGGTCAAGCCCTAAAACCCTAGCTCATACGGCGAGTACCAGATCGGATCGCCTCCATTGTAACACCTCGATTATCATATCAATACCAATCTAGGGTAGGCAGGAAGTAGGTCTTTTACCTCACATTGAGGGGGCCGAACCTGGGTAAATCTGTGTTGATCTTTGTTCCTGCGATCCCAAGCTCGGAGATGCTTGACTCGCGTAATCCCCACCTACGAAGTCATCTATGACACCTGACGTGACAAACCCACGACACCGAGACAGCCACAGCTCGGCTGGGCGAGCCCCCAGCCTCGGACGGCCGTGTTACCCCTCCAGCAGCTCGGCTGGGCCAAGATCTCGGTTGGGCCGAGATCTCCCAGTCTCAGGCAGGCCGGCACCTCCCAGTTTCGGGCAGGCCAGCACACGTCTCGACCGTGGACCAGCGTCTCCGTATCTCGGTTGCTCCTTGGGCCGAGCTATTTCCGTACCTCGGCAACGACCACCAGGAGAGCTGCTACCTCTACGTCTACTGCTTCTTCTTCAACACTCTACGTCGACACTTGCCCCAGCTCTAGAAGATAAGAAGAAGACTAGAAGATCCAGAAGACAAGTGCTAGAAGACAAGGCGAAGGACAGACAGGACGTGCCAAACCCATCCCCGTGATGCATGCACAGTGCCTACGATGTGACGACAGTACGCCTCCATGACGCGTGCACAGTGCGGACAAGACCCCAGTAGTCAAATCATGTACAGTGCGTGTTCAGTGTTCTGCGGGCCATCCCTTGTCTCCTGGGCTCTCCCTATATAAAGAGCACCAGGGGGAGCGCTCTCCTCAACCGATGGGCTCATTTTCCCCAGTGCTCTTTGCTAGCTCCCTTCTCCATATGGGCTGAGTGCTGCCTAGCTCAGGCGTAGAGATACAGCTCAAGGAGCAATCTTGTAGCTCACGTGTTCAGCTCCATATAGTCCAGACATGCTGCAGTAGGGGTGTTATCTCTCACGAGAGCCCCGAAGCAGGGTAAATCCTTGTGTTCATCTGTTCTTCCGTGTGCGCTCTTCAGCGCGCTATCCCTCCCCGAATCCTCTAGCGTCCATCGGCCCCAAACTTAAGCCTACCCCTAGGCATCTGTTGTTCAATACCACGACAGTTGGCGCCCACCGTGGGGCTGACAGTGGCGCTTGTTGGATCAATTCGGACGGGACCTTCGTCATCAACGCGGGGACTCGACATCGCCATTGTCCCCCGTGCTCTAGCTTGCCGCTGTGAGCAGAGGCTAGCGCTGCCTCCACCAACGGACATCATCGGCAAATCCCGGATGAGAAAAGTGACTCGGGGACTCAACTTCGGCATCGTCCCCGTGTGTTAATTCATTTTCAAGTTGACTACAGTTCGAATCCGAGATATGCTGGTATGCTGGTAAATCCGAGGTATGCTGGAAATCCGAGATATGCTGGTATGCTGGTAAATCCGAGGTATGCTGGAAATCCGAGATATGCTGGTATGCTGGTAAATCCGAGGTATGCTGAAATCCGAGATATGCTGGTATGCTGGTAAATCCGAGGTATACTGGAAAAACCCGAGATATGCTGGTATGCTGGTAAATCCGAGGTATGCTGGAAATCCGAGATATGCTGGTAAATCCGAGGTATGCTGAAAATCCGAGATATGCTAGTATGTTGGTAAATCCGAGGTATGCTGGAAATCCGAGATATGCTGGTATGCTGGTAAATCCGAGGTATCCTGGAGAAATCCGAGATACCCTGGAAAACCCGAGTTAAGGCTTGGAAATCCGAGTTAAGACTTGGAAATCCGAGTTAAGGCTTGGAAATCCGAGATAAGCTTGGTAAATCCGAGTTAAGGTTGGTAAATCCAAGTTGAGCTTGGGAAATCCGACATGGAGTTGGAAAATCCGACATATATTGGTCAAATCCGACATAAAGGTGGTCCGGGCCGAGATGTTGGTGGCCCAGGCCGACATATTGATATCCATGCTGGCATCAGCGTCTTCCTCGACTTCTCCAACAACATTGCCTCATAAGTATCATTTATATGTCTGCATCACGCTCTTAGATAGTCTCGAACAGTACTCGGGGACTGCCCTTTCGTATCTTGCTTAGTTGTTTTCCCCGGGGGCAAGATGTCTTGACCCGGGGACTGGACAACCAGTCCAGTTTTGTTTTATTTCCTATACAAGAAAAGTGACTCGGGACTCGGTTATGACCGAGTCTGCGTCCTTGTGCATAGTCTTGTTGTCACATCCCAAATTTTTGGAACTAAGAAAAACTTAGTTTCACAAGACCCAAAATTCAGAACCAACAAAAACTTTTTGAAATGTTTCACTGATGATTGTGTTTTCCTTCCTGTTGCTGTGTTGAACCTTGTGTGACCTGTTGTTTAAGTTGTTTGACTAGTAAATATAAGACCCAACCAATATAAAAATATATTTAACTTTGGTGATCATGTCATGACAAGAAAAATATTCCATGTATCTTTTCCATTCTTATTTTGGCCAACTCCATTTCAATGATACTTGGTTTAGCAACAACCAAAACTAATACCCATCTATTATATACTTAAAACACAGGATAACCAACGGTAAAGATTTATCAATCTGAAGTAATAAAATCCCAACGGCTGAGATTAATATACAAGGACCGAAGCACATGCACGTGCGACATAAAAAAACATGATTAGGCACCGTGTACGATAAGAACTCCAGCGAACAAAATCTCTACCTAAATAAACACGTATCTCTTGGCCCCATATCGATCGTGTTTGGTGCTGCTTTGATCCGATCAACACGGCAGCGATGAAGATGGCGACTATCATGCGTGATGAGCTCGAAACACAGGATAACCAACGGTAAAGATTTATCAATCTGAAGTAATAAAATCCCAACGGCTGAGATTAATATACAAGGACCGAAGCACATGCACGTGCGACATAAAAAAACATGATTAGGCACCGTGTACGATAAGAACTCCAGCGAACAAAATCTCTACCTAAATAAACACGTATCTCTTGGCCCCATATCGATCGTGTTTGGTGCTGCTTTGATCCGATCAACACGGCAGCGATGAAGATGGCGACTATCATGCGTGATGAGCTCGAAGGGACAACATCGATTTGGCTCCAATCAAGCTATCTTGAGGAGACGACGGTGATCCAGTGTGCGACTGCATATCTCTTGGGCCCATATAGATCGAGATTGGTGCTGCTTTGCTCCGATCAACACGGCAGCGATGAAGATGGCGACTATCATCCGTGATGAGCTCGAAGGGACAACATCGATTTGGCTCCAATCAAGCTATCTTGAGGAGACGACGGTGATCCAGTGTGCGACTGCAGTTTGAATGACTCATGCAATCTCTCCTATGCCGCTATGGTCCTAGGAGGAAGGATAGCAAAGGCCATAATGGCGCAGATGACGCAGCAGACATATCCTGGCGAAAATCCGGGCCCGAAGCCGTCCATGCAGAGATCTAGGTCGTGGTGATGGAGAGGTGCATGAACAGAGGTTAGTATAGTCCAACATGCGTGATTTTCTGCAGGCCAGGATGACGATCAGATCGATCCATGTAGCCGGCGTTCATAACGGTGGTCATATTCCATCTCAAGATTAGAGCGCGGCTGTGCGAGCATGTTCTAGGCATCGGAGCATGATCGCCAAGGACGTCGCCAGGCTGACACTTTTAGCCGTGCGGCCGGATGTTCTGCAATTCCACATAGCAGCAGCTTGCAAGGTTTGATCGTCTAGCCCAAGCTGCACTCATCAGTTTGCTGATTCTCAATAAGTAATCCTACATTGCAATGTATTATAAAAACACTTGTATGATTAGAAGCAGGAACCACCATTTAAAGCATATGGATTGATCACCCGGACTTCTAACTATTGTTTTCAATCTATTCAAGCTACGTGACATGATTGTATGAATCTCAATGCAATTCAAAGGTCTTGCTTCCAAACTGAATGTCTTCAGGCAATACTGAACATATTTGCATTTGAAGGAAAAGAAGATACCGAGTGCCAAATATTATTTTCGCTGTATTCAAGGTACATGCCATGATTGTCTGAATCTCAATACGACTGTAAGGTCTTGCTTCATGACTGAATTTCTGCATTTAAGTGCAACTCTGTAGGTTCTATTCAAACTAATTATTGGATTCAGGTATAGTACTTAAAACTGGTGATGCTGTGATGTACTTTTTTGAGTAATGAAAAAAAAGCTATGTTGTTTCCGCAGTACAATTGTACAAATCGATTTGAAGGACACAAAGACAATAAGATTCACTCCAGCGAACCTACTGGATTTGAAAGTCGTAGACAAGCGGAATCAGACCATCCATCTGATATTCTGATCACGCCGGTACATGCTGCTCTACGCGCTGCCGGCCAGTCTTGCCAGCTCCGGTGCCTAGAACGCCGTGCTTGCTCTACAAATTCGATTTGGAACAAGCGGAAGAGGTGGTCGTGGACATGCAGGCACATGAGCCAGATTACAGTTATAGTACTGTCGTGGACTATGTCATTGTGTGCTTAGCCGCTATAACCAGGTAACTGCTCCCTCTCAGCCTACATATATGCGTATTGAGATATGGGCAGATGGAGGGTTATGCATCATGCATGTGTGTGATCATTTGGTTGTGAAGTACAGCCAGCGTTTGGACTATTCGTTACAAAACCAACTTGATTAAGAAGAATTGTCTAGAGGATATTTAGCTGGCGAATCATCACCCATACCGTAGAATTGTGTGGTGCGCATGATAAACTCTGTTGGTAATTGCGTACTCATGTCCCGATCTACTGATATTCATGATTCAAGTATTTCTCAGTGTCTTATTTTGAATAATGGACAGATCCTGAGTTCCTCACTCTCTGATGGCATGTTTGCTGATGCTTCATGTGTTTTATTGCAGGGGGCTATCAACATATAGAGTTTGTGCTCCTCACATATTCTCTATATTTGTAATTTGGTGATTTCAGTTTATATGGTTTCCTTTTCCCCTACTTTGCATCTAGGTGTATAACTAACTACTGGATGGAATTGGTCACACATGAGATTTAGAGTACAAGAAGGACGAAATAATAATATTGATATTTGTAATATTACAAGTACTATCTTTGCTTTTAGTCATGTTGTACAAATTCTCTAGGTTGTCAGGGATTCTTTGGTGATGACTCCATTGCACAAAATTACAAAAGCTAATAACGGATATTTATTGATATTTACAAATCTGCAGGGCAACATTTGCAGGTGGCAGTTCCTCAAATGCCAACGTTTTTTGAGTTTTCTTATTATCTGTGTAGATTTAGTAAATTTATTTGATGCCCCAAGTGTTTTCTATGTTTACAGTCTATTGGAGTAAGCATATGGATTTGGAAAACATGAACAAGAAATAACTTATGATGCTCCAAATATTGCATATTCTATTTATCAAGTTGTCGTATCTTGATGTATCTTTGGTTTTGCACTTGGCCCAGGACATAAGCCACACGCCTCTTTCATCTATTTACAAAAAAATATGGATGGTACAAGGAAGTGCAGTAAGGAGTTCTAAAAACAGTGTCACATAAATTCTTATGTAAGTAGCATCCACATCTCCTTTCATACACTTCTTGGCCAAGAATGTACTGAGGTCAAATCCCATCTTCAGTTCTACAACTGCCTGTTCCAATTGTTAAAGATCTCAACATGATAGCTAACAGTGTTTGTTCCTGCTATTTTTCAGGATTATTTAGAGTCTAGACAACAACCACCAACTGACTATTTTTGGCCCTCTCTCCCATGTTACATATTGGTAATTTTATTCTAATATTAATTTATTGGTGTCCAGTTGCTAGAGAAGGTGTAAATTTAGTGGAGGAGCAGATTTCCAATGGCACTTTGAATTAGATAGGATGGCTTGCGTCTTTGGGTGACTACGTCCTCTCCACAATCATCTGGTAAACCAGGCCATCAACACAGTACTTGAAATTGCAACAGAGCGTAGTGGATGTCTAAGGGCTGGCCGCGACTTGTGACGATGCTGAAAGCAGCATTACTCGGTGTCGAGTGGTGGCCATTGCTGCACTACAGGTACGCTCATTGGATTCTTATGTCGAAATTTTCTTGGTATACTACCCACTCATGACATCTTAATAGTCATGTATTCCCGAATATTTTGGACTAGAAACCTTATTGATTATAATTCTGTTCCTGTCATTGCTATGTCTTCTGAAATGAAAATTTGTTTATGTTTCATATATTTCTCATGTGGGATCAAATAAAGATGTGAGATGGAGTTCGGATGATGGATTTACCACTGGATGCTCCTGCTCCAAGCTAAATGACCCAAGCGCTATCAGATGATCTGGCTGTATTGCTACTTTTCTGTTTCCCAATGACAATGCCACTGCAGCTGAAATTATACCAAAGGCTAAAATAATTATCGATCATCCTGTAATCAAAATTTGGGAAAACAAAAAGAAATAGGGAAGCAGCTGTACAGGGGGGACTAGAGCAGTGAGGCATGCACCTTGCCTGCTGAATGCCGGCCGCAGCTGCCGCCTTCGTCGTCGTCGACCACGTCCAGGTCCGCGCCGGGTCGCGCACAGTGCAGTCCGCACTGACCATGCCGGCCATCGCGGCTGTACCTTTCCAAATCAGCGACGGCGAGATGCAGCCTCGCCTGTTGCTCCAGCGCTCATCCACGACTTGGTAAAGAATCGCCTCCAAGATCATGGCCGGGCATACAATGGAGAAAGGGGATTTTTTTCACAGGTACGGTCAATGGATTGAGCACAGTCGTAGTGAAAGGGGAATTTTCTTCAATTCTTTTCAGGAGATTCATAGAGTGTGGACCGTGGTTTATTTTTTATATGGTGTGGACCGTGATTTACAGTCACAAAACATGTCCTGAAAAATGTAGTGAGAAAAATAATGGTTGGATAAAATACAATTAATTGCAAAGTGAACAGGAGGAAGGTCTTTGGTCTTTCATTTTCTGATGTTTGCACTTAACTTAACAACCATCTACTTACTGAAATTAGTCACAGATAGGAGTGCAGTCTGAAGGTCAAGAAAATGCATGTTATGCTATCACGGATTCCATGATCTGCAAGTGCGTATTTTCAAATTATCTTTCTTTGCATACGTGTATTGATATAGCACGGGAACTCGACTAAAAAAATCCATGGTTGTTCCAGTTATATAGATCCCTCCTCAAGCATATTGATTGGTTCAGGTGGAAGTGTTCCATTCAACTGAAATTATTCTTCAGTCTATGATTGAATGCCTACCTCTGAATTTTGGTCCAAGAGCCCAGGTACGTTCATTGGGTTAACAATGTGAGGGCCAGAAAATTCACTACATCTGAATCATGACACTAACATGTAATTTTTAAAGCAATACTTATGAGGTGTCTGACTTGAAAAACTACAGCATATCATGCAATATTATATGTTCAGCAAATAAACAAAGAAGCAAGGAATAAGTACAAGAACAAGTATTTTGTTATCTGCATTACTTAGCTGTTCTTTCAGCTCTAACCATACCAAGAGAGTAATGTTTGTTTCATATCTTCTCTCATGGACTGAAGTGAAAGTGTGGTATCAACCTTAATTTTCTCCTATGTATTTCATCGTTTTTATTACAGTATGTAGTTAAGTATCTATTTATTATTGATGTATCTAGAGTGTCCATTATATCTTGGAGGCAAAATGATGACACAGTAGAAGTCCAATGTAGTTGGAACATATCGAACTTTGGTTCTTTAAGGCCTATGATATGCATGTATTTATATTTTGTATGAAAGCTTGACAAAGAACCGAGGCCAAAGAAAGAACTAAATTTCTTTAGAAATAAGTCGAGGTCGCCGAGGTCTGTTGTGTGGATGCGTTGAGGTCGCTGACGCCCTTGGGTCAACATCGTCGCCTCCCCCAGGTAACTGAGGCAAGTTCGCTGCAGCCCCAGCGTCAACTTCTCACACAACAAAATGTTGAGCTCCACCCGTTGAGTCCTCAGCAGATTTTCTGTACAAGTCTAATTGAATTATCTACGAAGTTGTATACACGTGTGTAAATATTTAAATTGATAGGGAGTTGTGTACCTACGTGTGTGTGTTTGGATCTTGAATTATGGATATTTGATCGTGAATGAAAATAGCAGTGACCTTCAAATGCAAATGTTTCTTTGTTGGATTATCATTGAAATTTGTAGATTGGTCATAATTCTTGACGATTTATGGGCTGAGAAACTCAGGAGATCAGAATTCTTCAATTGTTATTGCCCAAAGATTTTTTTTGTTCAGCTAACTACATTACATATTTATATTCGAATAATCGCATTGCTAGCCGCGCAATTGCGCGGGCCACCCAGCTAGTTATTTGAGAAAGTAAAAGTATTTTCAAAACTATGTGTTCCCACAAATTTGGAGATCTATATGATATCTCCTATCTATCTTTTAAACTTGATATTTTGCATTTGTATGCAACTCCCATTTTATAAGATTTGGTTATCATTACATTTTAAAAGGAACACAAGTGGGAAATATATTACCCCACATATTTTGTCTTGCCCAAAACCCTTTAAAAAAAATACAAAGGTGGAGTTGAGATAGTTTTAAACATCATCTTGTCATAATTAAGTGTGATCATTTTATAAGATAGTATTGCTAATTATATAGATGGTGGTGTGATTAATCCTTGTGGTTTGAATTGTGTGGACTTGGTTGTGGTGTTGATCTTGTTGTGCTTGTTTGTTTATTGGACTTATGATTGTATTGATTGTTAATTCTTGTTTTATTGTTTGCTGGGTGAATAATTACACCAAGATACTTGAGTGATAAGTTGAAAACCCACTGGTCACAAATTTGGAATGTGACTTGAATTTAAGGCAAACTCCTCAAATTATTCAACAAATGGAAATGAAGATCATGAATTAAAGAAATGATCTTAATAAATTACTTTCCCTACTTAACTATCTATTTCCTTCAAATAAATATTTCCTCTATGAAGATAAAAACTATTTGAAGTTAATATATTTGTCAAGGAAGTTCCAAGAGTTCAAAATTTATATTTTAAACTTGCTTTAAAAATTCTAAAGGATTATAAAATAGTATTTAAGAAAAATGCCTTATTTAAACCCTATGAACAAAAGTTGTTCAAAACATTTTATTTTGAAAAACCAATTTTTGTGGAGGCTCTACATGACAAGGGGAGCCTACCCAAATATTTTCAAATTTTTATAAGATGTTTTAGTACCCCAAATAATTCCCTAAAACCCTACTGGTTTTAAAAGAAATAAAAGAAACAGGAAAAGGACCTAGTTGTAATTAGAAACGGAAATCCAGGGGTTATCGGCAAAAGCGTCATCTTCTCTGTAGCAGCCCGTGGCCGACGACGCCGTGTCGTCCGCCCGTGCGCCGCTCGCCGCCAGGCCCCCCCCTCTCGCTCCTCTGCCGCTCGAAGGAGGATAAGGAGCCCCCCCGGCTCTCCTCTGCTCTCTCTCGCCCCTCACACCTCCCCTGCTCCCTCTCTCTCTTATTTTTCCTCCACGGCACCGAACCCTAGCCGAGCTCGCCGTCGAGCGCCGCCGTCGATAGAGACCGCCTGGAGCAGATCGAAGACCACCAGGAGGACCGCCTCATCGTCCTCTCCCTCCTCGTCCAAGGAATCGTCGCGGGAAGCAACGAATCGAGCAGAGCATCGTCGTCCTCTTCCTCTCCGGCCGCCACCTTTCGATGAAGCTCGCGAGTAGCTCCGACCATCTCTCTCCGCCAATTCTGCACCCCCGTGGTCCCCTTATTCTGCTCTAGCTAATGGACATCGCCGTTTCTCTTAGGAACCCCGGAGTCGCCGTCGCCGTTCACGCCCGAAGCTCCAGCTCGCTGTCTCCTCGCTCTGCCGTGCTCGTTCGGGAAGAAGACGTCCTCGTAACGCTTCGCGTTGCACGTGGGCCGCTGGCTGGGCCGCGACCTGCGCTGCCCGTTCATGTTTTTATTTAGTAGATGTATTATCTATTTTGTTTCCTGTTTAATTTTGCAGTATAGATTTAAATCTGTTGTGGTAGATCTATGTGTGCAAATATTATGATGTAAATTTTGTAGTGTTCATGTGTGTTTTCTTAAACATGCCACACTGGCTGTTTGGAAAAATATAATTTTGTGTGCCTCCTAGCTTTAATCTCATAAAAAGTATGTTTTTCACCAAATATTTAATATCTAGAGTTTTATAGATCCAAAAATTGCAAACTCAAATTCTCTGGATAGGTTGAGATGCTACCTTTCCAGATCTATTGGCCTTACTTGCAAATGAAGTCTAAAACCAAAGTTCTATTCATTCTTGAAAACACACCAGTGGCACTTTGGTGATTTTTGTAAATTTTTGTGAAATGAATTTTGGAGTAAATCCAATTGGGTTGTCTTCTATATGTATAGGAGAACATATCCCTAGCTTGGTTTGAATTTAGGAGTCACTGATTGACTGTGGTGCTAATTATAAGGTTTAGGCATTTTCTGCCTATTTTTATTAGGACTTTATTAGTTGTTGTGTTATAACTTTATTATTACAAATGTGTTTCCTAGCATGTGTGTGGTGGTAATCCACTGTTATGACTTGTTTCCTTAATTTTACTAGCATGTTAGGAGAGCTATTTGTGAGTCATGTGTTGTTAGGGTTTTATTCCCTATATAGTCTCTCTCCTAGCAATTAGGAATTTGTTAAGCTTGTTCATTTTGATAGGAGATTATTGTGTGTGATTAAAATGTATGCCTTGCTTGTTAATGATTGTTGTGGTACTATTGTTTGCATGTTATTACTGTTTAGAAGGTTATAATATGTTAGTACTGTTAGTGGTATTTGTTAGACATATTGGTATGAGTGAT
The DNA here is from genome assembly GCA_947311845.1 of Poa pratensis. Taxonomy (NCBI): domain Eukaryota; kingdom Viridiplantae; phylum Streptophyta; class Magnoliopsida; order Poales; family Poaceae; genus Poa; species Poa pratensis. Next base: position 26,205,374 of record CAMZMU010000083.1, read on the forward strand.
ATATTTGCGTGGCTTAATGAACTTGATGGACTTGAGTTGAGTACTAGCTTAAATATCTTGTTAGAGTATCCACCTTAGCTTGGTGAGATATTTTGAATTACCAAGATTAATTGGTAGTTTAACTTTTGTCTGAAGTATTTCCTGATTAGAGAAAAGTGGTTGTTAATTACCTCTAATTGAGGATGGCTTGGTGCTCTATGTTTTGGCATGTGTTTGGTGTTATACTCCTGTGAGTATAATGCCCTTGTAAATATAGATCTTAGTTTGTTGCTTGATTAAATTAGTACTATGTTTGTAGTTTGTTCCTTGTGTGTACCACTTGTGGTTTGGTTTGCTTATTGAGTGTTGTTTTATTTTCATGTTGCGACGCTAGAGATAAACGCTACCGGAGTGGTATTTGGGAAGGATTTATCGGAGAAGGATGAGAGTTTATTTCTTTGGTCAACGAGGAGAAGTCCAGGAACATGATGCTGAAATCAGGCAAGCTATCCTCTGAGTTTGCATTTATATACATCTATTTTGGTTCACATGTTTTACTTATAAAGAGCAAAAGTGATTTATGTGGTGTTTGCCACAAAAGCTATGATTTTGAAACCCTTTTCCAAAATATAAGTATATTATTTTGACACCCTATATGGAGATATTAGATGGAAATTCTTTTTCAAACTATAGGATGGGAAAAATATTGTTTACTCAAAACTCCTTTGAAAATACTTGTGTGGTATGGAATACCGAGATGTCGGTGTGAAAGTGAAGAAATGGAGAATGGTGGTGTTTATGAAAAATGCACATTGTGTCCTTGTACTTACAGAACAACCAATAATCTGTGCGACCACATTTATCCCCATATGGGAAAGGGGCTTAGTCATATAATTTGCTCTTATTAGTATGGGATACCTCATCGACGGAGATGACTCGTTATGAATGAGGGGATGGTCTGAGGACCTACCCTGACCTGGTCCTCGCTCAAACTCTATGGAAAGATAAGGAGGATTGAAGACTTCATAAATGTGGTCGCCGGGAAAAACATATGAGTCCTCACACTTAGGGTTGCCGACGGGGACCGGACTGAGTGTCGATGGGAATTATCATATGGGTACGATCCTATACTAGCATGAGCAAAGGAGAGGCTAGGGTCGGTGGCTCAACTTCGCATACACCTTGTATGGCGGGACGTGGCTGACACGATGAGTTACCGGATGGATGTGGGATAAAAGCGTGCTACCTCTGCAGAGGGTTAAAACTATTCGAATAGCCGAGTCCTCGGATATGGACAGTTGGAAAGAACTGCTTTGACCATGTGCAAGTTTTGGAAATGTTTAAGATTTAAAAAGGAAAATGGAGATGTTGTATTTGTGCAACTATACCGACGAGTCGGTATGAGGTTGCTGGAAAAGAGGAGGACCCCGAGGGGCTATGATTGAGAAGTGCAAAGTTTTGTGTCCTGAAAGTGGAAAATGTTTTATGCAACTATACCAAGGGGTTGGTAGAAGGTTGTTGGAAAACTGATTTGACCAGGAATGGTTCTGGTCGGAAAAGGAGGAGTTTTGGAGAAATAAACAAATGGTGATTTTCCGGAAAAATATTTATAAAAGAGACTTCTTACCTTTTTCAACAAAGATGTATTTTCGGGAAAACGTTTTAAACAAGACTTCTTACAAAGACAGATTTATGGGAAAAGTTCTAAAAGCCTTCTTTCCTTTTTCAATAAAAATATAGAGATTTCAAAACAAAGTGTTATTAAACAAAAGTATTTAAACAATACAAAGAGTAGTGCATGCTCATTCCGGGGGTAGTTTGCGAGTACATTCAAATGTACTCATATTGGTTTCGTCCCTGGCTATTGTCTTAGCCAGATTCTGAAGAGGAGCAGTTCGAAGAAGAAGTGGTTAATGACGTCAATGCGAACTAGGGCGCTTCCCAGTCAGCGGCCTGTAGGGTTAAGGCAAATGATTTGGGCCCCACGCTGTTTGGTGATTTCCGCTGCAAGTACCTGTTGAAGTTATGACTTCAATCAAGTAAGTATATTTATTCGGTATTTATGGGTGTTCGTGATGCCAATTCGAGTTATGTGCAACAACAGACTGATCATGGGATTGTTGCAGGAAACATAACGAGTATCTCGGATAGTTAATCCGGGTTCTCACACTTGCTGCTAGATTTAGTTTACCGGCATCTTATATTTACTAATTGGAGGCACCATACGAGACACCACGTTAATCCTGGAGTTTAGAGAATTATGTCCATCGGATTAGCTAATAATCAATCTTGAGCCGTCAGATGATGTAGGCCGCGCGTCTCACACCCGAACGTCTCTTTTGATTTGGATCTGGTGTAGAAGGTCATGAGTTCGATCCAAAAGCAACTCACGCTAATCTAATGATTAATTAATGTTTTTGCCAACAAAAGATACCTGGCCGCGTACATCCGGAGCAGCAGCAAAAAAAATAGAATTAGTACTAGCGATTGCAATGCTCACGGTTCCTCTCCGCCAATCTGACCGTCCGTGTACGCCGCCTCTGCTATCTGCGTCCTTCATGGCCTCGGGGAGTAATCCGGCCGCTATGTCACATCTAGAGATCAAGATGGAATAGGTTGAGAAGCCGCATGCATGTTCCTATGGTTACACGCCTCGGTGCGCGGCAGAAGGGCTGAACCTGCTGGATCGATCTGCCAATACCCGAGCTGATCTGAGGTACACAATGGGTTCTTTGTTTTCTAATCAGATCCATGAACTGCTATGCTGATTGTCTCACGTCATGACCAGTTGTCTCCACCGATGCTATAACCTTGGACGATTCAATTCCAATTCGCTTAAACGTAAAAAAAATTGTAAATATAGTTGGAAGTGATGGCATCTAGGCCATGGCTGAATAATTAATCCTATCATTATTTGCTAATCTTGCCGGCTAATCCATGCACAATTTCTGGCCATGCATAGTTCCCATGGCTGAATAATTAATCCCATCATTATTTGCTAATCTTGCCGGCTAATCCATGCACAATTCATGCATGCACGTATTTTTCTGGCCATGCATAGTTTAGGGACGTGGGCCTTGGTTTAAGTAATTTATTAGCAGCCACATGCATGTGTATAACTGTATACACGTAAACCGTATGGTCTGCGATCATATGAGTTAGCTAAAATGTATAAACCCCTTTTATTTTTAAATACCTTCTTCACATAATATTTCCTTTATTTTATTACGGCGTAACCGTTTTTATAATCGTTGGTTATTTTATTCTGAGACAAATTTGGGTCAACAGGAAGATAATATACGCCGGGTGGGATGCATACACTAATGTTCATCAAATCAAATCAAAAGGAAAAAAATGCATCACTACAACATCACGACATTCATTGAATGAGGGTGTGATCTAAAATGTTCTGCAACATACTGGAATTAGGTCAATTAAAATCTAATTTACTTCCCTTTTTGCGTCCAAGCAGGTACTGTGAAGTAACCTATCTAGCATCACCACTCCAATCAAACTGTTTGATTTAGTTATCAAGAAATGCAAAGGAATTTGCACTCTCTGTCTTGAGAAACAAAAGTGAGCATCCATTGCATCTTCGATTTGAATACCTTTATAACAATATTATACCTGCACGCTACAAGTGCTATCTAAAAGTTTTTGGTTAATACAGATAACCTCTGTATTCTATCTCTCGGTTTAGACGTCAGCTTAGAAAATGGCAATTCAAGAGACTCTAATTGGCGTGGCAATGATATTAGTTACATCATTTTCTTATGTTGTATTTTTCAATGGAAAGATAGTCAGAAATTCTGCTTTGCAATGTGTTAGATTTGATACTGGCGGGACTACTCATCTTCTAGGTCTTTAACTTCAGAAATACACACTTCTCACGATTTTCTTATAATGTACCTACGTTTAGTTTGGAACCATCTTTTCATAAGACCAAATCTTGATATAATCCACTAGCTCACTCATTTTCAACAAAAAATTCAAGGTTTCTTTCGCATATTTGATGCATTATTTTGTTTATACATTTATCAAGCTTCAGTCTTAAAATACACTTACCTGTTCTAACGATGATTTATCTGTTGTTTGTTGTGCAAATACACAAGTATGCTGTTGCGACCAATGAAAGCAGACCTCTCTCCTTCGTACCATTATTTTCCTTTCGGTTTAATTTGGTGTTTCAGATCCGAAACAAACACTTATCTTTGTTGTATAGACAAAAACTAAATAATAATCAGATACTAATATAGAGGACGGGAAAACTTTAATCGCAATTGACATGCACCATAACATGTTCTATTTGACTGTCTTTGTTTCAACCTACACAATCATGTTTATGTTGATGTTGATCTGCTGATAGAGTCGTATTTTGTAGTGATCAAAATTTAGTCTGAAATGAATGTTAAATTAAGAAATTCATATTAACATTGTTTCCATATAAATTAATGATAATTCTACAGATCTCTCAAAAGTATTGTCCTTTTTAGTCCAGTTTGATTAATTAGAGGCCTTAATTGCATAGAAACCTATTATAGTGAGTTTAAAATATATTGTCAAATTATATCTTTATGTTACATAATTAAAAGAACAGATCTACCAATAGCCCGTGCGGATGCACGGGTTGACGACTAGTATGCTATAGCTAGATTTACCTTGGTTTGTTAAATGAAGTTGTTGTCCCGTTAATATTCAGTATACATATATGCCTGTACTAACGTTGAAAGGTGGCATCAGTTTTACTGAGACAATATTCGTCTTCAAGATCATTGTTATATTGGTTATCTTGAATCACCCAGGACATCATGGTATTGTCGGTATTCTCCAGGTCGCCGTTTTATTCGGTTTGCCAACATATCATGGCATCTTTCATATCCCCGATCGCCGTTTATTTCGGTTTGCCAGCATATCATGGCATCATTCATATTCCATATCGCCGTTTGTTCGGTTTGCCAACATATCACGGCATCATTCCATATCTCACATCACCCTTTATGTTGGTTTGCCAAAGAGACATATGAGATATGTCCGTGCAGACATATGCCTTCGGTAATGCCCAGAGTGGCTGAAAACTGACATATGAGAGACATATGAGATATGTCCGTGCAGACATACGCCTTCGGTAATGCCCAGAGTGGCTGAAAACAGACATATGAGAGACATATGAGATATGTCCGAGCTGGCGACATGCGCCTTCGGTAATGCCCAGAGTGGCTAGAAACCGACATATGAGATATGCCTAGAGAGGCCGAGATACCGAGACATATGAGATAAGCCCGTGCAGGCTTATGTCGGTCCAGCTAATGCTGGCGACATGCGACTTCGGTAATGCCCAGAGTGGCTAGAAACCGACATATGAGATATGCCTAGAGAGGCCGAGATACCGAGACATATGAGATAAGCCCGTGCAGGCTTATGTCGGTCCAGCTAATGCTGGCGACATGCGACTTCGGTAATGCCCAGAGTGGCTGAAAACCGACATATAATGGTGCCCATGCAGGCAGGATGTAGTGTATATGGAGGTTTTTAGTCTGGTTATTTGTTTCTGTAAGTCTGTGCGCGACTCTGCGAGTCCCCCACAACCTCGGGACTAATGTTGGGGATGTAACCCCGGATACCCCAAAGTGGTTGGATCCGTTGAATTAATAAAAGAGAGAAACAGTGAATAAACAGTTAAAAGATAAAGAAAAAAGCGGAGGAAGGCCGCACGGGCCGACATTGGCATGGCCCGTGCCAGCATACCAGAGGCCATGCCGACACACCCTGGGCGGGCTTTGTTATCCGCTGCGCCCCGGGCAGGCCGAGATATCCGCCGCAACTCGGTTGGGCCGAGGCAGCCACAGCTCGGTCGGGCCGAGGTAGCCACAGCTCGGCTGGGCGAGCCCCCCAGCCTCGGACGGGCCGTGTTACCCCTCCAGCAGCTCGGCTGGGCCAAGATCTCCTCAACCCGGCGGCCCGGCACGTGCTACTCTCGGCTGTGCCGAGATCTCCCAGTCTCGGGCAGGCCGGCACCTCCCAGTCTCGGGCAGGCCAGCACACGTCTCGACCGTGGACCAGCGTCTCCGTATCTCGGTTGCTCCTTCTGCCGAGCTATTTCCGTACCTCGGCAACGACCACCAGGAAAGCTGCTACCTCTATGTCTACTGCTTCTTCTTCAACACTCTACGTCGACACTTGCCCCAGCTCTAGAAGATAAGGAGAAGACTAGATGATCCAGGAGACAAGTGCTAGAAGACAAGGCGAAGGACAGACAGGACGTGCCAGACCCATCCCCGTGATGCATGCACAGTGCCTACGATGTGACGACAGTACGCCTCCATGACGCGTGCACAGTGCGGACAAGACCCCAGTAGTCAAATCGTGTACAGTGTTCTGCGGGCCATCCCTTGTCCCCTGGGCTCTCCCTATATAAAGAGCACCAGGGGCGCTCTCCTCAGCCGATGGGCTCATTTTCCCCAGTGCTCTTTGCTAGCTCCCTTCTCCATAGGGGCTGAGTGCTGCCTAGCTCAGGCGTAGAGATACAGCTCAAGGAGCAATCTTGTAGCTCACGTGTGCAGCTCCATATAGTCCAGACATGCTGCAGCAGGGGTGTTATCTCTCACGAGAGCCCCGAATCAGGGTAAATCCTTGTGTTCATCTGTTCTTCCGTGTGCGCTCTTCAGCACGCTATCCCTCCCCGAATAGTCTAGCGTCCATCGGCCACAAACTTAAGCCTACCCCTAGGCATCTGTTGTTCAATACCACGACAGATGCCATAATCGATGCTGGAGATAAGCACACTGCTTTATTGCGTGACCTGGTTGGGCAATTATCTTCAAGTCGCCTGGTACGCATACTGTAGCCCCCAAGGATCAAGACCTTGTGTCAGTTCGCGGGTGTTGATTCTTTCTTTTTTCCAAGCTTGGAGTCCCCCAAGTACCTTTCAAAATTGCTTATATTCCGTTTACTCGCAGCTTGAGCTTTCCTCGCTTGCTTCTTCTGACGCAATGAAAGCCAAGGGCATTTCCTTAGATAAACCTGAAGTGACGCGATCTTCCTTGGGACATCATAGCGATATCATTAAGAACCAAGCGCAAGAAATACAAATACTCAAAGATCAACTTGACTCCTGTGAAGAGCAATTTAAAGAACTCGAAGCAGACTCCAAGCAGCGACTAATGGAGAAGGATGAATTGATAAAATCCTTGCGAGAGGGGCTGAATCTCAAATCTGAGCTGCTTGATCGGCTGAAAGGAGACCATGTGAGGGAGCTCGCCGCGCGAGATGAAAAATATAACTCGCTGCTCAAGGCTTTTGAGGGTTTTGGATCTGCTGTTAAATCAGTCATTCTGCAACTCACTGGTACATCCCTAATCCTTTGTTTCTTGATCATTTACATCTGAGTGACCATCATGAGCTGCTGATCTGAATAATATCTTATTTTTTGATGCAGGGCCTGGTGCTCCGGTGTACCGCTCCAATTTGAAGGATCAACTGGAATATCTTCAAGATTTTAGCTTGCGCCTTCTTAAAGTAACCAAAGAGATTATGACAAAAATCGCCCCTGCGGCTGATGCTCCATATTCATGTGAGTTTTGGCTGAACTGGCTATTTAAGGCTCCTCACTATGTCTCTGATTGGAAGGGTCTTCTGCTCACTCCGGAGCTGCTCATGTGTTAACATTACTCTGGGCATATTATCCAGAAATAGAGGTAGGCAAGATTGCTCTTCATGACCGGGCGAAGCGCGCGGATGGTACTGAGCTTTCAATGAGTGAATACTTCGACATCTGGAAGGGTATGCGTGGATACGCCACATTGCTTGTTAAGAATTTAGACTTGGGCTCTTATCCGGGAAAGTTCAACCCCGATGGTAGCAAGGCTACGAAGGAGAAATCCACTGGGGCTGACTTATCCCGAGCTTCCGATCCATCCTCAGGACCTGGTGGTCCTTCCACTTCATCTGGTGGTGCCTTGGTTATAAGGACACCTGCAGCTCCAACCTCGAGGCAAGCCGCGAAGGCTTCTGTTCCTGCGACTCGAAATCAGAAATAAACATCCAATAGTAATGTGCGACTCGTCAATAGTGACTTGCCTGTTAGTCTGTAAAAAAATTGTGTACTATAAGCAGTACTTTTGTGACCTATAAGCAGGTTCTTTTATGATACTTCCATTAAGTAGACGCTCGCGCGGCTCAGTATTTCCTAGGAACATGTGTGTTCAGGGTCGAGAGCGGCCATGATAGGCAATCAAGCCCAAGTCAATAAGCTTCTTCTCACCAGCATGTTCAGTGCGGCTTAAGGTACGCACCGGCGACTGAAACCTACAGTTCTTTCTCATAACTTGCACTTCAGATTGCGCCGTGGTATCTTTGGCAGAGTCAAGGATCCCTGTGACTTGTTTTATCCGGTCGCTGGTTGATTCGTTCTCCTTCTGGATCCACTGTCTGAGGTTCTTCACGCCCTCTATTTGGAACCTTTTGATAAACTTATCCTTCAATTCCTCCCATGAGTTTATTGACTTTGGCGGCAACCTTAGCAGCCAATCCCTGGCTTCTCCCTGTAGTACCAAGTGAAAATATTTTGCGAGCACCTCCTGAGTTACACCGATTCCTGTCATGTTTATTTCATAGTCCTCTATCCACAGGACAGGGGCTAGATCATTATGGTAGGTCGTGACTTGCTGCGACTCGCCGAATTTCGGTGGGAAACGAGTGAGCCGTATTTCCTCCCCGAAACATGCTGGTCCTTTCAATAACGAATAGGAGCTCACAGGTGCCATATCTTCATCTGAATCGGTTTCGAACTGGGTTGGTTGAGTCGCATCAAGCATTTGCGACTTACTGTCAGCCTTACTCTCTTTACCTGGTGATACTTGCAGACCTGCTAGCTGGTTGTCTAACTCTTCCACATTGCATCCTTCCTCGCCCCACGATACCTCGTGTTGGGGCTCGTTAGGCGTAACTCCATACATGTTTGCTTGCTGTAGGGCGGCAGTCTGTAGCAGATCAATCGCATGGCGAGCGTCCTTATCAGCTCGCGTATCACCGACTGGTGCTATTTTTGATAATATCCCGATCGCGTCGTGCATATTGCTTTCCAGATTATTGTGGAACTTCTGCTTCATCTCTTGCCTCCCTTTGTCAGTCTTGGTGCAAATCGCCTGCTGCTTTTGCTGCCAACGCCTCAGTCGTTGATCTTCTTCCTGGAGTTTTTTGCGCTCTGCCGCGAGCCTTTGCGCTTCTTCACAAAGTTCCGCCCTGACGGCTTCGATTTCTTCAATTTTGGGATTTTTCTCCCGGCTAGGCAGAGGTTCCCAGATTGGTTTTGACGGGACGGAGGCAGGTGTTTTTGCCCTGGTCTGCTGCAGTTCTTCTAACACGCGGACCCTAACTGGCCGCAGTTCCTCTCCTGATTCGTCCCCTTGAGTCGCGTCTGAAGATCTGCGACTGACGGACCCAACGAAGATTTCACAGACCCGACGGGAATAATATACCCAAATTCAACGTGATCTGCCTCTGGTCCCCACTCTGAGTCGTCGATGAAGGGAACACTATTGATATCTTCCACTTGGCCGATGGCGATGTCCTTGAACCCTGATTCCGATCCTGCGCGGAACGTGACGCTCTTGACCGCAGGCCCCACGGTGGGCACCAACTGTCGTGGGTATGTCACGTCAGATGTCATGGATGACTTCGTAGGTGTGGGATTTGCACGAGTCAATCGTCTCCGAGCTTGGGATCGCAGGAACAAGGACGAACACAGATTTACCCAGGTTCGGCCCCTCAATGTGAGGTAAAGACCTACTTCCTACCTACCCTAGATTGGTATTGATATGATATATGTGGTGTTACAATGGAGACGATCCGATCTGGGAACTCGTCGTAAGAGCTAGGGTTCTAGGGCTTGATAGCTTGACCCTGTCTAAGTCCTGCGAGTCCTCTTTATATGCACAGAGGCTCGCTAGGTTACCAAGGAAACTTCCTCCACAAGGAATATATCGACCGGAACCTACTTGGAGACTAACTCCCCCTCACGTCTTCCAGGATATGTTTTCTAGATCCTTCTCCTTGTGGTGGTACGATGTTGGGCTTGCTTTCATGTAGGCCTTTATTGTGCGAGTAAGTTGAGTCGCACTTTACCAAATATGGGCCGCGGGTTAATCTACAAAGTATTCCCCCGACAGTAGTGGTGGATAGTTAGCACTGTTTGCAGGTGGCAATGGGGATGGTAAAGCAGACGAAGAGCGAGGAGACTTCTCTGGGTCACCCTCGTGCTGTGACTCTACAAACTGCCTCAACGCAATGCCGACATTGCGCAACGATTGCTCGTACGACAGCTGAGCAGCAGAAAGGGCATACCTTGCATCAATTGCTTGTTCAACGTGTTTCAGCTGACCCTTGCACATCTGCATTGCAGTGTTGCCATGCATCTTGCTTCGAGACAGATGACCCCATGGTTCACTTCCTGACAACAAAATTCAGACCTACAATCAGAAGAGCGAAAACAAGTTATCATGGCCATGGTACTCATCATGGTTGACAAAGGGGCTGATCATTTGCATTCATAAAGGCATGTTGACTGAGAATACATTCACGCTCATCGAAATTGTAGGTTTTTTTTCACGTTAAGTAGCTACAAAAGATGGGGAGCTTTTCTTTATGCAAATCAGAGTTTTTAAGGTATGTGTAAGCAAGGATTGTGCCCACCAATTAATTATCGAAATAAAAGAACTCAGACAGAAACAGGAAAACTCTAATCTTGTTTAAAGACAAGAAATCCTCACAATATCATTTTCTGAAGTAGGAAATAAAGTAGAATAAAAATTCGCCTATTTTACCACAGAAATATCATCATTACAGCCCATCGATTCAGGCTACCTACATGAATGGAGACCACACGGCGCCTAATGATTAGTTCTTCAAGTACATCGAGTTAAAAGCAACACGACAGAGCAGGAAGAGAACAAGAAGAGTACTCAAACAAGAACTACACAGAGAGGATCGAGGTCCATGCCTCCATGGACGAACACTCACCTGAGCCAACTGGCCAGCCAAGCACCACCTCCAAAACAGAGCACTCACTTCAGCATCCTGGGAACACGCCACGACCACAGGAACAAGAGTCAGATTTCCAATCAAAGAAACCAAAAGGAACCCAAACCCCAAAACCCCAAGGAAGAACTCCCCCTCCCTGCCCAACCAAATCCCCTGAGATATCAGGAAGCAATCTGCGGAACAAGAACCGAGGCGGAAGATCGCACCTTTCTAGGCGCACACCAAAAGGAAGCCAAAAAAGCAAGCCCCGTCCGTTCCAACGCTGAGGCCGAAGAACCGGAGGGTAAAAGACGAAGCCCTTGGCAAGGCAAGGCAAGGCAAAGCAAAGCCGCCCCTCCGCTAAAGGGAACAAGAGGACAAGTAGGAGAGAGAGAGGGAAAGAGGGAGTACATTGATCTCTCCTTGAGCCGCCGCCAGGCCGTTTCTCTCTCTAGGTTTGTCCCTTTCCGCGTGCTCTGTCGCAACCTGGCAGCGGCAATGCGAGGAGGGCGTGATGTGGTGCCGAATCATCGTCCCTCCGCATGTACCGCGTGTGACGCAACGGCGTCGCCGGTGGGGTGGGTGGCTGGGTCTCCCTCGCTGCCTCTTCCGTTTCTTGTTTGCTCCGTGTGAAGAGAGAGAGGCCAGGGCGGACCTCATTGATGAAGTGGAGATTGGGAAGGGTGCAGTTCAGCAGAGAATGCGGGCCCTGTAGGACACAGTTCCAGGAGGGGAAAGAAGGGTGGGGTGGCATGCGTCATAAAGTGCACAGTGTGGGCCTACCTGTCAGCTGGGGCAGGTATGGTGTGGGCATTGATGGTGAAAGATCTTGATCTTTGCGATTTCTTTTTTTGAGTAACCTCTCGAGGAGGGCAGGGCGTTCCTGCAATTCGTATAAAAAGAAAGAATTGGTTCAGTTTATAAGAAAGACCGGCCCAAAACCATATAAATGCGCTGTTTATGAGGGAAACAGGGCTAGAAAACCGCACAAGTTAGGGGTCGTCGCCCACACGACGCCAGCCCACCAAACGACACAAAACACACCACCATCTCCGGGGCCGCCGCCCTGACTTACACCACTCGGCACCAAAGCCACACACGAGCCACAACGCCGCACGACCCAGCCGTCTCGTAGCCCTTGCTACCCTCGCTACAGACGACCACCCGTGGACCTCAAACGTCGCGCCAAAACCGGGGCTGCCGCCCCGGCATAGCAACCAGATCAACCTTCGCATTGCCCGGAGGTGATCCAGCCGAGTCGATGAACCTGCTGCCCTCGCAACCCCAAGTCGCCACCCAAAAAACCTTGCTAGGAGAAGGTCCCGCCCCATAGGACCGTCTCTGCAGAGGGGACCGAGGCCGCCGCCTCGACGTACCACCACCGTCCGGGGTCGCCACCCCGGCATCCACCTCCCCCGGCCACCGAAACTCACCCGCCAGCTGCCGCGAACCAACCGCACCGTGATGGCCTGGGTCTCGAAGGCAACGCCTCCAAGAAGGTCGCAACGCGTCCGTTGCCGCCGCCCGCCTCCCGAGGAGCTTAGGTTTTCACCTGGATAGCAGGACCGCTCACGTCGGTCAGGATGGAACCACCACAACGACACAAACTAGAGAGGGAATGACGCCAGGGCGCCGCCGTCGTCGGCACTGGCCGAAGTCCGTGCAGGTCTTTCGCCCAGGAGGTCCATCCGACCACAAGGCGAGAGGAGCAAACAGACTGTCGACGAGAAGCAGCGTCGACCTCCAAGCACGACCGCTGTCCATGGCGGCCGCGACACCCATGGCCGCGACATCCATGCCGCACCGCTGCAGCAACCTCCGGTCCGGGGCCGCCTTAAAGTGCATGTGTTGCCCCATGCGTGGTTTTGGTAATTAATGACAATCCTTATGGACTAATGTTTGCATTGAGATATTCTTGTAGATCTTGTCCATATGAAAAGTTTGGAGTTCATGTGTTGGACTCTAGAAGATTACATGATGATCAATGCTCTATTCAAGGGTTTATATGAAGAATGGTCATGTGTAGAGTTGAGCATATTGCAAGTATGTCTTGAAGGATTCAAGACATCATCTTCATGAAGACGGAGCTAAGCGAGGCTCTCCCATAATGGTGTATGGGGGAGTATTTGGAGAAGTCTTCATCAAATATGTGCTAGCAAGCGCAATCAAGAAAGGTGGTCCACTTGAAGAGATCAAGATCGTCATCATCTAGCTTAAGTGGAATGCGCAAGGCAAAGGTATGATCTTGATAGTGTTTCTATTTTACCGGTCTCGTGCTGTTAGTTTGGAGTCCGGATGCGAAACATATTGCGGTTTTGGTTTGAAGGTTTTATCGGTTGTTCTTTTATCGAGAGATCTAACTTTTCCCCATTTGGTTTTATCCTCCATTGTTGGACTATGATGTTTCTCTGCATGATCTTGTAAAGCTCTTCGTTGTGATTCCAACGAGCCCAAGAACATCGAAAACGGAGTCCGGATGATCAAGATATGATCGTTTTCGTGTCGGGTGTGTTTGTAGTCTGGCCAGCCCCCAAACCAGCCTAGGCCGGGTCCCAGAACGGCCGGCTCTGCTGGTAGGCCGGCCTACAGGCCAGCCAAGCCAGCTCCCAGGCCAGCCTCGCGATTTCTGGCCATAACGGTCGGTTTCGGGGAACCTATTTAAGGGGCCTTCTTCCCCAATGGTTCCCTAACTTTTTGAGCTTGTTTTTCCCCTCTTTCTCCTCCATTGTTGACCTTTGGAAAAGCTTGCGCCCTCTCAATCCCTCCCATGATTCTTGCATATCTTTGAGGGAAATGTGAGAGGAGATCTAAATCAACATTTCCACCAATCCATTCCTCCTCTAAGTGAGGGGAACCTAGTTGATCTTGTTCTTGGAGTTCTTGGTGCGTCTCCTCTTTGTTCTTCCTCTCTTATTCCCCCATAAGCATTTGTTGCTTTGTTGGAATTTGAGAGTGAAGGATTTGAGGACTTGTGCTCTTGCCATTGCTTTGTGCATCGGTTTGTGCTCTCCACGAGGATTTGTGGAAGTTGAAAAATTGTGAGCATGTTACTCGTGGGTTTTTGGACCCTAGACGCCTTTCTGGTGGTTGAGACCTTTGTGGTCACTTGTGGCCGTTCAAGAGCCCCCAATCCATTTGTGAGTTGTGCCTCGGATTGTTGTTGTAAAGGCTCCGGTTTCCGCCATGAAGGATTCCGATAGTGGAAGGTGAACCAAACCTTTGTGGTGCGGTTCATCGGAGAATAGGGTGAGCCTTTGTGGCGTTGAGATCGACCTTTGTGGTGCCTCACACCTCTCCAACGAGACTTACTCCCATAAAAAGGAGGAACTCGGGAATACATCCTCGTCTCCGCGTGCCTCGATTATTTCTATACCCGATCCTTTTACTTATGCACTTTACATTGTGATAGCCTTCGTGCTTGAAGTATTCTTGTTGCTATCACTTTGTTGCTTGTCTTGCTTAGCATAAGTTGTTGGTGCACATAGGTGAGCCTAGTATATTTAGGTTGTTGGCTTGTTAATTTAAACACCTAGTTTTATTCCGCAATTAGCAAGCCTAAACCGGAAAAGTTTTAATCGCCTATTCACCCCCCTCTAGGCGACATCCTGGTCCTTTCAATTGGTATCAGAGCCTGGGCTCTCTTTTTGGGCTTTACCGCCTAGAGAGTAAAGATGTCGTTTAGAGAATTAGTGCATGATCCCACTCTTATATTCGATGGCACAAATTATGATGTTTGGAAAATTCGCATGCTTAACCTTCTTAGGGACATAAACCCAAATTTTAAGAGAATTGTAGATATGGGTTTTTCTCCTCCAAAGGATTCCCAAAAGTTATCCTTAGAGGATGAGGAAAACTCTTATCTCGATACTCGTGTATCTAATTGTCTTATATGTGTTTTGAGCAATGTAGTTCTTACATCAATCATGCCTTTTCAAAATGCTCATGAGCTTTGGACCAAGCTTCAAGATAAATATGAAGTGTCCAACATTATTGAGGATGATTGTTCTCCTTCCACCTCCGGCCGTGACGAGTTCACAACTTCTTCCACTTCACCAACATGTGATTTGTCACAAGGTAATGGTATGGTGAGTGGTGATAGAAATTGCAATGTTCTATCTTTGGACTTAAACACTTCTTGCACTCCAAATGTTTTACATGCTAGTGTTGCTAGTCCTTGCACATCATGTAATAGTTGTTTAACTAAATCTCATGATGATATGCTCTCTATGTCTTGTGGTCATGAAAATAATGCTTCCATATCCTCTAGTACTTGTTTGGCTAACAATGTAGAGGAATCCCAACATTTGTTGAGACAAGACATGGACCTCAATGGTGCTTCAAGTATCCCTTCACCATCCTTGCCCACTACTCATTTTTGCCTTATGGCTATGGATTCAAAGGTTTCTCCACCTTTGGAACCCTCTACATCTTGTGATGATGTGGATGAGGATTCTCATGGAGAACTTATGGATGTTGAATCCATAACAAAGAAGGGTAAGATGGTATTTGGTGCTCTCCCCAAAGGTAGGAAAGTTATCCCTCCTCTATGTGAAATCATGGTTTATGCTATTAAGAGTTGGGAAATCATTGAGGACTTGGAAACTCAATTTCTCGAGAAATGTCAAATTGAGAGAGAGGATGCCGATGAAAAAGCATCCTTAGTGAATGCCCTTGAGGAAGAGCAAGAGCTTCGAGTGTCTCTTGAGGAGAAACTTAAATCTCTTGATGAAACAAATGATCTTATTATTGCTAAAATTATTAAGAAAAGAGATCATACTATTGCTAAATATAAAGTGCTTAAAAAAGAAAAAGTTGAATTTGGTGTTGGCAATGCTGGACTAATTGAGGATATAGAGAGACTTGACAAAGCCCACAAGGCTTTAGAAAGTGAACACTCTCTCCTTATCAAGTCTCATGATCAACTCCAAACTCTACTATCCAAGAATGTTGAGCTTGCCAAGTAGTCTTCCTCCATTTCTAATGTTAATGATGCTTGTGCTACTATCTCCACTTCTCGTGAAGCATCTATTCTGAAGGAGAATGTTGAGCTAAGGGCTCAACTTGAATTGCTAACTAGTAAGTATGGGAAATTTGAAGAAATTCGTGAAAAGCTCTCTAGCTCTAATGAGGATCTTCTAGCATCCCATGCTAGGCTAAATTTAGCTCATGAGGCTATTATGTCAAAGGTAACATCTTGTGAGCCTCATGTGGAAAATGGCACAACTTCTACTCTTAATGCTATATTGTCTTGTGCTAGTCCTAGTGATTCATCCACTCACAATGTTGCTACATCTTGTGATGAATTACTTTCTATGCCTTGTTGCTCTAACAATGAAGCCTCTACTTCCTCTAGTGTTTGAAGAAAGACTTGGAAAGGCGTCATGTTGGGAGGTCCACACTTGACAATATGTTGAGTGTTCAAAGACGCCCCAATGACAAGAGTGGACTTGGATTCAACTCCAACAACAAGAACAAGTCCAAGCCTATCAAGAAGAACAAGGGCAAAAAACAAGTCAAAGATTCGGCCAAGATTGTTTGCTTCAAGTGCAAAGTTGAAGGGCACCATGTTAGATCTTGCCCTTTGAAGAAGAAGCCTCTTAGTGAGAAGCAACAAGGGAAGAAGCCTCAAGTTTCTCAAGTAAAAGCAAGGCCTCTTCCCAAGAAGAATCAAGCTACCCCTCCTCAAGTCAAGACTCCAACTAAGAAGAAGGAGGAAGTAATGTTGCTACATATGTCGTGAGAAGGGCCACTTGCTTCTTCATGCACTAATGGTACCTTATCCAACCCCATTATTATTGATGATGTTTATTCTCTTCGGAAGGATAAGGTTGGCAATGTGTTTGCCAAATATGTTGGTACTCAAAGTGGTGTCAAGAAAAGAACCATTTGGGTTGCCAAGCCTATTGTGACTAACCTCTTAGGACCCAACTTGGTTGGGGACCAACAAGCTAAAACTTGATCAATAGGTGTTGTTGGAGGGCATTGGAGACTTGGCTACATCATGAAGAATTAAGGGATCTTCATCAATTATATTCTCTCAAGCCAAGTCATTTGGATTATATTTTCTATCTCATATCCAATGTTCCTCCTTGCGGTAACTTTTATTTAAATCATATATACATTGAAAGTTGCTTGCACCCTTGCATGTGTTAGGTTTTGTACCTTGCTAGTGTTTGTATGTGTTGTGCTCTCTACTTACTTATCTTGAGTAATCAAGTATGTGTATGTTGGTTTGCACACCATTTACTTTTGTTGAGCCTTATTGCTTTTATTTGATATCTTATCTTGTTGGCTCTCTTTTTGAGAGATTAATGGACTATCCATTTTGGGGAGAGTGATATGCTTCGTGCACTTCACAATCCTAAAATGTGTATACATGAGGAATACCACTTAGTGTTGATATATCAATATTATCTACTCTCTATGTGGTATGTCACTCTCATGAGAAATTCAAATTCTCTAATGTCCATTAATTATCTCTAGTTGGTTTTGTTTGCCTCTTGTTTAATTTGGATTATCACATTATGGGGGAGTAATAAGCTATGTGCATATTACAAACCTAGAAAATGTGAGGTATTGCCACCTAGAATTGATTTGTTAAATAATCTTATTCCAATGTGGCATGTTGCTCAAACAAGTTTCATTTTTGGTAAAATGTTTTGTTTAATCAATCTTTTGGATCTTGTTTGTGATGGACATTCTTGGTACGGTTTTCCCAAATATGTTCGCATATCCTTTTGGGAAATCGATTGCTTCAAGCTACTCTTTGTAGTGGTTTGCATGATCACGTGAATATTGAAGCTATCAAGAATATCTCTTTATCTAAGCATGGCTTTTAAATCTTATCCTTTGCCATGCTTATTTGTTGTGAAGTTGGTCTTCAATATCTTTTCTATATACCACCGAGAATTATCTCTATATACTCCTTGTCCATGACAAGCGATACTCATAATTGTGGTGGAATTTGTAGACCATCTTCACTTTGGCTCTTGCTTTGAATTGCCTTATTTTATTTGCCAAGGATTTGATCTAAATCTTCTTGTCTTCCTTGTATCTTTTGGATCCTTGTTGCTCTACTCAAAATTTGCTTTGTGCTTTCTTGAGTTAGGAAAAGCAATGATCCCATTCTTGGGGAAGCTATCCTACATTGAGTAGAACATCATTCTTTAAATTGGTTTTGTATCTTTGCTTTCCTTGAACATGACTAGTGTTTGAATAATATGTATGGAGAGTGATGATCCCATTTGTGTGCATTTTCATTCAAATGCAAGATCATAAATAATGCACAAATCTTGGGGGAGCAATCCTATATGCTTTTGAACATTAGTTGTCTTCAATTGGTATTTGATCCCAATGACGTGTCTCTTTGGAAGACAAACATTTTTCGTCTTGGTACTTTGTGCCATCATGAAAGTGTAGAGGGTTTGGTTTATTCCTTGATGATATTTTCATCAATTGGTATCTTACTTTCATTTGGCATCTTTTCAAAGTGGTACCTTCAATCATGGTTGATTTGGGTTTTGATATAATTTGGACAATTCTTTTCTTGTCACACTTGTGTGTGCTTTCTTGATTTAATTGGTGTTTTGTCCAATTTGTATCTCGTTTGGTTCTTGGAAGTCTTGTGCATGCATATTTACTATATGTATATCTTATGGCATGCTTACTTTCGTTGATCCAATATATAGGATAAAACTCCATCAAATCCTAAATGGCTAAGATGTGCATGAAATTCAATTTCATATCAATATGCACATATTTATGTGGAGTTTGTATTATGTATTGTAGTTGCTCTAACTACTTGGACCCAATAAGTTTGGGAACCATTTTGTACTTGAATTGTTTTAGGTACTTTGGAGATGCATTGGGAGCTTGTCTCATTTACAAGGAAGGTGTTATCACCATGTGCTTATTGGAGCCAAGCTCGGATGATCGTGAACTCTTATCTTCTACATCACCAATGCTATCTCGGTAACAAGTATCTACCTCATGCATACTTTTCTAGCTTTCAACCTTGTGTAGGTTGTTTCATGGCATGAGTCTCTTTTGTTGCAATTGATATGTTCTTGCAAAGCCTTTATCAAAACATCTTTATTACAAATGTGAGCAAGCCGGGATGATTACATATCAAGGGGAATATACATAATCATTTTATGATTCACCAATCCCAAATGTGTTAATCTAGCATTTCTTCTCAAAGTCTCTCATATGCAATATTGATGAATTTGCAAATTCATTTGCCCTTTGTGATACTTGTTATCTTTCTCGGAGCATCCCATCAATCTTTTTTCCCTTGTGGATTTTTGATGCTATGATGAGATTGTGTTGGAAGTTCATCTATATCCTTCTAAGATAAAATTGAGCTTTGTGCTATGCTTTTAAGTTATTGGTATATATATGACTTCCACTTGGATATCATGTTCTTCACCGTTGTATCTATTTTGTGTGTGCATGTTTCTTTTTGGACTTATATCTTCATGATTGATGTCTAATTAGAAACTTATACACATGAGAGTAGCTACATCTTTAATTGGTATTCCAATCCTCTAGTGACCACCCTTTTTCTTACTTTTGTTTCTTTGGTGGTTTCTAAAAGGCACAAGCTTTGTTTTTATTTGGTATGCTTTTGCATCTTAATAAGCTTGTGGACCTTTTTCTACTCTTTTGTTTGTGTTCAAAATTATCTAGGAGGGAGTGAGGATTCCATGTTGTGCACAACATATTAAAATGAAAATCCTACTTTGTGCACGTACCTTGGGGAGTTCCCTCTTGATTTTTAGAACACTTCTTCGGATCCTTTTATTGCTTGCTTCTTTCGTCGAAGTATCTTTCTCTTTGATATTCTTTTGCAACTTTTGGATCCTCGATATAGTTTGATCTCCCTCCATATATTCGTCATTGGATATGTGCATTTGATTTCACTCATATTATGAGAAATGCACACATTATGGGGGAGCTCTTCCTATATTGGCCTTCTAAATTTTTCCTCCCATTTCGGCAATCGATGCCAATGGGGGAGAAGTTTAGAGGGTTTAAGGGAATTTGGTTTTATGCTTTAGTTTCGTTCTTAAGCATTTGCCTTTCATGCTCTTGCATCCTTGCTCTTTGTTGTGCATGGTTGCTTAATTCATTATATAAACCCTCGTAAAAGGGATTGTCATCAATTACCAAAATGGGGGAGATTGAAAGTGCATGTGTTGCCCCATGCGTGGTTTTGGTAATTAATGACAATCCTTATGGACTAATGTTTGCATTGAGATATTCTTGTAGATCTTGTCCATATGAAAAGTTTGGAGTTCATGTGTTGGACTCTAAAGATTACATGATGATCAATACTCTATTCAACGGTTTATATGAAGAATGGTCA
The DNA here is from genome assembly GCA_947311845.1 of Poa pratensis. NCBI lineage: Eukaryota > Viridiplantae > Streptophyta > Magnoliopsida > Poales > Poaceae > Poa > Poa pratensis. The sequence continues at coordinate 26,225,736 of CAMZMU010000083.1, forward strand.
TGTGTAGAGTTGAGCATATTGCAAGTATGTCTTGAAGGATTTAAGACATCATCTTCATGAAGACGGAGCTAAGCGAGGCTCTCCCATAATGGTGTATGCGGGAGTATTTGGAGAAGTCTTCATCAAACATGTGCTAGCAAGCGCAATCAAGAAAGGTGGTCCACTTGAAGAGATCAAGATCGTCATCATCTAGCTCAAGTGGAATGTGCAAGGCAAAGGTATGATCTTGATAGAGTTTCTATTTTACCGGTCTCGTGCTGTTAGTTTGGAGACCGGGTTATAGGATAGACGGCGTACTATCAAGAGGGGCTCTCAAGTGAGTAACTTGATCGCATCTTTGTGGAGAGCTCAAACCTTTGCATACTTGGCATATCATCTTTCTTGGTTTTTATTTGGCTTTTATCCATGTGAGAATTTAGAGCTTGTGTTCATCTCCATACCAAGTTCTAGTTCATCAAAAACAGATTTCATATGCATATCTTGTGGCGTTTTTGATGTTGGTGGTTTTACCGGTTCATCTCTTGTAGAGAGGTCAAACTCTCCTCTTGTGTTACCCTCCTCACATGATGGACTATGATGTATATTCTTAATCTTGTAGACCTTGTGAGTATCTTCTAACAAGCCCAAGATCATAGAAAACGGAGTCCGGATGAGAAACATATTGCGGTTTTGGTTTGGACGTTTTATCGGTTGTTCTTTTATCGAGAGATCTAACTTTTCCCCATTTGTTTTTATCCTCCATTGTTGGACTATAATGTTTCTCTGCATGATCTTGTAAAGTTCTTCGTTGCGATTCCAACGAGCCCAAGAACATCTAAACGGAGTCCGGATGATCAAGATATGACCGTTTTTGTGTCGGGTGTGTTTGCAGTCTGGTCAGCCCCCAGACCAGCCTAGGCCGGGCCCAGGCGGGCCGGCTCTGCTGGTAGGCCGGCCTACAGGCTGGCTCCCAGGCTGGCCTCGCGATTTCTGGCCATAATGGTCGGTTTCGGGGAACCTATTTAAGGGGCCTTCTTCCCCAATGGTTCCCTAACTTTTTGAGCTTGTTTTTCCTCTCTTTCTCCTCCATTGTTGACCTTTGGAAAAGTTTGTCCCCTCTCAATTCCTCCCATGATTCTTGCATATCTTTGAGGGAAAAGTAAGAGGAGATCTAGATCAACATTTTCACCAATCCATTCCTCCTCTAAGTGAGGGGAACCTAGTTGATCTTGTTCTTGGTGTTCTTGGTGCATCTCCTCTTTGTTCTTCCTCTCTTATTCCCCCATAAGTATTTGTTGTTTTGTTGGAATTTGAAAGTGAAGGATTTGAGCACTTGTGCTCTTGCCATTGCTTTGTGCATCGGTTTGTGCTCTCCACGAGGATTTGTGGAAGTTGAACGATTGTGAGCTTGTTACTCTTGGGTCTTTGGACCCTAGACGCCTTTGTGGTGGTTGAGACCTTTGTGGTCACTTGTAGCCGTTCGGAGCCCCCAATCCATTTGTGGGTTGTGCCTCGGATTGTTGTTGTAAAGGCTCCGGTTTCCGCCTTGAAGATTCCGATAGTGGAAGGTGAACCAAACCTTTGTGGTGCGGTTCATCGGAGAATAGGGTGAGCCTTTGTGGCGTTGAGATCGACCTTTGTGGTGCCTCACACCACTCCAACGAGACGTACTCCCCTAAAAAGGAGGAACTCGGGAATACATCCTTGTCTCCGCGTGCCTCGGTTATTTCTATACCCGAGCCTTTTACTTATGCACTTTACATTGTGATAGCCTTCGTGCTTAAAGTATTCTTGTTGCTATCACTTTGTTGCTTGTCTTGCTTAGCATAAGTTGTTGGTGCACATAGGTGAGCCTAGTATATTTAGGTTATTGGCTTGTTAATTTAAACACCTTGTTTTTTTTGCAATTAGCAAGCCTAAACCAGAAAAGTTTTAATCGACTATTCACCCCCCTCTAGGCGACATCCTTGTCCTTTCACCGCCGCCCCGGCTTCCACGCCGCCCGGACGCCGGAGCACGGCGGCACGAGATGCCACCTCCTGCCTCCGTGCCGGAGTCTCCGCCACGTCCGCCCTTGAGCTCCCCATCCCCTGCCGAGCTGAACTCGGCCTCCACGCGCCGCTCGGGCGCCGGATCTCCGCTTCGGAGCCATCGCCTCCACCTCATCGCTCTGCTTCGCTCGAGTGGCCGCACCAGCACCTCCTCCGCGCCGGCGCCACCTCCTCCGCCTTGCTCCCGCTCGACGCATGCTCTGCGCCCTCTGCGCCAAGCCCGAACGACGCGTCGCCCGCCCAGGCCCAACGGGCCCAGATCGAGCCCGCCACTCCTCCGGCGACGGCGCCACCGCCTCCCCGCGTCTCCGCCCGCAGCCAGAAACCCTGGCCGCAACCGCCACCTGAGCCCGTCGGCTCGCCAACCACCGCCCTGACCGCCGCCGCCCCCACGGGCCGGTTGCCACCATCTGGGAAACGAGGACCTCCCCCGACCACCTTTGTGGCGGCAGGGGGTGCCGCCACCGCCGCGGCGAGGCCGGCGACAGTAGCGGCAGCGCGGCTCCGATGGGAGGGAGGGAGGGAGGAGTGCCGGAATTTTTGCCCCTCGCGTCGCCCATGGATTAAACAACCTACGGTTGTTCAATTTTTTGCGAGATCTTTTTAGCAGGAAAATGGAAACCTTTCTGTGATTATTCTGTAGGCTTGGTTTGGTGTATTTTTAGCAAAGGGTGATGTTTGACAGAATTCAGGATTAAGTTTATCTAAACAAACTTTCCCTTTTTTGCCTTTGAACAGATCTCCTTTCACACAAACAAATTGACTTATATTTAACTGGATTTCGAAAAGAAGTTGACATCTGTTTCGACCTATGTCGGTTGCAATTACTGTAGGTAATTTTCCTTGAGCCTGCATGGCGAAAAGTTTGACATATTGTGGAAATTCAATAGTGTGAATTTCCATGACTTTACCATATTTGAGCAGTGTGACAATTCGTGGACGAACGTCGGGGAACTCCTCCACGGTTGCACCCCTCCTATGTCAATTGGCTAGGTGAAGTACATCGTTGTGGCTGGACTCCGCCAACCACCCCGATGTCTTGCTCATTTGTGACCCGCCCGTCTTCATGGACCTAACCGCCAGAGTCGATGTGGCCATCCTGCCCTTTCCCAATTGCCTCCTCCGCTGGTCCACCATCAGACAAACATCCCTGTAAACCACACATGCATACTCACCTCTAATACTAAGTGGAGTCAGGGTCTTTCTGATTGAGCACTCAACACCCCTTTCTTCGCCTCCGAACGCGGTCGCGCACGTCTTCTTTGTCTTTGGCTTGACTTTAGCTCGCCTGCACTATCGCCACCCCCACAAGTCTGTTTCGTCTCTGGCTCGGTCCAATCTTGTCGGCATCAAAGTCATCGCGGCGATACATCGCGCCTCCTCTAGCACAATCTTGACAGCTGAGCTCAATGGGGTGAGGGGTGGGTGGGGTAGGGGGGATGGAGGACATGCTAACATTGGCTAAGGGAGTGAGATAATGAGCTTGGCTACCACAAAGAGGGAGAGCAGGATGGTGGAGGTTGTGCGGTATGGAGAAGACGGGTCGACGAAGAGATGCATCAACTGCGAGCGAGAAGATATATAAAGAGAGCGGAGAGAGGCATGTCACACACGTTGCTTTATGCTTGACCCTATCACAAGGTCTTAAGATATCAGGTCCAAGCGTTTTACTACCTTTTCTTGGTCGAATTGACATAGTCGATTGGTCAACCATCATACTCGACTGAATTTTATATAGATATAAATCTAACTTCTAAATAAACGGCTCATAAGACTCATCCATATCTTCCGTGGTTTCATCGTGGTAATCGAGCACCAAATTACTAGAAACCACATAAGAAGAGAGAAACAATCCTCTGTTTATTATTAGGTAGTAGATTTACTAGAACTTCATCAACAGAATGTAAATTATTTTTCGATCAGTCTCTTGTAGAGTTTCTTACTATGTTAGTCAAGGGATCAAAGTGGGAGCTGATGTTTTGACTCATAGGATTAGAAACTCTGATTATGAAAAATAAAAAACATTTTAAAATATAAAAAGTGCCGACAAACAATTTTTAGTGTACATCCGGACATTTGATGTTCATGCACAAAATTTCGCTAAAAAAGACCTTTATGTAGCTTGTGTAAAAATACAAATTTCGGTGCTCCAAAATGACTTTTCACAGGATTTTTTTCGCCCTTTTTAACACATGAACAAAGAATGTCTCTTCTCGGTAAAAAATTGTGTGCGAATAACATATCTGGACGTACACCCAATTTTTTAAATGTATTTCCACATTTCGATATTTGTTTTTGGACAGTAGGAGCATATGCGCCTATTACCCAAAGTGGATATCCGCTCAAAGTGCTCTTCAACTTCCTTTTGAAGATTGCGCCCATTTTTTGATGCAGGGCTAGGTCAAATAGGAGACCATGACCCTGATCCGTCACAGAGCTCACAAAAGATCCCTTGAGTCGATAGATTCAGACGGGTCCTATGCTAGTCTTTAGGGGCGCGTTTGATAGCTAGCAGTAGTTTTCCATCTCCTCGGGGGGCAGGCTCTCTAGGGCCCTTCTGAGCAAATACAACCTCTGAGCCGTGTCGCGTAGGTTGTTTGGTAGGCCGCAACAAACAACGTTGCATCGGCTGGGCAAGCAACTCCTCTTTGTTTGGTTGGATGCAAAATCTTGGTTAGCCTCACCTATTTTCACATGGGTGAAGTTACCACCTACCAGCACATTTGGACAGCTCACCAATGGCGGCATGGCGACGACACGGCATGGCGGCGACAGAGCTCGATGACGACAACAATCCACCGGTCCATCAAGACCAACTACTACACTCACTTGATCGCAAAACCCACACAAACTATCCGCCGATTAACCCGAAGAGGTTCTCACAAAAATCAGCGCGCCGATACAGACACTCACATCGCCGAGCTCAGTTTCCATACAGCGGCACAGTGCCGACCTCTCTTTACCTGTCCCCTACTCGAAGCCGCCCAAGGCGAAGCGCGTCCACATCTCCCTGAGCATCCTGAGCACGTAGCTGCTGGCGAGCGCGATGCGCTGCACGCCTGAAAGGATCGGTATGGCCACCTAGAGGGGGGGGGGTGAATAGGTGCTACTCAATTTTTAACTCTTTTTCGAATTTAGGCTTGACACAAAGGTAAATTCTCTAGATATGCAACTACGGTGAATTTACCTATATGACAAGTTAACACAAGACTAAGCACGATACAAGTAAGAGCTAGCGAGTAAGGAGTAACCAAACGGGAAGCACACGGAGACAAGGATGTATTCCCGAGTTCCTCCTTTTTAGGGGAGTACGTCTCGTTGGAGAGGTGTGAGTTTCAAACTCAAACGCCACAAATGGCCTCACCCTATTCTCCGATGAACCTTGCCCAAAAGCTCGGTTCACCTTCCACTATCGGAATCCTTCAAGGCGGAATCCGGAGCCCTTACAACAAACTTGAGGCTCAACCCATAAAAGGATTGGGGGCTCCCAAGCACCACAACACCTGCCACACAAAAGTAGCAAGCAAGTAAGTACAACAAGATGCCTAGGTTTTCCTAGTGGAAACCCTTGGCTCAAATCCCTCAAGTGAATGAGGGGTGTCATGGTATTGTGCACGGCATATGCCACGGAGGGTGGCTTCTTGCGTGGGGACACAGGTGGCGTGCGACGGCGTGTGCCCGGGATTGGATACGAGCAAGGTGAACACCGAGACGTACCCAGGTTCAGGGCCCTCGTGAGGAGGTAAGACCCCTACTCCTGCCTAGCTGTGGTATATCGTGGTCGCAAGGTGTTACAATGGCGCTCCTCGAGCTGTATCGAGTGTTTCCTTCTTCCTCGGGGATGAGGTGAGCCTTTGGGGTAGACTAGGATCCAACCCTTGCTATGAGGGACTCGGCTCTCCTTATATAGGCAGAGCAGCCGGCTACAGAGGCGGCTACCCGGCGGTTGGGTAGCGGAGACAGGCCGCCGGTGGGGACGTGGCCATGGTGGGAGGCCGTGCCAGCATGCGCGATAATGGTCTGCCCTCCCTGTCTTGTCGATCTCAGGCCGCGTGGTACGGCGCGCGGCAGCTGACGTCGTATTTGACTTCGGGGGCTCGGGGCAGACTGGGTCTACGCCTCCTTTGTCGTCTAGCCTTTGGACGCCTACGAATGGGATCCGAGGCGCCAGCGAGGCCAGCGGCCGGCAGCCGGACCCGGACGACTGTCTCGGAGGGGGAACCTGGAAGATTGCCTATACCTGCGGTTACCCGGGGGAAATATCCCCGACAGTAGCCCCCGAGCTCTTGGAGGTTTAGAAGCCGGCACGGCTAGAAGCCTTCAGGAACTAACGATGCCTTTGATGTCTTCGCCAGTATTGATGAAGTGGTTTGCGAGTATGGAAACCCCGGCTAGCGGGGACTCCGGCTGCTGGCGTCAAGGATGACATCGGCCACGTTGCGCGTGGCCAGGCGCAGGGCGTCCCCTCGATTTCCGGGGCGGGGTCTTTTGCGGCAACTGCCCACACGCGGGATCGTGTGTGGCAACCGCTAGTTGGTGGAGATCGTGGCCTGCCGTTACTGCTCGCGCGTGATGATGAGGAGTCGCATTTGCTCGACGCGTGGCAGAGTGGTGTGTCAGTTACCGTTTTCCTCCCCCTTAAATATTCACCGTCGTGGGAGGGGATGAATTTTTACTGTGTATCGCTTTCTTTCCCCTTCTTCTTCTCCCTTGAGTCCATCGCCTCCCTCGCATCCAGCATAGGACCGAGATGCTCGAAACCCGCCGACGTCGCCATTGATCCCTCGTCAGTGATGGTGCTAAAAGGCGACTGGATGGGCTCGACGGTGCAGAGGAGCGAGCTGAGGCGCTACCAGCGCGAAGGCTATCTGCCGTCGAAGGAGCTCGTGGAGTGGCGCGTCCCGCCGCCGGACGAGGTCTCGCCGGACCCGAGGGCGGGCGAGTGCATCGTCTTCATGCAGCACATCGAGCGCGGGTTCGGGTTCCCTATTAGCCCGTTCCTGCGAAACTTCCTGGATTTCTTCGAAATCCAGATGCATCATCTCGGTGCCAACGCCGTCTTGATGCTGTCCTACTTCGTCACGCTCTGCGAGGCATACTTGGGGGGTCCTGCCCAGCGTCGGGTTTTTCAGGACCCTCTTCTACCTCAAAGGGCAGCCGGTGAGGGGCGGCGGCCATCTCGCTACTTGCGGGGCCGCGATGGTCGCTTGTCGGATGTCGGGTACGCTCCTCAAGCTCTCGATCTCAGACTCCGTGCGGAAGTGGCAGCAGAGCTACTTCTATGTAAAGAACAAGACGGACGTCGACCACATCGGCCTGGGGCCGTACGTACCTGGGGCGCCGGAGAAGGACAACTGGGGCACGCCGCGGGGCGCCACCCACCCGGAAAGCTCCGAGTTGGTGGGGCGGATGAAGATCCTGATTCGCGACGGGCTCACGTCTTGGGACCTGGTGCTCTTCTGGATAGCGCACCGGGTGATGCCGCTGCAGACGAGGTAGCACAAGATGTGCTTCCTCGACAGGAATGCGGACCCGACGCGTATGTCGTGGAACGACCTCCCGTTCGAGCCGTTGGCCGGCTGGCTGATCACCGTCACCAAGCTGACGGTGGAGAATGGATGGACTTACGGCCATCGGCCGTACTGCCGCGCAAGCCGGCCCCCTCTGGTGAGTGCATCCCCCCCTTTCGCATTGACCTTGACGTCCCTGGGTGCCCCTGACTCTCGCCAGGTTTTTTGTATTTGTAGTTGTCCGCGTGCCAAGCTGCCGAAGACGGTCCGGATGGCCCGGACTTCGGTGCCAACTTGGCCGATCCCGTCGAGTGAGCCGGGGAGAATCAGCCTCAGGATGACGACGAGGATGATGACGTGGGCGACGTAGGCGTCAGGGCGAACCAGGCGGCCGGCGTCGAGGAGGAGGAGAGCCAGGCCGAGGTCTTGGGGGCGGCCTCCGGTCGGTCGGTTCCCCAAGTCGACATACGCGACTGGCCGGAGGACAAGAGCGATGATGGGAAATGCCTCGTCGCCGAGGACTCCAACGTGGAAGAGATCCCACGCCCGACCAGCGCTGCGGCATCCAAGCGGGCGAGGACCTCCGGGGCGACGAGGACCGCTGAGCCGGGTCGGGAGCCAACGACGGCCGCAGGGTCGACCCTGGAGCCGACAAAGACCGCCGAGCCGTAGGCTTGGACTTGATCCCCGGGATGCCAGGCGTATTTGTGTTTAAAGAACTTCTTTGCTTTTGTTGTTTGATGCACTTGTTGGGCGTGCTTGTGAACCTTGGTGCGGAGCTCTTGGCTCCTTTCTCCACTTTGCTTTTGTACTTGTGGGTTTTTCCTTTGTCTTGATGCCGAACAGGCATCCCCCAGCCCCCGAGTTTTGGGTCGGCGTGCCGTAGGGAGGCCAGGTCGGAACTTCTTCTTTTTCCCTTGGCTCTTTTTTTTCTTCTGTGTCTTGGTTCTTTCCGTCCCCAGCCCCCGAGTTTCTTGCTGGCTGGCGGTGAGGGAGCTGGGTCGGGTGTCGGGTGCCGGCTGGCCGGGACCGGGCTCCGGTGTTCGTGAAACTCATAAGTACGGGCAAACGTGAGCACTTGTCGATTAAAAATTATGCGAGTAGAGGAGTTGCCAGAACACATGCGAGTGGAAGAAAAACGACGCGCCCTCTTCCGAGTACGTCGACCCTTTTCTTGTGCGGCTAGCCGTCTAGGCGCAGGCTCTTGCCGGCTGGCCGAGTTGCGGTCTACAGCCGAAACCGAGTAGGTGACGGAACGCGCATGGCACAATACTTAGGTCTAAGTAGCTGGTTTTGGGTGCTCCGCGGGGGCCGGCGACCGCTCTTCCCCTTATATTTTTTCGCGTGCAAGCGACCTCGGGCTTTTGCTCTTGCCAGTAGAACTACCGGGTTGCGGTTCTGCGGCTGGAACCGAAGAGTGGGCCTCTGGTCCCAGTGCACGTTACTACTCCATCTCTGGGAAAGAGTGAGCCGCAGGCGACCGGCGAGCCCTCGGGTTACTAGTCCGGGAGGCAGACCAAAAGAAGGAAGAGGTATGCAAACTGAAAAAGATACAAAAAGGCCAGCCCCCGAGTGTAGCTTGGGACTGCCTGCTCTTATTTATGATTTGGATACACTAGTACAGAACGACACATCGGATACCCCTCTATGGAAACGGCAGGTGTTAGGCGACGGAGAATCGCGCTTTCCGCGCGGTCGGTGCGTACAAACCTGACCAGGCCCGCCTACATTGGCAACGGACCCTTTCCAATCTCCGTCACCTATTATATTGCAACGGTTAATAAAATTGTCCATTTCCAATATTTGCCTCTATGGTAACGGATAGAATTTTCCAACCGTTGAAAATGTTGATACGTGGAGGCTAGCGAATGGGCAGATGGGGAGGTGGGCGGAGCAGACCCGCGAGTATAAATGGCGAGAGGTACCAGCAGCGGTCTCTTTGAAGCCCCAGTCCATCGCCTATAGTTATTCAAACTTCGCCAGATCCTCTCCGTCCAAATCCATGGCGAGAGGTACCAGCAGCGGTCACGGCCGTGGACGAGGGCGAGGCCGTGGTAGGGAGCGCAGCGGCAATGCCATGCCGTCGGTGTCGCCCTCACCGTCCTCTGAAGACATGTCCCCGGCGAGAGGTACCATCAGCGGTCGCGGCCGTGGACGTGGACGCGGCCGTGGACGAGGGCGCGGCCGTGGTAGGGGGCGCAGCCGCAATGCCACGCCGTCGGTGTCGCCCTCACCGTACTCTGAAGACATGTCCCCAGAGCTGCGCGGCTTCGAGTTCTTGGTTATCCTGTACAAGGGCATCGAGAGCCGCCTGAGGCTCCCGAGGGCGTTCGCAGAGAAGCTCCAAGGCATGGTGGCAGCTACCATGCATCTGAAGATGGAGGACTGCGAGAACGGCAGCTGGGCGGTGAAGACGGCCGCGAGTGCCGGGGGGAATTTGTACCTCAGCCAGGGATGGAAGTCATTCGCCCAAGCGTACAAGCTTGAGCAGGGGCACTTTTTGTGCTTCGAGTTCAACGGCGACAACGGGTTCTTCATCAAGATCTTCGACGGTACCTTATGCCGGAGGGACGCACTCGTGTACAGCGACGACGAGCCTGAGTCTTCATCAGCAGCTGCTAGTAGTAGCATTAGCTAGTAGTAGCATATATGTAATCGTTTACTTCATTATCAAGTCCGTATGTAGTAGCACTAGCTGCTAAGTGGTCTCTGCGTTCATATGTAATTTAGAGTACCTGTTAGTAAGTTTACTCTCTCGCTGGTGTAAAATCAATGGAAACGGTTATATAAAATGTCCGTTGCCAATGTGGCGCTTATATATACTGCCGGCTCGGTCTCATTATCACTCTCTCACTTGTCTCTCTTCCAACCCTAGCCGCCGCACACTGTGGCTTTCAACTCTCCTCACTCTCTCTAATGGCTTCCTCTGTCGGCGCTTCTAGATCCGGCCATCGCGGCCGCGGCTCTAGCCGCCGCGGTAGCACCGTTCTAGCGGCAGCCCTTCGTGAGGGGAAGGTCGATCTGGAGGCGGCCATGCGTCCGCTAATGATGCGGCAGCGCCACCATCTGACGCCCTCCTCCTCCGGTGATGCCCGGCTTCTTCTGAGCCAGGCCGATGTGGAGGAGGTCATTCATGAGGTGGTGGTGCAGCACCTCCGGTGGATCTACCAGCAGAAACCCATCTAGAGGAGGAAGTGGCCGATCTGGAGGAGGAAGTGGCCGATCTGGAGGAGGAAGTGGCCGATATGGAGGTGGTGGAGGATCTGTAGGTGGTGTCTGATCTGGAGAAGAAGGAGGAGGTGGATGTCGATGAAGGAGAAGGAGGAGGAGGTGATTGCGTCGCAGCGCGCTGGTAGCATCTCAGCGCATTTGGCAGAGGCCTGCACCTCCTCTCCCGCCGGGTGAAAGGTATAAATCTTTCTGTGACCGGCTGTGATGCCGATGAACTAGGTTCTACGTATGAGCATTTCATCACATAAACAAATTCCTAGTGCAAATTTACACATACATGTTCTGATAATTACAAACACTTATTGTTAAAGCACCAACTGTACAAACTAGTTAAACACCCACATCCAAAGCCTATTGCAATTCACCTAGGGCATTCTTGCACCTAGGGCAGAGCATTTCCTGCCATGTTGGACGTAGCCTGTCCTTCAAGGTTAGGATCTTGCGATACAACTCGTAGGTCACGTACCCATCTATTGCTGCGTAGTCGAGGTTAACTTTGTGCAGCGGCATCCACTCCCAAAAATCGTGCTGGTTGGATGGGAACTCCTTCTTCATGTTGGCGTATGATTTGTCGATGAGGTCTGCCGCTAGATCACCCATTCCGTCCCTCTCGTCTCCACCCTTGATTTTGTATACGAGTTGGATGTCCACGTAGTACTCCGGTGGAATGTGGAAGCCGGCAGAAGAAAGCACCTTGCTGTCGTTGGTGATGTCCACGCTTGCGAAGGTGATATTCTTGCGTTCAAAGAATTTGCCCAACTCTGGACAATTCTTCTTGGACTTGCACCAGTGGAACACGAGGACATGTGCCGACGATTACGGGTGTACTCGATGTCAAGGCCGATGAACCGATGCTTCTCCTCTGCTAGCCATTCCTCGTACTTGTCGAGGATCCGCTCCACGGTATGCTCCTCGTTCGTGTACACCACCTCCAGAACGGTGCCGTGGGTACGGACGGTAGTTGTCTCTGTTATTCTGTTGCGGTCGTCCATGGCGGGTGGGGGATTGGGGTGGAACGAGGAAGAAGAGAAGGAAGGAATGCGAACTGTCTGCCACCAAACAGAGCAGTTCCTGGATATTTGCCGTCGATCTTAGCAGTTTCTCGAAAATGGCAACCGAACAAAGCAGTTGCTGGAAAATAGCCACTGATTTTTTTAATATCCAGATGTATTTTGTACATTTCGCTAATAGTTTTTTTTCTTTCACGCAGGAGTTTATTTCGGCAACACTGCATAAAAGTACCAATGTATCATTCCGAGAACCAGAAACCTTAAGGCAAGGAAATTTCGTGGATACTGGTCTTGGAGTGGGTACAGCGACGACCGAGAGCTCATAGAAGGTGAGCTCCAAGTCAAAGATGGAACGCTGGCTTAATTAAGCCAGCCTTCCATCTTGTTAGGTTAGTTGCTTATAGGTTTAGAGTTCATGATTGTAGTCAAAGTGTAATAGGTGATATTACATTATGCCAATGTGTGATAGATATGATTGTAGTCAAATTGTAAAAAACGGTGATATTATTGTATACCAATGTAATGATGGCATTTGTTCTATGTTATGAATTGAATAACGTTTTAGTGCATTGTGCAATCAGCCTTTCATGTATTATGGCATATAACCGAAATATGAGAAATGCTCAGTGCAAACGGGTGGATGGCAAACTCCGTATCTGATGAAGGAAAACTAAGTAAACGGAGGTCTGCGCACAACCGTTGCCAAATGGAGACCTCATCAGAAACGGTTTTTGGTCTCCGTTACCGATGAAGGCCTTCACATCAGTGACAGAGGCGGGGACACGGACCCTTTCTCCGTTGCCGAAGGGGTTTTTGGCCCGTTTTCGATGTGTCGTTCTGTACTAGTGATACAGGGGTACGTACATCTTACACCTAGGTGTAGAAGGGACTGAGGAGGGTGGCGTTCCACGGCCTCTCCGACTCCACGCCCGACGTGTCTTTCTTGTTTTTTCTTGGTTTTCTCGTGTCGACGAGGTAGTAGGCATCGTTATGCAGGGCCTCGCTTATGATAAAAGGACCCTCCCATGGCGGGGATAGTTTGTGCATACCTTTCTTGTCCTAGATCCACCGGAGGACGAGTTATTCGCGAAATGCGATCGGCTTCACGCGACGGCTGTGGTATCGGCGCAGGCTCTGCTGGTAGATGGCTGATCTCGACAGCACCAGCTCACGTGCTTCTTCTAGGAGGTCGACTACGTCCTCTCGCGCTTCTTTTGCTTCCGCCTCCGTGTACAGGACCACTCGCGGCGCATCGTACTCGATGTCGACTGGCAAGACTGCCTCGGCGCCGTACACGAGGAAGAACGGGGTATAGCCGGTCGATCGGTTGGGCGTCATGCGCAGGCTCCAGATCACGGAGGGCAGCTCGTCGAGCCAGCATCCGGGAGCTCGGTGTAGTGGTTCCTCTAGCCAGGGTCGGATGCCGGACAGGATTAGGCAGTTCGTCCTTTTGACTTGCCCATTGGTTTCTGGGTGCGAGACGGCGGCGAGGTCGAGGCGGATGCCTCTGTGGCCGCAGTAGCGCGCGAAGACGCCCTTGGCGAAGTTCCTGCCATTGTCGGTGATGATGCTGTGCGGGTACCCGTACCGGCCGATGATGTCCACGAAGAAAGCGATGGTGTTGTAGCCGTCGAGCGTTTTGATGGGTTTCACCTCGATCCATTTGCTGAACTTATCCACCGCCACCAGGAGATGCGTTAGCCGCCTCGCGCTGTCCGGAAAGGACTGACCATGTCGAGTCCCCAGACAGGAAACGGCCAGGTGATAGGTATGGTCTTCAGAGCCGACGTCGGCTGATGCTGCTGTGACCGGAAGAGCTGGAGCCCTTGCACTTGCGGACAAGCTCTTCCGCGTCCGCCAGAGCGGTGGGCTAGAAGAAACCGTGACGGAGAGCTTTGGCAACGATGGCCCGCGATGATGTGTGGTGGCCGCATTCGCCTTGGTGGATATCTTTGAGGAGGTCGCAGCCGTCCTCCCGCTTCATGCAGCGTTGGAACACGCCAGAGATGCTGCGCTTGTATAGCTCGCCGTTGATGATGGTGTAGGCTTTGCACCGGCGCACGACTTGCCTTGCCAGGACCTTGTCCTCTGGCAACTCGCCTTTGACAATGTAGGTGAGGAAAGGTTGTGCCCAAGATGGTACATCCTGGACGGCGAAGACGTCATCTGCCGTCCAATCCCCAGCCCCCGGGTCCGTGGAGGCGGAGGGCGGCGTCGGGTTCCCAGCCCCGAGTCGATGATCATATCTCCCGGGTCCACACAGCTGGTGACCGCGGTGGAGGTCGGGGGGTCCGAGATCCGGCATGTAGATGGACTCGGAGTCGGGTGACGGCACGATGGAGGGATTGCACAAGTGCTCGAGGGCGATGTCGGGTGGGATGGACCGTCGGGTAGAGCCTATGCGCGCCAGGGTGTCGGCCGCTTCGTTGTTCGCGCGTGGAATGTGGTGGAACTCACACCCTTCGAAGCAGCCGGAGAGCTGTTGGACGAAGAAGCGGTAGGAGGCCATGTTTGCGTCCTTGTCGTCCCAGTTACTCGACACTTGCTGCACCACGAGGTCCAAGTCCCCGAAGCACATGATCCGGCGGATGTTCATGCCTTTGGCGTGCCGGAGTCCGTGGGCGAGCGCCTCGTACTCGGCGACGTTGTTGGAGGCGGTGAAGTGGATCTGCAGGATGTACTCTAGCTTGTCGCCTAAGCCCCCTCGCATCTTGGAGCTGTCGAAGTGCAGTAGCCAGTGCGAGGAGTCAGGAGCCAGTGGCAGGTACTGCGTCTCCGCCTAGTCGACGAAGAACTCAGCGAGGAACTGGGTCTTGATGGCCACCCTTGGCTCGTAGAGGATGTGGTGAGCCGCCAAGACGACGGCCCACTTGGCGAGCCGGCCGATGGTATCCTTATTGCCAATGATCTCCGAGAGGGGAGAAGAGCTCACCACCTTGATGGGGTGCTCCTGGAAGTAGTGCTTGAGTTTTTTGGCAGCGAGGTACACGCCGTAAGCCATCTTCTGGTAGTGAGGGTAATTCTGCTTGGAGGTCGAAAGCATCTCACTCAGGTAGTACACGGGACGCTGTACGAGCCGCGTCTTGCCTTCCTCCATGCGCTCCACCACAAGGACAACGCTGACCACCCGGTTGGTGGCGGCGATGTACATCATCATCGGCTCCTTGGGCAGTGGGGGAGCGAGGACCGGCGCGGTTGACAGGGCTTTCTTGAGGCCGATGAAGGCCGCGTCGGCTTCATCATTCCAGTGGAAACCGCCTGCTCGCCTGAGGAGGCGGTATAGCGGGAGGGCCTTCTCCGCTAGCCGACTGACGAAACGGCTGAGGGAGGCCACGCAGTCGGCAAACTTCTGCACGTCTCGCAGGTTCCGGGGCCGGTGCATGCGCTCGATGGTGGAGATCTTGTCCGGGTTGACCTCGATTCCTCGAGACGACACGAGGAAACCGAGTAGCTGGCCTGCCGGGACGCCGAACACGCACTTCTCCAGGTTCAGCTTCAACTGGAAGCGGCAAAGATTGACGAACGTCTCCTCGAGGTCGCCGAGGAGGGTGCCCCGCTCCTTGGTTTTGACGACGATGTTGTCCACATATGCGTGCACATTGCGGCCGATATGGCTGTGCAGGCACTTCTGCATGCACCGTTGGTAGGTGGCTCCTACATTTTTCAGTCCGAATGACATGGTGACGTAGCAGAAGGCACCGTACGGGGTGATGAAGGATGTTTTTAAATAGTCCTCCAGGTTCAGCTTGATCTGGTGGTAGCCGGAGTAGGCGTTGAGGAACGAGAGCAATTCGCAGCCGGCTGTGGAGTCGATGACTTGATCGATCCGGGCAAGCCTTGTTCAGGCTGGTGTAATCGATACACATGCGCCAAGTGTTATTTTTCTTCAACACCATTACAGGGTTGGCTAGCCACTCAGGGTGGAATACTTCCATGATGAACCCGGCTTCCAGTAGCCGGGCTATCTCTTCTCCGATACCTTTCCTTCTCTCCTCCACGAAGCGGCGGAGGGCTTGTCGCACCGGCTTCGCGCCCGGTTTCACATGGAGCGAGTGCTCGGCGAACTCCCTCGGCACACCCGACATGTCTTTTGGAGACCACGCGAAGATGTCCCGATTCTCACGGAGGAAGTCGACGAGCTCGCCTTCCTATTTGCTGTCGAGTCTTGACCCGACGAGAACGAACTTGCTGGGGTCGGTCGGGTCGAGGAGAACCTTCCTGGTATCTTTGGCGGCCTTGAAGGCGGACTCGCCCGCCGGCTTCTTGGCATCGGGAGCCGGAGTCGGGTCGCCGGCGACCTTGCGCTTGATTTCCTTCAGCTCCTCGGCCAGGAGGGTGGCATCCACCGTCTTTGCGCCAGCCGACGCGCAGTCCAAGGAGCGTCGGTAGTCGCCCACGATGGTGATGATGCCCTTTTTGCCAGGCATCTTCATCTTCAGATACACATAGTGGGGGACGACCATGAATTTGGCGAGGGCGAGACGTCTGAGGATTGCATGGTACGCGTTTTGGTGGTCCACCACCTCGAACCAGATGGATTCGCGGCGGAAATTCTCCTTCGTGCCGAAAATGACATCCAGCTTGATCTAGCCCAGTGGGGAACATGAGAGCCCTGGCACGATGCCATGGAAGGTCGTCGAGCTGGGTTCCAGGCGGCTCAGGTTGATGCCCAGCTTCTCCGCCGTGTCGCGGTAGAGGATGTTGATGCTGCTACCGCCGTCGATGAGGACGCGGGAGAACGTGACGACGGTGCTGTATGTGAGGATGATCGGATCCAGGAGCAGCGCGTAGCCGCCTGGCCGAGGCATGACTGCCGGGTGGTCCTCGTGTCCCCAGGTGATGGGTTTCTCTAGCCAGTTCATGTACTGGGGGACGGGAGGGACGGTGGCGTTCACCTCTGCATGACGCTGTCGCCTGGCACGCTTGTCATCGCGCTCTCTGGTATAGATGACATAGGCAGCATCCCCGTTGGGGAAAGCTCCGCGGTTGTTGGGTTGTCGAGCCGGGGACTGGCGAGGCGGAGTCTGACGTTGGTTGTGAGGTTCCCGGCGGTCGTCCTCGCGGCCGCGATCGTCGCTGCGGTTGCGGTTGTTGTCGCGGTTGCCGTCAGCCGGTGCGCGGGGAGGGGTTGCGGGCAGGCCCTCACCGCGGGCGATCCGAGCAGTCCAGCTGCACTGCCGGGTGGTGTGGTTTGCCGGGCTGCGGTCGATGCTGTGGTACTTGCAGGGCATGTCGAGCATGCTATCGAGGGTATACCGGTTCTTTTGCCACTGACGGCTTTCCCTCATGCGGTTTCCGTCTGGGCGACGGCGGCCTTCCTCGTCAAGGGCGACGTACTGAGAGTCGCGGCGGTTTTCCGAGTACAGGCCTTTCCTCTTGTTGCGGTCGTCGCGCCGGCCGTCCGCGTATCGCCTGGAGGAGCCGGCCTCATCGCGGTCCCGGGGCGGTCTTTCTTCTTCGCCTCGCTGGCAGCCGACTTGGCGGGGTCGGGTAGCCGGAACCGTGCCTTCAAGGCGGAGTCGGCTGTGGCATACTTCTCGGCGATGTCCAGGAGGTAGGCCATGGTGTCCGGCTCTGCCCGCAGGAGCTTGTAATTGAGCATGGTGTCGCTGCGGCAAATGTCGTGGTATTGTGCATGGCATATGCCACGGAGGGTGGCTTCTTGCGTGGGGACACAGGTGACGTGCGACGGCGTGTGCCCGGGATTGGATACGAGCAAGGTGAACACCGAGACGTACCCAGGTTCAGGGCCCTCGTGAGGAGGTAACACGCCTACTCCTGCCTAGCTGTGGTATATCGTGGTCGCAAGGTGTTACAATGGCGCTCCTCGAGCTGTATCGAGTGTTTCCTTCTTCCTCGGGGATGAGGTGAGCCTTTGGAGTAGACTAGGATCCAACCCTTGCTATGAGGGACTCGGCTCTCCTTATATAGGCAGAGCAACCGGTTACAGAGGCGGCTACCCGGCGTCGGGTAGCGGAGACAGGCCGACGGTGGGGACGTGGCCATGGTGGGAGGCCGTTGTCGGGGGAATACTTTCTAGATTAACCCGCGGCCCAGTGCGACTTAACTTACTCGCACGGATGAAGGCCCACTTGGGAACAAGCACAATATTGAACCGCCATAAGGGGAAAGATCTAGAGGACAAATTCCGGAGGACGTGAAGACCAAGTAGTTTCCGAGTAGGCCTCTGTGGATGTATTCCTTATGGGGAAGTTTCCTTTTGTAAACCTAGCGAGCCTCTGTGTATATAAAGAGGACTCGCAGGACTTAGAGCGGGTCAAGCTATCAAGCTCCAAACCCTAGCTCATACGGCGAGTACCAGATCGGATCGCCTCCATTGTAACACCTCGATTATCATATCAATACCAATATAGGGTAGGCAGGAAGTAGGTTTTTTACCTCACATTGAGGGGGCCGAACCTAGGTAAATCTGTGTTGATCTTTGTTCCTGCGATCCCAAGCTCGGAGATGCTTGACTCGCATAATCCCACACCTACGACGTCATCTATGACACCTGACGTGACAAACCCACGACAGTTGGTGCCCACCGTGGGGCCTGCGGTCAAGAGCGTCACGTTCCGCGCAGGATCGAAATCAGGCTTCAAAGACATCGCCATCGGCCAAGTTGAAGACATCAATGGGTCCCCTTCATCGACGACTCAGAGTGGGGACCCGGGGCAGATCGCATCGAGTTCGGATACATCGTTCCCATCGGATCAGTAAAAGTTTTCGACAGATCCGTCAGTCACGGATCTATGGACGCGACTCAAGGAAGCGAATCGGTGAAGGAGCTGCGGCCGGTCAGGGTCCGCGTGTTGGAGGAGCTACAACAAGCTACGGCAAGATTGCCCATCCCCGTCCCATCAAGACCTGTTTGGGGATCTCTACCAAGTCAGGAAGGAGACCCCAAGATTGAAGAGATTGAAGCTATCAGGACGGAGCTCTGTGAAGAGGCACAAAGACTCGCGGCTGAACGCGAAAAACTCCAAGAAGAAGGTTGACGACTCCGTCGCGGCCAGCCGAAGCACCAGGCGGTGCGAACCAAGACGACATCTGAGCGCAAGAAACTCCAAGAAGAAGAGTGGCGACTCCGTCGTTGGCAGCAAAAACAACAGATCAAGATGAACAAAGGAAAGATGAAATTACGTTCCACGGCGACCCAGAGAGCAACGTGCACGCCGCGATAGGGATATTATCAAAAACAGCACCGGTTGGAGACACGCGAGCTGATAAGGAAGCTCGCTATGCGATCGACCTACTACAAACCGCCGCTTTACAACAAGCAAATATGTATGGGGTCACGCCTAATGAGCCGCAAAATGTGGTATCATGGGGAGGAGAAAGGTGCAGCGTCGAAGAAGTGGTCAATCATCTAGCAGGTTTGCAGGTACCATTGGAAAAAGAAAAGAAGACAGAAGGCGAGTCGCGGACGTCCGGAGCGACTCAGCCATCCCAGATTGAAACTGATTCAAATGAAGATTCAGCGCCAGTAAACTCCTATTCATTATTGAAAGGACCAGCATGTTTTGGAGAGGAAATACGGCTCACTCGTTTCCCCCCGAACTTCGACGAGTCGCAGCGAGTCACCACTATCGCAGTGACCAAGACCCTGCCTTATGGATAGAGGATTACGAGGCAAGCATAACAGGGGCTGACGTGACTCAAGAAGTACGTGCGAAATACTTCCACTTGGCAATACAGGGAGAAGCTAGGGATTGGCTGTTAAGGCCGCCATCAAAGACAATAAGCACATGGGAAGACTTGAAGGACAAGTTCATCCGCAGATTCCAAACAGAAGATATGAAAAACCTTAGACAATGCATTCAAAAAGAGGACGAATCAAGCGGCGACTGGATCAAGAGAATCGCGGAGATCCTTGGCTCCGCCAAAAACTTAACAGTACAAGCTGCAATGCAAGCTATGAAAAAGAACTGTAGATTTGAGCCGTTGGTGCACAAGTTAAGTCGCGCCGAGCACAAGATTGATAGTTTCGACCAGCTTTTGGCAGTAGCTGACAAGTATGCAAAGACAGATAAAGGGGCAGGCGGCTTATCACAGAACCCAACAGGGAAATTACAAGTCGCGGAGATTGAACATCGCACACAGCCAGATACGGGAGCAAGAGGGTGATACGGCCTTACTCCCTAATAACTGCAAGGGGATCTTCGACGTGCCTTGCGATTTACATCGCAGAAGAGATGGCAGGCCAGCGGGTCACACAAAGGCGCAATGTCACTATTACCGGAGGTGGAAAGAAGGCGACACGCCAGACACGGCTCGCAACGGATCGATGCAGCACAAGAACCAATCTAGCTCTCGTCAAGGGCCTGACGTTTTACCTAGAAGAAACATACGACAGTTTCATACAGTGGAAGTACAAACAACGGACGGAAGCCGGAAGAGCGGTCAGATTTCAACGCCGGAAAGGTATCGTCGCTGGACAGAGCAATCGGTTATTTGGAGTCGCGGCGATCACCCCCCAGAAGTAAGAGATCCAGGACAGCCAGTTTTGTGGTCATGCCTGAAGTCGCGGGATACAAGTTAAGTAAGGTCCTAATGGACGGAGGAGGAAGACTAAACATCCTATATCAAGACACGCTCCGAAGAATGAATATACCCGAGACAAGGCTGCGACCATCCAGGAAAGAAATTCAAGGAATAATCCCAGGAGTTGTTACGCGACCAATCGGAAAGATAACACTCGAAGTTAGCTTTGGAACAGAGCGGAACTTCCGCACTGAGCTCCTAGACTTTGAGGTTGTAGCAGTCAAAAGCTCATATCATGCAATCTTTGGAAGAGAAGCCTATGTCAAATTTACCGCGCGCCCCTGCTACGTCTACCTACAGTTAAAGATAGCAGGACCAAACGGTGTTATTACAATATATGGAGACAGACAGAGAGCATTAGAATGCGAGAACGCAGGCTCAGTACTCGCAGAAGAAGTTTGTATCGCCAACTCTCTTCACATGGATATCAGTCGCAGATCGGTGATCGCAGCTCAAAACGAGTCGCGTTGGAGGTACGCGGAAGCGGCCAACAGGATGCAGCCACCGGATGGTAAATACCCACCGAGAAGTCGCGCATCAGCAAGATAATGCCCCAGAGGTCGCCTTGATACAAAGAGAAGACAAGAAATGGCGCATGTGCATAGACCCAGCCTCGATCAACAACCCCAGCCAAAGGGGCTCAGTTATCGTGAGACCTTACAAAGCAAACTCAACTCAACATAAGTCGCAGCTCAGTGCGGCTAATCGCTTAACAAAGTTGCTCTCTGCTTCAACATGAGATATACATCGGAGCTATCATGCTCGACCCGAGTCACTTCTAGCGACTCATAATTGAACCAATCAGGTGTTCAACCCACTCCGTTAGGAGTATTAATTCGCAAATAAGTGTGATGAGTATCAAGTATGCATGGCCTGCGGGGAATAGAAAACCCGCATTAAAGGGCCTGCATCATCCTGTAACACCCTGCAAAACATCGAGTGATTATGAAATAAAGCCGGCACCCTTGACATTCAAGGGTTTGTCGTTTCGACTCAACTATCATTGAGTCGCTGAGTCTTTTGAATTTCATATATCACTGACCCTTGAGGGCTCCTTACGAGCATCGCGAGTACCAATCGCACCTCAAATTTTGCCAAACTAGTGGCAATCCTTAAGCTAGAAGCGTCTTGCATTATGCGACCAAAGTACTGGGGTGTGGCGTCAATCGAGCTTGATTGCCTATCATGGCCGCTCTCGACCCTGAACACACATGTTCCTAGGAAATACTGAGCCGCGCGAGCGTCTACTTAATGGAATTATCAAGAAAAGAACCTGCTTATAGGTCACAAAAATACTGTTTATGATACATGATATCTTACAGACTAACGGGCATGTCCCACAATATTTATTTTTCCTCTTCCGAGCAATAGGAGTGGGAATTGGCGCGGCTTGTCTCGCAGTTGCAGTCGCATGTGTCCTAATAATCAGGGCGCCGCCAGACGAGGCAGAAGGCCACCAGATACTGTTGCTGGAGTGGCAGCCCGAGATGACTCAGCTCCTGAGGACTTTTCCTTTGACACCTTGCTCCCATCAAGATTGAATTTATCAAGATAAGTGCCCAAGTCTAAGTTATCAACAAATTTTGTGGCATACCCGCGCATCCCCTGCCAGATGTCGAAGTACTCACTTATTGGTAGTTCAGTATCATCTGCGCTCATCGCCAGGCCGTGGCGAGCAACCTTGCCAACATCTATCTCTGGATAATATGCTCGAAGCAATGTCAAGACATGCGCGGCTCCGGCGCGAGCAGAGGATCGTTTCCAATCAGAGTGTCGGGGAGTTGCCCCCGGGTAGGGCAAAGAGGTGGAATGGAAAGTCAATCCGGGTCTCACAAACCGGATCACTCGGACCGGATCATTTTAAGACAGGAAGAGACCAAGAGGCATCAGGCAAAGTCTAGCCGGATCAGAGGAAGAGACCCGGCTCGACTAGCCGGGTTGCCTGGAAGAGATCCGGCTCAGCTAGCCGGGTTGCCTGGAAGAGATCCGGCTCAGCTAGCCGGGTTGCCTGGAAGAACCCGGCTTACCAGTAATGTCGGATAATGCACAGGGGCCGAGTAATGTCAGTAAAGTTCACGGGTCCTGCAGGCCTCCTGCCCGAGGCTCAGAAGACACGGGATTCCTGGGAGCGCAGCAACCTAGGAGCTGACTCGGCCAATTCGGGAAAGGGGCTATGGCCTAGACCCGGTGGGCTACGCCTGCCATTGCCTGAAGAGGCAAGATAGGCCTGCTAGGACTTGACAGCCAGGTCAAGCCACGGGATTCCTGGGAGCGCAGCAACCTAGGAGCTGACTCGGCCAATTCGGGAAAGAGGATGTGACCTAGACCCGGTGGGCTACAGCTGCCATTGCCCGAAGGGGCAAGATAGGCCTGACAGTCCGGCCGTTGGATTGACAGGGGCAGAGGCTTGTCCTTTTCCTCTTGGCAATGCCATTATCATCTCCGGCCAGGGGCAAAAAGGTAAACCGGTTAGTGTATAAGTAGACCACTACATCCTCCAGTGCGAGGGACGACGAAGGAGAGGCCTCATTTCCCCCTGTTCCATCTTCCTCTTAGAGCTCTCACCATTGTTGCTTCATACAGCTCGAGGAGCACTTGTACTTGTTCCCTTTGAGATATAAGAGAGTAGGCTAGTGCTGCAGTAGGGGTGTTACCTCCTCAAGAGGGCCCCGAAGCAGGGTACATCTTGGTGTGCTTTGGTTGTTCTTGGTTTGGTTTGTTCTTGCTTGTTCTTGTGAGTTCTTGGTTGTTCTTCATGCGTGCTTCTTGAGCGCGCACACCCTCCCCGGATCCCCCAACGTCCTAGCGAGCCCCCAACTTAAGCCATCCTATGGCATCTGCCGTGACACCACCACGACAGTTGGCGCCCACCGTGGGGCAAGCAGTGGCGTTGGTTGGGGTTTCCATCCGGACGGGTTCCGTCACCAGCTCCGGCGTGCGAGTGCGGTCAGGGCTCGTCTGCAACTACGGCGGGTTCACCTTCATCAGCGACAACGCCGGCTGCTTCGCGGGAGGACCACTCCCTGTGGATGGACACTTCATCCAGTTCGGCAGCTTCCTCACCTACGTCACCACCGAGCTTGTCCGCGAGTACCCGGCGCAGGTGCTCGTGGCCGAGGATCCTCCTTCTCACCGCGCAGCTCTCGGACGGCGTAGCGCTCGCCCCGGGAGTAGCGTGGAAGTGATGATGACCGGAGCAAGTGCTGGAGCTGGCAAAGGAGATGCCGGCAACAGCATACCCGAGGAGCTGATCACACCAACCGATCCGGTTGACAAGCCGACTCGGACGGCGAAATTCCCAAAGGAGAAACCAGATCCGGTTGGCCCACTTGGCATGTCAAGTATGGAGGCTCCCTTAGAGGATGTCCTCGAAAAGTTGGCTCGGCCAGTGGCGCCCGGGGCAAATGTAGAGCTTACTATAGCTCAGTTAGAGGCAGAGCGCCTGAGGTTGCAAAGAGAAGCCCGGTTGGTGGTAGAGTCTAGGCAAGCATTTGATAGAGACATGAGAGAGTACAATGCTGCCAATGGTATCACCGATGGTTTCACTCCAGTAGCGCCTCACCCACGCAAGAGAGTTGACTTGCGCAACAGGGGTAAGGACCTCAATGACGAGTTAGCTAGAGCCGCAAGATCGAGCTCGAGTAAGGCTACTAGTCATAGATCGGGTACAGGCAAGCCGGTGTATAGCTCCCCGGCCAAGAATCTTAGGGCTGCAGCGGCAGCGCGAGCCGAGTTGACCACTTTAACCGGGGATGCTTGGCGCAAGCAGGCAGAAAGAGTCAATGAGCTGGTTGATGTGTGTAACCGGCAGAATGAGGCTTTTCGGAAAGCTAATCCGGACGCTGGTGGTTCTCGAGTGGTGTCGGCTAAGGCTGTTAGCCAGAGATCCAAGGGGCAAGCGTCATCTCCACATGTCGGAGTTGACCGGGCTCAGAGCGTGAATTCGGGCAAGAGCAAGCAGCTGCAGGCCTATGATGCCGAGTATGCCGGCAAGCAACTAGCGGCACAAGGAAGAGGTGGCCAGAGCAGAAACAATGGCGGTCAAGGCAATCCGGGAGCCGGAAGGGGCAATTCGGCTGGCCGAGGTCAACCACCTCGTCCTCCTGGGCAGAATCAACCCCGGCAGGAGCAGCAAGTGATGGTGCAAGCGCAGCAACAAGGTGGTGGCCAGGCGGGCTACCACTATGATGATGGTAATTCGGCTATGGCGCGAGCCGGATACCAAACGTATGATAATGCACTTGCGTCCAGGCTGGGACCTCGGACATTGGCTCCGGATGATCAGCGTCTCAGGTTGGATAGGATTTATCAGTCCGAGAGGCTGGAAGAGCAAGGCCCACCAGGTCCTCCTGCTTTGGACCTCGGATAATGAACGAGCCAATGTGCCATTGTTTCAGCTTGGCCGAATCACAAAGCCGTATAACGGCAGCACCAAGCCGCAGGATTGGCTGATAGACTATGTATCCTCGGTGCACATTGCGGGGGGCAATCGCCGATGGGCGGTCCGGTATCTCCCGCATATGTTGGAAGGGCCAGCCCGGATTTGGCTGAACAATTTGCCAGAGGGCAGTATCAATTCTTGGATGGATTTGGAACAGGCTTTTTACAGCAATTTCTCCAGCACGTACAAGAGGCCAAACCGACCTCAGCTCTTGTCTGCATGCAGCAGGAAGAGCGGGAGACAGACCGAGAATTTTTGACTCGGTGGAGCAACATTCGCAATTCTTGTGAAGGTGTTGTGGAGGAGCAGGCCATTTCTTGGTTTGCGCAGGGTTGCCGACATGGCACCCCGCTCTGGCAGAAGCTCCAGAGAGATATGCCAAAGACCTGGCGGAAATGATCCGGATAGCAGATACATATGCTCTTGGCGATCCGACGCAGCCAGCGTTGGATGCGGTGGGAACTAGCAGGAGGCAACCGGTCAACAACCGAACAGGACCATTGAGGCCCAGTGACCGACATGATTCGGTTATAAAAGGAGAGATCCGGATTACAGATACGGCTCAGACCAGGTTGCTGCAGTAAATATGGATCATCCTGATAGCCAGAGACCAAAAAATGAGGGTCCAGCTTGGAGGCCGAATCAAGGTGCTTGGCAAAGAAAGTGTGGGATGGACCGAGTCCACCTTTAACTTTTGAGGCAATGATAGATGGGCCTTGCCGTTATCACACAACAGACCCACGCAAGCCGGCCAATCATTCAACTCGGAATTGTAGCTGGCATCATCGCATCCAGGCGGAAGGTCAGAGAGGGCCACCTCAGAGAGGTGCTCCTAGACCGAATTTCAGGCCAAATACGCCTTTATCCGGAGCCAATGCAACCCCGGTGAACGAAGGAGCTCCAAGGCCGGCAGCCACAAAGCCGGTTAACCTGGTAAATATGGGAGGCAACAACAATGCAGGTCCAAGTCGGCAAGGTGGATACCCCGGAAATGATTACAAGGAAGCTCATCAAAGCTATGTGGTTTTTGTGACCGAGCCAACTGACAAAAAAGTCAGCTACGAAGGGCGAAGGAGGTGAATGCAGTCACACCAGCAGTACCAAAATACCTGAACTGGTCCGAGCAGGAGATCACTTGGAGTAGGGCTGATAATCCCAGGGTTATGCCAGCCCAGGAAACTACGCACTGGTGGTGGATCCGACTTTGGTTGGACCAAAGATTAATGTGAAATTCACTCGAGTCTTGGTTGACAATGGCAGTGCTATAAACATCATGTATCGGGACACAATGGTCAAGTTGGGTTATTCGCCGAATCAGCTGCAGCAGAGCAGTTGCACCTTCCATGGTATAGTACCCGGGGTGTCTTGTTCCCCAATGGGAAAGATCTGGGTGGATGTGCTGTTTGGTACCAAGGACAATCACAGACTGGAGAGTCTCGAATTCGAGGTGGTAGACTTGGAGAGCCCATACCATGCTCTGCTCGGCAGGCCGGCATTAGCCAAGTTCATGATATCCACTCATGTTGCCTACCTCAAGATGAAGATGCCTGGCCCAAATGGTATCATCACCGTTGGGAGATTACAAGAAGGCCATACAGTGTGCCACGGTTGGTTCCACCTTAGCCGAGTCGTTGGTGATCCAGGCGGAGAAGAGCAAGATGCATGAAGTAGTGGCAATGGCAAAGTCAGCTCAGCTCGGTGTGCTGGCCATGACCAATCCGGATGCAGGTGCAACATTTGAGGTGCCCAAGGAGACAAAGAAGATCCCCATTGACCCGGAGAATCCGGAGCGCATGGCCATCATTGGTGCCGGGTTGGGCGAGAAATAGGAAAGCGCGCTCTGTCACTTCCTCCGTGAGAATCGGGATATCTTCGCATGGTCGGCTAAGGACCTGCCTGGTGTTCCGAGGGAGTTGGCAGAGCACTCTTTATTTGTCCGGCCGGAGGTGAAGCCGGTGAGGCAACCGACTCGTCGTCTTTCAGATGACCGAAGAAAAGTGGTGCTTGATGAGCTGGCTAAGCTACTTGCAGCCGGATTCATTATGGAGGTGTTGCATCCAGACTGGATATCCAATCCGGTTCTGGTAGAGAAGAAGAAGGATGAACCAGCGGTGGTCAAGGTGTGGCGTATGTGCATCGACTTCACCAACCTGAACAAGGCGTGCCCGAAGGATCCGTTTCCTTTACCTCGGATTGATCAAGTGATCGATTCTACTGCTGGGTGTGAGTTGTTGTCTTTTATTGATGCGTACTCTGGTTTTCACCAGATACCACTGAACCCCAAAGATCAAATAAAGACTGCTTTTATTACCCCGTATGGGGCGTATTGCTATCGTGTCATGTGTTTCGGTTTGAGAAATGCCGGTGCAACTTATCAGAGATGTATGCAGAAGTGCTTACAATCTCAAATGGGCAAAAATGTGCAGGTGTATGTCGATGATATTGTCATCAAAACTAAAGAAAAACGTACTCTCCTCGAGGATCTCGAGGAAACATTTGTAAACTTGAGAAAGTACCGGTTGAAATTGAATCCGGATAAGTGCACCTTTGGGGTCCCAGCTGGAAAGTTGCTCGGTTTCCTTGTATCGAGCCGAGGTATCGAAGTGAATCCGGCTAAGATCCGGGCCATAGAAAACATGAAATTGCCTAAATGTCTAAAAGATGTACAAAAATTTACCGGGTGTCTAGCCTCGCTAAGTCGATTTGTGAGTCGGCTAGGAGAAAAAGCCTTGCCCTTATATCAATTGATGAGAAAAGAGCACCGGGTTCACGTGGACCCCGCAAGCAGATTCGGCTTTCAATGAATTAAAAAAGATGTTGTCCACTGCACCAATTCTGGCGTCACCTTTGCCGAATGAACCAATGTTACTTTACATTGCGGCCACTAACCGAGTCGTAAGTGTGGTTATAGTGGTAGAGCGAGATGAGGAGGGTAGATCCGTGCAAAGACCGGTGTACTATTTAAGCGAGGTGATCTCAACCTCAAAGCAAAATTATCCTCACTACCAAAAAATGACATATGGTGTATACCTGGCGGCCAAGAAGTTGAAACATTACTTCCAGGAGCATCCGATCACCGTTGTATGCGAAGCTCCAATCTCGGAGATCATTGGGTGCAAAGATGCGACTGGCCGAGTTGCCAAATGGGCAATAGAAGTGTCTCCTTACACCCCGCATTATGAGAGAAGAGATGCTATCAAGTCTCAAGCTTTACCGGATTTCCTTTGTGACTGGGCAGAGATGCAATATGAACCACCCAAGCCGGATTACAATTACTGGAAGTTGCACTTTGATGGCTCCAAAACCAAAATCGGACTGGGTGCTGGGATAGTACTCACATCACCAAAGCAAGATCAGTTGCGATATGTATTGCAGATTCATTTTTCAGCATCAAACAATGTGGCCGAATATGAGGCACTGATCCATGGGCTTAATGTGGCTAAGGACATCGGCATCCGCCGGATAGAATGTTTTGGTGATTCAGATTTAGTGGTGCAGCAGTCTTCTGGAAATTGGGATGCCCTGGATGCCAATATGGCACTATATCGATTTCATGTCCAGAAAATTTCAGGGTTTTTTGAAGGTTGCGAGTACAAGCACATACCTCGGCTGGAGAACGAAGCTGCTGATATCTTGTCAAAACTCGGGTCGTCTAGGGATGCAATCCCACCCGGGATATCCTTGAATCACCTAAGGATCCCTTCAATCAAACCTTCACCTGATTCCGAGTCGATTTTTATCCCGAAGCAAGAATCTGAAGCTGTTCCTATGAATGTTGATGTCGGGTACATTTGGGAGGACCCGGGGACTGCATGGCGAGACTCGGGGACTGCGAACCGAGACTCGGGTAATGCTACTCTAATCTTAGGAAAAAGGGGAAGAGAAGAAGATGGTGCTAACCGAATCTTAGGGAATGGACAAAGGCTGATAGAAGAGATAATGGCGGCCGAACCAGTGGAAATAGATGAACATTATTCCCTTTACATCCAGTACCGGAATGGGCTGAAGAAATCATGAAGTTCATGTCGGAGGGGAGTTTACCAAATGATGAAACCGAAGCTAGGCGAGTGCAGAGGAGTCCAAGGGTTACACCATCATAAATAAGGAGTTATACAAAAGGAGTGCAACCGAGGTGCTACAACGTTGTGTGGAGCCAGCCGAGGGCAAGGAGATGCTCCTGGAGATACATCAAGGAGAATGTGGGCATCATTGCAGTACAAGAGCCCTGGTGGCTAAAGTGTTCGGCATGGGTTTTACTGGCCCACTGCTCATGCAGATGCAGAGGACATAGTCCGAAAATGTGAAGGATGCCAAAGGTTTGCCAAGCAGACACACCTACCCGCATCGGCGCTCAAAACAATACCTATCACTTGGCCGTTTGCTGTATGGTGTTTGGATATGGTGGGAGAATTCAAGCCGGCTAGGGGCAACATGACACATATGCTGGTGATGGTAGATAAGTTCACCAAGTGGATAGAGGTAAAACCGATCCGGAAAGTGGATGGTCATTCGGCTGTAACTTTCCTGAAAGAAATCATTTTGAGATACGGTTACCCCCACAGCATCATCTCGGATAATGGCACGAACTTTGCTGTGGGAGAGTTTGCCCGATTCTGCATGAATAAGGGGATCCGGTTAGATATAGCCTCAGTGGCACACCCAGAGTCCAATGGACAGGTGGAAAGATCAAATGCGTTGGTATTAGCTGGGATAAAAGCCCGGTTAATAGAACCCCTGGTAAAGACTCCGGGGTGCTGGATAGATGAAATACCATCAGTACTATGGGGTCTAAGGACCACGCCGAATAGGTCAACTGGCTATACGCCATTTTTTCTGGTATATGGGGCAGAAGCAGTGCTACCCACTGACATAGAATATGATGCACCAAGGGTGACAATGTATACGGAAACCGAGGCAAAAGAGGCTCGGGAAGATGCAGTGGATCTGCTAGAGGAAGCAAGGGAATTGGCCCTGTCTCGGACAGCAGTATATCAGCAGGGTCTCCGACGTTATCATAGTCGGAAGATCAGCCCTCGTGTATTTCATGAAGGAGATCTAGTACTAAGGCTGGTGCAGCGCAGCAAGGGTCGACATAAGTTATCACCTCCATGGGAGGGACCATTCATTGTGAGCAAGGCTATGCACAATGACTCGTACTACCTTGTAGATGCACAGGAACAAAGGAAGGATGGCCTGGACAGACCCGGAGAGGAAACCAAGCGACCCTGGAATGTAGCTCTGCTTCGACCCTTTTACTCTTAAGGGTGCAATGTATGTATCTCAGTTTATCATGAATGAAATTTCGGCAATCCGAGTCTGGACTCGGGGACTGCCTTGTTCTTATGCATGTGTTTTTTACTACTGTTTTGTCCATACCGTTCATGTGTCGAATTGTTTTGAACTTCGTCCCAAAAATTCAAGTAATGTATGCTGTGTTGTTGATCTCGTGACTCGACTGACAAACACCAAAATGGTAGTCAAGAGCAGAGGTGGAGAATATGGGAAACATGAAAATGGACTCGGGGACTCGGTCCGAAACCGATTCGGCACATGTCGTTTACTAACCCCTGTTATTTCTTTCTTGTTTATGTTAGATGATTCTAAACCAAAACTCGAATGTTCAAGTATTGTATGCTATGTTTCCTATCTTGTGACTCGACTGTCAAACACCTAAAAGGTAGACAAGAGCAAAGATCCGGTAAAAATAGTAAACAAGAAAACACACTCGGGGACTCGGTTTAAAATGATCCAACATAAACCTGGTCCGGATCATTAAGCAAAATAGAAATAGTCTCGAAGGAACTTAAAATTGTATATTACATCTGCTCCCGGCATACCGGGGATTTAACGTTTTTTCATTAAGATAAATCAGGACGAAGCCTAGGCTGCAGGCGTCTCGGTTGCAGGGATGGACTCGGATGATGGAGGAACCTCGGTTGAGATAGGGTCCTCACTTGCAGGAATGACTTTGGACGGAGAGCTTGAGGGCTTGGCAGATTCGGAACATCCGGATCAACTGACGTCTTGGCGGTGATTTGCTCTGTGGCCTTAGCCGAATCAGTGGATGACGTCTTGGAAGTTTGGATTACAGCTTGTTCGGCAGTGTCAGCCGAATCACTGGCTGGCATCTTGGAGGTCTTGGCCGAGTCGCAAGCTGCAGGTTGTTCGGCGAAGTCAGCCGAATCACCAGAGTCGGCCTCAGACTCGGCGTAGTCGTCAAGTGAGGCATCATCTGATTCCTCCTCTTCAGAATCTTCCCCATCCGAGTAGATCGGAGCTTGCAGATCAAGATGCTTGGTGTTGGCGAATTCGGCCATAAAGTTAGCAGCTTCCTCACGGATCTTGATCCGGTCTGGATCTGAAGCCCATGAAGAACCCTGGCGAAGGGAGCGTACTGTGGCAAGATCAATGAGCTCATACCAAGACATGATGAATAGCAAACCTGCGTCAGCACCAGCGCGGGCGGACGAAGATCTCCACTGCCTTAGCCGGGTCTCTGCCGATCCAGGTCTTTGATTAGCTCGTCCGCTGACTGGGCTTGCCGAACTTCAGGAAACAGAACTTGGTGGGCTTTGAGACTAGCATTGAACAGAGCAGTGTGGGACTCCTTTAAAGGAGCAATCCGAGCTTTCAGTGCAGTAATGTGGTCTTCAATATCCCACGTCTCTGGCAGAGGGCCCCAGCAATCTTAGCCCTCTCAGCTCGGGCATCTCTCACAGCTTTGGCGGCTTGAAACCGGATGCTGGTAAACTCTCCTACATATAGATGAGCTAACACTGAGTTAGACGAGAAGGAATAAAAATTATGAGGCGGATAAGAGCAGAAGGGAAAAAGGGATTCGGCAAGCTTACGATCCATGTCTTCATTGAGGATAGCGAGATCAGCAAGCCATTTCGCGCTGATCGCCTGGTGAGCAGCCAGATCATCTTTCGCCGCTTGAGCTTCGGCCTCAGCGGCTGCAACGTGCGTTTGGATTTTCTTGTCCAATTCAGCCCGCTTCTCAATCCCGGCTTTGAAAGTATCTCGCTCCTTCTGGATCGAGTCTTTTCCCTCTGCAGCGTATCCCGGTCTTTTTGAGCTTGTCCTTCACTTTTCCAACTCGGTCAAGCTCCCGCAGGAGCCGGTCACTTCTGACTTCTCCTCCGATAAAGCGCGCTTGTGCTCCTGATCTTTCTTTTTCATCTCCTCACTTTGCGCATCAAAGGAAGCTTGGAGGGCCTGGTGCTGCAGGACTAGCTGTTTAAAGATCCGGCTGCGAGCAGTTGTGGTTTCCTGAAAGAAGAGGAGTTAATGGCGTAAAAAGAGTCTCGGGGACTGGCACCCGAGACTAACAGCGTGAAGCCAAAACGAATCTCGGGGACTGGAGGCCCGAGATTAATAAAAAAGAAAGTTGACCGAATCAATTTGAAAAGAGACTCGGGGACTGGAAGTCCCACGATTTTTTGTTTGGCTAGCACAAAGTCTATGATCAAATGTTAGAGATTCAAGCCGGATGACTTTCTTACTCGAGGAGTATCAGTCATTCGACCCGAATCTCGGGGACTGGGGATAGTATAGAGTGATCATGGTGAATTAAAAGCGAGATTCGGCTTTGTTACCTCGAAGACCCGGTTAGCTTCAGTAACCGAGGCCTGCACAGAGTGTAGAGATTGAAACATCCGGCTAGGCCCAGCCGGATGTGGCGATGCTGTTGTAGAAGAGCCTTCGGCAAGGTCCGCAGCGTTCCAAGCCTTAACAAATTCCTCTGCGGAGCCGAGTTTGTCGCCGCCCGGAGTGCGGAGATTCGGCAAGACCTGGCCGCTAAGTCGGGCACGAGTAATCGCCTCAGAGAGCTGATCATGCACCCGAGTCACTGATGGAGCGGCGGAAGCCGGTTTACTAGCGACCATCTGCTTATCCGAGGTTGTTGGAGTTGTGCCAAAAGAAACCGGAGTCGGCTTAGGCAGAGGTGATGCGCTCGAGGTCTTGGCAGGGTCTGACTGCTTAGGTTGGTTCTGTGACGCTTGCTGGGGTGGTTTAGATGCTTCCTGTTTCTGTTTCTGCTGCTTCTCGAGAGGTTGCTGCTGCTGCAGTTTCTTCTTCTTCTGCTGCTCTTGATTCAGAGCCTTGGCGGTAGGGAGAGGATCCGGCTTAGTCAATGTCTTAGCCGAAGTCTTGGCTTTCTCCTTCTCCAACTCCTTCAGAGGACGTGGCCAAGTTGAATCTCGGGTCGAACCCGAGATTTCCTCACTCTCCAGGTCAATAACCGACTCTGGGACGAGATCCGGCGGGGGAGTTTTGGCAGTTGTGGCACGCGCGGGAGAAGTGGCAGCCTTTTTAGGAGACTGGTGCTCCATGGCCGTATCCAGTGGAGGAATGGGAGAAAGGATGGATGAATGGGTTTGTTCGGTGACAAGGACGTCACTGCATAGAGTAAAATAAAACAGTTAACTCGGATAAAGATGACTCGGGTAATAAAAGAAGAAAGCAAATAAATTGGCATTACCCCTTGGTAGTAGGCATGGCCTTCAGCCGATTCGGTTTGGAGACAGTTTTCTTCATTCTCTTGGCTGGAGGGGCATCTGATCCGGACGCGTCAGGGTGTTTCCGAGATGTCCCTTGAGCATCCGGTTTGGCTGGAACACAAGGTGGTGACCATGAAATCGGAATGGGATCAATAGGATCCAGGATCCAGCAATCATCATCTTCATCCTCGGAAAGGTTGTAAATAGACGGTTGCTTACCCTTGCGGATAGGCTTGGCGCGCGGAATCGGCAAATAATCGTCCGTATCCGCATCCTCTTCGCCTTCGCGCAGCGGGCTGCGGTCCCGTGCCCAACCTTGGTGGAAAGATCTCCATCTTCGGCGATCTGGCGGTCGAACAGCTGCAGTAGAATCAAGGCAGATCCGGATTAGTCCAATGGCATTTTGGTGGAGTATGGGTTAATCCGGGGATGATGAACTAACCTGAGGTGGAAGTGCGTCTCGGTGGAACGGCTCCACGCCCCATTTCCACTTATCCGACATCTCGGTGAAGGCAATAGCGTTTACCCGTCTCCTGACGGAAGCTCTGGTGAGGTCATGTTTGCTGATCCGGGTAGGATCTAGCAGACCGCTCATATGGCAAATCTTGTGCTGACGTTGTTGTAAAGGACTGACACGGCGAGAGACGAAGGCTCGGAGGAGATCGTCCGAGAGCAGGCCCTTCTCCAGAAAATCCTCTAGAGTTTGGTGTACGATTTGAAGCTCCGCGAGAGCGTCAGCCGGATCATATTTGAAATTCAGTTCGGCTGTCGGGGGCTCGATCTTGAACTCGGGCAGATTGAGGGCATCATGGCCTTCAGCGCTCTTCACGTAGAGGAAGGACTTTTGCCATTTCTTGCAAGTATCCAGGCCAGTGATCCGGGGAAAGATGGAGCCCGTCCTCGGGGTAATGCTTGACGCACCACAGGCGGTCATCACCTTCGGGTCACTACCCGGGATAGTATGTTTCCGGAGGTGGAAATACTTCGCCCAGGTTTCGATAGTCGGCCAGAGACCGAGATATCCCTCCATAAAGGAGGTAAAAGCAGATAGGAGACAAAGGAGTTAGCCGGAAGGTGGTGAGGCTGCAGGCCGAAGAAATCTAGGAATCTCCGGAAGAAGTCACTCGCTGGGAGTCCGAATCCGCGCTCGAAGTGCGCCAGAAATACAACGCGTTCACCCGGTTGGATGACCGGTTGGAGTTCCTTCCCCGGTTTTCGGCATATAACGTTAGATGTTATACGCCGGGTGCTCCGCAGCCATTCCAAGTCATCGTTGGTGACATCAGAGCCCTCCCAGCTGCCGGGGGGAAGCTTCGGCATATCCGAATCAGTCCTGCAAGAAATCGGACATAGCCGAGTTAGAAGATGTGGAATATCAAGTCTAGAACAAGTCGGATAAGGGTATAACCGAATCAGCTGTTAAGGGATTCGGTAAAGGATATCCCGGATAGAGTTGCCCGATTACTGCGGAGAAGTGATTCGGCTAGTAACTAAAAACACCTTTTTGTAAGGATCTAGGGTTACGAAAGATCTACCGCAGCAGTAAAAAAGAGATGAAATCCCGAGTAAAAATAAGATGGAACTGTTCATGAAGTGGCAAGCCGATCTGGGGCAATCTAGCGCAAAACCTAGAAAGGAGATCTAGGCAATGCACTAAGGCGAGGCAATGGACTCATTTGCTAGTGAATCTAGGGAGAGCCAGTGCAAGTTCACGGCGAAAGAAGAACTCGCTCGAGGTCGCCATGGCCGGAAGAAGAGGAACTCACGGTTGTGGTGCGGCGAAGAAGAAGCGCGGTGGAGAAACGGCGGCGTGCGGCGCGGTGCGCGGCTCCGGCGATTTTTCTCCGATGTTGTCGAGGTCTCCGGCGCGGCAAGGTCGCAAGGGCGAGATCGCGGCGGCGTCGACGGCGCGGTTGGAGTTCTCGAAGTGGGAGGTGCGGGGAAGAAGAAGAGGAACCCCGCACCCCTATTTATAGCCCCTAGATGGTAACGGGCGCACTACCGCACGATTTCCGGGGTGTGGCTGGATCAGGTGTGAACCAAAACTTTGCGGTCGTAGCTGTGGCCGTGTATTTCAAGCACACGGTGGATCATAGAATTGGAAGCGGTGCTGCGGATCAAGTGTGCCGGTCAGCACAGAAACCGAGGAGGCGGGGTCATTTAGTCAAAAACACTCAAGTACCTGATGGATCCGGATAATATGTTGTCAGTGACATGTCAAATCAGAGACCCGGATTATGAGGCTTTGTGCAGAGATTCCCTGCCAAGTGTCCCAGGAAATCCTGAGACAAGATTGGGTGATATGGAATTCGGTTAAAGGCGTTGGTTTTTAACCTGCTACGGCCCTTCATCCGAGGCTGTAGGACCGCACCAGCTTCGGGGACTACTGTCGGGGAGTTGCCCCCGGGTAGGGCAAAGAGGTGGAATGGAAAGTCAATCCGGGTCTCACAAACCGGATCACTCGGACCGGATCATATTTAAAGACAGGAAGAGACCAAGAGGCATCAGGCAAAGTCTAGCCGGAGTGCACAGGGGCCGAGTAATGTCAGTAAAGTTCACGGGTCCTGCAGGCCTCCTGCCCGAGGCTCAGAAGACACGGGATTCCTGGGAGCGCAGCAACCTAGGAGCTGACTCGGCCAATTCGGGAAAGGGGCTATGGCCTAGACCCGGTGGGCTACGCCTGCCATTGCCTGAAGAGCAAGATAGGCCTGCTAGGACTTGACAGCCAGGTCAAGCCACGGGATTCCTGGGAGCGCAGCAACCTAGGAGCTGACTCGGCCAATTCGGGAAAGAGGATGTGACCTAGACCGGTGGGCTACAGCTGCCATTGCCCGAAGGGGCAAGATAGGCCTGACAGTCCGGCCGTTGGATTGACAGGAGGCAGAGGCTTGTCCTTTTCCTCTTGGCAATGCCATTATCTCTCTCGGCCAGGGGCAAAAAGGTAAACCGGTTAGTGTATAAGTAGACCACTACATCCTCCAGTGCGAGGAAGGACGAAGGAGAGGCCTCATTTCCCCCGTTCCATCTTCCTCTTAGAGCTCTCACCATTGTTGCTTCATACAGCTCGAGGAGCACCTTGTACTTGTTACCTTTGAGATATAAGAGAGTAGGCTAGTGCTGCAGTAGGGGTGTTACCTCCTCAAGAGGGCCCCGAAGCAGGGTACATCTTGGTGTGCTTTGGTTGTTCTTGGTTTGGTTTGTTCTTGCTTGTTCTTGTGAGTTCTTGGTTGTTCTTCATGCGTGCTTCTTGAGCGCGCACACCTCCCCGGATCCCCAACGTCCTAGTGAGCCCCCAACTTAAGCCATCCTATGGCATCTGCCGTGACACCACCACGACACAGAGACATAATGTGGAGCCTTGAGCAGTTTATTTATCCAATACTCGCAAGATGTTGGGCCATCAGCCGCAGGAGAGATTACCGTCATAACCTCCTTGGTAACCTTTAAAAGCGCTGGCTGAAGTCAGACAGATATACCAGTTGATCTTTCAAGTTGGAACGGGACACTGGGGCCTCAGGTCCTATGTCAAAGGAAGAAAAGGGCATGAAACAACTCAGAGACTAACGTTGGTTACCCAAAATATATATGATTAAAGGAATAAAAAGACCAACCAGCAAGCTGCAGGACGGCTGATTTGACCATGGAGCCAAAACCCTCAAAGGCTTTGAGCAGCGAGTTATATTTTTCATCTCGCGCGGCGAGTTCCTTTGCGTGGTCTCCCTTCAGGCGATCAATCAATTCAGATTTAAGAGTCAGCCCTTCTCGCAAAGATCTAATGACCTCGTCTTTCTCCATGAGTCGCTGCTGCATATCAGTTTCAAGTTCTTTAAATTGCTCTTGCAGGAGTCGAGTTGACCTTTGAGAGATTTTATTTCCTGATCTTGGTCCCTAATGACCTCATTATGCTGCTCCAGGTGAGACTGCATCATTTCAGGATGGTCTATGGAAATGCCTTTACCCTTTATTGAGCCAGAAGTATCAAGCAAGGACAGTTCACGCTGAAAACAAAGAGAGCAAAACGCATAGGTAAATTATCCAGGAATTTGGGGGCTCGAGATTTGAAGACAGGAAAAGAATCAACACCCCGTGTGATGACACAAGGTTTTGATCCTTGGGGGCTACGGTATATGTACCTGGCGACTTGAAGAAAATTGCTCAACTAAGCCGCGCAGCAGAGCAGCATGATGTCTCCAGCAGAAATTATGGCATCTGCGATTGACTTAGAACTATCTCCTGGAGCTGGAATTCTATTTTCAGTAGATACCCTACCAGCAGCAGGAGTTGTGGATGGAGCTGCGACTGGAGTCGCGGCAGGAGCCGCGTCTGCAATACCTTCCTCCAGGGAGGGCCTTGGTTGAGTCGCACCATTACTGTTTCCCACGTTTTCATCAGCAGCATCATCCTCGCTCATAGCTTGCTGAGAAGAAGTGGGATGGGAATTAGACTTGGTAGCCTCTTCAGACATAGCCCTGCAAAACATTGATGGGTTAATAAGCTGACCTAGCAGAGCCGCAACATTGAAAGGAAGGCGAGCCATACCCAGAGGCGACACGAATACTCTTCACGGGCAACCAGAAGAAGGAAGATTAAACCTTGCAAATCTGAACCTACAGAGTATGAAAAGAAGTAGTGAGCAACAATTCCTTGTCAGAAATACGTAAAAAACAAAAAGAAAAGGAGAAGAGTCGCAAACAATTACCCGAGCTTATTGAGAAGCAATCCTCTGCAACAGCCTCGGAAGAAAAAGTAGCCTTGTTGGGATCAACGAGTTTTAAGATTTGGCAGCTCTTGTTTCTGCTAGTAAAGCCAAGGCTTTGCGACGTTTCTCAGGTTGCGCGGGGTCTTCTGAGCCCTGGCATAAAATACGTTTCGAGGACCTGCGAGGCACCTCAGGAAGTTCCAGGAAAGGTGTATTTGGAGTCGAGGACAAAAGAGCGTCGGCCATTTGTTGTTCCTCTTCTGAAGCACTACCCTCGTGCATAACTGTATCTTCGCCAAAGGCTGCGGCTTGCTTGACGACTCAGCGCGGTTCCTTGGTTCAAGTCGATGTCCTCTGAAGGAAGAACCCAGAAATAGGGATCGATCTGAAAAGGAGCTCAGGTCAGAAATAATCAATTTTGGGAAAGGAATTTTCGAGGGAAACAAGTGATAAGCAAACATTACCACAAAAGGCTTGTGCTCAGCCAGAAGGGAGCAAGTCCGACGTTGTCATACGAGTCAATATCCTCGTCGTCACTCGGCGAATGAAATTTATCCACTCCCCTTTGTCTCAATCTTCAGGGCAAGTGCGATCGACGTCATTTGCATGACAAGTGAAATCCATCATAAGCCGCGAGCGGCGACTCACAGGCTGAACTCGCCATTTAGTCCAGCAAGATATGAGATCTAATCCAGTGAGACCATGGAGTGTCAGCGCTCTCACCTTGTCTAGAAGGGATTCGATAAAGGGCAACGAAGAAGGATCAGGCTTGGAAGACAGAGCATCGGTAGCCTCGAAGGGAAAAGGAGACCAAAGAGGAAGAGGAATTTCTCCCTCAGGAGAAGTGTTTTTACAATAGAAGAATGTCCTTTGCCACTCCTTGATTTTCTTGGCAAGAGTTAGTTTTGGGAAGATGCTACCCCTACGGCGTTGGAAGGAAATGGCGCCGCATTGGAGAAAAGGACCATCTGTGGTTTCCCTTTGACTATTGCAATTGAAAAGAGCAAGCCAGAAATCTATTGAAGGCGGGATACCCAGATAATCTTCGCAGAGGACGTGGAAGTTGCTCACTTGCAACATCGAATTAGGGCCAATGTCATGGAAGCGGAGACCTAACCGTTGCATCAAGGAGCGGAAGAAGAGAGAGCCCGGTGGCTTGAACCCGCGCTCAACATGCTCCGCAAAAATCACTACTTCTCCTGGTTGAGGATTGGGGATTACCTCCTCACGGCCGCCCGCCATTCGCATTGATCTTTTGGCGGAAGAAGGCCCCGTGCAGATAGGGATTCCAGGAAATCTTCGTCGACCCACGAGCCTTCCCAGTTGCACTTGCGGCGAGACATTTTTCTCAGATCGATGGAGATATCCACCGAAGGATTGTGAGTACGAGAAGCGAGATTGGAGGCGGTGGAAAGAAGTAGCGGGTGCGTAATGCAGGACTTGATGCAGAACGCTGGGAAAAAAACGATGAGCCAAGATAAATAACCCAGACGCGGAAGACGTTTAGATCTGAAAATCAACCGT
The DNA here is from genome assembly GCA_947311845.1 of Poa pratensis. NCBI lineage: Eukaryota > Viridiplantae > Streptophyta > Magnoliopsida > Poales > Poaceae > Poa > Poa pratensis. The sequence goes on from CAMZMU010000083.1 coordinate 26,265,232, forward strand.
CAAGACAGGATAAGTCGCATTCTTGAGCCGCCAAGAAGAGTTATAAGCCGCAGATTGGAAATAAGAAAATTGGCGTTCAGCTGGGATAATTCACCTGCGCGGCTCAAGGGTTCGTTAAGACGAAGGAGCCTCCACTCGAAATCCAAGCTAAACTTGGGGGCTAATGTCGGGGGAATACTTTCTGGATTAACCCGCGGCCCAGTGCGACTTAACTTACTCGCACGGATGAAGGCCCACTTGGGAACAAGCCCAATATTGAACCGCCATAAGGGGAAAGATCTAGAGGACAAATTCCGGAGGACGTGAAGACCAAGTAGTCTCCGAGTAGGCCTCTGTGGATGTATTCCTTATGGGGAAGTTTCCTTTTGTAAACCTAGCGAGCCTCTTTGTATATAAAGAGGACTCGCAGGACTTAGAGCGGGTCAAGCTATCAAGCTCCAAACCCTAGCTCATACGGCGAGTACCAGATCGGATCGCCTCCATTGTAACACCTTGATTATCATATCAATACCAATCTAGGGTAGGCAGGAAGTAGGTCTTTTACCTCACATTGAGGGGGCCGAACCTGGGTAAATCTGTGTTGATCTTTGTTCCTGCGATCCCAAGCTCGGAGATGCTTGACTCGCATAATCCCACACCTACGAAGTCATCTATGACACCTGACGTGACAAACCCACGACAGCCGTGCCAGCATGCGCGATGATGGTCTGCCCTCCCTGTCTTGTCGATCTCAGGCCGCGTGGTACGGCGCGCGGCAGCTGACGTCGTCTTTTACTTCGGGGGCTCGGGGCAGACTAGGTCTACGCCTCCTTTGTCGTCTAGCCTTTGGACGCCTACGAATGGGATCCGAGGCGCCAGCGAGGCCAGCGGCGGCAGCCGGACCCGGATGACCGGCTTGGAGGGGGAACCCGGAAGATTCCCTGTACCTGCGGTTACCCGGGGGGAATATCCCCGACAAGGGGGAAATGAAGAACGCTTTGGTGAAGATATAGATCCAGGCCTTCTCCTTCAATCCTCAAAAGATCAATGCAACAAGTTTGGGTGGAGTGATTGGGAGATCTAGTGAAGCTTGAGCTTGCAATAATGGTGGTCTTCAATTTTGGGCGAGCTAACTAAGGTTGAAAACGAAGTGGGGTATATATACCCATCCACCAAAACTAGCCGTTGAAGACGCAGTCAGAAAACAGAGGGCCGGAATATCTAGCTTAAGTGAGGGGCGGAATATCCGGCCCCACCGGAATATCCGGCCTCTGGGAAAAATATCCGGCCCAATATTCCGGTTTAGACAGATCCTTGTACATTTTCCTGGAAATTTGTCCTTAGACGAAATCTTCAAGGGAAACCGGATATTTCAATTCTCCGACCCCCAGATGAAATATCCGGTGCAAATCTCCGGTTTAGATAGTGACTTGCACACTTCTCTGGAAAAAAATCCTTAGGCGAATTCTTGGATGGAAACCGGATATTTCAAATCTCCGGCCCCCAATATGAAATATCCGGCCTAAAACTCCGGTTTAGACAGAGGCTTGCACACTGAATTTTGCCATAGAACTTCGCAAGCTCTTTTCACTTATCTTTTTGGAATTCGATGCTTATATGTTTTAATCACCTAAAACCTGCACCACTTGATTTATAATTAGATTATCACTAGTGTTGTTGCCTAACACACAAAACCAACAAGGGATCAAGAAATGTTCTTTCAACGCCTGGCCCGTCGTGGTAGTCTTGGTAGGTTCCGTGCACGGGCTCGTTGAGCGGCAGCAACACGGCCTCTGAGGTCCGCGGGCGCATGCCGGAGGCGACGCTGGCGCGGAAGGCCTCAAACCCCGGCGACGCGGACCGCGACGAAGCGCACCGTGAGGCCGTGGGCGACGGAGAGAGTCCGCGCAGCGTCGGCGGAGAAGGAGGGGATGGTGGCGTCGAGCGCGTGGCACGGGGCGGGGCCGACGAGCGCGTGGCACGGCATGGCACGGCGAGGGTGGGTGTCGCGCGGCGTCCGACAGGCGCAGACGCCCAGCAGGCCTCCGGCGGCATGGACGCGGCGACGGCCTTGGTGCGAGACCAGCAGGGCCAGGCGGCGGTCGGCGGCACGACCAGCAAAAAGAGAGTGAGAGGAAGCAAATCTCACATACGAGATTGTATCGAGAGCACTTGCTTTTGCAGCTACGTAGCCTGGCTCCAGGGAAACAGCCGATTGGGCAGTTCCCACTGGGCCTAGCTGAGCACTGTTTTAAACAGCGTGCGGGTCAAATTTTTTGCTGCACGTAAACAAACGAGTGGCCTGGTTTTGCAGCTGGCGGGCCTGGCCCGACCTCATGCTGGATACCAAACGTGCCCTAGACCCTTTTTGTTCTTCTTTGCACAGTTCTAATCTATATAAAACATATAGAATACAATTTACGTCTCCCATATAGAATACAATTTACGTCTCCCATACAATTTATAATTTTCGATTCGGCAATTCCCACTGGACCTGGCTGAGCACTGTTTTAAACAGCGTGCGGGCCAATTTTTTTGCTGCACGTAAACAAACGAGTGGCCTGGTTTTGCAGCTGGCGGGCCTAGCCCGACCTCATGCTGGATACCAAACGTGCCCTAGACCTTTTTTGTTCTTCTTTGCACAGTTTTAATCTATATAAAACATATAGAATACAATTTACGCCTCCATAAAAAAGGAAAATAAAAAGTCAGGAGTTCATAAATATATCGAGCTTAAAACGACAAACATTTTTTTCTAGAACCAAGTGTCAAATGGCTGGTAAGAAATTCCCATACACCTTCGAAATCTGGATGTTTCATCGGGTGCTCGTCAAAGAAGCTTTATACCAAGTGTCTTGTCATATACATTCGGCAAAGATATTGCACTCGGCAAATTATCAATAAAACACTCGGCAAGTTTGACACTCGGTCAAAAAAAGAAACACTTATCAAAGCCGGACACTCACCAAAGACGCTAGACACATGGTCCCTCCCATACTCCCATGCACCGTGGCTGATGGGAAGGGAAACCACGCATCCAGCTTCCCCTATATAGGTGTTTGATCCCTCCATGCCTACACCACAAAAGAAACTTTTTAAAGGTAAAAATATAACAAAATTTCGAAGCACTACGTACGCAAGTTTTTTTTATAGAAATAAGGCACAACACCCAACCTTAAATTAATAAGGCCAGCAAAGGTTCACAACAAAGCGATTACATGCTGTGGCATACAGCTTAGCCAAAGACCAACACCACAACAAACCTAGAAGGGAAAGACCACAACCAGTACAAAGATCAGACAGTACGGATCCACCAACATAGACACTAAGCTTCGGCATTGGGGCACCTAGCCACCCGACGCACTAGGGGGAGGACGATTTTGTGTATACAACCGCCTCAGCTCGCCCGCGAGACTTCTTAATCTTGGCCTGTCTCCCGCCTTGGCGTTGAGAGTTCACAGCTACAAGAAGATTGCACATTTGAAAATATAGTCAGCAGGGTGTTTCCGAAGTTTCTTCTCAATAGGAAGCTTATTATGGATGCCCTAAAGGGCCCAAGACTGAGCAACAAACAAGGTACACACCACCGCCGGTGCTGACCCGAAAGAGCATCAAGGATAGCGAAAAATTGAGCAAAGTTGGCTGGACACCAGTTACACCCAAGAAGGGCATGCAAGATACTCCACGCAAACTTAGCCAAGGAACAGCTAAAGAACATGTGTGTGGCGTCCTCCCCGGCACCACACAACGCACAGGACCCATCGGAGGGGCCAAGCCGGGTTGCAAGCTGCAGACCAGACGGCAACCGGTCAAGCACAAGCTGCCACGAGAAGATCTTTATTTTAAGAGGAAGTTTGGCCCTCCAAACCTCCTCAAAATGCGTCAGCGTTGTCCCATGAGCCAACTTCTTGTACATCGAGGTAACCGAGAAGGTCCCCGACTCCTCGACAGACCACGACACCTGATCATCCCCTTCCACGAGAATAGTATGGTTGATCAGCTGGGACAGCTCAGCCCACAGAGCTGTCGCGGCCGGGTCAAGCGTCCGTCGAAGGCCCTCTTGACAAGTAACTACTTCTGAAACAGAGGCGTGCTGGTTGGAGCAGATCGCAAAGATGAGAGGGAACCGCTCGCTTAAAAACTCCGGGCCAGCCCAACTGTCCAGCCAAAACAACGTTCTCTGCCCATTTCTAACCGAGTGCTTGGCACCCACTTTGAACATGTGTTTAATCTTATTCAGACTTCTCCAAAACGGCGATCCCACCCCTGCGGGAGACGCGAAAATGTCATTGGTTGGTAAGTACTTTGCCCTAATAAGTTGAGCCCAGATTGAGTCATCCTGTTGATACAGCTTCCAGATCCACTTGAGCATCAAGGCTTTATTCATGTGTCTGGAATTGGTGATCCCCAGACCACCACACTCTTTGGGTCTACAAACCGCAGGCCAATTTACTAGGTGGTATTTGCGCTTGGGACCAGCACCCTCCCAATAGAATCTGGCCCTATGCGAGTCAAATTTCTTGTGCACACCTTCCTGAAGCAAGAACAAACCCATGGAAAATAGCGGCAAATTCGCAAGACAAGCATTGGATAGGATTAGTCTCCCTCCTGAAGACAAAAACCTACCCACCCAAGGCTCGACCCTCTCGGCCAGCCTGAGCACCAGGAAGTTCCATTGATCCACCGTGAGTTTTCTGTCCGCAACTGGTAAGCCTAAGTAGATGAAGGGGAAGGCTCCCAACTTGCAGTTGAACATGTTAGCCACCCTTTGCTGTTGCACTTTGGGCTTACCCATGACAATCACCTCGTTTTTAAGGTACGTAAGTTTTTCTCGTTGTAGTTAAGGAAGAACGTAAAGCTTCTCTTTTCCTTCAAAGAACATAAAAAACTTAAGGCTCATTTGATTCATATGATTGTAAAAGTGTAGGAATAACAAGCCTACAGTATTAAGATGGCATCTCTACTACAGTATTAAGATGGCATCTCTACAATATCTATGCTCCCAAGGATTGGAGCTTGGAGGTTGAACCATGTGGTAGCCTCTCATTGGTTCCCGCTAAATACATTGGTGTACATCAGATTAAGGTTAGAATAATAATATTGTTGGTTTAGCTGGACATAAATTTAGCGATGATTTTTTTGACCATCGCAGATGAATCTACGAACCGCTCTTCTATTAAACCATCTCTAATAGCTTACATATTTTAGGATTTATCTATTTTTTAGGACATTTGAGTCCAAAAAACCTTACTCCAACAACCGTAATTGATTTAAATTTTGTCCAAATTTATAGAATAATACTATTTGTTGGTTCAGCTAGACAAAATTTAGCGATGAATTTTTTAACTATCACAGACGAATCTACGAACCGCTCTTCTCTTAAACCATCTCTAATAGCTTCAATATTTTAGGGTTTAACTAATTTTTAGGACATTTGAGACAAAAAACCTTACTCCAACAGTTGTATTTGATATAAATTTTATCCAAATTCAATTAGTGCAGTACAAAAAACACCTTGTGCTGCAAAATACAACACTCGGTCTGCTGCTATATGGAAAAGTGCAACGTGGACACGCCAACTGCTAATTAAAAGTTTCATGTTGCCCTTCCGCCTCTTCTCTGGTGAACGCGCTGCCTCCTTTGACATCGGTTTGGCCTCGAACTGGCCGCTCCATCACAACTCTTACTGATTACGCAGTGAATTCACCACCTTTGCTCGAAGGCACATTAGGGATTCAAGCTTGAGGGTTGTGTTGCTCTCCCCCCCCCCCCCCGGCCATCATCGCTTCTTGGTTATCCATAGATTCGGCTGACGAGCCACTCGAGCAGCCCTCCTCTCCTCCCCTCCTCACCGTGCCTCCTCCTTCCCGACAAGCACGCGCACGAGCGGTGCATGCAAGTTCTGCCTCCGGATGCACCTTGACCAACCCCGTGTCGCTAAGACTCCTTTGCCTCCATGCACCAGGCGCAGGGCTCGGCTCGTTCGGAGATTAAGAAATTTGAAGTTGTTACTTTTGCATTATATGGTTATGAATCTGTACCTGATCATGTATGTATGATCGACTAATTTTATTCAGACAAGCATGTCATGTATCGATCACCGCGATAGTACCTTTGAGCGCAGCAAAGCGCGCCATCCCCTTCTAGTGATTGGATCAATCCTCTGCTCTTGTTCCACCTCTTAGGATTGGAAGATTGCAAGAGGTCACCAATCATGTTACAACTAGTGGATAACCGCAAATTATATGCATATTCATTGTCATGTTCTAATCCCTTTTTCCCCTCTTGGGAAAACTTAACCTGATACCGATTCTTCAATATACTCTGATGAACAAAACAATCCTGATACCGTGTGTTGCTTTGCACTTCTAAAAGAGGTAACTATGGTCTATGGAAGATGTGCATAAGTGCATTCCGAGAATTATGGTCGTCGTGCACCACCATTGCCCTATATCCATGTCATCATGAATTCGCTCCAAGATTGGATCGACCCGTGTACACTGCTTAAGAACCGATCCGATCGAATTATGATCTTGTTGGTCTCGCAAGATTCTAGAAACACAAGTATAGGAGAAACTTAGGAAAATGATAGGAATGGAGGTGCAAAAAATAGAATTAAAATACATGACAATTCCGTATATCTGTTTGTTTGATTCGCAAGGTATGAATAGTACATAATTACTAATAACCACGGTTAAATCAAAGTCAAACCACTTCAATAACTAGCAAGTTATTCCACCACTAGAGACCCGGCCTCATGTGTAATTGAATCTTATGGGAATAGTAACTTTCTTTAATTGGTAGTGAAGAAATTATCCATGAGGTTGGACCTCATGTTATTTTCTATGAAGTTTACACTATAATATTCCTCCGAGGGTAATATTCCCATCGGATTCCATTTCTATACAAATCCTTTCCAAATCAATGAATCAAAGCCCTTAACAGGCCTTTAGATTTTACGTAAACAGATTTGTTTTCCTCTTTTTTGTAGCATAAACATATCCAGGAGCATGGTCATATATGAAGGGGGCCTGAAAGGTTCTACAAGCCGGCCTCTCGAAGACCCAGACGATTGAACTAGCATCTTCGTACGGACAACGGTCTTCCGGCTAAAACAAGGTCAGCTCGGAATAGGCATTTACCGTACGTTAAGTCATCGCCCTCCGCCGGCCGACAAAACTGTAGCTAAGCAGTCAAGCAGATGGCTGCCGGTGTTGGCCGTTACTACAGCGATTGGGTTGCTGTTTGCCTAAGCCACGCCGGCGCCGGCGTTGGTTGGAGCTTTTCTAAACCATTGCCGCCGGCACCGCCCGCTAATCAAGCGCCGGTTGTACACTCTGCCCGCGCACTAGTGCTCAATCTCTCTCGCCCGTGCACCGGCTCACCCAGTGGCGGAGGACGAAAAAAATCTAAGGTCAGGGCGAACTCTAAAGCGAAGAAAAAATGATGCAACAAAATTAAAATTTGTCTAGGCACATGAATACTTTATATGTATTAAGCATAATCACTTGGTACAACGGTTCAGGCTCTCCTTCCACTTCTTGCTCTTGCTCTTCATGTGCCACAATATTTGCAATTCTCCAAGTGCTCGGTTTAGAGCTATTGTCACGAGCAACTTACACAAAAATATCTTCAAATTTGTAATTGGAAACATTAAAAACATGAGAAGTTTTCCCATTTTAGCCAGTAGCTCACAAGTCACGATTCACAATTAAAATTTATCCAATTCATTGCAAGTTCAAGAAATTATACCTCCCCCTCTGGACTTTTCCCCTTCCTATCTATTTCTACCACAAAATCGTCCCAGGGAAGAACCTTGTCCGCCTAGCAGGCCAGCTGGCACGAACCCTAGCTTGCCCGTGCGGTGCGCCGCGTTACCGGCGTCGGTGCCCTTGCTGGTTTCTGCTGCTGCCCATGGGGAGGGAGAAGGCGAGCCGGGGGTGGGCGAGCAAGCTGTGAAGGGCGAGCCGCCGAGGAGCATTTTTTCCAGGTCGGGGCCTCGGGGGACGGCGGCTAGCGATGCGGCGGCTGGATCGAGCGAGCGAACAGAACAGGGCCCTTTTTCCTTTATTCTTTTCCCAAACCAGCAGAAAATAGCGAAAATTATATACACATACAGGAAATGCTTATATATATATGCGATTTTTTTGCCAAGTTCCGCCCCTGGGCTCACCATTGTCACTCTCTGACTGGGCTAGTTGCCGAGTTCCAGCACCGGCTCACCATGTTTTTACTTTAACTTGGACCGAATCACGCGTCGTCGGACTTCTTGGGCTCACCATTGTCGCTCTCTGACGGCGAGGAGCAGTTGCTGGTGGGGGTGAACGAGGTGGCTGCGGCGGTGGACGCGGATGCGGACTTCTTGGCGTTCTTGGAGGTGGTGATGTTCTGGCAGAGCGTCTGGAGCTTGGCGTCGACGGAGGCGTCGAGCGGGCCACGGGAGGCGGCGTTGTCGGGGAAGTTGAGCCGGGCGGCGTCGCCACGGAGGTGGTAGGCGGCCTGGTCGTAGGCGAGGGCCGCCTCCTCGGCGGTGTCGAAGGCGCCGAGCCAGAGGCGGGTGCGGTTGCGGGGGAGGCGGATCTCCGCCACCCACTTGCCCCAGTGGCGCTGCCTGACGCCACGGTAGAGCTTCTGCGGCCGCGGCGGTGTCGCCGCCGCCGCCACCGAAGCGGGCTTCATGGGCTGGGCCCGCGGGCCGAGGTGGCCCGGCTGGGCGGTCTGGCGCTGGAGGTGAAGGCGTGCCTGGTTGTAGTGCATCTGGGCCACGTAGATCTAGACAGGGGCAGCAAGGAGGTGTGGAAAAAGAACCTCTCTTGGCGACCAACTACTACGCTAGAAACGGAAGAGAAAAGAACAGATCTGAAGCCCAGGATCTAAAAGGCCCTGGATACCTCACCGACTGCTCTGTGACCAACAAGAAAGACGACGAGACGAGACCAACGAGGTGGGGAAGAGTGTTTGCGACCGATTCAGAAGACGAACTTACCTTGGAGACGCAAGAACTCGCTCGGATCTATGCTTACCTCGCTCGAACTCACGGAGGCTTGTGTGTGGGTTGGGTTTGTGGGCTTTTTGGTGGTGGTTGGCTGTGGTGTGTGGACGAAGGTCGGAGTGGGCGAAATGGAACGAGCAGCTTCTTTATAGCCGGCCCCTGCGAGACCCAGGAGCTATGGCCATAGTTTATCTTCTTCCTCCGGATAATAATTGCCCTTTTCCGTCCTCTCGGAGGTGTTTAGACCTGTGATTAGTGGTTCCTTCGCTCTTACTCCTCCCCCTAATCACTTTCAGTGAAGACGGAGGCAAAGAGTCTGTCGTGTGGGACCCACGGATATTAAATACGATTTCGGATGTGATGTTCATCCGTGAACCGATCAGCGTGTGTCACTTCCACCATTGGGAGAATGCCAGGTGTCCTACTCACTGACACGTGTGATGTGAGGGAACCGGGTGTCGCCGGTGTAGAGAACATGGCGGGAGCTTACGGGAAGTTGTGCTGTTTGCTGCTCGACGACGATCAGCTTCGCCGGCGCCGCGAATATTCGGCAGGAATCGCTGCATCAGCCGCTGCAAGTGGCGAACGGCTCGTTTCCGTCAATCACTCGCAACTTGCATATACTCCAGTGGAGTATAGAACTGTGCTAACCGCCAGCGGTTATTCTGGTTAATTTTCCTTAGTTTTATGTTTATTCCGAACCATTTTTTTTTTTTTTTTTTTTTTTTTTTTGAGGAAAAGGACCCGATCCATATAACCAGCGTGCTCAGAACAAATTACAAAGAAGTCCAGGAAATAAAAGAAATTACAGAAGGACCCTGCAACTTGCAGAAAGCACCCCGTGCAGCCTGGAACAAACGCGATCAGGTCCACCGCCGCTCTCCCGAACGCCTAGTCCACGCCGGCGCCGCCGTACCGCACTCCACCGGAGCAGAGGAGCCACCACCACCTTAGGAAGACGACCGCAAGATCCAGCCGCCGCTCCGCGACGGCATCTGGCTCGATGAACGACCACGGCCTCAGCTCCACAGCTCCAGCACCGCCCAGCTTCCCGCCGACGCCGCGTCGACCAGGCCCGCCCGCCGCGCACCATCTCCAGGCCCTGCTCGCTTCGCCACCATGGCCAGCAGCAGCAAACGACCCGGAGCAGAGGACCACCCAGCACACCTGCAACAAAAACAGGACCACGATCCCCACCGGCTCCTCCCCTCGCCTCCACGGCCGGCCAGAGGAGCCCGGCTGAAGAACCGCGCCTGACGGACAACCTCCACATCCTCCCCGGCGAACGCCGGAACGGGGAAGGAGGGGGAGGACCAACACGCCCAAAAACACCGCCGCCATCGCCACCGTCCTCGACAGCAACGCCTGGGCACTCACACCTACTAAGCTACTACCTATCTACAGCCGAGCAAGATCCCGAGCTCCCCCCACCTCACGGTGCCGGAGCGGCGACCGGAGGCGGAGGGGAGCGCAGATCTGCCGGCGAACGGAGAGGAGAACGAAGACGCCTTTTCCTCCGCCTCTCTCTACTGTAGACAGGGGAGACCCCGGGAAAAGAAAAGTTCTTATTCCGAACCATTTCTATTTGTGAAAGCATCCATAATGTGTTCAAAGAGCAATTCTCCTGTGTTCTAATGTATTTGGAGTTTTGGACTGTCCACTATCTCATCCAACAATCCACGATCAAAGCTACTGCTGGTACCACCCGGACGTTCCGAGCTACCAAAGAAAAGGTACTAGGCACCAAGGACTAGACGATAATCTCGTTTGTAATTTTTTTTTTGCGAAACAACGCAAACGCTTACATACATATGTACACAATCAACTCTACGAACGCACGCACGCACACCTTACCCCTATGAGCACCTCCGAGAGATTGAGCCGGCGGGTCGAGTCTAAAAAGATCGTATTAATCCTAAATTCCGACCGGTGATTCTGGTTTTTTTTTTTAGAAATGGGAGCAAAAGCCCAGGCCTCTACATCACACATGGTCTTTTTTCTATACTACTATTAAAAGAGCAAACTTGTGTTGATACATTAAATCTGAACCCTTCAATATTTGGTCAATGGTCCAGATTGATCCAATGTTTGACAACTCAACACACCTTTTCAATTTTATGTTAATTACACGTACTGCCACCGCTAACAAAGAAACGGTTCCTTCCCTTTCCCTAGCGCCGGCGATGCCCGGCATGGACGCGCACGGCGATGCCACCGTCACTCCAAACCTGTGGCGCTACCACATCGCCCGCCCGCCGCCGCACGCGAGCCTGCAAGCCGTCGGCGCCCACGCGAATCCCGGCCAGCCTTCGGCACCCTGCACGCGAATCTCCCGCCCGTCGTCGCGTCGTGCAACTGCCACCGGCGCCTTGCAAGCCATTACATGAGCCTTCCCGCCGTCGCCGGCAGATGTTTCCACGGACCAACACCATGGGAGGACTTCGCGCGCGCCACCAGCTCCAGCGACACTTCTTCCCGCCGCAGCAGAAGCCACCAGTCGACGAGCGCGTTGTCGAAAACGCCATGTCGTCGCGTCGGCGTCAGCCTCGACCGCAACGCCGAGCCGGTCACAGAGCGCGTCCAGGCGTAGAGCGCATACGTTTTACGGCGACAAAGCCGATGACGATCCCGCTCCGCGTACGTGCGTACGTACATAGAGCAGTAGAGCAGCGTATGTTCAAGGATCCAATTTCATTGGACCTTGGATATCCAATAGTATAACTGGTTTGGACTGGATTGGATTTGGACACCGGTAACGAAAACGTGGACTGCACATGGACGAGAGGATGTTGTAGCGGACATCTGTTGGACACCTTCGTTTGGATTTGGACACTGATCCAATTCCAGCTTTGGAGGACAGAATTGTACTAAATGGATTCATATTTACTACTCTCCGATTATCTATCTATATTTTATATTTTTATTTTATTTGATTTTATTTTATTATTATACTGCTTTTCTATACTACTATTAAAAGAGCAAACATGTTGGGATACTTTAACTCTTGTCCGTTTAATTTTCAATCAACGATCCAGATTGTCCCGATGTCGAGCAGCAGATACTTTAAATCTTGTCCATTTAATTTTTAATCAACGATCCAGATTGTCCGGATGTCGAGCAACTAACAACTTTGACCGGGTCAGAGCTCTCCGTCGTTCGAAAGGAAAAAAGGAAACAAAAGTGTCCCGATTGAAATAGCAATTCTGATCAGAATCGTGTCCCGATGGAAAAAAAGCAGTTCTGATCCGAACCAATTCCGATCGCCCAGAGGCCACGAGCCCACGATCCCAGCCTCCTCTTTCCCCATCTTTATTTTCCTGCAACAGAGAAGCTGAGTCAGGCTTTGGGTTAGCGCTGCCGGCGCCCTACTCCGCCAGCCTCGCCAGGAATCGACCACCCCCATCCCGCCTCTCCTTTTTCCGGGTACGCCGTCGCGTGAAGAAGTACCTGTGCGAGTTCCGAGAGCTACTGCTGGCCAACGAGCGGGAAGCATCACAGAGATGCTGCGATGGGTCAGAGCACGCGGGGAGGCGTGCGCGGCCAACGATGGGTGTGCCTGCGAGGGTGCGCCGGCGCACGTTTTGTGCCGTGCATGGAGTGCGGCGACAGCTATAAGGGCTCCTTTGATTTGGAGGAAATATGGAGGAAACATAAAGGATTAGGAAATACTAGTCGTCAACCCGTGCATCCGCACGGGCTATTGGTAGATCTGTTCTTTTAATTATGTAACATAAAGATATAATTTGACAATATATTTTAAACTCACTATAATAGGTTTCTATGCAATTAAGGCCTCTAATTAATCAAACTGGACTAAAAAGGACAATACTTTTGAGAGATCTGTAGAATTATCATTAATTTATATGGAAACAATGTTAATATGAATTTCTTAATTTAACATTCATTTCAGACTAAATTTTGATCACTACAAAATACGACTCTATCAGCAGATCAACATCAACATAAACATGATTGTGTAGGTTGAAACAAAGACAGTCAAATAGAACATGTTATGGTGCATGTCAATTGCGATTAAAGTTTTCCCGTCCTCTATATTAGTATCTGATTATTATTTAGTTTTTGTCTATACAACAAAGATAAGTGTTTGTTTCGGATCTGAAACACCAAATTAAACCGAAAGGAAAATAATGGTACGAAGGAGAGAGGTCTGCTTTCATTGGTCGCAACAGCATACTTGTGTATTTGCACAACAAACAACAGATAAATCATCGTTAGAACAGGTAAGTGTATTTTAAGACTGAAGCTTGATAAATGTATAAACAAAATAATGCATCAAATATGCGAAAGAAACCTTGAATTTTTTGTTGAAAATGAGTGAGCTAGTGGATTATATCAAGATTTGGTCTTATGAAAAGATGGTTCCAAACTAAACGTAGGTACATTATAAGAAAATCGTGAGAAGTGTGTATTTCTGAAGTTAAAGACCTAGAAGATGAGTAGTCCCGCCAGTATCAAATCTAACACATTGCAAAGCAGAATTTCTGACTATCTTTCCATTGAAAAATACAACATAAGAAAATGATGTAACTAATATCATTGCCACGCCAATTAGAGTCTCTTGAATTGCCATTTTCTAAGCTGACGTCTAAACCGAGAGATAGAATACAGAGGTTATCTGTATTAACCAAAAACTTTTAGATAGCACTTGTAGCGTGCAGGTATAATATTATTATAAAGGTATTCAAATCGAAGATGCAATGGATGCTCACTTTTGTTTCTCAAGACAGAGAGTGCAAATTCCTTTGCATTTCTTGATAACTAAATCAAACAGTTTGATTGGAGTGGTGATGCTAGATAGGTTACTTCACAGTACCTGCTTGGACGCAAAAAGGGAAGTAAATTAGATTTTAATTGACCTAATTCCAGTATGTTGCAGAACATTTTAGATCACACCCTCATTCAATGAATGTCGTGATGTTGTAGTGATGCATTTTTTTCCTTTTGATTTGATTTGATGAACATTAGTGTATGCATCCCACCCGGCGTATATTATCTTCCTGTTGACCCCAAATTTGTCTCAGAATAAAATAACCAACGATTATAAAAACGGTTACGCCGTAATAAAATAAAGGAAATATTATGTGAAGAAGGTATTTAAAAATAAAAGGGGTTTATACATTTTAGCTAACTCATATGATCGCAGACCATACGGTTTACGTGTATACAGTTATACACATGCATGTGGCTGCTAATAAATTACTTAAACCAAGGCCCACGTCCCTAAACTATGCATGGCCAGAAAAATACGTGCATGCATGAATTGTGCATGGATTAGCCGGCAAGATTAGCAAATAATGATGGGATTAATTATTCAGCCATGGGAACTATGCATGGCCAGAAATTGTGCATGGATTAGCCGGCAAGATTAGCAAATAATGATAGGATTAATTATTCAGCCATGGCCTAGATGCCATCACTTCCAACTATATTTACAATTTTTTTTACGTTTAAGCGAATTGGAATTGAATCGTCCAAGGTTATAGCATCGGTGGAGACAACTGGTCATGACGTGAGACAATCAGCATAGCAGTTCATGGATCTGATTAGAAAACAAAGAACCCATTGTGTACCTCAGATCAGCTCGGGTATTGGCAGATCGATCCAGCAGGTTCAGCCCTTCTGCCGCGCACCGAGGCGTGTAACCATAGGAACATGCATGCGGCTTCTCAACCTATTCCATCTTGATCTCTAGATGTGACATAGCGGCCGGATTACTCCCCGAGGCCATGAAGGACGCAGATAGCAGAGGCGGCGTACACGGACGGTCAGATTGGCGGAGAGGAACCGTGAGCATTGCAATCGCTAGTACTAATTCTATTTTTTTTGCTGCTGCTCCGGATGTACGCGGCCAGGTATCTTTTGTTGGCAAAAACATTAATTAATCATTAGATTAGCGTGAGTTGCTTTTGGATCGAACTCATGACCTTCTACACCAGATCCAAATCAAAAGAGACGTTCGGGTGTGAGACGCGCGGCCTACATCATCTGACGGCTCAAGATTGATTATTAGCTAATCCGATGGACATAATTCTCTAAACTCCAGGATTAACGTGGTGTCTCGTATGGTGCCTCCAATTAGTAAATATAAGATTCCCAAGATGCTACTGTTCACATGTTTGATTCATAGGAATGGTACAAAGGAAAATCATAGGAATTTTTCCTACATCTCTCAAATTCAAGGCAAAAGTACAGGAAACAAAAAATCCACTCAAAGCTCATTTTTTGATTCCTTTGCACAAGGAACAAGGCAAAGGATTACACATGTAATCCTTTCCTATTCCTATGCCTTTCCAATTCCTTTGATTTTCCTATCCTCCAAATCAAAGGAGCCCTAAGTGGTGGTCCGCAGCGACGGCAGCGTAACCAGCAGCGTGGTCAAGAACTTTTTTTTTTTTGAGGAACGCATCTGGATTAATAGTCAAGATTACAATAGATTACACTGGAATAATCCAGACACGGGATAACTATTCCCCTTTTGCAGAAACCACCCCGAAGAAAAAGAAAATGACGCATGCATCCCTGGGTAGAACTGCATCTCCATCTCCGCTACCGTCCAACACTCCTGTCGGGGGGTTGCCCCCGGGTAGGGCAAAGAGGTAGTGTTGGGAGCTATGAAGTGGAAAGGAAGGTCAATCCGGGTCTCACAAACCGGGTCACTCGGACCGGGTCATGTTTAAATACAGGAAGAGATCCGGCTCAGCTAGCCGGGTTGCCTGGGAAGAGATCCGGCTCGACTAGCCGGGTTGCCTGGAAAGAGATCCGGCTCGACTAGCCGGGTTGCCGGGAAGAATCCGGCTTACCAGCAACGTCGGACAATGCACAAGGGCCGAGTAATGTCAGTAAAGTTCACGGGTCCTGCAGGCCTCCTGCCCGAGGCTCAGAAGACACGGGATTCCTGGGAGCGCAGCAACCTAGGAGCTGACTCGGCCAATTCGGGAAAGGGGCTATGGCCTAGACCCGGTGGGCTACGCCTGCCATTGCCCGAAGTGGCAAGATAGGCCTGCTAGGGCCTGACAGCCAGGTCAAGACACGGGATTCCTGGGAGCGCAGCAACCTAGGAGCTGACTCGGCCAATTCGGGAAAGAGGATGTGACCTAAACCCGGTGGGCTATAGCTGCCATTGCCCGAAGGGATAAGATAGGCCTGCTAGGCCTGACAGTCCGGCTGTTGGATTGACAGGGGGCAGAGGCTTGTCCTTTTCCTCTTGGCAGTGCCATTATCTCATGGAGCCAGGGGCAAAGAAGTAACTCGGCAAGCCTTTATATACAGCACCACCACCTCCTGTGTGAGGAGGAACCGAAGAGCTCATTTTCCCCCCTTAGTAGTTTCTTCTCCATCGTGAGCTCTCACCATTGTTGCTTCATACAGCTCGAGGAGCGCTTTGTACTTGTCACTATTGAGATATAAAGAGAGTAGGCTAGTGCTGCAGTAGGGGTGTTACCTCCACAAGAGGGCCCCGAAGCAGGGTACATCGTGGTGTGCTTTGTGTTTTCGGTTTCTTGGCTTCTTGCTCATGTTCTTGCGATTTCTTGTGTGTTCTTGCTTGTGTACTTCTTGAGTGCATAAACCCTCCCCGGTTCCCCCAACGCACTTTCGGCCCCATCTCAGCCATACCTATGGCATCTGCCGTGATCCCACCACGACAGTTGGCGCCCACCGTGGGGCAGATTGAGGCGTTGGAGGGAGTTTACATCCGGACGGGCTCAGGCGAGCGTGTTCTTTCCGGGCTTGTCGCCAAGATCGGCGAGTTCACCTTCGTCAACGACAATGCAGGGTGTTTCGCCGGCAAGCCCTTCCCCGAGCATGGCTTCCTGATGATGCTTGGTAGCTTCGTCACCTACGTTGCTGTCGAGGCTGTTCGCGAGTACCCGGCGCAGGTGCTCGTGGCCAAGGACCCTCCTTCTTTCCGCGCAGCTCTCGGACGGCGTAGCGCTCGCCCCGGGAGTAGCGTGGAAGTGATGATGACCGGAGCAAGTGCTGGAGCTGGCAAAGGAGATGCCGGCAATAGCATACCCGAGGAGCTGATCACACCAACCGATCCGGTTGACAAGCCGACTCGGACGGCAAAGTTCCCAAAGGAGAAACCAGATCCGGTTGGTCCACTTGGTATGTCAATTAGGGTGGCTCCCTTAGAGGATGTCCTGGAAAAGTTAGCTCGGCCAGTGGCACCTGAGGCAAATGTAGAGCTTACAATAGCTCAGCTAGAGGCAGAGCGCCTGAGGTTGCAAAGAGAAGCCCGGTTAGTGGTGGAGTCTAGGCAAGCATTTGATAGAGACATGAGAGAATACAATGCTGCCAATGGTATCACCGATGGTTTCACTCCGGTAGCGCCTCACCCGCGCAAAAGAGCAGATTTGCGCAACAGAGGTAAGGACCTCAATGATGAATTAGCTAGAGCTGCAAGGTCGAGCTCGAGTAAGGCAACTAGTCATAGATCGGGTACGGGCAAGCCGGTGTATAGCTCCCCGGCCAAAAATCTTAGGGCTGCAGCGGCAGCGCGCGCCGAGTTGACCACTTTAACCGGGGATGCTTGGCGCAAGCAGGCAGAAAGAGTCAATGAGCTGGTTGATGTGTGTAACCGGCAGAATGAGGCTTTCCGGAAAGCTAATCCGGACGCTGGTGGTTCTCGAGTGGTAGTGTCGGCTAAGGCTGTTAGCCAGAGATCCAAGGGGCAAGCGTCATCTCCGCATGTCGGAGTTGACCGGGCCCAGAGCGTGAATTCGGGCAAGAGCAAGCAGCTGCAGGCCTATGATGTCGAGTATGCCGGCAAGCAGCTAGCGGCACAAGGAAGAGGTGGCCAGAGCAGAAACAATGGCGGTCAAGGCAATCCGGGAGCCGGAAGGGGCAATTCGGCTGGCCGAGGTCAACCACCTCGTCCTCCTGGGCAGAATCAACCCCGGCAGGAGCAGCAAGTGATGGTGCAAGCGCAGCAACAAGGTGGTGGCCAGGCGGGCTACCGCTATGATGATGGTAATTCGGCTATGGCGCGAGCCGGATACTAAACGTATGATAATGCACTTGCGTCCAGGCTGGGACCTCGGACATTGGCTCCGGATGATCAGCGTCTCAGGTTGGATAGGATTTATCAGTCCGAGAGGCTGGAAGAGCAAGGCCCACCAGGTCCTCCCTGCTTTGGGCCTAGGATCATGAACGAGCCGAATGTGCCGCTGTTTCAGCTTGGCCAGATCACAAAACCGTATAACGGCAGCACTAAGCCGCTGGATTGGCTGATAGACTATGTATCCTCGGTGCACATTGCGGGGGGCAATCGCCGATGGGCGGTCCGGTATCTCCCGCATATGTTGGAAGGACCAGCCCGGATTTGGCTGAATAACTTACCAGAGGGTAGCATCAACTCTTGGATGGATTTGGAACAGGCATTTTATAGCAACTTCTCCAGCACTTACAAGAGGCCAAACCGACCTCAGCTCTTGTCTGCGTGCAGGCAGGAAGAGCGGGAGAGAGACCGAGAATTTTTGACCCGGTGGAGCAACATTCGCAATTCTTGTGAAGGTGTCGTGGAGGAGCAGGCCATTTCTTGGTTTGCGCAGGGTTGCCGACATGGCACCCCGCTTTGGCAGAAGCTCCAGAGGGATATGCCAAAAACCCTGGCGGAAATGATCCGGATAGCAGATACATATGCTCTTGGCGATCCGACGCAGCCAGCGTTGGATGCGGTGGGAACAAGCAGGAGGCAACCGGTCAATAACCGAACTGGACCATTGAGGCCCAGTGATCGACATGAGTTCGGTTATAAGAGGAGAGATCCGGATTACAGATACGGCTCAGACCAGGTTGCTGCAGTAAATATGGATCATCCTGATAGCCAGAGACCAAAAAATGAGGGTCCAGCTTGGAGGCCGAATCAAGGTGCTTGGGCAAAGAAAGTGTGGGATGGACCGAGTCCACCTTTAACTTTTGAGGCAATGATAGATGGGCCTTGCCGTTATCACACAACAGACCCACGCAAGCCGGCCAATCATTCAACTCGGAATTGTAGCTGGCATCATCGCATCCAGGCGGAAGGTCAGAGAGGGCCACCTCAGAGAGGTGCTCCTAGCCGAGGTATTGAGGTGAATCCGGCTAAGATCCGAGCCATAGAAAAAATGAACTTGCCTAAATGTCTAAAAGATGTACAAAAGTTCACCGGGTGTCTAGCCTCGTTGAGTCGGTTTGTGAGTCGGCTAGGAGAAAAAGCTTTGCCCTTGTATCAACTGATGAAAAAGAGCACCGGGTTCACATGGACCCCGCAGGCAGACTCGGCTTTCAATGAATTGAAAAAGATGTTGTCCACTGCACCAATTTTGGCATCACCTTTGCCAAATGAGCCAATGCTACTTTACATTGCGGCCACTAACCGGGTCGTGAGTGTGGTGGTTGTGGTAGAGCGAGAAGAGGAGGGTAAATCCGTGCAGAGACCGGTGTACTATTTAAGCGAGGTGATCTCAACCTCGAAGCAGAATTATCCTCACTACCAGAAGATGACATATGGTGTATACCTGGCGGTCAAGAAGTTGAAACATTACTTCCAGGAGCACCCGATCACCGTAGTATGTGAAGCTCCAATCTCGGAGATCATTGGGTGCAAAGATGCGACTGGCCGAGTTGCCAAATGGGCAATTGAAGTGTCTCCTTACACCCCGCATTATGAGAGAAGAGATGCTATCAAGTCACAGCTTTACCGGATTTCCTTTGTGACTGGGCCGAGATGCAATATGAGCCACCAAGGCCAGATTACAATTACTGGAAGTTGCACTTTGATGGCTCCAAAACCAAAATCGGACTGGGTGCTGGGATAGTACTCACATCACCGAAGCAAGATCAGTTGCGATATGTGTTGCAGATTCATTTCTCAGCATCAAACAATGTGGCCGAATATGAGGCACTGATCCATGGGCTTAATGTGGCTAAGGACATCGGCATCCGCCGGATAGAATGTTTTGGTGATTCAGATTTAGTGGTGCAGCAGTCTTCTGGAAATTGGGATGCCCTTGATGCCAATATGGCACTATATCGATTTCATGTCCAGAAAATTTCAGGATTTTTTGAAGGTTGCGAGTACAAGCACATACCTCGGCTGGAGAACGAAGCTGCTGATATCTTGTCAAAACTCGGGTCGTCTAGGGATGCAATCCCACCCGGGATATCCTTGAATCACCTAAGGATCCCTTCAATCAAACCTTCACCTGATTCCGAGTCGATTTTTATCCCGAAGCAAGAATCTGAAGCTGTTCCTATGAATGTTGATGTCGGGTACATTTGGGAGGACCCGGGGACTGCATGGCGAGACTCGGGGACTGCACCGAGACTCGGGGAATGCTACCCAAATCTTAGGGAAGAGGGGAAGAGAGGAAGATGGTGCTAACCGAATCTTAGGGAATGGACAGAGGCTGATAGAAGAGATAATGGCGGCCGAACCAGTGGAAATAGATGAGCACTTATTCCCTTTGCATCCAGTACCGGAATGGGCTGAAGAAATCATGAAGTTCATGTCGGAGGGGAGTTTGCCAAATGATGAAACCGAAGCTAGGCGAGTGCAGAGGAGGTCCAAGGGTTACACCATCATAAATAAGGAGTTATACAAAAGGAGTGCAACCGAGGTGCTACAACGTTGCGTGGAGCCAGCCGAGGGCAAGGAGATGCTCCTGGAGATACATCAAGGAGAATGTGGGCATCATTGCAGTACAAGAGCCCTGGTGGCTAAAGTATTCCGGCATGGGTTTTACTGGCCCACTGCTCATGCAGATGCAGAGGACATAGTCCGAAAATGTGAAGGATGCCAAAGGTTTGCCAAGCAGACACACCTACCCGCATCGGCGCTCAAAACAATTCCTATCACTTGGCCATTTGCTGTGTGGTGTTTGGATATGGTGGAGAATTCAAGCCGGCTAGGGGCAACATGACACATATGCTGGTGATGGTGGATAAGTTCACCAAGTGGATAGAGGTGAAACCGATCCGGAAAGTGGATGGTCATTCGGCTGTAACTTTCCTGAAAGAAATCATTTTGAGATACGGTTACCCCCATAGCATCATCTCGGATAATGGCACGAACTTTGCTGTGGGAGAGTTTGCCCGATTCTGCATGAATAAGGGGATCCGGTTAGATATAGCCTCAGTGGCACACCCAGAGTCCAATGGACAGGTGGAAAGATCAAATGCTTTGGTATTAGCTGGGATAAAAGCCGGTTAATAGAACCCTGGTAAAGACTCCGGGGTGCTGGATAGATGAAATACCATCAGTACTATGGGGTCTAAGGACCACGCCGAATCGGTCAACTGGCTATACGCCATTTTTTCTGGTATATGGGGCAGAAGCAGTGCTACCCACTGACATAGAATATGATGCACCAAGGGTGACAATGTATACGGAAACCGAGGCAAAAGAGGCTCGGGAAGATGCAGTGGATCTGCTAGAGGAAGCAAGGGAATTGGCCCTGTCTCGGACAGCAGTATATCAGCAGGGTCTCCGACGTTATCATAGTCGGAAGATCAGCCCTCGTGTATTTCATGAAGGAGATCTAGTACTAAGGCTGGTGCAGCGTAGCAAGGGTCGACATAAGTTATCACCTCCATGGGAGGGACCATTCATTGTGAGCAAGGCTATGCACAATGACTCGTACTACCTTGTAGATGCACAGGAACAAAGGAAGGATGGCCTGGACAGACCCGGAGAGGAAACCAAGCGACCCTGGAATGTAGCTCTGCTTCGACCCTTTTACTCTTAAGGGCGCAATGTATGTATCTCAGTTTATCATGAATGAAATTTCGGCAATCCGAGTCTGGACTCGGGGACTGCCTTGTTCTTATGCATGTGTTTTTTACTACTGTTTTGTCCATACCGTTCATGTGTCGATTGTTTTGAACCTCGTCCCAAAATTCAAGTAATGTATGCTGTGTTGTTGATCTCGTGACTCGACTGACAAACACCAAAATGGTAGTCAAGAGCAGAGGTGGAGAATATGGGAAACATGAAAATGGACTCGGGGACTCGGTCCAAAACCGATTCGGCACATGTCGTTTACTAACCCCTGTTATTTCTTTTTTGTTTATGTTAGATGATTCTAAACCAAACTCGAATGTTTCAAGTATTGTATGCTATGTTTCCTATCTTGTGACTCGACTGTCAAACACCTAAAAGGTAGACAAGAGCAAAGATCGGTAAAAATAGTAAACAAGAAAACACTCGGGGACTCGGTTTAAAATGATCCAACATAAACCTAGTCCGGATCACATTAAGCAAAATAAAATAGTCTCGAAGGAACTTAAATTGTATATTACATCTGCTCCCGGCATACCGGGGATTTAATGTTTTTCATTAAGATAAATCAGGAAGAGCCTAGGCTGCAGGAGTCTCGGTTGCAGGGATGGACTCGGATGATGGAGGAACCTCGGTTGAATAGGGCCCTCACTTGCAGGAATGACCTTGGACGGAGAGCTTGAGGGCTTGGCAGATTCGGAAGCATCCGGATCAACTGACGTCTTGGCGGTGATTTGCTCTGTGGCCTTAGCCGAATCAGTGGCTGGCGTCTTGGAAGTTGGATTACAGCTTGTTCGGCAGTGTCAGCCGAATCAGTGGCTGGCATCTTGGAGGTCTTGGCCGAGTCGCAAGCTGCAGGTTGTTCGGCGAAGTCAGCCGAATCACCAGAGTCGCCCTCAGACTCGGCGTATTCGTCAAGTGAGGCATCATCTGATTCCTCCTCTTCAGATTCTTCCCCATCCGAGTAGACCGGAGCTTCAGATCAAGATGCTTGGTGTTTGCAAATTCGGCCATAAATTGGCAGCTTCCTCGCGGATCTTGATCCGGTCCGGATCTGAAGCCCATGAAGAACCCTCGCGAAGGGAGCGCACTTTGGCAAGATCAATCAGCTCATACCAAGACATGATGAATAGCAAACCTGCGTCAGCACCAGCGCGGGCGGACGAAGATCTCCACTGCTTTAGCCGGGTCTCTGCCTGATCCAGGTCTTTGATTAGCTCGTCCGCAGACCGGACTTGCCGAGCTTCAGGAAACAAGACTCGGTGAGCTTTGAGGCTTGCATTAAACAGATCAATATGGGAATCCTTCAAAGGAGCAATCCGAGCTCTGAGTGCAGTAATGTGATCTTCGATATCCCACGTCTCTGGTAGGGGAGCTCCAGTTAACTTAGCTCTCTCAGCTCGGGCATCCCTCACAGCTTTGGCGGCTTGAAGCCGGATGCTGGTAAACTCTCCTACATTCAGATAAGCTAACCGAGTTAAACGAGGTAACACGAAATGATGTGTCGGATAAGAGCAGAAGGAAGAGGAGATTCGGCAAACTTACGATCCATGTCTTCGTTGAGCTAGCAAGATCAGCAAGCCATTTCGCGCTGATCGCCTTGTGAGCAGCCAGATCATCTTTGCCGCTTTAGCTTCGGCTTCAGCGTCTGCAACGTGCGTTTGGATTTTCTTGTCCAATTCAGCCCGCTTCTCAAGCCCGGCTTTGAAAGTGTCTCGCTCCTTCTGGATCGAGTCTTTTCCCTCTGCAGCGTGTCCCGGTCTTTCTTGACCTTCTCCTTCACTTTTCAACCCGGTCAAGCTCCCGCAGGAGCCGGGTCACTTCTGACTTTTCCTCCGATAAAGCGCGCTTGTGCTCCTGATCTTTCTTTTTCATCTCCTCACTTGCGCATCAAAGGAAGCTTGGAGGGCCTGGTGCTGCAGGACTAGCTGCTTAAAGATCCGGCTGCGAGCAGTCGTGGTTTCCTGAAAGAAAAGGAGTTAATGGCGTAAAAAGAGTCTCGGGGACTGGCACCCGAGACTAGCAGCATGAGCCAAAACGAATCTCGGGGACTGGAGGCCCGAGATTAATAAAAAAGAAAGTTGACCGAATCAATTGAAAAGAGACTCGGGGACTGGGAGTCCCACGATTTTTGTTCAGCTAAGACAAATTTATGATCAAGTGTTAGAGATTCAAGCCGAATGACTTTCTTACTCGGAGGAGTATCAGTCGTTCGACCCGAATCTCGGGGACTGGGGATAGTGTAGATTGATCATGGTGAAATAAAAACAGGATTCGGCAAGTTACCTCGAAGACCCGGTTAGCTTCAGTGACCGAGGCCTGCACAGAATGTAAGATTGAAACATCCGGCTAGGCCAGCCGGATGTGGCGACGCTGAAGTGGTCGAGCCTTCGGCAAGGTCCGCAGTTCCAAGCTTTAACAAATTGCTCTGCGGAGCCGAGGTTGTCGCCGCTCGGAGTGCGGAGATTCGGCAGAACCTGGCCACTAAGGCGGGCGCGAGTGATCGCCTCAGAGAGTTGATCATGCACCCGAGTCGCTGATGGAGCGGCGGAAACCGGCTTGCTAGCAACCATCTGCTTATCCGAGGTTGTTGGAGTTGTGCCAAAGGAACCTGAGTCGGCTTAGGCAGAGGCGATGCGCCCGAGGTCTTGGCTGGATCTGGCTGTTTCGGTTGGTTCTGCGATGCTTGCTGTGGTGGTTTTGATACTTCCTGTTGCTGCTTCTGCTGCTTCTCGAGAGGTTGCTGCTGCTGCTTCTTCTTCTTCTGCTGCTCTTGATTCAGAGCCTTGGTGGTAGGGCGAGGATCCGGCTTAGTCAAAGACTTAGCCGAAGTCTTAGCTTTTCCTTCTCCAACTCCTTCAGAGGACGTGGCCAAGTTGAATCTCGGGTCGAACCCGAGATTTCCTCACTCTCCAGGTCAATAACCGACTCTGGAACGAGATCGGCGGGGGAGTTTTGGCGGTTGTGGCACGCGCGGGAGAGGTGGCAGCCTTTTTAGGAGACTGGTGCTCCATGGCCGTATCCAGTGGAGGAATGGGAGAAAGATGGATGAATGAGTTTGCTCGGTGAAGGACGTCACTGCATAGAGCAAATAAACAGTTAACTCGGATAAAGATGACTCGGTTAATAAAAGAAGAAAGCAAATGAAATTGGCATTACCCCTTGGTAGTAGGCATGGCCTTCAGCCGATTCGGTTTGGAGACAGTTTTCTTCATTCTCTTGGCTGGAGGGGCATCTGATCCGGACGCGTCAGGGTGTTTCCGAGATGTCCCTTGAGCATCCGGTTTGGCTGGAACACAAGGTTGTGACCATGAAATCGGAATGGCATCAATAGGATCTAGGATCCAGCAATCATCATCTTCATCCTCGGAAAGGTGTGTAGTGTTGCTTACCCTTGGATGGGCTTGGCGCGCGGAATCGGCAAATAATCGTCCGTATCCGCATCCTCTTCGCCCTCGCGCAGCGGGCTGCGATCCGGTCCCCACACTTTGGTGGAGAGATCTCCATCTTCGGTGATTTGGCGGTCGAACAGCTGCATAGAGTCAAGGCAAATCTGGATTAGTCCGATGTCATTTTGATGAAGTATGGATTGATTCGGAGAATGGTGAACTAACCTGTGGTGGAAGTGCATCTCGGTGGAACGGCTCCACGCCCCACCGCCACTTGTCCAACATCTCGGTGTAGGCAATGGCGTTTACCCGTCTCTTGACGGAAACTCTGGTGAGGTCATGTTTGCTGATCCGGGTAGGATCTAGCAGACCACCCATGTGGCAAATCTTGTGCTTGCGTTGTTGAAGAGGACTGACCCGGCGACAGACGAAGGTCCGGAGGAGATCGTCCGCGAGCAGGCCTTCTCCAGAAAATCCTCCAAAGTTTGATGTATGATTTGAAGCTCCGCAAGAGTGTCAGCCGGATCATATCTGAAGTTCAGTTCGGCGGTGGGGGGCTCGATCCTGAACTCGGGCAAGTTGAGAGCATCATGGCCTTCAACGCTCTTCACGTAGAAGAAGGACCTTTGCCATTTCTTGCAAGTATCCAGGCCAGTGATCCGGGGAAAGATGGAGCCCGTCCTCGGGGTAATGCTGGACGCACCACAGGCGGTCATCACCTTCGGGTCACTACCCGGGATCGTATGTTTCCGGAGGTGGAAGTACTTCGCCCAGGTTTCGACAGTCGGCCAGAGACCGAGATATCCCTCCATAAAGGAGGTAAAAGCCGACAGGGAGACAAAGGAGTTAGCCGGAAGGTGGTGAGGCTGCAGGCCGAAGAAATCTAGGAATCTCCGGAAGAAGTCACTCGCTGGGAGTCCGAATCCGCGCTCGAAGTGCGCTAGAAATACAACGCGCTCACCCGGTTGGGTGACCGGTTCGAGTTCTTTCCCCGGTTTTCGGCATATAACTTTAGGTGTTATACGCCGGGTACTCAGCAGCCATTCCAGATCATTTGTAACGTCGGAACCCTCCCAACTGCCGGGGGGCAACTTCGGCATATCCGAATCAGTCCTGCAAGAAATCGGAGATAGCCGAGTTAGAAGATGTGGAATCTCAAATCCAGAACGAGTCGGATAATGGTCTAACCGAATCAGCTGTTAAGGGATTCGGTAAAGGATATCCCGGATAAGTTCGAGTTACTGCGGAAAAGTGATTCGGCTAGTAACTACAAACACCTTTTCGTGAGAATCTAGGGTTACGCAAGATCTACCGCAGCAGTAAAATAGAGAAGAAATCCCGAGTAAAAATATGGCGGAACTGTTCATGCAGTGGCAAGCCAAACTGGGGCAATCTAGTGCAAAACCTAGAAAGGAGATCTAGGGAATGCACTAAGGCGCGGCAATGAACTCGTTTGCTAGTGAATCTAGGGAAAGCAAGCGCAAGTTCATGGCGGAAGATGAACTCGTTCGAGGGAATCATGGCAGGGGATGAAGAACTCACGGTTGCAGTACGGCGAGGAAGAGGCCCGGCGAAGAAACGGCGGCGCAGGGCGCGGTGCGCGGCTCCGGCGAGTTTTCTCCGCGTTGTCGAGGTCTCCGGCGCGGCGAGGTCGCAAGGGCGAGATCGCGCGGCGTCAATGGCGCGGTTGGAGTTCTCGAAGTGGGAGGTGCGGGGAAGAAGAAGAGGAACCCCGCACCCCTATATATAGCCCCTAGCTGGTAACCGGCGCACTACCGCGCGGTTTTCGGGGCGTGGGCGGATGAAGAGTGCCCTGAAACTCTGCGGTCGCTATGTGGCCATGTATTTCAAGCACATGATGGGTCATAGAATTGGAAGCGGTGGTGCGGATCAAGTGTGCCGGTCAGCACAGAAACCGAGGAGGCGTGGTCATTTAGTCAAATACACTCAAGTACCTGATGGATCCGGATAATGTGTTGTCAGTGACATGTCAAATCAGAGACCCGGATTATGAGGCTTTGCGCAGAGATTCCCTGCCAAGTGTCCCAGGAAATCCTGAGACAAGATTGGGTGATATGGAATTCGGTTAAAGGCGTTGGTTTTTAACCTGCTACGGCCCTTCATCCGAGGCTGTAGGACCGCACCAGCTTCGGGGACTACTGTCGGGGGGTTGCCCCCGGGTAGGGCAAAGAGGTAGTGTTGGGAGCTATGAAGTGGAAAGGAAGGTCAATCCGGGTCTCACAAACCGGATCACTCGGACCGGATCATGTTTAAATACAGGAAGAGATCGGCTCAGCTAGCCGGGTTGCCTGGGAAGAGATCCGGCTCGACTAGCCGGGTTGCCTGGAAGAGATCCGGCTCGACTAGCCGGGTTGCCTGGAAGAATCCGGCTTACCAGCAACGTCGGACAATGCACAAGGGCCGAGTAATGTCAGTAAAGTTCACGGGTCCTGCAGGCCTCCTGCCCGAGGCTCAGAAGACACGGGATTCCTGGGAGCGCAGCAACCTAGGAGCTGACTCGGCCAATTCGGGAAAGGGGCTATGGCCTAGACCCGGTGGGCTACGCCTGCCATTGCCCGAAGTGGCAAGATAGGCCTGCTAGGGCCTGACAGCCAGGTCAAGACACGGGATTCCTGGGAGCGCAGCAACCTAGGAGCTGACTCGGCCAATTCGGGAAAGAGGATGTGACCTAAACCCGGTGGGCTAGCTGCCATTGCCCGAAGGGATAAGATAGGCCTGCTAGGCCTGACAGTCCGGCCGTTGGATTGACAGGGGGCAGAGGCTTGTCCTTTTCCTCTTGGCAGTGCCATTATCTCATGGAGCCAGGGGCAAAGAAGTAACTCGGCAAGCCTTTATATACAGCACCACCACCTCCTGTGTGAGGAGGAACGAAGAGCTCATTTTCCCCCCTTAGTAGTTTCTTCTCCATCGTGAGCTCTCACCATTGTTGCTTCATACAGCTCGAGGAGCGCTTTGTACTTGTCACTATTGAGATATAAAGAGAGTAGGCTAGTGCTGCAGTAAGGGTGTTACCTCCACAAGAGGGCCCCGAAGCAGGGTACATCGTGGTGTGCTTTGTGTTTTCGGTTTCTTGGCTTCTTGCTCATGTTCTTGCGATTTCTTGTGTGTTCTTACTTGTGTACTTCTTGAGTGCATAAACCCTCCCCGGTTCCCCCAACGCACTTTCGGCCCCATCTCAGTCATACCTATGGCATCTGCCGTGATCCCACACGACAACTCCGCCACCGCACCGCCGCAGAGAAGGCCGAGAAGAAGCAGGACCGCAACTGAATCCCCTGCTCAAGCCTATTGGGAACTGAATCCCGTTGGAGTCGCCGCATGTGCGCTCACCCAAATCAGCGAGACCTTGGCAACGAAGATAGATCGTCGGCGGCGGGCACGCCCGACCTGAAGCAGGAGGTCAAGCTGGACATGGTGAAGAACACCACTCACACAGCTCGCACTAAGCCCAGCAGAGGGGAAAGCATCCAGGACCTCCACATCCTCGCCACCTCCTTCTCCACCACGAAGATCCGAGGAAGCCAGATGCAGAGTACGGAAGGCGGCATCGAGCTTATTGAAAGGAGACACCGGCAACAACCACTCCAGCCACCCACAACACCACGCCGTCATCGCCGGAGTATGCGTCGCCGTAAGCCACCAGACGCAGCTCGGAAGCGCCGGCAGCGAGCTCCACACCGGCATAAAGCCAAACGCCATAAAGGCAAAGCCTAGACTAGAACTACAGCTACTAAGTACAAAACCTACCTAGACCTACTCCGGCACCACACCTGCACCACCTCCGGCCAGCTATTCCGGCGGAGAGGCCAGATTGGCCGGCGATTTCTAAACGACTATCAAAGATACAGTAGAAGGAGAGCGGAGGAAGAAGGGGAAAGTGTCGACACGCGTGGTCAAGAACTGTGGCAAGTGCAATGAGAACAGCCTCATGAGGTGCGCCATCTACCGCTGAATCGGTACGAACCTTTTACCCATGCATCTATGCATACGTACACGCTGGATTTCTGTTTCCGCGATCAAGTTCGGAAAAAAACCTGTGAGTCTGTAATAGTATAGTTTAAGAAGAACAGAGATTATTGCGCGTGGAATTGACGGAATACTACTATGCATGCTATATAGCTTGGGAGTCTAGCTAATTGATGTATTATGAAACCCAATTTCGACGCCAAACTATTGATTCGTTTCAAGAAATCTTGGTCATCAGGTATTTTATCATTGATTTTGGTTATTTTTATTGGTCCTGTCAGGTGCATCCTGATCACGTCCGGTTTTCCAGTTCTGTATAATCTACCTAGAGTATATAACATTACTCTACACTCTTCAAAATTTCAGGGATTTACCTTCCATCTTGAAGAACTTTCAAGTTGCATCTGCATGCACTTATCTTGCATATTTTCGTCAAGACTAAAATAAAAAGACGTGCGTTGCACGTGCACGTGTACTAGTATATTAAAAGTTTAAAAGTAACAGGTGTCATAACTCAATTTACAATCATGGATCGGCTAAGATGGACACATGAATCAGCCAACTAAATAAAGCTCTTAAACGAAGACTACACATATTGGATTTTTTATTGTGCTTCTAGCCACGTTGGCAGAAGATAGGCCGCACAACCGTCATCAAACATATCCATAAGCTCCCTTTGGTCCACTGGGAGGAGGTAGGACCACATTCGGATCCAATAAGTAGCTCGGTGAGCAGCCTGTAAAAAATGAGCAACTCCAACCTTGTTAAACACAACATCTTTGCGGCAATTCCAAATAGCCCAAACTAAAACACAAGTGCCTATGCGAATTCTGGGGATTCTGGTGCTCGGACATGTTCAACATGATCGCCTCGCCCCTCTTTCTTCTTCCTCCCTGGTTCCTTTCGTCTCCCTGCCTCCATTCTTGATGTTCGCAACACAAATCCACTCATGTAAATAAAAATCTTGATAATAAACACTTAGTTTGCGTGGAGTGAATCGGTAGCAGTGCAAGACTCAATGTCATGCCCAACCAATGTTGGGTGAAAGTGTGTCGACACAATGCAAGACTGGATGTTTTGTTTGTGTTTTGGCAGATCATATTCTCCCATCAATGCAAGATGTTTTTGTTTTGCTCAAATATGGGGATAACCATGACTTAACCTAGGTTGATTGTCAACAAAACATTTTCAAGTGGAGGCAGAGGATATATCTCCTACCTATGTTACACTATACGTGATTTGTAGGCGCAAAAATGGGTCGTCTGGGGGGCCGCCGGCGGTATTTTTCGGTCTAGGAAGCGATGATTCCCAGCCGTTACGCCAACAGCTACGACAAAATTCCGACGAAATTTAAAATATAGGCGAAGTTCACACAAATATAGGCAAAAGTTCATACATATAGGCGAATTCGTACATATATAGCGCAGTTCATAGAAGATTTTAAAACAACTAAAAGATAGTAAAAACGGCCTAGTTCATGCCCAGGCAGCCGTCCTCGTCGTCGCGCCACTGGCTCGGCCCGGCCTCGTCCTCATCGTCGCTGTCGTCGAGGTGATGACGCCACGGTCGAATCGAGCCTATCGCCGCGCGGCGCGCTCCAGAAGCCGGCGCTCGCGGTCCGCCTTCTCACGTTTGTGCTCGCCATTTGACCAGGCCAGTTCGAAGCTCAGGTTCGCTAGAGGCACGTCGTTGATGGAGTTCAGCACAGCGAGCTTTTGGCCACTCGCTTGAGAAAGGCTGACCAACGGAAGGCAATTAACAGGGCATGGGAAACGAGGCGATGAGTACGACGGAGTTTTTTTTTGCCGCGTGTTTATCGCTGACTCGCTGACAGGGCGGGCCTACATTTTTTCTTTTCGCCGGCCCCCCAATCGCCCCCAAGTGGCCTAGGTTCGGCCTGGGTACGCGGATGAAGTTTCGGCCAATCCGGCAGAAATCTGGATCCTGTGAGGGCGACTGGGAGAAAAAACTTGCGCCGGCGAAGAAAAAGGGGTCATGGTAGGGGGGGGGGGGGGGGGGCTCGAGATTCCCTTAGGACTTGCGTGGTTCCTCAATTAGATCATCTCCACCGGCGCGCCCAATAGAGCGTCCGGCAAAGTTGCCGGACATGCGTTGTTGGGTGCGCCGGCAATGGTTGCCGCCTATTAGGAGCGGCGCGCCTCACCGGTCACTCCAATAGGTTTTCCAGGAAAAAAAAATGAGAGACTTGAATATGGATGAACCGGCGATATTTCATTGAATTTGAAGGACATTTAACAAACTTAAACGAAATTTGACAAACGAAATTTAACAACCTTAAACGGAATTTAACTAAATTTAAACTAAGCCCTAAACCCTAGATCTAGCGGAGGCGGAGGGAGGCACTCGAGAAGGAAGCTAGTCCCGGCGACGATGATCTCCGGCTCGTGAGGAGGAAGTTTCATCTGCGTCGCCACCGCTGAGGCTTCTGGTTTCGCCCGCGGCGGCTCCGGCCTTAAGGAACGTCTCCATTCCCTCCCACTCCGGATCACCTTCACCGCCGCCGTCGCTGAGCGTGGTGGGGTTTCTTCTAGCGGCGGCGCAGGGAAGCCTCGATGGCCGCCAGCATTCCCTCCCACTCCGGATCACCCAAGTAGACGTCGATGTCGCCGTCGTCCGCCCCCTCTGCTGGTGTAGGGGCCGCTGGTGCCGGCAAGGGGAGGTCGGGTATCTCGGGGTCGGACGACGCGGCCTCGCGCTCTTCATCGGAGTGGAGCCACTCCGGCGGTGGCTCGTGCATGCCTCGGGGGAGGAAGAAGGAGCCGCGGCGCGCCTCGTGCTCCGCGTCGATCACGGCGTCCCAGTATGGCGCTGAAATGGAGTAGAAGGGGTCCGCGCACTGCTCAAACGGCAGGTCCCTGCACTGCCGCTGGATATACTCGAGGCGGGGCCTGCCGCTCAGCGCCGGCGCCACCGACACCTTGACGACGTTGAGCACCCACCCCGGTGGGAATACAAAGCCGTCTGGCCCCGGTATGTTGTGCAGGCGGTAGATCTCCACCTCCTCCTCCGACAACGTCGGCGCAGGGTGCGCTGCGAGACGGCGCGCCTAGGACACGTTCCACTCCTCCTCGCGACGTATCTCGTGGGCGAACGCCTGGTTCATCATCCGGTCCTCCTGGAGGAGGCGTTGCTGCTCGAGGTGCTCCTGGCGGTGCTCGGGTGCCATGGCGGTCCTGGCGGCGTTGGAGCGCTCGCGCCAAGAACGACGATCCGCGGCCGTCTGCTGGCGGCGGATGGCCTCGTCGGCGCTCTGCTCCGGTCGCGGCTTGCGGCTGCCAGGCATGGTGGCTAGGGTTTCTATGGGAGATGCGAGTTTGAAAAGTGTTGTGTGGAGATGAGAGGCGCGCCGGGCGCCGTTTTAAAGCAGGCGGGGAGCGGAGGAGGCCGGTCGCCGCATTAACGCCGCCCGCCGGTACGTCTGCCACGCGCATTGACGCCGACGACGCGTGCGCGCCACCGCCTGACCTTCCAGTGCTGCGCTCGACGCGTCGCGTCGTATGCGCCCGCCAGGGGAACCGCTGCGTCATTAAAACGGGCATATCTGCCACAATAAATCCGCTGGCCAGTCGTTTTGCGGCTGACGCCTCGTCCCCACCCGTCAGGATTGGACGAGGCGCGCGTTGCCGCGGTTGCCGGCACGCCCGGTTGCGTCCCTAGAACCTGGACGCGAAGCGGGGTTGCCGGACGCTCTATTGGGACGTGCCGGCAACTTTTGGCCTATTGTACGCGCTGGGGACCAATTTCGTGCCGGCGCGCCCAATAGACCTATTGGGAGGGCGCGCCGGTGGATATGCTCTTAGTTTTGCTTTTTTTCATGACTTCGTTTGAAAGGATGGTCCGAGTCCAGACTTGTATAGTCCCTAGCTTTCTGATAGATTTATAGTGATAACCATACAGATGGGGGAAACCGTACCGTCCCATCCGCCGGCCACCCTCCCAACCTCCCTTCCCCCGCTGCCGTCGGAGGAAGTTGTCCGACGGCGGACGGCGGCGGCGGAGCGCCCTCTCCTAGTTTTTTATTTTTTGATAAGCCATGTGCACTCTTCTACGAATCGATCTTCTCCGGTCCGATCTGGAGCTGAGATCGGGCCAGCCGACGTCCATGTCTGTGCGCACGTACATAGTGTGCCCGCGTGCATGTGCTTGGGCAGGAGGCAGTCGCTGGTAGCTTGCTGCCCGGACTCGTGCGTCCAGCTAGCTTCGACTTTCAGATTGGAAGGCCTGCTTCATGAGAGATCGAAAGGCTTGCTACCTGCGAGATCGGGAGGCCACGATGTAGGAAGGCGGCGGCCAAAAAAAACAACCACTTCATTTTATAAAAGAATTGCTCCTTTGTGAGAATTCCAGAAATTCGCTCCCAACGGGATTCGTACTCTGGTTGCTAGGTTGAGCCACTGCTACCTTTGCCACTGGG
Source organism: Poa pratensis (assembly GCA_947311845.1). NCBI lineage: Eukaryota > Viridiplantae > Streptophyta > Magnoliopsida > Poales > Poaceae > Poa > Poa pratensis. The sequence continues at coordinate 26,298,795 of CAMZMU010000083.1, forward strand.
CCTCTGCCCTGGCCAGATCGCGAGGCCGGCGAAAGAGGACGGTGATGTCCGGATCGTGAGGCCCGTGACACATGATGGCTGCAGTCAGAGCATTAGAGCATCGATAGCCGCTTGCGGACGCGGGTCTGGTCAGCGCGACATCATGTTGCGACGGATCATGTTCGTGAGTGCAATTAGTCCATAGTGTCGTCGGCAATCTGCCGTCGCAGCACATGGACCGCCGGGTGCCGACGAGCTCGGGGATGCGCGTCTCGTCAGCGCGACGCCGTGCTGTGAACAAAGCGAGTTTGTGGATGCCAGTGTTGTCTGTGGTGTTGCCGGCAGTCTACTGCCGCAACACATGGACCACCGCGCGCCAAGGGTGATCGTCCCCAAAAACGGGCTCAGGAGTGACGGTACATGGAAGGAATGGCTTCGCGAGGTCGGTCCAGCTAAGCTACTCGACCAGATCTCCTCGTTGGTCCATCATAGTGGACCTGTCACAGTCTGATTTGTTGACACCATGAGGTATGCCATGACATATTTAGCTGCGATTACCGTGGTGCTGATAATGACGGAATTTGAAGATGGTTGTGCCGGATGACCAGTGGATCTCGATGACTCATGTCGAGTTCGAGATTGCAAGTGATGACGGATGCGAGTTTGGATGTGGTGAAGACTGTTGAACCGAATAGTCGATGTTTTCCAGCAGTCTTGGCAAGCGGGAGCGATAACACAGGAGGACTTCTTCTTGGTGGTGCTCTTTGAGCACAAAGTTTTTACTTCCGGGGTGAAAACTCTAGGTCTGACCTTCACTGGTTGTACCTGGCAATGATGGATCTCCATTCGTTTCCTTGTTGAATGCATTGCCTAGATTTCGGTTAGACTTTCTTCAGGGTGAAAACCCATGATCTATGATCAGAACGACGACGGTGTTTGTGCACGGTTACCTTCTTGGAGGTGTCGTTCTTGGAGAACATTTTGTGCAGTCCGGGTGTGGCCTCTGGTGGTCAGGGGCGGTGCCAGATGTATTCCTGGGTATGCAAGTGAATACCCATGATTTTTGCAAAACAATGTTTATTATAGCAGAACATTGACGATTTTGACGAAAACAGTGATGACAAATGAGTACATATGAATACCCTATTATAAATTTCTAGCGCCGCCACGGCTGGTGGTGGTAGTTCATGTTGGTTCACTGATCAGTTCGGCAAGGTTTTTCTTTTTTCTTTATTTTTTATTTTGGTCGTGTGCATCCTTAATGTCAATTGTATAAGAGAACTTTACACCACATAAGTTGTGCATTGAAACATAGACTAAACATGATCAATTGATGTACTATGCAACGGTCGCATGTATTAAACCCGCAACTCAAAAAAAAAATATGTAGAAAAAGTAGGTAACACAATAAGGCATTTACAGAAATAATTACATATTCAATAAACTAAAATACTATTCGTATTTTGGCTGCATAGAAAATATTTTCAAAGTATCACACCAATAAACATGCACCATGACTTATCTATCCACGAGTGGAAATCCTAACCACATGCTTCCTTCTCTAGAAATCTTTCACAACCACGACAAATATAACCCTCACCCTACCCATTTCCGTACTTCAATTCTACTTTGCATCACTTATCATCGCTGAATAGTTACCTTCACGGAGAACTGCCATGTGATGCCAACTCGATGGTTATATTTTAGTGAATCTTGGACATGGATCTAGTCGATCAACTACGAAATCATATAACTTTAATGTACCCTATTTTTAACGAAAATGCAGTCGAGGTGCTATTTCTTATATAGTAGAAGGAGTAAAGGAGTACAAGGACTCAAAGTAAAACAAGAAACAGGCTAGGGAAAGACGCTACTCTACTGACGAAAACCACAAGATTCAGTCAGGTTCCCGGGGTCGCAGGAGTAAACTGTCAGCTCTAGTTCTGCCCGATGTGCGTCAGAGAGCAGCTTCTTGTAAGATCCTCGTCTTCACCTCGTTAACATTGGAAGCATGCCTTTGAAAGATACGGTTGTTTCTCTCCTTCCAGGTTGTCCACCAAACGAGCTGGGCAAGTGCGACCCAACTCTTGCGATGTCGCTTCTCTGTCAGCTCTCTAGTTTCTTTTTTTTTGAGGAAAGGATCCGATCCATAAAAACAGAAAACCCAGTACAACTTACAGACAGGTCCAACAAAGAAAGAAAATTACAAAAAAAAACCTGCAAATTGCACAGAGCACCCTGAGTCAACTGAGAGGATTACAATCGGATCCGCCGCCGCGCTCCCCAGAACCTAGCTGTCGCCGGAGCCGCCGTACCGCCATTCGCAGGGAAGAGAGCACCTCCACTTCATGTAGTCAACCGCAGAACCGCTCGCCGCTGCGCGACGAAGACCCAGAACAATGAACGAGCTCGGCCATAGCACCACCTTCCCCGATCCACCCATCTTCCCGCCAACTCGGCAACACCCAGGCCAACCACCATCAACGCCCAATCTCCGAACGCTCACTCCCCTCGCCACCGCGGCCGGCCGGAGCAAGACCATCGAAGAAAACCACCACCATCCACAACAAACAGAGGACGCCAACAAAGGACAGTGGCGCTTGGTACCTGACGCCGAGGAACTCCTCCATGGAGCTCCAGAAGCCGGCAGGATCTCGCACTCCGACGATGCATCCTCGTCACCGCCGGGATAGCCACTGCGCTCCCATAGCCCTGCACCCCTCTTCTTCTCCCCCTCGCCACCGAGGCCGGCCAGGAGCAGAGGAGTGATTCACATGATCTGGAAGCAGGAGAAGATGCAGCGCCGGAATCGACACCTCCCCGTCCTCCTCCATGGAGCACGCACAGAAGGGAACGCCAGCAGTTCCACGCCGCTGCTCGTGAACGGCAGGAACCTGCACCAAGGTGTAGATCGAGGCCTTGACACAGGGCTTTCCCCATCTATTCCTCTGTCACCATGACAGTAGCAGAATAGAGTTGAGCCGGCCAAATCCTGAGAGCTAGACCAAGAACGAGCTTAATTAGAAGAGGGGAAGCGGGAGCAGCCCCACTGCGCGTCGTCTCCAACCTCTGGAGAAGAACCAGCAGCAAGCACCACACCACCCACCACCAAACAGCCCTCGTAAGCCATGGTAGTGACCTCCCAGACGGGCAAAAGCCAAACGCCACACGGGACCAAAGTCTAACACTAGAACTAGTATGTACAGCGCCTCCCCTCAGCCATCTCCGGCCGGCCGCGCCGGCGGGAGAGGCCTCGGTTCGGCCTGGAGAACGAGTTGAGCCCGGCCAAATCCTGAGAGCTAGACCAAGAACGAGCTTAATTAGAAGAGGGGAAGCGGGAGCAGCCCCACTGCGCGTCGTCTCCAACTCTGGAGAAGAACCAGCAGCACACCCACCACCAAACAGCCCTCGTAAGCCATGGTAGTGACCTCCCAGACGGGCAAAAGCCAAACGCCACACGGGACCAAAGTCTAACACTAGAACTAGTATGTACAGCGCCTCCCTCAGCCATCTCCGGCCGGCCGCGCCGACGGGAGAGGCCTCGGTTCGGCCTGGAGAACGCGAGAGAGCTCTCAAGCTACAGGAACAGAGGAGAGAGAGAGGAACGGATAAGAATGAGCGTGTCAGCTCTCTAGTTTCAGTTATCCATTCGTGCAGTGTTTGGTCTCTGCGCGGTGAGATCCTACCTTTGGCAGGCCGGCCGCCTTGCTATAGCAAGGCGGCCGGCCTGCCAAAGGTAGGATCTCATCTTTAATGTACCCTATGGATAGTAAGCTTGATGACAATCTCATCTTCAAGAGTATTTCGTGTTTACGGTCCCGCCGTGGTGTTTTGCAACGTCGTGAGATGGTAGAAATTAAGCATGCAACAATGTTTGAAAGAAAGAAAATGGATTGACATCAGACTACAATTTTAAAAGAGGTTGTTCCATTCCATGTCCATGTGGAACTCTCACCTCCCCAAATGCAAGGAGTTGACCCGGACTCTAGATCCGCAATGAACAGCTTGATACTAGACTTCGAGACGCTGAAGCATGCATATGCATCTTACTTAGCTGGAAACAATGCCCGATCGACTAATTAATCCAGCTCTGACCTTACAAGTAAAGCAAAACTAACGCAAATAATATTTTACCCCGAGCCATCATCGACGACGAGTACTAATCAGTGGGCTGTATCCAGGGCAGGTGTTCGTATACAACTCACGCAAAGGTATTCATTGCTTGACTTGCTTGTAAACATGTGATGCACTTATTCCGCTAGACCAAAACCCATCTCCTAATCAGCTCCTATTTCCATTCTTTGCATCTCATCTTCATCAGAGATAGAAGAAAGCCACACTCATCGTGCGCGTCTCCACTTCTCTAGGCTCCACCACCTCCTGTGTGATCTCCACTATCCATGTCGATATAGTTGGTACACCAACATCATGTATGGCCACTTTGTCTGGTGTCACTCTCGCGCACATACCCACGTCCTAATCGTTGCCGCTATAACCACCTTGCTTCTGCTGTGTCTACCATGAACTACGCGTGGTGTGTTGTGCCCGATCGACTGACTGGAAGTGGGATGCAGAACAACGTCTTGACAGTTTGGGAGGGTGAAGTTAATCTTAGTTTGGGACTGGGATTCAGAGCTGTTCCATGTGCAATCCTATCTCCCCAAATGTGAGGAAGTTGACCTTAAACCTCTAGATCTACATTCGACTTGAGTACTCTAAAAGAAATAGAACTCGGATGCATTTTACCTAGCTGGAACCAGTATCATATATAGCTCTGAGTTAGACAGCTAAGATTGGGTGGTTCAAAAATTGAGGGAATTGACCATCATAAGAATTTCATACTTTGCAACGACAGGTCTCTTTGATTTAAAGGAAATTCAGACGGTGTTTGATACGAAGGATAGGACAGGGCTCATCAGTTTGCGGTTGTTGATATGTGTTGTGCTGAAATTATTTTATAATTTAATTTAAAAATTCCAAATGGAAAAAAACTGAAACATGAAATTGGGAAAGCCAATGGATAAAACTGATCTTTACTATCCATTGCGTCACATTTGCAACACACAACGTTAGAAACTCAAGTTTTTTCCCTACCACTCTCTCCATCTCATAAGACATGGTGAACGATTTGTTTAGATAATGATTTGAAACAAATTAAAATCATAAATGTTGCTTTGAATACGGATCCAATGTCATATTTTTTTTATATCACATAAAGTGCATAGTAGTAGAGCAATTGTTGCTCAAATCATGGAATGCCTTAACAACATATTACAGAATAGAGAAAGCAATTTTTGAGAACATATTAGATGTTCCACAAGTTCTAATATTGTCAGATGGTGTAATAAATCACATTTTGGTCTATTTTTTTATTGGGTCAGACTGGTGATCAAATTGAGTAACGAAAAAATCAACCAGATACCTGCACGTCACAAGTATACCAGTTGCACATTTTGAAACCGTAACTAGGGTATATTTAAAGTCCAATAGACGGAACAAATTTGAAAAAATACAAGTCTTTTTTTAAATAAAAACAACTGTGCATTACAAATAAAGTATTTAAATATGAAATGGGTGCATACTAAAGTTCAATTGTAGAGTAGATAGACAAAACCAACTACGTCAATCATGTTCAATCGACTAATCAGAAGCGAATTCATCATGTAACACAAAAACTACTACATTGATTTTTTCTCTCAATAGGACTATTCCTCGCCACTACTTCCCTCCCACTCGAAGCCTCTTTTTCATTGATTCTAGTGTATTAATTTTTAGAAGTTACATACAATTCATCATTCTTTTAATTTTCCACTTACCGCGACACTAATGTTTGTAACCGCATCCTAACTATATGCATACAGATTCTACTATGTGAAAACATCTCTAGCCATCCTCGAAGATATAATTTCCTCTCCATCTTAATAAAAATAACTTTGAATAATTTGTTTGGTTCGGGAAGAGGGAAACCCTTCCCTGCAATTTAATTTCTTAAACCATCCTGCACACAATGACAAACGCGGGTCTCGAATCTTCCTCCAACCTCAACCCCACCTGGGTGCCCCTTTCAACTTCAAGTCCGATCACGGCCTCGGCGGGCTCTACTCGTCAAGTTTTTCGGATGCACAACATGTCCCCGTCTCAGCTTCGAGGACGGCCTCGTAGACATGGCGGTGGTGGGGTTGCACTAACTATGGTTCAGGCAATAGTGGTGTGGCGATTAGGGAGGATGCATCACAATGATGATGGTTGTGGTCGCCGCCGCATAAGTGGCATATGAAGTGTAGCGAGAACAGAGGTGGCGGCGCGGCTAGGGCATGGCGCGAGGGACTCACTTGAGGTTGCAAATATCATTTCTCACGGTGACGTGGTCACCGGAAAGGGTTAGAGGCGAGGTTATTCGGACCTAGCTTGTGGGCAGCATTTGGGTAGTGAAACTTCCTCAAGCAAAAAAAAAAAAGACAATAAGGTCCATTTTTTTAGATATACGGACAAGCTTGGAAGTGTTTTCCTCCAAATTATAAGGAGTTAAAAGGTTTTAGGAGAAGGGTGGGAGCATCTCCAACCAAGTCTGGACAAATTTTATCCCTATATCAATATGTACACGTGTCCGCGGAGAGGGTCAGGGCAACCCCAATCCCCATACCAAAAGTCTCAAAAACATCCAAACACATGCACATACATTCAACACAAATTAATCACAAAGTCATCACAAATTCGGGAATGAGTCAATCACATGTTTTGTTGGCCATGGTGACTCTACTTGTCATCACCGGATTTACCCTTCCCCTTTGATTTTCCGGGGCGGGTACCGCCTTCAATGGATCCAACAATATGGCAATATAAATGGCCAAACAAAAAAAATCATTCAACATATGCAATAAAAGTGAAAAAACAAAACTTACATTTTGCACTCCGTCTTAGCACCCACCACTTGTTCACAAAGTTTTGGACGCATACCCATCTATGGCAGAGAGCTCTCGGTGCGCATGGCGTGGATTGTATGCCGTAGTCGATGGATGTAGAGGCATCAACCTACGACATGCCGAATAGTTGGCCGGCTCTGGCCGCGCCGGATTTGCCCGATCTATGACTGCATTCACGATTTCACCTTGACAAGCACGCGGCGCGAAGCTCTTTCCTTCAGCAAGCGGCGGAGGGAGAGCTCCTCATCGTCCAACGCGGGGGTTAGAAATGTACACCACAAGCGCATCGTCGGCCTCGGACCGGGATCCGTTGTCGTAGTCGACCATGGTCGAGGGGAGAGGCCGGATGAGAGTGAAATGTAGCGGAAAAGATTGGTCGAGAGTGAGGCTAGAGTTTTGTTCGGTGAAGGAATGGAGTGGGGTATGTGTCGCGTCGGTTTGGGCCATCTCGTGCCGAATCCAACATGGCGGACGTGCCCGGTCGCGATCGGGACCATTTCCACCCTATAGGTGCTGGATATGAGGGGTGATTGAGCGCACTAACCACATCGTGGGATGAATGGGACTCCTCACAACACATTACCGGATCCGCAGACTCGTTCATGAGCGCCAGATATGGGGTCCCATTGGATATCGTTTCTTTATCCGGCACGTGTAGGTGGAAGTGGGGGTCCAGTTGGAGATACTATTACATCCATTTAATCCACTCTATTTTACTACGTACCTCTGTACCAAAACAAAAGATGTGTTTAGAGTTTTTTTAATACGGATGTATCTAGACACATATTAGTTGGGGATTCACTCTTTTTTTTAAGGGATCCACACTGTGAATTCAACACAAATTACAAGTGAAGAACAGGAAAACGCAGAAGAACAAGCCGATGAAGCCCAGCACAACAGCGTCGCCAGAAGAACCTGACGCTGAACCGCTGCATCGCCTGGAGAAGAACTTCATCGCCGAACAACGCCGGAAAGGAAGACCCCAGGCCGCCACCATCCCCGGGAAAGGGAGCACCCCACTCATGAAGAAGAAGACCGCAGGAGCCGCCCGCCACAAGCGACGGAACCGGAGAACGCTGAACGAGCACGGCCATGGCGCCTCCGCCCCGCAACCACCCCTCTTCCAACTCTCCCTGCGCCGAGCACGAACACGGCTTGCCGGAAACCCCGCCGAAAGCCCGCCTTGAGCACACCTTTTCCCCTCGCCACCACGGTCGGCCGGAGAAGGAAGGAGCAAGGCGATGTTGAAGCAGAGCACGCTGACAGAAGCAGCCCAACCCACGCCACCATGGCCGGCCGGAGAAGCCAGAACAGCGCACCAAAAGTCGATGAAGAACTCCGAGATCCTAGAGAAACTACTCCTGTACAGGCGGAGGAGGCAGCCAACGCCAGGCACCAGCTCCCCGCCGCACCCCCAGAGCCTCCACAGCAAGGCCAGAAGCCACCTTACCAAGACGAAGACGAGGCCGAGGGACAAAAGCTCAAGAGAAAGGCCGCCACCTTCGCCGCGGAGACCACGCCCAGAGCACCAACTCCCACCAGATCCTCGATCTGGGGGCACCGAACGCCAGATGCTTCATGGCTCCGCCAGACATGGCCTCGCCGTGATGGGGAAGAAGCACCGGCCACCTTATTCCACACCCCCGCCGCCACCACCACCCTGCCAGCGCCGATGGGGAGCCTTACCCTACTATCTACAAACCTCGGGCACAAATCGACGGCCCCTCCACCCTCCCGCCGCCACAAGGACAGCCGGAGAGGGAGGCGACCGGCGATCCGGCCGTCGGTGGAGCAAGGGATCTCGGCGCCCTTGCTTTCGCCTGTGACGAGTACTGTTCACGAGAGGGGAAAGTTGGAAACGGAAAAAGAGTCAAAGTATGCAAGTTAGTTTTCGCCCGTATGTAGTCCGTATTGAAATATCTAAAACATGTTAGGCAGTAGTAGTTTAGTTAGTTATGCATTTTTAGACGAAAGACTAGAGATGCTCTTCCAAAGAGACACTTCCCTACATAAAACCATCTCAATCCACCGTAATAAAACAGAAACTGCAGACATACACACATCGCTCGTGACCAGTGACAGTGAGCTCAGATGGACCAACAGTAGCAACAGCAGTTAGCAGTTTTAAGTTGGTTGAACAAGCAAAACAAAACAAGGGCGCCTTGAATGCCCGTCGGTCGGTTGGTCCGTTTCTTGAGGATCTTGGGGGCGAAGCGAAGACTTTCACGCCCCTCCACGATCCATGGCCATGAGCCCTCATCCATGTGCGCGGCTGTGACGTTCAGGAGATCGACCCACCGACGGGCCAATGGGTTTCTGACCCATGGCCACATGTGCTGCTGGCTTCGCGCTCGGTATGGTACTTGTTGGCTTTATTTTACTACTACCTCTGGCTCCAGGCGTGCCAGTGTGCATGCACCTGGTTCTTGTGATCCGCACAAGTTTAATCGTGATCGCTCCTTGGTTTCGCGGTTCTTTTTGTACGTAACTGGTAGATCACGTAGTACATACAGAGGGAGCTGCTTTCCCGGCTTCTCCTTTGCTGATTCTCCGTTTTACTATTTGTTTCCTAGGCGTTCGAGTTTGTCATTTCTAGGAGGTGAAGACGGGGATTACAGATTTTTTTTAAACGCCGGGCGGGCGACAAAACGGCAGCATCTTCTTTTCTGTTCTTTTTTTTCCAGCTGATGCTAATGAATTTATAGACTAGACGTTGTGGAGTATGTCGGCAAAGGAGTTAAGTAATCAGCGTAGTAAGTACTACAAAGAAGTATCTTCCTGTTTCTGGTCCTAGTCGTGCGTGCCGATTGTTCATTGCATCTGTCTGTGGCATGCATCGATCGATACGTGGTATGGACTATCTCCTGGAAGTACTAGTACCAAGTATGGGGCGCATTGCATGTGCGTGCACCTGGGCCGACACGCGCGCACACGAGCGAGGCGAGCGCGCGATGTTCCTCGCACCAAAATGAAATATCTAGAAAGGTGAGCGAGACGTGTTCGTGTGGAGACGGCTCGGTGTTCGTGGCTTCACGCTTGCGGCTGCTGCACAACTGTACGTGCTGTTCCAGCATTCCCTTCCGACGAGGCATATCTTATCCAAGGTAAAAAATAGCGTGCTATGAGAAATAGCGGCGGCCTTCTCCAGATGCTATACACGCTATATCGTGCTAATAGCGAGCTACGTTTAGATATAACGTTCTGAAAAAAACAAGATATAGCTGAAAAATAAACAATTTTTAGGAAGAATAAAGAATATAGTTTAGAAATGACGGAATAATATATGCATAACCACGTACGAAAAACATTATCCAATTGTCTACAAGCTTAAAATCAACATCCCACGAGGCAACAACATAACATAAATTATTTATTTAGAATCGTCACCATTAGTGATGACATCTTTCAATTCAGAAGAAGAACCATTAGATTGCAGTTCATTATCAAGACAAACAGAAAGGAGTTTCTGCTTCTTCTTAAGGTGAAACTGGGTGCTTTTCGCCGATAGGCTGGAAAAAGAAAATAGCGCGCTAAAGTTATGACATTTTAGCGTGATATAGCGTGTTATTTCGTGAATAGCTCTGTAGCGCGCAAAAGTGGCAAAATATAGCGTGGACCCTCCAGATATGCTATATCGTGCTATTAGCGAAGAAATAGCGTGCTATTTTTTTCCATGATCTTATCTGGCTGGCTCTCTCCGCCGAGCTGCACACACATTGTGGACGTGCCTCAATCTTCGGTCGGGTCACAACGCAAAATGTCATGTGAAATCGGATCGATTCCTTTCGTAGTACTTCTCCAACCATCAAAACCCTTTCCTCGTGCAAGCATGATGCACACACACGTTTTTTTTTTTTTGCATTTTTCACCACGTATATTCAACCGAAAACCACGTACACAGAACCAAAATACGTTAGGCACGTACACACCATGCTTATAGAACAAAAAGGATAGGATAATCTATACAAAAAAGCTCGACACCACCGAAGCAATCACCAAAGGGAAGGATGACATATCACCTCTTCATCCAAACTCGACGTGACTCCATCGCTTATCTGCAGCTTTACGGATCTCCAAATTAGTTTGGTAGAAACAAAACAATTGCCGTTGAAAGAATCAGACCGGGGCAACATATCCCCGGACACACCATCAAGCTCCATAACTGATGCCCCACACGACTACGTCGTCGAAGGAGAAAACCAGAACTGTCAAACTCCAACCACAAACCCAATGATATATACTTGGACCATACAAAAGTAGCCAAGTACAAAGCACACGTACTCTGGAAACCGGAGTACAAAATCTGGAAGCATAAAATTCTCCAAATACAAAATACTAAAATCGCAAAGTACAAAATCTCAAAGTACAAAATAACAATGTCGAAGTACCAAATTCGCAAAGTACAAAGATTTCACAGTATATATTTTTTGAAGTACAAAAATATTGAAACCCGGAGTAAAATTAAACTGAAATCCAAAGTACAAAAAATATAAGTATAGTAAAAGCCAAAGTTACAAAAGTGCACTAATAAAAAAAATCATCAACAACCCAATACCAGGAACTTAATTGATTGATCGAGTTAGTAATGGGAAGTTGGGTAGTTCATGCTCTTCTGTCTATATTCGTCTTGTAAGCAAGATTCTCATGCAAAGTACAAAAGTGTACTGAAATCCTAAGTACAAGTACACAAAAACCCGAAATACAAGCGTATTAATTTTGGAAGTACGGAAACAAGTTTGTTAAAATCTATCAACATGGGATTTCGTGAAGAGCTCAAAAATGAAAAACGGTTTGTAATTTGGACAAACGGTTTCAAGATATTTTAGCTTGACTAGCTAAATGCCCATGCGTTGCTATGGCGAAACATCTAGAAAATTATATATAAGAACCCATTCATACCATATGTGCTGCTCTCCGCGAGCAACACAACGTACGGGCAATTTTTTTAAAACTCTGGCACCCCCCTCTGAGCACCTAGCAACTTTTTTGTTAAAACGACACATAGGCCATGCCTCTAACAACTGCCATAAGCATTCCTTCCATACATACTTTTTTTGGCCATCGAATTTTCTAGGACAACTAAATACCAATGTACAAACTTTTTGATAAAAGGGTGCATCCGAATCCCCATATAATAAGCTAAGTCAAATTCAATAATAGCTTCTTGACCTTAAAATGGCAACGAATCGAAGATGATCTCCTCCCCCATAGATTATTTTCTGTAGAATAAGATAAAAATTGCACATGGTACTATTAACCTCTCAAATTGATACATCGAGAGGCCTTGTATTGTCATAAAACAAACATTGGCAAAAATAAAAAAAAACCTTTTCAATTAAAGAAAATAAGTTGATAATCTAACTGTATATGAAGATAATGCACACTGGAAAACACTAAATCATCATTCTTCATTACAATATCATCAATCAACAAAAATAAGTAAGCTATAGTGTTGTTTCAATTCAGAGATGAACTCTGCAATTTCTTACAACTAAGGTGAATTTGATTTACGTGCATAATTTAGATATCAGCTCTTCAATTTGTCATGCATCAGATTATCCTTCAGCGGGGGCCTTGGAAGCGCTGTCGGCAACAATGCCAACATGAGCATCTATGTTGTAACCCTTTAGCTGGGATCTAATTCAGACATAACCAAATTGTTCTTCCCTGCACGTGTGACACTGAAGACAGGTTCATCACAGCGGAGAGAGATCATCATCTCCACTAACACAAGCTTCATTATATTCTTGATCTCGCGAGCGAGTTCTTGACATTTGTGAGGCTGCAAATAGAAAATAGCCCCAGAGTTAATAAAACCTTAGGACTATATTACTGTGCTTGTCGATTTGCATGTAGTTATGGACATATGAAAACAAATAGTACTTGTTATATCTTTAAAACATTTCTCAAGTAGAATCTAGCAATGGAGAATGCACAATCCGATAAGATGTTAATAACTGTAATGAACATATTCTATAACTCATAATATCTTCTGACCTTTTCAATCCATGGAAAAAACTGTACAATTCAAGTAATTTGTTCAGATCATTACATTGATTATTGAATGAAATATAAATGTTGTGATGTATCAAAAGTTTCATACAGAAATACAATCTAGCAAACGTAGTGTTTTGATGAGTGGGGCTTTAAAGTCTCAGCCCATTGTACCACATCATAGTATGAGCAATTAACATAGCTTTTGTCAGGATGCTATCACTATGTTTTTAGGTTTTAAAATCAACATCTGAGTCGCAGACCAATCAGTGAAGATGCACATATATCACTGACATTGTAGCTGTTACAGGAAACAGAGCTACAAAGGCTCACAAATATTCAAACTGCAAGCCATACTTCTCTACCTAAGCATATGAAAATAGCTACTCCATCCGTTCCAAATTACTTGACTTGGATTTGTCCAAATACGGATATATCTATACTTGTTTAGTGTCTAGATACATCCCTTTCTAACCAAATGTGTGTCAAGTAAATTGGAACGGAGGGAGTACATCATCATACATTCATATATCTCTGCTCTTCTTCACACTTGCATTTAATATCAAATACTTGCTCAGACAATAAGAAATGAACAAATACCCTTGGGGTCAGAGCTTCCCAAAAATAGGTCCATTCACTCAGCGATCCTCACCTCCTTTGGTCGAATTAGCATGTCTGGTAGGAAATTAGCAGGTCGGCAGTTGTGTTGATGCAGCGCTCCTAGCTACTCCACGGAACTACCAATCAATATCTTGGTTTGGACAGTTCGTCTAGATCACTAACACTGCTTAAACGTCACGGAGGAGGCACGAGATTACCGAGCTGATGAAGTCAAGGAGGGCGGCGTTGGCCTCCTCGTCGCTGGCCTGGCCGGCGCGTCGATCTGCACCCTGACGGCCTTCTCCCCAATCTATGCGAGCGTCTCCAGCAGAAGGGGATCGGCGAGGAGCGCGGAGTACGGAACGGTGATGGTGCCGACCTTGGTGCTAGGCTTGCGTGGACGGAGATGGCAACGGTGGACGGCGGCATCAGGCGGATGCAGCCCGGGAAATCCCCGGCTAGCAGTATGCCGGCGGCCAACGGCCCCGGTGTGGCCCATTGGCATGTCGTCGCTTCCCAGGAGCCATCTCCTAGAATTGGTATCGCCGCTCAGGAGAAAGAGGTCGGGCAAGGAGAGGATGCGGGCGGGGGTGGCGGCCAGCATAGGGCATCACCACGGGGAGAGATTTGCGGGGGAGAGATTGTCCGTCAAATAGTGTTTCGGCCTGAGCGGAGAGGAGCGCGACGAAGCGAGGAGCGAAACGCGACCTCGGCGTGGACGAGACGGACGCCTTGCGCGGGCACCCTTGTGTTCTTCACGGCGGACACCGGGAGCATGAGCACGGCGCGCAGGGCCTCGCCGCCCATCCTCATGACCTCATGCCCTTCCATGCTGCACTCCCTGACAACGCCGTCGCAGAGCGAAGGCGGAGGGGAGATGGGGGAGGTGGGCGGGCTAGGGGCTCTCGAACCCTCCCTGCGTCCTCCGCGCGAGCCCGACTGGCCGTGGCCGAACTGCAGATTTGTGGAGGCGGGGCAGTATGAAATTTCTTGAGGGGAAGTGCGGGGGCTGCCGCTGGTGGAGAGCACGGGCATTCGCAGGCTCGCAGAAATCGGAGGCGTGGGTGGCGGCGGTGTCCTTTTCGGTGGCTAAGCCACCGGCGAAGCGAGCGGGCGTGAGGGGGCAGTGACGTGGGGGTGGGAGGACGGACGAAGCGAAACGCGGATGAGGCAGAATGTGGAACGAAATTTTCTTTTAAGATAGGAGAGAATTTTCAATTTCAAAAAAATAAAAGGATACTCCCATCCATCCGGCATCCACTTCTCTCCTCTTTATCCCACTACTATTCTCGCTGCAACACTTGGCGGGTATACATACACAGATACACCGAGAGAATATCCGGTGGAAACCAAGTTTCGGTGGAAACCGGTGAAAACCACGGAAAAATCATGTTTAAAAGTCCAAAAAAATTCTAACCAAAAATGCATTACATTGGGAAGGTAGCGTTCTACGGACATGCAAAATGGCAACTTGAAACTCAAATTTGTTTAGGAGCTATGAAAATGACAAAATCAGCAATGAATAGTGCTTCAGCAGTGAATAGTAATTTCTGGTACTATTCACTGACGAATTTGTCATTTTCATAGCTCCTAAAATGTTTTGAGTTTCAAGTTGCCATTTTGCATGTCCGTAGAACGCTACCTTCCCAATGTAATGCATTTTTGGTTAGAATTTTTTTGGACTTTTAAACATGATTTTTCCGTGGTTTTCACCGGTTTCCACCGAAACTTGGTTTCCACCGGATATTCTCTCGATACACCTATGGAAACCGTTTGAAAGGAGGAGCACGGGGAGAGAGACGGCAATACTTGGCGCGTTAGGAGTAGGCCTTTTTTCTAGTGATCTTCCGTATTGTAGACCTGGCGTAGAGCTTAAACGTGTTCTGGGCTTGTAGCGCACAGCTAGTGGGCTTTGGGGTGCGGAGACAGCGTCCGCGCGACGGTCCAAGTGTATAGCGTACCGCGAGGCCGCAACTTGGAGTAATCCGGGCAGGCCCAGTCTAGTACGGTGTTTCGCGAGGAAACGCATGCCCGAAATTCCACAACCATCATCGGTATTCTTCGACAAACTTTAAACCGGACAAAACCGTTTGGTTACAAAAGCTGGGGACTGCGTCCCAACCACCAGCACCACCCCAGATATTACACCCAGGCAAAGGAATGTACAATTCCACGGTATACCAAAAAAAAAAAACTAAATATAACCATCCCTCTTTCTGAACTCTGAAGAAGCTTCTTTCTTTGTCCTATATAAGCTGAAACCACCTGAACTCAAAATGACCCGGTATGATCTTACAACTTATGCTGCCCGACGACGACCAACGGTATAGGCCTCCTGGGCGATCTCCGCCTCTTGTTTCACATTTTCAGACAGGCTGGCCATGGCGTCTGAGAGCTTCGAGAGTCGATCGAACATTGCGGTTAGACCTCTCTGCAGGGTTGCCAGCTTCGCCTCACTCTCGGATTTGCCATGCTCTGCACCTTTATCCTCTGCCCCAGTGTCTGAAGACCTCTTGTTCTTCTTCGCCGCCTGCTGCTTGCACATTTTCTTGAGATCTGCTGCAAGGTTCTTGATGGAATCGCACGATTCTTCAGACGGCAGCGACGACATTCCTGCGGACCAATCTCCCAAGGGAACAAATAGCGTTGGCGCAAGGTGTTTGCGAGGCGAGAGGGTCAGCTTCTTCCCCGTGAGCGGTCTCGTGGTTGCACCACACATCTCTGCAGCCAGGAGTGGAGACCACCTACATAGTTTTTGTAAGCATCGAACCAGCTTGACAAACTGAAGTGGAGGAATCCCAGTTCAGTGATAAGGCTCATGAAGGCATGTTTCTGCGACTCGCTTGAAGGAGACGTAGCTGAGATCTTTGCATCTGCCCGAGAGATGATGGTATGCTGCATTTGGTGAATTTCCTGCATCATTCTCCACATGCGCGTCTGCCTGTCATAGTGTCATTCACCATAATAAGTATGACATCTACACTTAATATTGGAGCTTTCATATAAGGGAAATGATGAATATATTAGCCAATATCTTCAAGCTTTGCTGCATAGACCAATACACCCTCAAAATAAGTACATTATTTAACTGTAACAGGTGCAAAATACATAGCATCATGAAATAAAGGCTTACCCTTGAAGTAACTCAAGAAGTTGGGTCTACAACTCTTCATCTCGTAACTTCTCAATTACTTTTGAATTTGAGTATAGTACTTCAGAACCTACCATGAGTCGCGAATACAACTCTTTGATAGTAACCCGAGTTTTGTCAACTTGCCTGGCATTCACATCCCTTGCAAACTGATGCCTTAACTGAGCACATTTCTTGTCATATATCTGCTTGATTGATTCGCTATTCTACAGATCGCAACACCAGTAGAAGCAGTTAGGCCAGAGTGTAGCATGTGCACTAACAGAGGAACATTAGGAACAACAGAAGTAGCTGAAAACTTTTGACAGTAGTAATTTATTTCTTAAGCCAAAAATATCATGACGCCTAGATTATCCCAAGGCAATTTCTGAACAATGTACGGATTTTATTACTACCTCCGATCCGGAAAGAGTGTCGTCGGAAATGAGCTGACTAGGTACAAATTAATAGCACTGCATGCGACACTCTTTTGGGATCGGAGGGAGTATATAAATACAAATACTAATCTCAGGGCAGGTATTTTGAACACTACAAAATGTAAGGGTGTACTGCGTATTTGCTTTAAGATAAAAAAACTTATATTAAACATTACCCTTTTATAGAAAACTAACCCTTCAGTTCTCACCCACTGCCTCCCTTGTCACTCAAAGTAACCTCCCCTCGGACAAGGTGCTGGAACTGTCACGCCCCAATACACAATCCAATGCCTGATTGCCGCTCAGCCCCTGTCCAACTCATCAGTCTCCCAATGCATCATCCAATTTCTTTTACTGTGAGCTGTCTACCTTCAATCCATATGAGTACTGAATTCTACTTTTATCGCAGTTACGGATCCTACTTTTATGTAAATTCTAGGTGTGAGAGAATTGACCACACTTGGGCCTTTCCATTGCATTGATATATATAGTCAAAATACAATCCTAACCATAAATGGGAGATCACATAAATAAGGACTCTCCACGATTTAGGGAATCAGGAGGATATGTCACGCTACGTGACATATCTGTCTAACACTCCCCCGCAGTCACAACGGGAGGAGGACGGACGTTGAGACTGGACCGAAAATCCAGAAACAACGGTGATGGTAGACCCTTCGTCAAGATGTCGGCGAACTGTCGAGACGAGGGAACATGAAGCACTCGGATCTGGCCCATGGCAACACGATCGCGAACGAAGTGGAGGTCGATCTCGATGTGTTTGGTGCGCTGGTGCTGAACAGGGTTCGTAGACATGTAGACGGCGCTGACATTGTCGCAGAACACGACCGTAGCAGGAGGAGTGGGTCGATGAAGCTCGTGGAGGAGTTGACGGATCCAACTAGCCTCAGCGACGGCGTTAGCCACAGCACGGTACTCAGCCTCGGCGCTGGAACGAGAGACCGTGTGTTGCCGCTTTGAAGACCATGAGACAAGGTTGTCACCGAGGTAGACGCAGAAGCCCGACGTAGAGCGCCGAGTGTCGGGGCAGCCAGCCCAGTCGGCGTCGGTGTAGGTGACCATGGAGTCCGGCGAAGACGAGTGAAGCTGAAGTCCATGAGAGATCGTGCCCTGGACGTAGCGCAGGATGCGCTTGATGGCAGCCAGGTGTTGCTCGCGAGGGTCGTGCATGTGAAGACACACCTGCTGGACGGCGTACGCGATGTCAGGGCGCGTGAAGGTGAGGTACTGCAGAGCCCCGGCGAGGCTCCGATACTCAGTAGGGTCGGAGACGGGAGCACCGGCGGTGGTGGCGAGCTTCGGAGACGTGTCAACCGGCGTCGACGCGGGCTTGCATGCAGTCATGCCGGCTTTGTCCAGAATCTCCGCGGCGTACTTGGCTTGCGAGAGGTGCATGCCGGAGGAGTCGCGGGTGACCGCGATGCCGAGGAAGTAGTGAAGGTTGCCCATGTCCGTCATGGCGAACTCGGAGCTGAGAGAGGCGGTGATCCGGTCAAGGAGACGCGGCGAGGAGGCGGTGAGGACGATGTCGTCGACGTACAGCAGAAGATAGGCCGTACCCTCTGCACACTGGAGAACAAACAGTGACGTGTCGGAGCACGAGCACGTGAAGCCGGTCGAGGTGATGAAGGTCGCGAAGCGCTGGTACCATGCGCGAGGGGCCTGCTTGAGACCGTAGAGCGAACGGTTCAGGCGACAGACGTGGTCGGGGCGAGTGGAGTCGATGAAGCCGGTCGGTTGGCGACAGTAGACGACCTCGGCGAGCTTGCCGTGGAGGAAGGCGTTCTTGACGTCAAGCTGGCGAGTCTCCCATTTAAGGGAGATGGCGATGGAGAGGATGACGCGGACCGTGGCCGGTTTGACAACCGGACTGAAGGTCTCATCGAAGTCGACGCCTTGCTCCTGAGAGAAACCGCGAAGCACCCATCGTGCTTTGTAGCGGTCAAGAGAGCCATCGGGCTTGAGCTTGTGGCGGAAGACCCACTTGCCGGAGACGATGTTGGCGTTTCGAGGAGGAGGCACGAGATCCCAAGTGTCGTTGCCGAGGAGAGCGCGGTACTCCGCGGTCATAGCATCGAGCCAGTTAGGATCCTTGAGAGCAGCACGTGCGGAAGTCGGAACCGGAGAGTACCTGCTGACAGAAGCATGCAAGTTAAGCCGCTCACGGGGTGAGACGTGGATGCCGGAGGTGCTACGCGTGCGATGCACGGGAGGCGGCGGGGGGGGGGAGGTGGCGGTGAGGGCGCAGGCGGTGGTGAGGGCGCGTGCGGCGAAGGTGGAGGGGAGGGGGTGCGCGCGGGAGGCGCAGCCGGGGGGACGACGAGGGGGGAATCGTCATCATCGAGGAAGTCGTAGGAGGCAGCTGAAGGTTGCTGGGACGAGGCGAAGGGAAAGGTGGACTCGTCGAAAATGACATGGCGTGAGATGATGATGCGGTGGGTAGTGAGGTCCATGCAGCGATAACCCTTGTGATGGGGAGAGTAGCCGAGAAAAATACATGCGCTAGACCGTGGGGCGAGTTTATGAGGCATGGTGGCTGCGGTATTGGGATAGCACAGGGAACCGAAAACGCGAAGGGACGAGTAATCTGGGTGGGTGTTATGAAGAGCGAAGTACGGGGAAGGAGCACTAATGGTTTTGGTGGGAAGGCGATTAAGGACGTGAGTGGCGTGGTGGAGAGCTTCTACCCAAAAGCGAGGGGGCAAACTAGCCTGAAATAGGAGAGAACGAACAATATCGTTGACGGTGCGGATAATGCGCTCGGCTTTACCGTTTTGTTGGGAGGTGTATGGGCAGGAGAAGCGAATGTGTATACCGTGCGCGGCGGCGAGAGAGTGGAGTTTGGCGTTGTCGAACTCACGACCGTTGTCCATCTGTATAGACGCAAGAGGTAGGTTAAACTGGGTTTGGGCAAAAGCGCGAAACGAGGCGAGCGAGGCGTAAGCATCAGATTTTTGGCGTAGAGGGACGGTCCAAAGAAAATGGGTAAAATCATCGAGAATGACTAAGAAATATTTATTACCAGAATTACTTAAAATTGGGGACGTCCAAAGATCACAGTGAATTAACTCAAAAGGGCGAGTAGTTCTAGTGGTGGAAGAGGAAAAAGGCAGACGTACATGGCGTCCAAGCTGACAAGCATGACAAAGAGTACTATGGTTTTTATTGCAAGGTAAAGAAATATGCTGCGAAAGACGACGATAAGCGTCATGGCCGGGGTGACCCAAACGACGGTGCCAAATATCATGAGGGGTGGTGGTGGTGGTGAGAGCACGAGGCGCCGGTGGCTGAAACGAATAAAGCTCCCCCGTACTATTGCACCGAAGAAGCTCACGCCGGGTAATGAGGTCGTTCACAGAAAAACCAAAAGGGTCAAAATTGACAGAACAGTTGTTATCGGTAGTAAATTGACGGACAGAGACAAGATTTTTAATTATGCGAGGAGTAACTAGAACATTACGAAGATGAAGAGAACGATCAGAAAAAGAAGAAGGAAGGGAGGCGTGCCCGGATGCGGAGACGGAAACAGAGGAGCCGTCTCCGACAGTGACATGACGATAAGGAGGATGTGAAGAGAGAGAGGAAAGGATACCGGGGTTGTTGGAGAGGTGAGTGGTGGCGCCGCTGTCCATGACCCACTCCGGGGTGGGGGGCTGCAGCGTCATGTTGGTGAAGGGCGACGCGAGGGCGGAGGGGTCCCAAGTGTGCGCCGAAGTAGGGGGCGCAGTGTTGGAGGAGGCGACGCCGTACGGGGCGCCGTAGAAGGCCTGGCCGTGGGGCGCCATAGAAGGAGGCCGCGCAGTGTAGGAGGAGGCGACGCTGTACGGGGCGTCGTAGAAGGACTGGCCGCTGTGGGCGTTGTAGAAGGAGGCCGGCGCAGGTGGTGGTGCGGCCATGTAGGCGTGGGCGCGAGGGCCCGGGTGAGGGACAGCGCCGAGGATGTTGCTCCCGGCGCCGTGCGGCGGCATGGGCCACATCGGAGACGCTCCGGTCCAAGGGTGGAAGGGGGTGGGCGCCATGGAGGAGGAGAGGGACGGTGGCGGCGGCGGCCGGCTATGGTGCGGCGGCTAGGGTTAGGGAAGGAGAGGAGGCGGAAGCGAATTAGGGTTGAGGATTTTTAGGCTGATACCATGTGAGAGAATTGACCACACTTGGGCCTTTTCATTGCATTGATATATATAGTCAAAATACAATCCTAACCATAAATGGGAGATCACACAAATAAGGACTCTCCACGATTTAGCGAATCAGAAGGATATGTCACGCTACGTGACATATCTGTCTAACACTAGGTGATTTTTAGCCACTCCAAATTTATAATTAGGTGTTGTAGCTTTTCTTTTGGCCCACTAAATCACCGTCGAATAGCTTAGATCTAAGTGAGTACATAAGCCTAATATACTGCACATGCTAGTATTGGCCCATTCGCCGACAACGTGCATGTGAGCATTCATTTTCTGTCGTGTAGTAGGCATCGTCAAAGAGAAATGTTATTGCAAAAGAATGCAACGACAAACACAAAGAAAATGCAGCAACCGACAAAATATAGTTATGTCGCAAGACGAAGCAAATCTAAATAAAAAACCACAACAAATTAAACTATTGAAAGAGACAAAAAAGTGCCATTTACTCGTGAACGGACACATTGATTTAGAAAGAAAATAGCCTATTGCTACCAACATATGTTCCAAGTTTTCAGCAATTTAATGCACAAATCCAGAACTTATAAAGTAAACTAATTGCAATAAATATGTTTAAAGCATCCGTACCGCAGTCACCCATTTCGTTGTACCACTAGTCGATTTGCAGAAAAGTTACGGGTTCCCCTGGTAATTTTTGGGAGGAAAACGTGCACACACACACACACGCACGCACGCACGCACGCACGCACACACACCACGCTTGGACATACATCATTCATGGTGACAATGGTTTCATTCATGGTGACAATGGTTTGGACACTATTGCAGAAAATAATAACCCGGCTTGATTGTTTGACCAACACTGGTGACATAACGTGGGAACTTCTGTTTTGTATCACATACTCCCTCCGTTCCAAATTAGATGATTTCCATTTGTCCACATACGGATGTATCTAGACATGTTACAAATATAGGTACATCCACATGTGTACGAATAGAAAGTCATCTAATTTAGAACGGAGGGAGTACTTTTTTCGAGAATTTACTCATGATTGTTTTGACCATCAGACCATGTACACTTTTTTTTTTGGTATAAACATATATTTCTATACACTTGTTAAATAGCACAAAATGTTAAGCATATAGTTAGCAGGAATAGTAGAAACACCACATGATATGTTAGATATCACACTATCCAGTACTACCGACAATCAGAGTGCAAGGCATTCTCCTGAAACAAAATTGTCAAACGCACAGGAGCGACTTTTATAGTAGGTCTAAACAATGTACTCTGAGCATCATACAAGTTTTGTTTATATTCAATAAAAGCTCGAAAGATTAAAAAAACTTGGTGGCAGTCACTACGGAAACCGTCAAAACGCCGACGGCGGACCCGTTTTGTTTATATTCAATAAAAGCTCGAAAGATTAAAAAAACTTGGTGGCAGTCACTACGGGAAACCGTCAAAACGCCGACGGCGGTCCGCCGTCGGCGTAGCCACGATCGCCGTCGGTGTAGTATTACGCCGACGGCCGCCGTCGGCGTAATGGCGTCGGCGTAGGACGCTGTCGGCGTATGTAAATAGCCGTCGGCGTATCCGCCGCCGTCGGCGAAGACGTAGTGGGACCCACAAAACGGCCGTCGAACGTCTCCGTCTGCTCCACCTATACGCCGACGGCAGTGCCGTCGGCCTATGCTGCCACGTGTGCTGCTCTGGTGCTTCTGGGGAGGAGCCTGACGCCGACGGCATTGCCGTCGGCGTAGGGATGACCATATGGTCATCCAGCGTCGACGTGGCGCAAGCCTGTGCGTCCACACAGCACATACGCCGACGGCAATGCCGTCGGCGTATGTTAGGCCATATTTTCAGTTTCTGAAACTTTCTGCTGCTGGTTTCTGGCGCATTTCAAATACAATTAAAATTGCACAAATTATAAAACATCACAGAAACATCAAATAAACATCACATACTAATCCAAATGATACAAACATGATTCAAATTCATCCAAACTCAAAAATGACATAAACATAGTTCGAATTCACACACGCTACACCCGAACACATCCTACACCTCCCGAGAGCCCGAGGTATCCATTTCTGACAGCGTGAGAATAGGCGACCGACCGCGTGGGCCAGTCGAACCACACAAGGAATCCGGCGAGGCACGGGACGGTGTGGTCTCACGCGACGAACTAGGCGAGGCACCACCAGTGCCATGCTCCACGAGCGCGCGCGTCGAAGTCGGCGAGGCGGAAGCACGACCAAAGGGTGCAGTCCTCGAGTATTCCGATCCCTACATGTTTTGAGTCCAAGTTAGCAACTTGGAAAGCACAGCATGGCGGTAACAACTTGTTTGGCAAATAACTTACCGGAGTCGCTGGCTTGTATGTGCGAGCGACCGACTCCCTCGTTGGGCCGACGGGCATGATCCCCGGCCTAGGTGGACGCGTAGGCAGCTGCGACCGCTCTCCAGTGGCATGAAACTTCTCGTCAGCCTACAAGATAGTTTAGATGTCAGGAGTTGTAGAAAAAGAAGGTTCAAACTGAGGAAATGGGACTTGTCATATTTTGCAAATATAAAAGTTGAAACTTACAGCATCCCTCAACTCTGCCCACTCCTCATACTCCTGGCTCTTCTGTACCCACAACTGATACTCTCTCTCATAGCTCGCGTAAGCGGCATCGAAGGCCGCCTCGAAATCAGCCTACAGTTTTAAAAGGGAACGCATCTCGTCAACTTAGCCACTTAGCTAGGAACGAATGTCGGAAAGAGAATGAAATTGAGAAAAACTTACATCGGGGCGAGCTCGGGAAGGCCGACGAGGCAGGACGGGAGGGTCGTCGGCGGTGAGGGTAGCCTTGACACGCGAGAGGCCCAACTCAGGAGTACGCGTGAGTACCGCACTAAGCATGAGAGGACGGCCATGCTCCCAACCGTTCCCGGCAAGGACCACCGCTCTCTCGTCGATGTCATGCTCAAGAGGGTTGTCCACCTCCGGATTTATACCCTTGAACGTCTCGACGTATGCCTTTAGCCCCTCCTTGGCAGTGCCGAAGTAATCGGGCAGCGAGGGCTGAGGCTCAGAAAAATTGGGCTTCTTCATCTTCATCCTCTCCCATGCTTGCATGTCCGAAAGAGGCTCCCCGAGATCGGCCTCCTGCAATGCCAAAGAAGTGTCATGCGTATCAAGTAGGAACATGAGGGGAAATAAATGAAGATTGTTTCATGTATATATATACCAGCTTTGCCTTGAAGCGATCATGGTTGCGGGCACCCGCACGATGTGTCCCCCCGCTCCCGCGGTTTAACTTGTTTCGCTCGCTCAAGGCCTTGAACTCGTTGTCCTCCCCAGCCCACCTAGACACCAACGCCCTCCACGCGTCATCCTTGCCATAGGCCCATTGGGGCTTAAACTGAAAAAACAATACTCATGAGAAGAACGGATAATGCAATTGCAACTTAGCAGCAACATGTAATCTCATTAACAATGTACTTACCGCCATGTAGTCATCTACGGACACCTCAGGTGGGTTCTCCACAATCTCATGCTTCACCGCCGTCTTGCCTAACGTCTCAGTACTGAAATGATTGATCATGGTATGCTTTGCATTGTAGAACTGCTGTCGTGTCAACTTCATACAAGCCCCCTGCAAAGTCTTGTCCGCATCGCCCCGCTGCTCAGGAAGTACCCTATAGAACTTCTGTAATCATGCAAAAAAAAATTGTGAGAGCATGGTGGGAACATCAAGTATTAACGAAATTCGAAAAGTTCAACTTACCCAAAACTTGTTGATCACGGCGTCAGAACATTTCCCGCCGGTCGCGTAATTGGCGGCCTGATAGTCTACCCAACGGGTGGCTAGCTTCCTCGCGCCGTTGGGGACGGTACTGTACAAGCCCGGCCAAAACTTCCTAATCAAAGCTCCAACAAGGGTGTTTGGCACACGGCTTCCCGCAGGATGTATCCAGTTGCTGCACAATAATTAAACATTAGTACATGTCATACTGTCCTGACAACAATGAAGTTACCATGTTCAAAATTAGTATATATAGTCACTTACTCTTTCCCATTAGGCGTAATGAGGATCTTCTCCTCCTCGGTAGCAGGTTCCTTGTCCTCATCAGGGACCTGGGATTCCCCTCGAATCTTTGGCGGCTTCCGCCGCCCGGAGGGCCCCGCCTCCAAGTCCGTGGAGGGGCCCGCCCCCACGTCCGTGGAGGGGCCCGTCTCCTCCGAACCCTCGTCGACAGAAGCAGAGGGTATGTCCGAAGACACGTCGCCCCCACCTCGCCCTCGTCCTCCCTCACCTCGCCCTCGCCCTCGTCCTACACCTCGTCCTCGTCCTGCACCTCGTCCCCTCGGAGGAAGTGGAGCATCGGCACCTCCCCCTCCTCCAGCATCTCCACCCTCACCTGCATTGAGAAAGGGTGAACAATTAAGCATAAAGACATGATTCAATTAAGAATTGCATCACCTCTACTCTCACCACTGTCAGACAGGTAACGCGGGTTCGGTGTACTTGCTCTTCCACTTTTAGTAAATTTTAATTTCTTCAGCAAGGAGGCCGATGATTCCTTGCCTTGGCTCATCTTGGTCAATCACCTGCATTGAGAAAGGGTAAACTTTTAAGCATGTTGAAAAATGTAGTTAACACTAACAGTAACCCTAAACGGCAACAAGAAAAGGAGGGGAGAGCCAAGTACTGCCATTGAGAAAGCTTGGGCAAATGATTTGATATGGGTTCAAATTATCCCTAGTTATTATCCATATGGGTTCAATTAATATAAGCAAGTGTAGCGATGTGGCCTCCATTCTCGATATTGCGAAAGAGGGAGTTAATATCATTATCGAGAGAAAATCATGATTAGACTAATATCAAAGGAGGTACATATGACCATTTTGCGTCAGGAAAAATATTCTTAACTAGTTTCTTACAAACAACCATGTGCTATATTTCTTACTAACACTTCACAAAATCAACCCATATGTCCTCAACTAGTGTGCTTGCTAACTGCTATGTTTTGATAACTACAAAATGACTAACTGCAAACTAAAATGCATGTAGCTTTTGATAACTACATTGCTACACTAGTGTGCTTGCTAACTGCTATGTTTTGATAACTACAAAATGACTAACTGCAAACCTACTTTGCCTGTTCATGTACACATTTTCGCAAACACCTTGCGTGCGGTTTCGGTAGGGGAGGGAGGAGGCAGAGAGGGGAAGCACACCTTCGCGCAGGGGAGGGAGGGGAGGTCGAGGGCGGTGCAGGGAGGGAGGGTAGGTGAAGCCGGCGCCGAGGTCGTCCGCAGCGTCGAGGACGGCCGGTCCGTGGGCACGGGCACGGCGAGGCGACCACGGGCACGGGCACGGCGAGGCGACCACGGGCTGGGACGGCCGGCAGCGGCGGAGGAGGATTTGGGGTTGGGACGGCGGCGGCGCGATGTCGATTTGGGGATTTTGGGCGCGGGATGTCGATTTGGGTAAGTGAAGCCGCGTACGCGCGGTGGACGGGTAAGTGAAGCCACGCAGGCCTACGCCGACGGCAAAGCCGTCGGCGTATGTTTTTTTTTTTCACAAATAAGCCAAGGAGAAAGATGAACAACATTTGATGAAACAACACAGTACTCAACATAGGTATCAACATACGTGGTTCAGAAAATACAAAAACAACTTCAGAAGGAAACAAAACGCCAGGAGAAAGATGAACAACATTTGATGAAACAACAGAAGAAAATGCAAGAAGAGGCACTGAGAGAACAGAAAAGACGTCCTGCCGCTGGTTGCCCAAAGATGCCCAAAACACAAGATAAAATACATTGCGACTAAACGCATAAATGAACAAATCATACGGTTTCACCCAGCTACAATCCCACCGTGGCTGCGATATCACATGCAGGGTGGGACGTAGCTGGGTAAATCCGGATAATTTGTGTGGAATGTCTAAATATAGCTGAAACAAGACACACGGTTTGAGCGCCACTTCGATCCAAGCAGCGGTAAGACGTCTGATGATCTACAACCGTCCGGCAAGACGTCTATGATGATCTGCAACCGTTTGGTACGGTCGCAGGTCATCACAGACGTCTTGCCGCTGGTTGCCCAAAGATGTCTCTCCGAGTGAGCTGGAATGTTTTGTGTGAGTGAGTAACCTGTCTGAGGAGTGGCCTATTTATAGGCGTCGTGTGTTTCTTTCTGGCGCTGCTGACCCGTTGGATCTGGTAGAAGCACACGGATCGTGTGTTTCCTTCCAGTGCTTGTGAGCCGTTGGATCAGCGGTGTGTTTCTTTCGAGCGCTCGTGAGCCCTTGGATCAGGCAGAAGCACACGGATCGTGTGTTTCCTTCCAGTGCTTGTGAGCCGTTGGATCAGCGGTGTGTTTCTTTCGAGCGCTCGTGAGCCCTTGGATCAGGCAGAAGCACACGGATCGTGTGCTTCCTTCCAGTGCTTGTGAGCCGTTGGATCAGCGGTGTGTTTCTTTCGAGCGCTTGTGAGCCCTTGGATCAGGCAGAAGCACACGGATCGTGTGTTTCCTAACATAACACAACCAAGCAAAAAAGTCCACTGGGCTACCCCGTTTCGACGCACGTCTATGGGGGTAGACGGAAACGTTAGGGTTTTTGTGTTAGGTTAGTCCATTGGGGCTTGTCACGTTACCATGGAACATAAGAAAACTAAACTAGACTTTATTTGTGTTAGGTTAGTCCATTGGGGCTTGTGAAACCAACTTTTATCAAAATTAATCGAAACGGAGTAGTAGCAACTAAGATAGAACAAACTTGGGTACATAGACGAATGACAACAAACTTGGGTACATAGACGAATGACAACAAACTTGCACTAGTAGGAATGTGCTTATAGCCACCAGTCTACATCTTTATTTAATCCATAATACATCACGAATAATGTAACTAACTTTTGCCGGGTCCTAAGCCGCGAGGTGCTGAGCGGCCGGCGGCTTGCACCCAAAGATAAGGAACCATCACTGGGGCAATACTCACATGAGGAGGATCCCTATGAAGTGTATACCACATATTGTCATGCACCGCTTGCGTATCCAACCTAACCAGGTAGCGACGGACGTGCTCGTCCTCCTCTCTGATACGGCGACGCACCTCCACCTCGGGGGCCGGCGGCCTCTGCACCGAGGCTGGCCCACGCGACGGCCACCAAACAAGATCCGGGTCGACGACGTCACCCGGATTCCTCACCAAACTACGCGTCCCGGAAGACACCTCCCAGTGCCAGCCCGGCGGAGCCCAGTCCCGGACACTGCCCGTGTCCAACAAATGGCCGGTGGTCATCATCGATTCCCGCCGAGATCTGAAAAAATGAGTGGGGAATTTGATCAAACAACTAAGGTGGGTGCAACCTAGGTACGTAGGGGAGGGAGAGGGCAGCACCTTGGCATGGCGGACGGCACACGCGGTGGTGACGCCACGGGAGAGTGATGAGGGATCAGATATCAGTTTAGATGTGCTATGCCAATGGAGGCCATGACTACATATATATAGTGAGAAATGGGCTTCTGAGCTGTAGTATGCCCAATCAGGAAGAAGCACACGGATCGTGTGTTTCTTTCGTGTGCTTCTGAGCCGTTGGATCAGCGGTGTGTTTCTTTCGAGCGCTGGTGAGCCGTTGGATCCGGAAGAAGCACACGGATCGTGTGTTTCCTTCGTGTGTTTCTTTCGAGCGCCTGTTTCCCGCCAATTCTCCCCTTTCGGCCGAACCGGATGGAATCGTGTGTCGATTTGGGGTAGACTTTGGTTTCTCATGTTCCTATGGCCTAACATAACACAACCAAGCAAAAAAGTCCACTGGGCTACCCCCTTTCGACGCACGTCTATGGGGGTAGACGAAAACGTTAGGGTTTTTCCAGCGGATTCAGGGTTTCACCGAAGCGGGGCCCCGGAGCGTCGGAACCACACCCAAACCTAGCTTGTGACATACCATATGTATAAAAGTGTGTTGTGTGTTGTAAATGTGCAAGAATCTACTCCTAGGTGTGACCGACATCACCGGCTTCACTTTCTCTCTAGTGAGTTTCTGTACTTAGAGGTGAAAACTCCCCTTTCGGGCGAACCGGATGGAATCGTGTGTCGATTTGGGGTAGACTTTGGTTTCTCATGTTCCTATGGCCTAACATAACACAACCAAGCAAAAAATTCCACTGGGCTACCCCCTTTCGACGCACGTCTATGGGGGTAGACGGAAACGTTAGGGTTTTTCCAGCGGATTCAGGGTTTCACCGAAGCGGGGCCCCGGAGCGTCGGAACCACACCCAAACCTAGCTTGTGACATATCATATGTATAAAAGTGTGTTGTGTGTTGTAAATGTGCAATAATCTACTCCTAGGTGTGACCGACATCACCGGCTTCACTTTCTCTCTAGTGAGTTTCTGCACTTAGAGGTGAAAACTCCCCTTTCGGGCGAACCGGATGGAATCGTGTGTCGATTTGGGGTAGACTTTGGTTTCTCATGTTCCTATGGCCTAACATAACACAACCAAGCAAAAAAGTCCACTGGGCTACCCCTTTCGACGCACGTCTATGGGGGTAGACGGAAACGTTAGGATTTTTCCAGCGGATTCAGGGTTTCACCGAAGCGGGGCCCCGGAGCGTCGGAACCCTACCCAAACCTAGGTTGTGACATACCATATGTATAAAAGTGTGTTGTGTGTTGTAAATGTGCAAGAATCTACTCCTAGGTGTGACCGACATCACCGGCATCACTTTCTCTCTAGATAGCCAGGAAAAGTTTTTATTTGTTTTACATGTATATGTTGTAGGGTTGGGTTCCGGAAAACTAAAGCCGTTATTTTACGGGGGTGTGATACTGAAATTGGGAGGGCAATTATAGGTCCAATATATATATAAATTACAACTACATTAAATATTATATAGAGAAATAAAGAAATGAATATTATATACAAAAATAAATTAAAAAAAAACTACTAAACGCCGACGGCAGCCGTCGGTGTTTTTATCGCGTGTACGCCGACGGCAGTACCGTCGGCGTATCAACGACGCTGGACGGTTCGCGTTATGCCGCCCTTTGTACGCCGACGGGATTTAGAACGCCGACGGCAGCCGTCGGGGACGTAATTCTACGCCGACGGCGCTTCGTACGCCGACGGCCTGTTCGTCGTCTGCCCAAGCCCGTACTGTACGCCGACGGCCCCGACATTTGGCCGTCGGCGTAC
This sequence comes from Poa pratensis, assembly GCA_947311845.1. Classification (NCBI taxonomy): domain Eukaryota; kingdom Viridiplantae; phylum Streptophyta; class Magnoliopsida; order Poales; family Poaceae; genus Poa; species Poa pratensis. The sequence goes on from CAMZMU010000083.1 coordinate 26,329,226, forward strand.
AGGACGGCCGTCGGCGTTTTGACGGTTTCCCGTAGTGAGTTGTGTAGCCTTGGTCCAAATCTAGAAGGTAACTTATTTATTTGGAAAACCCGTGGAAGTTCTTACGGTGCTGGACAAGACAGATCTAAATATGCTGGTGGGTTTATTACTCCAAAGACATGAACTCAGTAAAACAAAAGTTGCGCATGAAAAAAAATGCCACAAATAGAGGTCATCGTTATAAAGAAACGCAATAACGTGTGATAAACTGAACTTGGACAATAAACTATCTACGATAGTGGTAATTTATCTTTTGAAGATTGTCAAGTGAGCTAATTCGTTTACTACTTACAACTCGTAATTCCTGCAAGCTATCCTTACTGGAAAATATGTCTGGAAAAAACTTAATGGAAAATAAGGACAGCAGAAGTAAAGATTTTGTTCGAGACACAAATATCCCCTAGGCATGAACATAGCTCATCTGTGCAAAGAGCATCTCCAAGTAAATGGGAAGATGTCCAAACCTCTTTTGAGCGGGAAAGTTGCAGGACATATTTTTATTTTAATACACAACATTTAGCTCCAGATGATATTACAAAAGAAATGGACATCGCAATACAATTGAGACCATATCTAAGTTTTGAAAATGCCAACAGCTCACTAGTAAATATATACTGGTTTTGCCCCCATGGAAATGGTGTACTTAGATTGGATGACATATATGGTTTCCTTTCTAGAAGATCAATATGTGATACATGATAGCAATACCAAAAACTTGTCCACAAAATTTCTATATATACATTTGTAGCATGACAGCTTCAGAAATTTACTGAAAGTAGTGGTAACACGCAAAAGGATTATTGTACAACTGGATAGATGCCATAAAGTAAAACAAAAAGGTTGGTCAGCTCTGTATACTACAGGTCAAATGTAAAACACAGGAGAAGCACAATCTCATGGTTTCGTTGTAGACGTTCCATTTCCAACGTAGTTAACAGTACACTATAAGCATCTGCTGAATAACAGTATCGCTGAAAAATTACTGTCCTCACCTGTTATCTGGGAATAAATGCATAGTCGAATCTTCATTGTCTCAAGCATCCTCGAGACCTCATGGCAAGATTCAGCTGCCCTAGTAAATTGATGCTCAAGTTCTTTCACATCGGATAAAAAACCTTTTGATCCTCTAGCGATGAAACCGCCCTTGTCTTCTTCACTGCATTTGGGTACATTAACCTTGTCTACATGGGCTTCATTTTTTCTATCATTACTAATACTTGTAAGATTCTGCCCCTTTACAACCTGTTTCTGAACTTGATCAGTTCCTTTCTCTAAGATTGAGTCATTTTGCAAATGCTTATCAGCAATCTCAATTTCATTACAATCACTGTGATTCAACTTAAGATTGTTTAAATTGTCATCGACTTCTTTACATCCATATTCCAGTCGTTCTTGCACCTCAACAACCGAACTTGTGTTGCTGATCGAAGAAGCTAAATCCTTTTCATCTCCATGGACAGAATCCTCCAAACTACCCATGTGAATGCTCTGGCTATTATCTGAGACATGGGATGCAGCATTTTGAATCACATCATTTGGATCAAAGAAATCCCATGAGGAGCAAACCTCGAACTGCAGCGGTGCTGAAAAGGAAGTAGAAATAGGCTGCCCTTCTTTGACAAAGCTGGCAGTACTCGGGTTGACTGTCACTGTCAAGGATGTGCTCACCACGGACCTCAAGCGACTAACATCGGAACGGCGGGGTACTGGTAGAGCTGGATAGTTAGCAGTGTCTGCATGTGGCAATGGGGATGGTAAAGTAGACGAAGAGCGAGGTGACTTCTCCGGGTCACCCTCGTGCTGTGACTCTACAAACTGCCTCAAAGCAATGCCGACATTGCGCAACGATTGCTCGTACGACAGCTGAGCAGCCGAAAGGGCATACCTTGCATCAATTGCTTGTTCAATGTGTTTCAGCCGACCCTTGCACATCTGCATTGCAGTGTTGCGATCTTGCTTCGAGCCAGATGACCCCATGGTTCACTTCCTGACAACAAAATTCAGACTTACAATCAGAACAGCGAAAACAAGTTATCATGGCCATGGAACTCATCATGGTTGACAAAGGGACTAATCATTTGCATTCATAAAGGCACGTTGATTGAAAATACATGCATGCTCATCGAAATTGGAGGAATTTGCTCCGTTAAGTAACTACAAAAGCAGGGGATCTTTTCTTTATGATAAAATTCAGAGTTTTAAGGTACGCGTAAGCAAGTATTGTGCCCGCCAAAAGTAATTATCAAAATAAAAGAACTCAGGCAGAAACAGGAAAACTCCAATCAATACTTATTTAAAGACTAAAAATCCTCACAATATCACTTTCTGAAGTAGGAAATAAAGTAGAATAAAAAGTCGCCTATTTTACCACAGAAATATCATCATTACAACCCATCTATTCAGGCTACCTACACGATTGGATACCACACGGCGCCTAATGATTAGTTCATCGAGTACAACGAAGTTAAAAGCCACACGACAGAGCAGGGAGAAAACAAGAACTAATCAGAGAGAAGATCGAGCTCCATGCCTCCATGGACGAACACTCACCTGAACCAACTGGTCAGCCAAGCAGCACCTCCGAAACAGAGCACTCACTTCAGCATCCTGGGAACAGACCACGACCACGGGAACAAGGGTCAGAATTCCAATCAAAGAAACCAAAAGGAACCCAAACCCCAAAACCCCTCCTTGCCCACCCAAATCCCCTGAGATATCAGCAAGCAATCTGCGGACCAAGAACCGAGGCGGAAGACCGCACCTTTCCAGGCGCACACCAAAAGGAAACCAAAAAAGCAAGCCCCGTCCGTTCCAACGCCGAGGCCGAAGAACCGGAGGGTAAAAGACGAAGCCTTGGCAAGGCAAAGCAAAGCTGCCCTTCCGCTAAAAGGAACAAGAGGACAAGTAGGAGAGAGATAGGGAAAGAGGGAGTACATTGATCTCTCCTTGAGCTGCCGCCAGCGCCAAGCCGTTTTTCTCTCTAGTTTTGTCCCTCTCCGCGTGCTCTGTCGCAACCTGGCAGCGGCAATGCGGGGAGGGCGCGATGTGGTGCCGAATCATCGTCCCTCCGCACGTACCGCGTGTGACGCAACGGCGTCGCCGGTGGGGTGGGGTGGCTGGCTCTCGCTCGCTGCCCGTTGCCTCTTCCGTTTCTTGTTTGCTCCGGCCTCATTGATGAAGTGGAGATTGGGAAGGGTGCAGTTCAGCAGGGGAATGCGGGCCCCGCAGGACACAGTTCCAGGAGGGGAAAGGGTGGGGAGGCATGCGTCATAAAGCGGGCAGTGTGGGCCTACCTGTCAGCTGGCGCGTGGGATGGTGTGGGCATTGATGTTGAAAGATCTTTGATCTTTGCGAGATCTTTTTAGCGTGAAAATGGAAACCTTTATGTGATTATTCTGTAGACTTGGTTTGGTGTATTTTTGATGTTTGACATAATTCAGGATTAAGGTTCTCTAAACAAACTTTCCCTTTCTTTGCCTTTGAACAGAGCTCCTTTCACACAAACAAATTGACTTATATTTAACTGAATTTCGAAAAAAAAAATTGACATCTGTTTCGACCTCTATCGGTTGCAATTACTATAGGTAGTTTTCCTTGAGCCTGCAGGGCGAAACGAATTTGACATCTGTTTCGACCTCTGTAGTCTCTCCCGCTGGTCCACCATCCCACAGACATCCCTGTAAACCCCACATGCATCCTCACCTCTAACACTAAGTGGAGCCAGGGTCTTTCTGATTGCGCGTTCAACACCCCTTTCTTCGCCGCCGACCGCGGTCGCCCACGTCTTCTCCGTCTTCGGCTTGACTTTAACTCGCCTGCACTATCGCCACCCCACATGTATGTTTCGTCTCTGGCTCGGTCCAATCTCGCCGGCATAGAAGCCATCGTGGCTATACATCACGCCTCCTCTAGCACAATCTTGACAGCTGAGCTCAATGGGGTGAGGTGTGGGGAGGGGGGGGGGGGATGGAGGACACGCTAACACTGGCTAAGGGAGTGAGATAGTTAGCTTGGCTACCACAAAGAGGGAGAGCAGGATGGTGGAGGTTGTGCGGTGTGGAGAAGAAGGGGCGACGAAGAGATGAATCAACTGCGAGCGAGAAGATATATAAGGAGAGCGGAGATAGGCATGTCACGTGTGTTGCTTTATGCTCGACCCTATCACAAGTTTTTAAGATATCAGGTCCAAGCTTTTTACTACCTTTTCTTGGTCGAATTGACCGAGTCGATTGGTCAACCATCATAATCGACTGAATTTTATGTAGATATAAATCTAACTTCTAAATAAACGGCTCATAAGACTCATCTATATCTATAGCTAATAATAAAGAGAGTAGTCTCTTCGTCCGTGGTTTAATCATGGTAATCAAGCGCCGATTTACGAGAAACCACAAAAGAAGACAGAGAAACAATCCTCTGTTTATTATTAGGTAGTAGATTTACTAGAACTTCATCAAGACAATGTAAATTATTTTCCGATCAGTCGCTTGTAGAGTTTCTTACTATCTTAGTCAAGGGCTCAAAGTGGGAGCCGATGTTTTGACTCATAGGACTAGAAAACTCCGATTATGAAAAATAAAAACATTTTAAAATATAAAAAGTGAAGACAAACAATTTTTAGTGTACATCTGGACATTTGATGTGTTGGAAAAGTAATATATGGATATACCGTATGGTGTAGTACACCAACGGTATACCGTATGGTGTAGTACACCAATGGTATATATACCGTATCCCTTGTACAACCGCCACGCCAGGGGCTTTTCCTGTGATATTTTTCCTGTGCTATATACCACGTACCCGAGCCTCCCAACGGAGGCATCGTTTCCGCCAAACCCTAGTTTGCTAATATGATGCTCATGCACAAAGTTTCATAAAAAGGACCTTTATGTAACTTGTGTAAAAGGAAAAATTTCGGTGCCCCAAAATGACTTTTCACGGGATTTTTTTGTCCTTTTTAACACATGAACAAAGAATGTCTCTTCTCGGTAAAAAAATTATGTGCGAATAAAATGTCCATATGTGCACTCAATATTTTAAATGTACTTCCACATTTAAAAAAAAAGGACAATAGGAGTATATGCGCCTATTACCCAAAGTGGATATCCGCTCAAAATACCTATCTTCATTCTTCAACTTCCTTTTGAAGATCGCGGCCATTTGTTGATGCAGGGCTAGGTCAAAGAGGAGATCATGACCCTAATACCTCACAGAGCTCACAAAAGATCCCTTGAGTAGATAGATTCAGACAGGGTCCTATGCTAGTCTTTAGACCTTTTTTGTCCTTCTTTGCACAGTTCTAATCTATATGAAATAATGGGGTGCGATGGTGGATAGTGGTGCACCCATATCCAACCATTGGATGTACTATAGGGAGCACAAGATGGTGTCTAATGCAAACGGAAATAGTTGACGGCCGTCACAACGAGAGCACAAAAAATACATGGTGTATGCTTTTTCTCTCTCCTATCCATCTCCTTTAAATATTTCCACATCCCATGTAGAGAAATGTTGTATGGTGTTGGACCATAGCCTTAAAAGATTTCAAGAGCGTGACCATGAGGGTTTGTAGACTGCTTGATTAAAGTCCACAGTTGTTGCAGCCTTCTCTCTCCTATCCATAGCCACAAGACATTTCCGAAGAGACATTGTAACACTGCGTGGTCTTCTCTCTCCTATCAATCACCATGAGGCATTTTTGGATGGCATTGCAACCTGCATGTGGAAAAACTCTCCCGGGTAGCTTTTTATTTTATTTTTTAAACCAGGCAAAAGCTTTGCCTTTATATTGATAAAGAAGAAGTGAACCGAGTTTGACGGTTTATAAGGGAAACCGTCCAAAAACCATACAACACCACACACCACGCCGGCCCCGAGGCCACGCTACCAAAAACTAGTCGACGACCATGTTGCCCTAGCAACCATGACCGACACCAACACGGCGGAGACAACCTCAACGCAAGGAGAAAAGCCCGGAGCCGCCGCTCCGACATCCACACCGGCCCCAAGGCCACACCCCTAAACGAGTCGACGACCATGTTGCCCTAGCAAACCATAACCGACACTAACACGGCGGAGGAGACCTCAACGCAACCTCGACGCTTCACAGCGGAGGCGAAACACCCGGAGCCGCCGCTCCGGCAACCACGCCAGCCCCAAGGCTGCGCCCCACACGAGCCGACGACCAAGACGCCCAAACGACCAAAGTCGATGCTCCACCACCTCAACGCAGCACGACGGAGGTGAGCCCGGAGTCGCCGCTCCGGCATCCACACCGGCCCCAAGGCCGCGCACCCCCGAGCCGAAGACGAAAAGACGCCGCTGCCAATCACCAGCTCTCCACGGGTCCCACTGGCCGGTGGAACATCCAAGGCGAGGCCCCAAGAAGCAAGCGACGTCGGAGCGCCGCCCTCGCCCGACCCCTCGAGGGGTCTGGGGTTTCCCCCGGAGAACCCGGCTCGGAGAAGCGACAACATCACCACAACGACGCCTTCAAGAAGGACGCGGCGCCGAGGGCGTCGCCGTCGTCGGCCCCGGCAGCAACCGAAGCAGGGCTTTCACCCGGCGATGTGTCGCGAACCCCGCGAACCGCCCGTCGAGACCGGCCAGACCACCAACACTGCTTGCCGCAGCACCCGCGACACCTCATGCCACGGGAGGCGCCAAGCCGACCACAGCCCAGCTGCAGTCGCGTCCCGGGGCCGCCGCCCCGGCTTCCTCCTTCCGCATCCTCCTCGCTGCCGCGCCAGCCCGCACGGCCTCCTCCTCCTCCCCACGCCTTCCCTGGACTTCCAAAGCCGAAGCTCGGAGGCCCACACGCCCACGCCGCGCCCAGCACGCACGCGGCGACCTCGCCTGGCCGCCGACCCGCCCCAGCCGACGAGCCCGCCAGGGCCCAGATCCAGCCCGCCTAGGCCCATCGCGCCAACGCCGAGCGCTCGCGCCGCCGTCCTGCCACCCACGAGGCCAAGACGCCGTGCTCCACCAGTCCCGGAGCCGCCGCTCCGGCGTGCCTGCGCCGGCGGCCGCCATCGCCGTCCCCAGCCGGGCCCGGCGTCCGCCCGCGACGAAGGAGAGAGAGGACCACCCCTAGCGCCAGTTGTGTGGCAGCAGGGAGCGCCGCCGCCGCCACTGCCCGGAGGCCGGCGGCAGCAGCGGCGAGGGTGGCGCGGAGGGGAGCTGCTGGTGGCGGCGAGGGTGGCGCCCCGGTGCCGCCTGGGTGCGGCACGGGAGCGAGCGGGCCGTTTTCGGTAGCCTTTTGCTTAGTGGAATTTATTGCCAGTTCTCTCTCCTCTCTATCACCCTGAGACATTTCGGGTTGCCGTGGCAACGATGCATGGTTTTTGCCTTCAAGTGAGAGCTTATTCACTGATCTGTAGAACCTTTAAAGTGATTCAAAGTCTAGTACGTGTAAGTATTGTTAGTGGAGTGATTAGTGGATCTGGTGGTTAGGCTTTGAGCGTGAGTGTGCATGCATGCAAAGGTGTGTGCGTGTGTGCATACTAGTGGGTTAGTGGCAGCCTAGGTGAGTCTGGCTATTTAAGCCCCTGCATGTAATCTAGTTAACGTCGAGAGTGAACAAGAAAAAGGCACAAGTGTGTGCAGCAACTTTGTCGTGTTCTTCTTCTCCATGTGTAGAGTGTAGAGTTTACCGCTTGGCGTCGAAACAAAATTGAATCATAACGCCATTGTTTTTCAAACGAAATATTGTATGGCTATGGTGTATGGGACCCCACACCATCCACCACCTGTACAGATTTCCGTATTGAAATGTTGAAATGTTGCATGGTTGTGGCCGGCTGTCACATGCAAGTAAAAACTTCACGGTGAGCTGTCGCCGTCGCATGCACAAACACCTGCCCTCCTGCATAGATTTATCAACGAGCACTTGTCTATCATATCTAACGGACACCATATGCACCACTACCCCCATGACACCAAATCCGCGTCGATAAAATATACTCCCTCCATTTCAAAATATAAGACGCGCTATTTTTGTGCTGGTCTTTAAGATTCAACTTTGACCACTAATATATACTAAATTATACGGATTGAGAATGTATAAATGGTACCGTTGGATTCGTCTTGCAAAATTCTTTCGTTTAATATATCATTATACTAATTTTGTGGAAATACTATAAGTACAAATCGTGGTCAAAGTCACACGCCGTTGACCAGCGAAATTAAAGAGCGCCTTGTATTTTGGGATGGAGGGAGTATAGAATACAATGCATGTCTCCCATAGAAAAGGAAAATAAAAAGTCAGGAGTTCATAAATATATCGAGCTTAAAACGACAAACATTTTTTTTTCTAAAACCAAGTGTCAAATGGCCGGTAAGAAATTTCCATACACCTCCCAAATCTGGATGTTTGCCGGTGCTCTTCATCGGGCGCTCATCAAAGAAGCTCTATACCGAGTGTCTTGTCATATACATTCGACAAAACCGGAGCCGCAAAGATATTGCACTCGGTAAATTATCAATAAAAACACACTCGGTTAGTTTGACACTCGGGCAAAAAAAGAAGTAAACACTTATCAAAGCCGGACACTGAACGCCCCCGAGTCGTCTCCTCTGAGGCGGCTTGGGAGGAACCCTAGCCCGCCCCAGCCGCCACCACCTCCTCCCTCCTCCTCCCCTCGCCGCCGGCTGGATGAAGCTAGCCGGGCACAACCCTGGGTGGCGGGCGGCGGCGGCGGGGTGCTGCCCTCCTGGCGGTCGTTTTTTTTGCAGGAAGGTCGACGGAGTTGCGGGCCGCATGGCGGCGCGGCTCGGCGGGCGAGGATGCTGCAGAGGCGGAGGCGGAGGCCCCGGCGCGGAGGTAGGAGTTGGCTGCTCCTGCCGACGTGTTCCGGCGCCCGGTCGGCGCGGAAGCCGGGGCGGCGACCCCGGAACAAGGATTGTTGCAGGGTTCGACATGGTTGCCGCGGCCATGGGCGCCGTGGCCGGCATAGCCGGTGGTCGGGACTTGGTGGTAGGCAGCAGAGAAGCTCCACGGTGTTGCCGCTCCTCTCTCTTTGCGGTCGGGTCGAGCTCCGGGCGAAAGCCTTGCACCGACTTGGTCGGGGCCAGCGACGACGACGCTTCCGGCGTCGTTTACCTTCTTGTTGGCGTCGCTGTGGAGTCCTCGATCCCGACCGACGTGGGTGGTACTAAGCTCTCCGGGTGAAAACCAAAGCTCCACCGGGAGCGGGCGGCGGCGACGGATACGTCGTTACCTTGTTGGAGGCGCCGCCTTGGAGTCTCTTAGCCCTCGCGGTGCGATGGGTTCGTGGCGCTCGGGGAGGGTGATCTGCTGTCGGGGGGAGCGGAAGACCGGGGCGGCGGCCCCGGACGGTGGTGGTGCGTCGAGGCGGCGGCCTCGATCTCCCACGCTACGACGGTTCTATGAGCTAGAGCCGTTGTCTAGCGTGGGTCTGGTGGCGACCTGGATGAAGACTGCGTGGGCAGAGGGTTCGTCGACTCGACTGGATCGTCTTCGGGCAATGCGAAGGTCGATATGGTTGCTACGTCGGGGCGGCGGCCCCGGAACAGGATGGCTTTGGTGGCGACCTGGATTGAGACTGCGGGGGCAGAGGGTTCGCCGACCATGACTGGTTCGGCTTCGGGCAAGGCGGAGTTCGTCCTGGTTGCTACGTCGGGGCGACGGCCTCGAAGCAGGTGGTGTGTGTTTGTGACGTTTGGTCGACTTGCGTCGTGTGGACGGCGGGTCACCACGTTTGTGCGGTTTTTGGCCATGTTTTCCTTATAAACAAGGCATTGTACAGCTTGTATGGTTTTTGGACCCGATTTCCCTTATAAACTGGGTCATCTCTTTCTATCTATTCGGACGGTGGATACGACCACCTTATACCTCAAAAAAAGCCGGACACTCACCAAAGACACTGGACACATGGTCCCATGCACCGTGGTTGATGGGAAGGGAAACCACGCGTCCAGCATCCCCTATATAGGTGTTTTTTTTTTTTTTTTGAGATTTCCAAGACTTAGTACATCTGCAGTATCTGAACTCACGCACAACGCACTCCACACACACACAACACCACACACTATATAGGTGTTTGAACCCTAGAGGCATACACCACAAGAGAAACTTTTTAAAGGTTAAAATACAACCAAATTTCGAAGCAATACGTACGTAAGTTTTTCTCGCTCTAGTTAAGGAAGAACGTAAAGCTTCTCTTTTCCTTCAAGGAACATAAAATACCTTAAGTTTTTAAGGCTCATTTGATTCATATGATTGTAAAAGTGTAGGAATAAGAATCCTACAGTATTAAGATGGCATGTCTAATTGAAGCTTACGGGAATAGTAACTTTCTTTGATTGGTAGTGAAGAAATTATTCATGAGGTTGGACCTCATGTTATTTTCTATGAAATTTACACTATAATATTCCTCCGAGGGTAATATTCTCATAGAATTCCAATTGTATACAAATCCTTTCCAAATCAATGAATCAAAGGAGCCCTTAACAGGCCATTAGATTTTACATAAACAGATCCTTTTTTTTTTTGCGTAGCATAAACAGATCCAGGAGCATGGTCATATATGAAGGGGGCCTGAAACGTTCTACAAGCCGGCCTCCCGAAGACCCAGACGATCGACCAGGCATCTTCGTACGGACAACGGTCTTCCGGCTAAAACAAGGTCAGTTCGGAATAGGCATTAACCGTACGTTAAGTCATCGCCCTCCGCCGGCCGAAAAAAACTGTAGCGAAGCAGTCAAGCAGATGGCTGCCGGTGTTGGCCGTTACAGCGATTGGGTTGGTGTTTTCCCGAGCCACGCCGGCGCCGGCGTTGGTTGGTTGCCGCCGGCACCGCCCGCTAATCCAGCGCCGCTTGTACACTCTGCCCGCGCACTAGTGGTCAATCTCTCTTGCCCGTGCACCGGCTCACCAGTCACCATGCATTGTCGCTCTTTGACTGCGCTACTCTATCTATACTTGTAACATGTCTAGATACATCCACTTTTGTACAAATGAAAGACAACTAATTTGGAACGGAGGAAGTAGTTGCCTAGTTCCAGCACCGGCTCACCATGTTCTTACTTGAACTTGGACCGAAGCATATTTGGAGCCTAATTTGTTTCCTTCAAGTAAAACCTGCTACTCCTATTGTTCACTGAAAAATTGGAACAGCAAATTCGTAGTAGCAGTTATCGCCCTGTCGGAACGGCTGGCGAACAGATTCATGGCTAGTTCTCTCCATCGCGGATGTTATAAAAAGGAGAGCGGCAGCCGAAAAATGTGAGTGTGGTGTTTTATGACGTTAGTGTTAAGTATATCATATCACCTCTTCCAATCAGTTCGGACTGGTGGGATAGTTGGTTGATAGAACTATTCTAACATGGTATCAGAGCACTCATAGGCTGAGGTCTCAGGTTCAACTCTCATCCCGCACAATTTAATCCCCAATTTCTATGAGCGCCCGGGTCGGGTTCAAGTCTCAAGAGGAGGTGTTACCCACGTCGGGTGTGAAGGGGGGTGTTAAGTATATCATATCACCTCTTCCAATCAGTTCGGACTCTATCAACCAACTATCCCAAAAGTCCGAACTGATTGGAAGAGTCCGAACTGATTGGAAGAGGTGATATGATATACTTGACATATACTTAACAGTTAGGAGGGGACAATGCTTGCTTGGGTTGCACTTTCCTCAGACCGATGTATCCACTTTTGGTCGACCTTCTCTAAATAACCTGCCCAGTTTCTTCGACTCAAGGAAAAGACAGAGCTCTCATGAGACCATGCACTATGTTGCGCCGATTCAGTGAGAAATGTGTCAGAGTGGGAATCGGTAGCCATTTTGCCCAATGTTGGGGATATCGCTTATCAGAAACTTATCGGTCGACATAACATAAGGGGTAAATCGACAGGTTTATCGGCATGTCGGCGGATTTTTATCGGCTGATTATCTTATCGGTCAGACACCGAGAAACGATAAATCGGCCGCTTTATCAGAATATCGGAAGATATTTTGAACGGTGTTTTTGCCGCTGTGTATTGAATCGCCCCCGGGGCCGACTTTTGAATAAACAACTAGCCATTTTCTTCCCTTTCCAGCGTTCTCCCTCACCAAAAGGTCCACATATGCATGCAAACAAGCAAACTAAGTAGTTGATTCGCTTTTCTTGTTAAACTTGATCAACCAATGCCCTCCTATGTATTGAATCGATTTGTTGTTCCCTTTGAACCGCTTTTGGTGCACATTGTGGATGGCCCGAGTCTCTTGAGAGAACAATACATCCTTTTTTTTCTCCTTTTCACGTAAGGTGGTTATTTTACATTTCTGCGTGCGGAAGACGGAAGTCGTAGATTTGTGATGGCTAGAGGGTTAATCTGATATATCGCGAGATGCCACTAGATTTGTGCAGACAACATAAGGCTAATAGGTTGGCAATGGCTCCAGCGGCAACATTGCCAGACTGGGGAAGAAAGCGAAGGAGTACAGAGATGCGGTGGCGGTGACATGCTATGAGAAGACGCCGATGAAAGCTTGGGATTAGAACGATGGTATTTCAAGTATTTTGTATGTATTTGTGATAAATATTTTATCTTGATTTCAATGTTGTAACTTGTAAACTGTTGATTTAGATTTTCTCCGTCTTAAAGATACCGAACCTGTTGTTCCTCAAAAAGAAAAAGATAACAAACCCGTTGACAATAATACACGTTTATAAAGTATTCACTACAAATCATGCAAAAACACTAAATAGAGTGCTGCAAGTTCCCACTAAACGTTGAAAGAATTAAGTTATTTGTATCATCACCTTACATTTTACGCACAACTCAAACATCCAAATGAAAACAGATGCTACGAGTTTCGCGATGTCTATGGTGAAATCAGGTCAACACAAAGAATAAACATAAGCCATCAGCGCGCTCAAACATCATCAGAAGTTCAGAACTTCAGAACCCGTGGCCGCTGTACCTGCTCGCCCTCTGCCGTCGCTCGGACCTCGCCCGCAGCACGCACAGCTGCGCCTCCCACACGTCCCTCGTGAACCCATCCGCCGCCGCCGGCGCCGTGTATCCCATCCCGAGCTCAGCATCGTACCGCCTCCTCGTGGCCGGGTCGGACAGGGTTTCGTAGGCACGGCGGAGCTCCACGAACAGCTCCGTGGACTCGGCACGGCGCGACGGCGGGCACACGTCCGGGTGGTACTGGAGCGCCAGCCGCCGGTACGCGCGCTTGACCTCCTCTTCGCCCACGTCCGGCGAGTGCTCCAGCGACAGCACCTTGTAGTAGTCCATCGACCTGCTCGCGGTGCGTCGGAAACCAGCGCTCGCCGCCTTCACCTTGACCGTACGGTGGCTCCTCCGGCCGAAGACGGCACCGCTGGCAACATTGCCCGTGGTGTTCATGGCTGATCGAAAGGAAGAAGAAACAAGCTAGTGTTTGCAGGTGATTCAGAGGAGCAGAGCGATATGTGGCGGTGCAGAAGAACAGAATGTATGCGGCCACATATATATACGCCGACCGGAGCTGTGTACCGCCGTACCGGAGGGGCGGAGGATGGGACAAATAGCGTGGCCGGTGGCCCGGTGCTGTAACGCGGTTTGGGTAAACTGGTGGCGAAGGTACGTGCCATTTGGGCGGAGACAAAGAAGCATGCGCGTGCGGAAGGAAGGTGACAGCCCGCACGCAGATTCGGCTGCTTGACCGTGTGGTTGTCGCGGAGATCATAGTTCTGTCCGAGATACACCCGTGCGTGCAGTGGTGCAAGGCGAGCTACAGCTCTCACGCGCTCTGAATCACATTGTTCCTTGTTTCTCTCGGAGCATCTCCGGTTCATAGTTTTTTTTTCCAGTTTTCGGGGGACAGGGTCAAATATATTAAGGCACACTTTTTTTTGGGCTTCTCCAACGGCTTCTGAGAGAAGTTTCTTCCCACCAGTTTCTCTCAGAATTTCGGACTCCCAATGTGTTCCGGCTTATAATCAAGTTTGGGCATAACTAGATTATAAGCCGGAACATATACGGGATCCCGTCTTTTGGGAAAAATGGGTGGGGAGAAGCTTCTTCCAGAAGCCGCTCGAGGAGTCCAAAAGAAGTGTGTCTAAGATGGTATGCGTAAGCACCGAGCTAATCGTTTGCGCAGTCCAATTTCCAACAAGTTCTAACCGGGAATAAACAGATTGTTTGGAATTGCGTAAGTTCAAAAGAGATCTTCTACACAACTCTTGATGAGTCAAGACTCTTTGTTGACGGGCTTTGCATTGGAAGGGACAACTTTTTTTTTGTTTTGAACAGGGGTTGGTTCCAAAGGACGGAGAAGCTTTCATTCACATGTTGGTTGAGTTATAATTACGTCAAGAGGCAGTAAAGAGTAAGAAATTACAACTAAGTCACATACAATTTGCACAAATGACCATGGAACCAAATTGGAGAACACAACCGAGTCCAACTCCTTCTCCACCACGACGTAGCTTCACAACACAGCCAACCGCCTCGTTCTCGAGGAGGTGACCACTTGGGACGGGTAGTGGGAGCTCACTGTACTAGAGCAGAGGGGCCTCCATCTTGGCGAGGCATCTTGGAGGTTGAACGCCTATAGTCGCTGGCCGGAAGAAGCTGAAGTTGATGACAAAGGTGGGAGTGGTCGCCCTTCGACCATGAGAGGCAACGGTGGCAATGGAGAAACAAAAAAAAGTGTAGTGATTTATCTGAGGGGTGCTTCTAGGAGACATGTGCATAGCAGGGGATATACGAGCAATGACGCCGTTTCTAGCGAGGGGCGGCCTAAACACTTGCGGTGAAGGGCAAGTCACGACCACCGAGGGCAAGGACAACCATCCGAGGTGACATCGGGTAGGGGATCATGACCGGCACAGAGATTCTGATGCCGGAGGAGGGGGAGGGAGAGGGTTCATGGCAGGGGCCTGAGGAGTGCTACCTCGCACGACTGATATGGGCTTGCGCCGACTGCGACTTGCTCGGGAGGTGTTTATTACAAAAGCATGTTTAGATTTTCACCGAATCGCGGTTTTTATTGGATATTCGCCTACAAAAGCGTGTTTAGATTTTACTTGTCGTGGGCGGACCAATATAATAGCACAAATGTGGTATACAACTCGCGGCAACTAATTCGGATCAGGAGAACTTGCCTGTGGCAAGATGGTTAGGAGGTTGGTTGTACCTCCAGCCCACCAGAGTTCAAACCTCAGGTTTGAGACTAGTGTTTCTCATTTAGGCGAAATATTTTTCAGTGCGAGGCGACGTTCTCGTCGACAGCGAGGCGCCTGTGGTGACTTCGTCAATCTCAAGACCCGACCGCCGACTCAGTCTTCCGAAGGTGCTCATAGGGGTAAGGTGTGCGTGTGTGCGTTCATAGGGGTGAGTGTGTGCACGTGTATGTGAGCGTCTGCGTTGTACTGTGTTTCAAAAAAACTAATTCGGTTCAGAGCTAGTAACATTTACTTGATGCTTTATTCTCACTCCGTTCAAAAATAAGTGTCTCAAGTTTGGTGGAGGTATCTTTCAGAAAGGATTTTCTCGGTTAAACTGTGTACTTTGTGTAGCGATAATAAACTGTGGTGCATGCCTGATTGCCTGTCAGCCTGTGCGTCTCCGTGGTGCGGTCGAACCTTTGCTAGCCCCTCCGTTCCGACCCGAACCGCACCTCATCTAACGGGCAGAGGACAGAGAGGCAAAGCAACGAAGCAGCCACGACACCGGCGGCGAACCTTCAAGAGAACACAGGAGGGGGCCGCACCCCCTTGGTAGAATGGAGCGGGGCGGCGCCGCCGCGCTCGCCTGCACCTTCCGCGCCTCCTCTACCTCTCCGGTTTCCCACTGGAGGCCTCTCCTCCGCTCCCGCAGCCGCCCGTCCGCGGCCGCCAGCGCTCCTCACTTCCTCCTGCCAACCACCGGCCGGCGCTGCAGGTAACGATAGAGCTGAATTCATGCTCTGTTCGCTTTAGCTTGCTTTTCCTGTCCTTTGTGTTGGTCTGTGATGCTGTATCGCTTCCCCTGCGTCTGGGCTAGCAAGCTGTTCGATGGAACGCTTCAACCGGCGGGCGTTCGTGTCAGGTGGTGACACCTTCGCCGTCGGAGTAGAATTAGAATTCTATCGCAGCATTTTTATATCGATATGTTTGCATGTGGGTGCTCGACTGCTGGTTAATTTTGGACTCTGGAGGTGGTGGTAGCTTTTGCTGTCGTTATGTGTTGGTTTAGAGAACTTGACTAGTTGGACAGGTATTTAGGGGTTGGGTTATTGACTAACAAACTTACTGGCGTTCATGATGATCCGTAACCAAACACTTGAAAGACGAAGACTCACCATTCCTTGAATTCTATTAGTAGATGGGATAGAACAAGAATTTGAGGTAAGGCTTAGCGAGTCAAAGTTAGCCTTTTTAGTTTACAACTTGATAGCATTAATGGAACTTGCATGCAGCTTGTTTTCGTGGTGTTGATAAGTAAGAGGGATGTTTTGAGCTCGGTTTCATGACTAGGGCCAAGCCAATATAGGTTGTTTTGCATTTGTGGACGTGTGGTCAACCAAAGGAGACGGGGTTAAAGGGGATTGAGGTTTCGTAATATGCATATCCTATAACAGAATTGACATGTTTGAGGTTCATTATTATCTTACTGCTTGCTAATGCTCTGGTGCAAATACATAGCCCTAATGTAAGTGGCTCCTTTAAGTTGTTCGCGCATCCTATAAGATTCTGACGAAAAATCAGATTATGAAAACATATAATGAGCCTATCGTTTATTCAATTTGATTAATCTAAAGGGAGATGTGCAAACATTGACATCATCCTGCCAGCAGACCATGATTTCTACCCTCCCTGTTAGATGCAAATCATTTTCTTGCGAACATAGTGCAAACTTTGTGCTTCGTCGTTTAACTTTTTCCCCCAAATGGTTAACTTAATTATGTGCTTCTAGCTACTACAGCCACAAAAGATTTTTAAACACAAGCAAGGGGCTTAAGAGGTTCTCATTGACGACATCCAGCCCATTTGGACGTCCAGGGGTTAGTTTGAACGATGGAGATTTGGTGAAAGATAACCTCCTAATAGACTGCGGAGAAGAGCAAGACTGTGTGCTTGGTAAGTTCTTTATGGCCTCTTTTATTTTGTACATTTAAGTTTCAAAATATGCTGTTGTTATGTGTGTAAACTAATACCATAAACCTTATGTGCTGGTAATGTCTATCTCATCCAAAATATGCTGTGGAAGCTCAGAAACAACCTATTCCATTATTAAGGACTTTGTTTAATTGTTTCCGAGAAACATAGTTCACACACTTTTTTTATTAAGGGTGGTTTGGAGCTTACAGGCTCCAGCAGAGAAATTTGGCCGTTCAAATCCGAACTTAGCCTCTATTCATCTCTGTGATTCGGCCTCCAGTTCATATTGATTAATCATACATTATATATCTCTTCTCCTCCAATTGTCTCCTTCAAAAGCACATCTGTATCTGAGAGCTGTCCGTTGTTTCACTTAGCGTCTTTGTGCCGTGCCATGCCATCGAAGTATCAAGGTGCACCTTTGATCATGGCATGCTGTTGGGACCATAGTGACGCTGAAGCATCTTGGGAGGTGACAAATCTTGGGTCTTAATTCGGATTGCTACAGTACCAGCCCACAGTTCATTGACTTACAATCTTACATACTTACCCTGAGAATAATTAACACAAAATGCTTTGAGATCTTTGCAAAACCTGGAAGAGCACAGAAGTACTACTGAGTTGAGGAATTTATTTGTTAGCTATGCACTAGTATATGGCATTCCCTTAGCTTTTCACTTAAATCATGGTGCTTGCCAGTTTCACACAACGACCCTGGTTAACTAATTATGCGGCTTTTGAAGTCATATAGTGCACAAGTTGACATGTTTGGACTCACCTGTGATAGAAGCTGTTCTTACCATCAACGGGCTCATACTATTATCTTTTACTCCTTCCTAAAATTGTCTGTACATCAGTTGTGTACATCAGAGGATAAAACAGTAGAACTTGACAAACATTACATCTTAAACAGGAGGAAAAAGAAAGGAAAAAATTTCAACCGAATATCCAAAGTTTCATTGTCCCTCGAAACATATTTGAAGTTCCATCCTAGAAGTTGCAATATTTTTGTACAGCTTTATTTTTTAACACCTGCTATTGCTAGCAGTTGAGCATTGTCCTGGATGTTTTCCCAGTGCTTTTGTGTTGCTAGATCACTGTTTTTGCACTCTCTTTATGACCTTCTGTTGCACTGATCAGTGTTGTCCTTCAGACCTGCACAGCTTTTTGTTTCACCTATTAGTACAGTTTCACTGAATCTTCAGTGCACATGCACATTTCAGATGGGATAGTCGCCTTGGGAAAATTTGATGCCCTTCACATTGGCCATCGGGAACTAGCAATGCATGCTTCTAAATCAGGAAATCCGTTTCTTCTTTCTTTTGTGGGAATGGCTGAAGTACTTGGCTGGGAGTATAGGTGAGCCTCCAGGAAACTTTCAATAACTTCGAGATAAACTTACCCTTGGCAACAGTAGAGTAACATCAAGGAGGGCATTGTAAAGTCTAGCAAATCATTATTGTTTTCTACTTGTACAGGCCTCCGATAGTTGCTCATTGTGATCGGAAACGAGTCCTTTCTTCTTGGGCTACGTATTGTAGAAATGTGGTGCCTCTTGAATATCAAGTTGAGTTTTCAAAGGTCAGGTACCTAACTCCACACCAGTTTGTTGAGAAGTTATCAAAGGATCTTAGAATAAAAGGTGTCGTAGCAGGTACAAACATATTATTTTGTCTCGTAGGCTCAGTATTATGCTGCAGTATCCTACTACTTCTAATAAGTTTCTTCATGTACCATGACAGGTGAAAACTACAGATTTGGCTACAAAGCATCTGGTGACGCAGCTGAGTTAGTGAAACTATGTGAGGAATTCGGCTTAAGTGCTTTTATTGTACGTTCTGTCATGGACACGGCAAAACGATCTTATAACGGAGCAACACCTGCTGTAAATTCAAGTGATGAAGGACAGGTGTCTTCCAGTCGTGTTCGCCATGCTTTGTCAGTTGGTGACATTGAATACGTCTCCAAATTACTTGGGAGAAAACACCGGCTTGTGCTAACAGTTGGCGAATACTGCCTCAAGGAACGGAAAAGCATTGTAGTCCCTAAATCCTCCATGTTGAACATGGCACCAGCTGACGGTTTATATGAAAATTGTGAGCTCTTCAATGGAAGGTACCTTGGACTATGCAGGGTGGTCATTAACCCGGAAACCATAGACATTGAGATGAAAGATGAGAGCAGTTTGTCACCAAATCCTTTTCAGGAAGATCAACACCTAGGGATTGAGTTTGGGTGATGTGCAACTCAATTCATGATCAGTGGCTGGTCATAGTGTGCATACCTCAGTCAATTTTTGGACAGTTTGGGTGGATGCCAAAGGTGGAAAATTTTCCCCTCGATGGAATATACAAGAGGTAATCATCGGAACTATGGATGCAATCTAACTAGGCTCCATCAATCTGAAGAGCATTTCAGAGTTTCACGAAATCTCACGGAAAATTAGAGATTAGTGCATGTATGGGAGATAAAAGTGGCATTTTTGTATCTGTGTTGGCAAATAAAGAGTTGACTGGCCTGTGGCTGCTGTATGTATGAAACTAAAGCAGGGACTGCATCTAAGTTCAGAGTCTACGTCTAGGCAGAGGCTTATTTGTAGCTTCGTAGTTCACAGTAGTTTGTACGTTTATTGGTTATTATTCAGAGTCAACCCCTTTTGTATTGCTAGATCAGCTTGCACGTTTTGTTGCATCGACAGTGGGGGCAATCTGTTGCTTCTTACTACAGTATTTAACGATTAAATGGATATATTGATTTATGACGGAAAATATATATCTGGATTTATGACGAAATATATATGTCTGTCCAGGTTTATTGAAAACTTGTGAGCAGCTGGAAATTGAAGTTGTTTTTTCCCTGTGATGATAACTGCAAGTAACTAGAGCAGCCAGAGATCCACCAACAAATAGGAGAGAGGGGAGAAGGGCAGTGTTTTTTTTTTTGGGTTGTCGTGACTTTGGTGCGCCCTGAAGGGCTTTGGTGCACCAAAGTCGCGACCTCCTTGGTTCTGACGTGGTCCGCTAGTCCTGCAATGATGTGGACCAGTGAAATTGACATGGGATATATTGATTTATGACGGAAAATATATATCTGGATTTATGACGAAATATATATGTCTGTCCAGGTTTATTGAAAACTTGTGAGCAGCTGGAAATTGAAGTTGTTTTTTCCCTGTGATGATAACTGCAAGTAACTAGAGCAGCCAGAGATCCACCAACAAATAGGAGAGAGGGGAGAAGGGCAGTGTTTTTTTTTGGGTTGTCGTGACTTTGGTGCGCCCTGAAGGGCTTTGGTGCACCAAAGTCGCGACCTCCTTGGTTCTGACGTGGTCCGCTAGTCCTGCAATGATGTGGACCAGTGAAATTGACATGGGGTTGTGTTAACCAAGGGATCATATCAACTGGAACGGCAAAGTGAAGTTGGCATAAACTGGTTGTCATGTACTCATTCTGTTTCTAAATATAAGATGTCTTAGCTTTTATCTAGATTCACATGTATCTACATGTATCTAGAGACGTTTTTAGATACATGTAGATACATGTGAATCTAGATAAAAGCTAAAACATCTTATATTTAGAAGCGGAGGTAGTATATATGTCAGTATGTCACGGTTCTTTGTTTCTTTGAATTACATTATCAGTGCACAGACAATTCTCTCTTTTACTTTCCATGCAAAATTTAAGTTAAGCTGTACCCGTGGTTCCATTCTCGCAAGTGGATTAGCAAATGCCGCCACCACTTCTATTGGAGTAATAAAAATTGTCTTTGGTGAACTATAGAAGACATTTTTGGCGTCGTGGGTGAGGGGGCATGATGTGGTTATTTTTTTTATTACTCGCGCGTATATTAAAAGGTTCCATGGCTCCATCGTGACTGTGAGGGCCGGCGGCCATCGTTAGTCGATCAGGGGTTACGTATACCTGATTTTCTAGTAAGAAGCGAAGTTTCCTTGAATCTATCTAAACTAGACATCTACGTATATAGCTATATAATGTTCGGACTTCATGTTTTGGATGTTGCTATTGCTTGGATGGGATGCGGCCAATACGCAAGATAAGATAAATATAAAGGATAAGATTCAAGCCGCCGTATCCTAATCGATTCATTACATGTGCACGTTTAGTCTACGCATTAGGTGGGTACTTGATCTAGAGATTCTAAGATATGGTTGATAGGACATTAATCATTTGCTTATTTTGCGTCCCTTGATTTCCTCTCAGGGTCTCTCCGACTCCCAGCTAGGACAAAAGAACTCGATGACATTCCTTGCTCACCCTTATGAGGGGCTCAACTCACTATGTACATACAAGGTGATAATAAAATCCACTTCAAATGTCACTCCATCCAAAATCGACCATCTGCATTCATATCCACATTATTTGTAAAGTTGTTACCACAAAACATCCTAGCTAGCCTTGTTACCTGTATCTGATCAGAAATATATATTCTATCCTCGCTTTGTAAGCCAATAACACACCGGAAAGAAAGCAAGTTGGTTTGGTCGAGCAAAGCCGAGGCACTCATATAAGATGCATCCAGGGGACTAATACTAGTACATGTGTTTTGATTGTATTGAAACTGGATAAAAATGACATCAGCATGTGTGTCGCTTCACTGGTGGTTTGGATAGAACTGGCGTTTAAATCATTTATGTGGAAATAGTTATGAAACAACAAATACATTAGTTGGACAAACAATACAATAGGAAAATTTGTCGATGCAATTATAAATATATCACAACCTCACAATAATGCTAAACATAGTCTAAATAACACTAGTAACAAAAGGAATGATCCGTAAATAACTTAGCTTATCCTTAACGATAACTAATTTTATTTGCATTCTAAAATAGTCAATATGGCAAAATCGCTTGCGAGAAAATAGTTGTGAAACAACGAACAGGTTGGTTGGAAAAACGATAAAATAGGAAAAAAAGCTTGCAATAAAAAGAAATCATAATTCACATTTCTCAATATGTCTAGCTAACTGACCCTAATAACAAAACTAATGATCCAATATTGACTTAGCCTATCCTTAACAATGACTAACTTTATATGCATTCTTAAGATCGTCAACAATCACGAACAACTTCAATAAGCATGAAGTTAGGTGAAGGTCTTGCTTGTGATCTCAAAATGTATTGCAGAAATGAGTACAAACCAAATGAAGATAACTACTGGTTAGGCGGCTAGTTGAGAGACTTTTGAATGTCTTGCTCTATATATTATTGAGGCATCGTCTCGTTGATAGTGAGAGCGACCATTCAGTATGAGGTATTGTTCTTGTTGATAGAGCGGCACATGAGGAGACTTCATCACTCTTCAACTCCCCAACTTCGATCCTCAGTAGATTTCGTGTAAGTATATGTGTGATAGAGACATAGAGTTCATGTTCAGGTGTTTTGTACTCACTCCGTCCCAAAATATAAGGCGCCCTTGATTTTCGGTGGTCAACGGCGTACAATTTGGTACTATGATTTCTACTTATAATATGTTCACAAAATTAATATAAAGACATACGAAATGAAAGAATATTTCAAGAAGAATCCAACGGTGCCATTTATACATCACAATTCATATAATTTAGTGATCAAAATCGTGCATCGAATAAATAGCGCGCCTTATATTTTAGGAAATGGAGGGTGTTGAATATAAATATATTGCCTAGCCCTTTTCCATCAGTTCGGACTTTTGGTTTAGATGGCTAGTGCAGCAATTCTATATGTTATTAGAGCCAAGAGGTCTCGAGTTCGAGACCCCGCTCACGCGGATTAAAAAAAGAAAAAAAGATCCTGTGACCTCCTCCTATCCCACGCTAAGGACTAAAATAGACTAGACGTGAGGAGGAGTGTTGAATATAAATATATTGCCTAGCCCTTTCCATCAGTTCGGACTTTTGGTCTAGATGGTTAGTGCAGCAATTCTATAGAGGGAATACTTAATACCGTAAGAAGATGCATTGCACAACTATACATACATTGCGGCAACTGGATGCAAATAACTAACCAACAATTTAAAATTCTAAACGAACTTGGATTGGTATTTTTTTTGTTGCCTTGACCATCTTACTGTACGTACGTTCCTAGAGGGAGGGCTTGACCATCAAATTTCATCAATTGCTTGAAGTGCTTTAAATGTTTTGTTGCCAAGTTATCTGCTTTTGATATAACTCAAAGAAAAAGATATTGCACTTAGTATTTCTCCTTGACTCGCGTGACTGAAGACGCCATACACCAGAGCAGAAGTGCAGAGGCGAAAGTTTGGTAATTAAGTTCAACATTGCATAGTTCAGCAACCCGCAACCGCAAATAAAGCCGTATGAAGCAAGCTTTCGACAAATCAATTCAATTTAAGAGTACACTATCTCAATTGATCTACACTTTCCACAACTTAAACACCAGTAGAAACAGATGCCACGAGGCCATGGCATCTCAGGTTATAACCAATCAGAAGTACAGAACATGACGCCTATGCCTAGAACCGGTTGCCAGGGCACCTCGTCGCGCTCTCCCGCTGTTCGGAACGCGCCCGCAGCACGCACAGCTGCGCCTCCCACACGTCCTTCGGGAACCCGTCCGCTGACCGCCTCGCCGCCGTGCCCGTCCTCAGCTCGGCATCGTACTGCACCCTGGTAGCCGGGTCGGAGAGCGTCTCGTAGGCGCGCCTGATCTGGACGAAGAGCTCCGTGGACTCGGCACGGCGCGACGGCGGGCAGACGTCGGGGTGGTACTGCAGCGCCAGCCGCCGGTACGCGCGCTTGACATCCTCCTCGCCCACGTCCGCCGAGTGCTCTAGAGACAGAACCTTGTAGTAGTCCGTGCTCCTGCTCGCCGTGGCCGCCCCCGCCGCGGCCTTGACCGTGCAGCGGCAGTGGCCGCTCCTCCGGCCAAAGCCGGCGCCCCCGTAGCTAGTAACCTTGCTCGTGCATCCCAGCGTGGCGGTACTGGAACTGGCGGTGTTCATGGCTGATCAAAGAGAGGCAAAGACAAGCTTTAATTTGCGGGTGACTGTGGTTTATGACTGATGAGATCGTGGGTGCTGCGGAAGATGGTGACGGACAATGGAGATGCCCATATATATAGCCAATTGGAGTCGGAGGTGTGATACCAGGATGAAAAACGAGGCTGCACCGGGTTTGCGCGCTCTGTGGTGGTTTTGCCGTTGCCGTCGCGGTCTGGCGGACGATCAGCTGTCGGCTGAGTGTAGGGATTTTTTTAATGGAATCACGTGAGTCTATGGGCTGGATGACAAAGTGCCAAAGTTAATTTAGGAGTGAGCTAGTTGCTTGCTTCGGGTAAGTTCGACGAAGGTAACATGGATGGTGTCATGGTGAGCTCGTGTCCTCGTGATAAGAAGCGTGATTACGCCAGAGCGAGCGCCACGCGACGGAGTTGTGGCGGCCGGGCTCCATCTACCAAGGTTTGGTTTCGGTTCGCTACACGAATTTTACTTTAATTTCTACGTCCGCTTCGCCGTCTCTCCCGTCTCCCGCCCAGCTTCCGATTCAACGTGCTTCAGCCGGCCGCCATATAATGACCTAACTCTAACTGTTCACTGTCCACGACAGATCTTGGGGATCAATACAAATTTTGTCGGACAACTATCGCCCCAACTGTTGACATGCCGCTAAAAGTTCAACGATCGACAAAAATACATGTCCACCTTGTTTTGTTT
The DNA here is from genome assembly GCA_947311845.1 of Poa pratensis. Lineage (NCBI taxonomy): Eukaryota > Viridiplantae > Streptophyta > Magnoliopsida > Poales > Poaceae > Poa > Poa pratensis. The sequence continues at coordinate 26,354,020 of CAMZMU010000083.1, forward strand.
GTATTCTTATCCTATCTTCTGAAATTCACACGACACATGGCGTGAAGAACATGCCCTTGGCGATCTACCAGCGACGTGTTCATGGCGACAATGCGCTCACCACACAGCGGCTCGGGAAGAAGATGGAGAGATGCTGGACCGGGCTGGGAGGTTGGCCAGAACTGGGCCGCGTGGGGAAAAAATGAAAATGAGAGAGTAAAGAGAGTTGGGTTGGACTGTCCCAACTAGATGAGAGTTTTCGTAATTCATTTTCTTATTTAATATTTCATTTTCAAAACAAAAGTTGATATTTTGAATTGTTTGAAGATCCAAACTTGCACATTTTTTTGTAAAATTACTTGGAGACCTTTTTAACATACGAAAGTGCTTCCAGAATTGTTTGAGAAATTTTAGGGTCATTTGAAAATAGAGTGGAAAACAACCAAAACTTGAGATTTTAAATTCCCCATTTTTTTTCTTCCAAAAATGCCATGAATGATCATTATGCACATTATAACTTCTAAGTAAGATTAACTTAAACTGGGGTTGTTACACCATCTGATGAAATGACCTAAACCTGCCGTGACACGGTGACCAAGCAGGTGGTGAGCATGGCTGCTGAGATAATTCCACTAACTGCTAATACCTGTCAAATTATCATTGGTAATTCCTACGAGATACCAAACTGGGATTGAGACAAATTATCACATTTCCTATGCCAATCCTCCAACAAACTCCCTACTCCATACTCTCGCTGCCTTTCCCCAATGTGCCAAACAGGCTAAAGAGTTGGTATATAGTATAATCTATATACAAATGAACAAACAACGATAGAACTATATTTTTTGTCATAAGAATTATTCTTGTGATAAAAACTAGTTATTAGTGGCTAGTTTTTATCATATACACCTATTGTAGTATCTGGCCTTATATTTGGTATGGAAACTAAGTTCCAATTCACAATGATAACAATTTCCCTTAACTAATCCCGATTCACATACATTGAGTCATACACATGTACACTAAATTTGACTACCCCAATTATCTCTACAAACTTTAGGATGATAGAACCTACATTTTGTGATTATGCGTGTTTACAAATTTCTTGAATATGTCGTGTACAAATTGCTCATAGGAGTCATGGGATAGTACTTAACCACAAATTACTGGTTGTTGGGTGGTTCGTTCCTCCCATGCCGTCAATAATCACATGTCCATATGACATTGTGGCATGACAATAATGGGAAGGATTGACATCGTAGTATTAATCCCAATTCACCAGCATTAAGCCATACAACATGTAACACTAAATTTGATTGCTCCAGTAATCTCTACAAATCGTATGGCGACAGAACTTACAATTTGTGATTATGATTGTTTAAGAAATGCTTGAAGAAGTCACGATAAAAGTGTTTGGAGGAGTCATATGAGCATGCTGGTGTATCACACTTGACCATAAATTACTGGTTGTTACTTGGTAGAACAATAATGAGCAAGATTGGTACAGATTCTCATATATACCACCTCAACTCCTCTGTATATGAAGTCTTAGAAAACTTCCCTTTCCACATCCCATCCTTTTCTTAATCTTGCCTCATGCATAGCATCAACCACCATGAAATCTCAAGAATTGCACGCATGTATTGCATCCCCATGGGTACATAGGAAAAGGAGACACCGGGAAGCACACCACCACCAAATAGAGCACATAAACATAGCACAAGGGGCCTACATGTAGCATAGAGCGGTGATGGTTCCACCGAAGTTGTGAGAGTTGATGAACCCGAAAAGGACAAACGAGATGGAGGACAAAATCTATGCCTCCATGTTTCAAATGACGTTTATGAGGCTGGATTGATGTGTGAGGAATATCAAAGTCTGGATGCAAACCTGAAATACTTAAAAAAAATCTTCGTAAATATGGAGACCAAGATTGGTAGATCTAGTTAGACGGGTTTGTTATTTGAATTCAATAGGAACTGAATTTGGAGGGAGAAGCCACAATTATTTCACATATTTTCAAACAAATTTTAATTTGACATTGTGTAGTACGTTTCTTTGAATTTGGTATGTAAATACGATAAATTCAAATGAAACCGTTTTGCTTAATTAATCCTGATTCAAAGTAATTGAGTGATACTACATGACGCTAAATTTGACTACTCCAATTATCCCTACAAACTTTAGAGAAAGATTCCACACTTTGTGATTATGAGTATTTAACTTATGAAAAGTGCTTGGAGGAGTCGTGTGAGTGTGTTCGTCTATCAAAGTACTTGACAAAAAAAATAAGGGGCTCCTTTGATTCATAGGATAGGAATAAGAATCTTATAGGTTTGGGATGACATGTCTAATTGAATCATATGGGAAGAGTAAGTTCCTTTGATTGTGATGAAGAAATTTTCCATGAGGTTATACCTCAGGTTATTTTCCTTTCAAATTTACACTACAAGATTCCTATGGGATTTTTTCCTATATGATATGATTCTATGAATCGAAGGCTTCCGAAGGAAAATCTCCGTATGATTTTCAATCATATACAAATCCTTTGAAATGCTATGAATCAAAGGAGCCCTAGATGTTGTTGGGTGATTTGTTCATACCATAACCTAGTTTATTTTTAGGGCGGCATGACATCGTGCCACAACGGTAATGCGAATGCTTTCTACTGTTTTATTAGTCTAAATTCACCATCATTTAGTCATATAACATGTTACTTTAAAATTTGCTACTCCAGTTTTAAAATTTCTACAAACCATAGTATGAACAAGATTACGATTGTTTACAAATTGTTCGAAGAAGTGTCAATGTAAGTTTTCGGAGGAGTCATTTGAGCGTGCTAGCGTATCACAATACTAGACCATAAATTCCTGATTGTTGGGCGGTTCGTTTCCCGCGCCTAAAATTATTTGTAGGGCAACGGGTCATGATGGGCCGGCTAGACAATAATGAATGAGAAGGATCCACACCTCGAGCCTTTTCTTACTTGTGCAATTGGTGCATCAACAACTATGAAATCACGAATTGCAATCATTTTTGGCATGTTTGATCATAAATTACTAGTTGTTGGGTGTTTATTTCCTCTCACGTGGTACATTATTTTTAGGTCGGCATGACACTGTGACAGGACAATAATGAGAAGGATTGGAGATTCATCTTAGACTAGCCACAATGGGGGTATCATAGGTGGTATCATGTATGCCATGTTGGAAAAAACCTGACGTGTCACTGCAATTAATGATGAGAGAGGTGATAATGGTATCATAGGTAGATACCGTAACATAACGGATTCCAATGCAAGATGAGTCTACAACCTAATAAATGCAGTAGTATATGATACCACACATATGTTACTAACCATTGTGACACTAGTAACATATACTAGTATCATATGTATGATACTACTATATGATACTCCCCATTGTGACTAGTCTTATATATACCACCCAACTCCTCCGCATATGAAATCATAGACAACTTTCCTTCCCACATCCCAACCTTTTCTTACCCTTGTAGTCCTCATGCAGGGCATCAATGACCATGAAATCGCAAGAATTGCAGACATCTATGTCATCCGTAGGTGTATACGTTGGAAAAGGAGGCACCAGGAAGCACACCACTACCAGATTACAGTCAGTTACGTATCACTCTGCGGTGGTTGCATCTCGCATGCTAAGCATTCAACCCATTTGTCGAGCAACGCTCAGCTAGGAAGGTCAGCCGAGTAGTGCACGGTGATTGTGTGGTAGCACTGCCAAAAGCTACCCAACTAGAGAGACATAGGGAAACGGTGGAGAAAACCTAGGCATGTGTTCCTTTCCTTTGGAAATCGCTTTTGTGTGCAAGGTTCTATCACCAAAGCTATGAATTCAGTGCTGAAACAAATCAGTACAGAAACACGACTCCCTAGACGAAAACGTTGATGTGTTCCTTGTCCCCTGTGTGTTGTGCCAAAAATGAAGCAAGTTCTACAATATATTCCACATTTTCCCTCCATTTTATCGCGGAGAATATAGTATTTTACAAGTACTGTACAATGCGTCAATGCCTTACCCGAACACCACCTAACATGGAAAAAATCATGTTGCAGCGTTGCTCGTACGGCAATCGCTAGAGACAAGCGAAGATGATGTCCACTCGTTACTCTAGATCGTTGATGCAAAGCAGCAAGCTAACCTTTGACTTCCAGGCGGACAAAATTCAGATGATCACAGAACAGGTTGGCTTCCATCCATCAGCGTCACTAGTAGAGACAGGGCGTTTCGTCCAAGCCCTTTAGTCCCGGCCCACTTATAAACCGCGACAAAAGGACAGGCCACGTCGCCCGAAATAGCCCAGGCGCCCCTCCCCCCTTTTGTCCCGGCCCGTGAGGACCCTTTTGTCCCGGTTTGAGATACAAACCGGGACTAAAGGGGTCCGCGGCCCGCAGCGGCCAGGTCCCCCCCCCCCCTTTAGTCCCGGTTTGTAGGTCAAACCGGGACAAAATGGCTGGCACCCCTATATATATGGCAGCAACCTCTCCACTCACTTTTTGTTTTTTTCCTGGTGGAGGTGGTGTGGGCTAGTGCTATTTTTTTTCTCCTTCATATGCACTCAAGGTGTTCGATGAAATGCCTGTTAGAGTGATGCCATTTGAGTTCACATAATACAAAAATGATATGAGGTGCCCGAGCCACACTTAAGCTTTCACCTCTTTATTTCCACTTGTCCTAAAAGGTTAGCAACTATTTTCTAGTCGGTCACCGTGCGGTACTAATTTTAGCATCGTCATTGCGTTTGATATATAGTTGTATGATGCAGATGAGCCATCCATGGATGTACGGTGACCGACGCACAGCCGCTTACAGAGCAGGCGTGCATTCTTTTCCGATGCGGCCGAGGCGAACAAGCATGGGGGTGGCTTTATGTTTTGTCCATGTGTTGAATGTCGGAATGTGAAGGATCACACTAACTCAAGAGTCATTCAGAGCCACCTGCTTCGGTCCGGTTTCATGCCCGGCTATAGTGTTTGGACCAAACACGGAGAAAGAGGGGTTATGATGGAAGACGGCGATGAAGAAGAGAACGATGATGACAACTACCGATCTATGTTCCCTGAATACGCTGATACCGCAATGGAAGACAATGAAGAAGAAGGTCAGGGCGAAGAACGGGCACCAGATGAGCCCGTTGATGATCTTGGTCAGGTCATTTCTGATGCAAGGCGAGACTGCGACACAGAAAAGGAGAGGTTGCAGTTCGAGCAGATGTTACAGGACCACAACAAATTGTTGTACCCAACTTGTGAAGATGGCCAGAAGAAGCTGGGTAGCACACTGGAATTGCTGAAGTGGAAGGCAGAGACCGGTGTGACTGACTCGTCATTTGAAAAGTTGCTGGTACTAATGAAGAAGATGCTTCCAAGAAAGAACGAATTGCCCGCCATACGTACGAAGCAAAGAAGCTTGTCTGCCCTCTAGGATTAGACGTGCAGAAGATACATGCATGCCCTAATGACTGCATCCTCTACCGCGGTGAGAAGTACGAGAATATGGATAAATGCCCGGTATGCACTGCATTGCGGTATAAGATCAGAAAAGATGACCCTGGTGATATTGAGGGCGAGCCACCCAGGAAGAGGGTTCCTGCCAAGGTGATGTGGTATGCTCCTATAATACCACGGTTGAAACGTCTGTTCAGAAACAAAGAGCATGCCAAGTTGTTGCGATGGCACATGGAAGACCGTAAGAAAGACGACAAGTTGAGGCACCCCGCTGATGGTCGGCAGTGGAGAAAAATCGAGAGAGAGTTCGGGGACTTTGCAGGTGACGCAAGGAACTTATGGTTTGGTCTAAGTACAGATGGCATGAATCCTTTTGGGGAGCAGAGCTGCAGTCACAGCACCTGGCCCGTGACTCTATGTATCTACAACCTTCCTCCTTGGTTGTGCATGAAGCGGAAGTTCATTATGATGCCAGTGCTCATCCAAGGCCCGAAGCAACCCGGCAACGACATTGATGTGTACCTAAGGCCATTAGTCGATGAACTTTTGCAGTTGTGGGCCAAACCAGGTGTAAGTGTGTGGGATGAGCACAAACAGGAGACATTTGACCTACGAGCGTTGCTTTTCGTAACCATCAATGATTGGCCTGCTCTTAGTAACATTTCAGGACAGACGAACAAGGGATACAATGCATGCACGCACTGTTTGGATCAGACAGAAAGTATATATCTGGACAAATGTAGGAAGAATGTGTACCCGTACAATCGTCGTTTTCTTCCGCACAAGCATCCCTTAAGGCAAAAAGGCAAGCATTTCAATGGCAAGGCAGAAACCCGGACGAAGCCTGTCACCCGTACTGGTGCTGAAGTATTTGGTATGGTCAAGGATTTAAAAGTAATCTTTGGAAAGGGTCCTGGCAGCCAACCTGTTCCGAACGGCGCTGATAAGCGCGCACCCATGTGGAAGAAGAAATCTATATTTTGGGAGCTACCCTATTGGGAAGTCCATGAGGTCCGCTCCGCAATCGACGTGATGCACCTGACGAAGAATCTTTGCGTGAATATTCTAGGCTTCCTGGGCTTGTATGGGAAGTCAAAAGATACACCAGAAGCACGGGAGGACCAGGAACGTCATAAAGGACGAGACGGCATGCATCCAGGGCAGTTTCAAGGGCCTGCCAGCTACGCTCTTACCAAGGAAGAGAAGGAAATCTTTTTTGAAGTCCTTTTCAGTATCAAGGTCCCGTCTGGCTTCTCGTCGAATATAAAGGGAATAGTAAATATGAAAGAGAAAAAATTCCAAAACCTAAAGTCTCATGACTGCCACGTGCTTATGACGCAATTGCTTCCGGTTGCATTGAGGGAATTCTAGCGGAAAATGTTCGACTGGCCATTGTGAAGGTATGTGCATTCCTCAATGCAATTTCTCAGAAGGTAATCGATCGAGAAAGTCTATCAGGGTTACAAATTGATGTGGTCCAATGTCTGGTCAGCTTCGAGTTGTTGTTCCCGCCATCCTTCTTCAATATTATGACGCACCTCCTAGTTCACCTAGTCGAAGAGATTAGAATTCTCGGTCCTGTGTTTCTACACAATATGTTCCCCTTCGAGAGGTTCATGGGAGTCTTAAAGAAATATGTTCGTAACCGTGCTAGGCCAGAAGGAAGCATCTCCAAGGGCTATGGAACAGAGGAGGTCATTGAGTTTTGTGTTGACTTTCTTCCTGACCTTAAGCCGATTGGTGTTCCTGAATCTCGGTATGAGGGGAGGCTGACTGGAAAAGGCACACTAGGAAGGAAAGCAACGGTATGTAGGGACGGGCATTCTTTCACTCAAGCACACTACACAGTTCTACACAATTCCACCGTGGTGGCTCCGTATATCGAGAGACACAAGAATATTCTACGCTCCGAAAACCCGGGGAAGGCTGACTCCTGGAGAAGGAACACGAGAAGACTTTCGGCAGTTGGTTGCAGACACATCTCATGAATAACACCATTGTTGGAGATCAGCTGTACTTGTTGGCCAGGTCACCATCTTCGACTATATGTACTTTCCAAGGGTACGAGATAAATGGAATACATTTTACACGAAGGCCCAAGATAAAAAGAGCACCAACCAAAACAGTGGTGTCCGCTTTGATGCAACAGACGACAATGGGCAGAAGGACACATATTATGGGTACATAGAGGAGATATGGGAACTTGACTATGGACCTACTTTTAAGGTCCCTTTATTTCGGTGCAAATGGGTCAACCTGACAGCTAGCGGGGTAAAGGTAGACCCGCAGTACGGAATGACAACAGTGGATCTCAAGAATCTTGGGTACCACACCGAACCATTCGTCCTAGCCAATGATGTGGCTCAGGTTTTCTATGTGAAGGACATGTCTACCAAACCGAAAAAAAGAAAAGATAAGCAAAAGAATACATCGTCCGATGAGCCAAAGCGCCACATAGTTCTTTCAGGGAAAAGAAACATCGTGGGAGTGGATGACAAGACAGACATGTCAGAAGATTATAATAAGTTTCATGAAATTCCGCCCTTCACAGTGAAAACTGACCCAAGCATCCTGTTAAATGATGAAGATTCTCCATGGCTACGGCTCAGAAGAAAACAGAAACAATAGATAGGGATGTTGGTGATGTGTAATAATGTATTAAACCTTTTATGTAATGCATTCTATGGAATGTATTAAACCTTTATGTAAGGAGCATGTGTAAGAAGCTTCAATCAGCTGCAGTTTTACCAACACAATCTCTGCATTCTCCAAGATCTTTAGCATTTCCAAGTGATAGAACAAAACATACGGTTTCCCCTGCATACAGCCCGACGGTGGCTCGTGAGTGCCCGCATATCAAATGCACCGTCGGACGTATGCAGGGAATCCGAATGCTTTGTTTACGAAATGAACTACAATGAGTACAGAGTGAGTGCCAAACATGTCCGAGAGGTGGGCTATATATAGGGTCACTGTATTCTGAAAACTCTAAACACTGAAGAGAACAAAACACACGGTTTCCCCTGCATACAGCCCAACGGTGGCTCGTGAGTGCCCGCATATCAAATGCACCGTTGGACGTATGCAGGGAATCCGAATGCTTCGTATACCAAAATGAACTACAATGAGTAGACACTGAGTGCTGAACATGTCCGGGAGGGGG